>CAWUFW010005781.1:0-600000 GCA_963921515.1 Calotriton arnoldi
CACTGACACAGAGGCAGACACCTGAGGGGTCAAATCACTGCGCACAATATGTCAGCTGATACACGGGAGTGGAAGTACAGAGTGCATTGCATGGCCTGGAGTAGGCATGACTGTCCTGCTCCACATGAATGAGGGATGAGCCCTGGACAGTGGATAGCTGGCTATGTATGTGTGACACACGTAATCTGCACACTCCTGGGGCCCAAACATTGTTCCCACCCGCTGCATGGGCGTGTGCCACATACCCCAGGCACATGTGGTGGCTCAGCACAGCAAGTGGACCGCATATCAAAGCAACACGCAGATTACATGTCCGAACACAGGCATAGTGTGAACAATGGACCCACCCATGATGCCCACAACAGAGTTAGGGAAACAGATGCTGTCCCCCACCTTTAGTGAAGCAAACTGCAAGGACACAGTCCCAAGTGACACAATTCCCTGAATGTAAGGGCCACACCTGGGTATCAGATGAGCAGTGGGCAGTGCACAATAGAGGGACATGGCTCCTGGACAACATGACTGCTGCAGTGTGGCAGTTGAACCAGGCCAGAGGAGGGCACACAGCATGTAATACAGAGTTCACAGTGCAGTCTTTGACTCACCCCCTCCTTGCTGCTGTCTGGCCTTCAGCTGCCCATCCAGGTCTGGAAACACCACCGCCAGGATCTGGAGCATGTGGGGGGTCAGGGTCCGTGTTCCGCCCCTCCTGCGAGGAGGCGACAGCTTCAGCTGGACCCGTGCAATCCTCCGGGTCCAGCCCCGAAGGTCCTGCCACCTCTTCTGGCAGTTGCGGATCCGGCGCTTGTAGACCCCCACGGACCAGACAGCCCGTACGATGTCCTTCCAGATCTCCTGCTTCCGATGGGCATTAACCTGTCAGGATGACAAAGTGAAAAGGCATTACTACACATGCAACATATCCGTGCATGACACAGTTGTATATACATGTCTCAATCACAGGGGCACATGATGTACACAGGCAGTGCAAAGCTGCCCATGGACAGTTTGCTAGACGTCACTACATGGTATCATTGCATGGGAAGTAAAACCTTGTTCAAATGCACTGTCACTGCACCATACCTGTCCAGTGCATGTCACTACACACTATGGGGGGTGACAACTACTCAGTGAGCCTGCTAGCCAGTGGCGTGCAGACTTTCAGCCTTGCTAGTCAGACAATATGCACATTCAGAAAGGCAGTGCACAGAACACTCACCTGCTCCCCTGGTGTCCCATACAGCTTGCTGTACTGTGGAAGTAGGCTGTCCAGCAGGGCCTGGTTCTCCTCAAGGCTGAAGGATGGGGCTCTCTCCACAGTACGTGCCATTGCGGGGTCCAGAGGGGCAGAGACAGCAGCAGTGCAGTGGCAGATGTCGTCCTGGAGCATTTAGTGCAGGCAAGTGAGCTCTCAGGGGAACAGCCAGCAATATATATGTGCTGGAGAGGCAGATACTGTCCCTTGTGTCCAAAGTGATAGGTCCAAGTCGTTTGCATCTTCTGAATCTGGCCAATCCATGGAATAGCAGCACCAAAACACGCCCACAGCATCCTTCAAATCTTCAACTTCATGACATACATGATTTTGCAACATTGTTGTGGGTGACCAACTGATTTTCCAGCAACCGACTCGTTCGAAATTCGAAAATGCGTCCGTTGCCAGGCAAGGCCATTGTCAATGGGTGCGCACCAATCGGTCCATTGCGGTACAACGCGTACAGGGGTATAACGCGCACCCGCACACATTGAATGCAATGGGCCGGCCGGGGCACCGATCGGTCCATTGCAGTTCAACGCGTACAGGGGTACAACGCGTACAGGGGTACAACGCGTACCCGCACATTGAATGCAATGGGCCGGCCGGGGCACCGATCGGTCCATTGCGGTACAACGCGTACAGGGGTACAACGCGTACCCGCACACATTGAATGCAATGGGCCGGCCGGGGGCACCGATCGGTCCATTGCGGTACAACGCGTACAGGGGTACAACGCGTACCCGCACACATTGAATGCAATGGGCCGGCCGGGGGCACCGATCGGTCCATTGCAGTTCAACGCGTACAGGGGTACAACGCGTACAGGGGTACAACGCGTACCCGCACACATTGAATGCAATGGGCCGGCCGGGGGCACCGATCGGTCCATTGCAGTACAACGCGTACAGGGGTATAACGTGTACCCGCACACATTGAATGCAATGGGCCGGCCGGGGCACCGATCGGTCCATTGCTGTTCAACGCATCACTGTACATGTGACTGGCATATGTCAGCATGCCTGTCTCAGATGGACATATGCCAGCCACAGATAGCTCCCAGGGAGTGAGGGGCACACCTACATCACGACAGCCTGTCCAAACTTTATCATAAGGCATGTAAGGCTGCATTTCCTATTGTGTGTATGTTGGTGTACATGTTGTCCTGTGGGTGTCACCTGTGGGCAGCCACCCCCAGGCTGTGCACGTGTTCATGGGGACAGGATCCTGGGTGTTACGTGTACATGACCACTGTGATGTGCAACTGTTCATATCTGTGCATGTGCCATGGTCACATTTCACGGTGGTGTATGTGTATGTCATGTCACATACCCCGTGAGTCCCATGTGGGACGGTATGTTTGAGCCAGGGTGTCCCAGTGGCACAATAGTGATGGTCCTCCACAGTCTTTGTGCATGTAGTGTTTACAATGTCTCTGATTTCATGTGCACAATGGGAGACAGTCTCCACATCCACGTTGTGTGTGCATGGACTTTGATGTTGTGCGTGTGTGTGTCACAGACGTCCATGTCTGTCCTGCCGTGGCAAGTGGGACCACTACCTGTGGGGGTCATGGTTGTTTTGCTGTGGTGTATACATGATACTCCATGTAATGCCAGTGTCCATGTGGCAATACAGGGTCCCTGGGAATGTACCTGTCGTTGAGCTGTGGTGCCTGGGGCACATCTGTCCTCACATGTCACTGTGGGGGGGTGATTGTGACACGGCAGCAGGAGATGCGAACTGTGACACGGCCTCATGATATCCAATTGGCCAACCTGGGACTAATTGATGCCACCTGTTGGACCGTGTTGACAGATGTTGGCCATGTATGTACCATACATGTCCTTACGGAACTGCACACTTCATGTAGTTGTGCCTCATAATGATGTATGTTGGGATATTGAGTGTGTTCAATGCCGCATATGTGGGGTGACTGACAATCTTGCTTACTTCTCCTCTGCACTGCAGGGCTCCTGCTGTCCATCGACCATTCCCAGACCTGGCAACGATGGTGGAACGGGACAGCATCCGACGGTACCGCTTCACCAGGCAGCTGATTGAGGATTTGGCAATGCAGTTGTCCCCACATTTGCAGCCTGGTCGGCCGTATCCTACAGCGCTGACCCCCAAGGTGAAGGTGATGGCAGCCCTACACTTCTTTGCCACCGGTACCTTCCAACATACTGTGGCGACTGCTGGTGGGATGTCACAGACCATGTTGAGCCGTGTGCTCCGCGATGTTTTGGCGGCAATGTTGCTATTCCTGAACCGGTACATCTATTTCCCTAGACTGCGACGACTCACTGACGTGAAGAGTGACTTTTATGCCCTGGGGAGGATGCCGCATGTCATTGGCTCCATTGATGGGACACATGTGGCTTTGGTACCACCACAGGCCCAGGAGCAGGCCTACAGGAACCGCAAGCACTACCACTCGGTCAATGCACTGGTGGTGTGTCTTGCAGACATGACCATCACACACGTGTGTGCCCGTTTCCCTGGTTCAGCACACAATGCCTTTGTGATGAGGAGTAGTCGCATCCCCAGGATGATGGCACAGATGCAGAACCAGCGTGCCTGGCTTGTCGGTGTGTACTGACTTTGTGCCATTGTGTGTGATCTGATCTGTAGTATTCCGCCCACTTTTCCAAGTCAGCTAATGTGCACTTGTCTGTCCGTAGGTGACTCGGGATACCCCAACATGCCGTGGTTGCTGACACCCCTCAGGAACCCTGTGACACCAGCCCAGATGCGCTACAATGAGGCACATGGTCGGACCAGGAGAGTGATTGAGCGGACATTTGGTCTCCTGAAGAGCCGCTTCCGCTGCCTGGACAAGACCGGAGGGTCCCTCCCATATGCCCCTGCGAAAGTGTGCAAGATTATCATCGTCTGCTGCATGCTCCACAACCTGGCAGTGCGGAAGGAGTTGCCTCTCATCCAGGATGACAATGACCAACATCCGCCACCTGTGGAGGATCCTGGCCTGGACCACGATGCCAGTGACGATGATGATGATGATGATGAGGGTGATGTCCGCACACAGCTCATCACCAACTTCTTTAGCTGAATGTGAGTATCCTGAGGTGTCATGTCAATGATGTGAGTTGGCATGATATGTGTAGGTGGTGCTCTGGTGCTGTTGGAGTGTGTCCATGGGCTACTTGACTGGATGTGTGTTGCAATGTGTGCTTACAGGTGGGCTGTACTCCCCAACAGTGTTGACATGCTAACTTGGTTCTGGGTGGGTATCTTGTAACATGTATTGTGCATGAGTTTTGCTGTTCTGTCCTGTACTCCATTGCTTTTGACTGTGTGTCATTTCTGTCCTTCACAGGGTACTTTCAGATTCGTTTGGTCAACTGTGTCCACCGACGACGTGATTGCACTTCCAGGCTGGTAGCTGTTGTGTCCCTACAGGTGATGTGCGCCACACCCATGGACTTCCTTCCGTCTACAGTTGTTGACTGTGTGCCCGCTGCCAGGTGGGATTACCTTGCATCTGTAGTGGTTACGACATGTTGCAACTGTGTAATAAACCTGTGCTTCACTTTGTGATGTGCGTTGTCTGTGGTCACACATTTGACTGCCATTTGCTTACTGCACCTGTGGGCTACTTGACTACAACTGGGAATGGGTGTGGTGTCTGTGCATTGCACCGTCTTCCCTGGCAACATCAGTGTAGGCAATGAGTCAGATGGCCTAGGTGTGTATGTGTTGTGTAGCCCTGGTGGTGTGTCTCCCTCATATGTGTCACGTTGCCTTTACTCACATGCCTGTGTTGTACTTGCTGTTGCAGTTCGCATACACAGTGTAATTTTGCAGTTCATCATCCCCATAACAGCACCCACGTTGGAATCACAACAGAGGCAAGTATGGTGTATAAGTGTGTTTATTGTGATACATTTGTGTGAATAGTGCATAGGATGGGTAGTGCTGTACATAAATCTTGCAATCAGAAGTTCCTAGGTGAATTGAAAGTCCTGGTAGACAGAATCCCCAGTATCGGGGCCACAGTTTTCTGACACATTGGTCCAACTTGTACTCCCCATGCAATGTGTGGGAGTAGTGTTGTCGTCAACAGGGTGAACAGTCTGTGCACAAAGGTGAACATCCAGAACAGGTTCAGGCTTCCTGGGAGTTGCGCTTGGCCATCGGCCTCTCACTTGCCCCTCTTCGGACTACCCCTCTTCTTGGGGGGCCCTCAAGTACAGGCTGCTGCGGTGCAGGGGACTCTCCGCCAGAGTCATCCTCCCTCCCTGTGGCAGTTGCAGTTTGGGCAGCACCAGATGTTGTTGGCACACAGGGAGGTGTGGACTGGTTGCTGTTCATCTGGCGGAGGCATTGTAAAATGTCCCTGTGCACCGCCGTCATCTCATGCAGTGCATCCCACTTGGACTCCACGCGGGACATGTGTGAGTCCATGCGGGACATGTGTGACTCCACGTGGGACATGTGAGAGTCCAAGCGGGCATGATGGGCAGCCTGCTGCTGTTTCATGTCTCTGAGGAGCCCCACTACCTGGCTGAGGTCTCCGGTGCTGGACTGGTACGCATCAGCTATGCGTACCAGTTGTGGGTCATCATGCACACCAGCAACCTCTGCAAGCAGCGACCTCTGTCTCCCACCCCTCCCACCACCCCTGCTGACATGTGCAGTGCGTGCAGTGGCACGCACAGATGACCCTGGTCCACCTTGGGGGTTGGTGGTGGTGTCCATGGCCCCAGGTTGGTCCAGGGTCCCTGTGCTGGTGTTGCTCCTTGTTCTGTCCATGTCGGCAGGGATGGTATTTGTGGTGACAGTCGTTGGAGGGGTGGGTGCAGGGGGTGCAGCTGGTGGTCCTGCTGGTGCTGCAGCTGGTGGTCCTGCTGGTGCTGCATGTAGACTTGCACCGGATGTGCCAGGTTGGTCTTCTTCGTCCGAAGAGGGCAGTGGCTGTACGACGCCAGTGAGCTCCGCATCCTCTTGAGCCTGGGACTGGGACTCCTCAGCATCTGCTGCTGTGTCCCCATCATCACCTGTTTTTGGGAGACATGTTATGTTTCTGCAGGCATCAATGGTTGACACACATGACAGTTGTGACTGTGCCTCTGGGTGCGGGCCTGTACATTGCATTGTCCTAAGTCGTCACAGTCAGGGGTTGATATTGGTGTGGCACATTGTCCTGCATTATTTGGGCATTTCTATGTATTTTTGGGGTGTGAACATGGTCTGCATTGGTTGTGTTTGGTTGACAGCCGGCCCTCCTTCCCACCTACCCAGCCAGTCAGTTATCCCACCATGGACTGTGCTTGCATTGCAGGGAGTGGAAGTTGTCTCTCAGGATGTCAGTCAGTGGTGTCCTGCTGTTTGTTGGTGCACAGTTGCCAGCAGGGCCTTGTGCTCCCCACAGCAGTAGCCAGTGTCAGCCATCTTGTGAGTCCTTCTCCACTCCCTGTGATGTGAGCATGGTTCAGGGTGGTGTTGATGGGACAGTTGTGGGGGTGACCAATATCAGTGACTACGACTCCCATCATGCTATTGCCTCCACCCCCTTCCCAGCATGCCCATGCTTCCTTCCTTTTGACTCTGCTTCCCTGTGGGGTGGGCTGGCTGTGCTGACAGGATGGCTGGGAGTGTTGTCCTGGCACTTGTTTGGCTCAGAGTCCCAAGAGTGTCCCTGTGCTTCACACAACATAACCCAGGGTGGTGGTTCTTTGTGGGATCTTGTGTTAGGATGGGGGCATTGCATTCTACCAGGTGGGTTCTGTGGAGTTTGTGTTGGGGTGTGTGTGAGGGAGGTGCTTGTGACTATGGTCAGTGCTGCAAGTCCTCCTTCCCACCCACCCAGCCAGCCAGTTATCCCACCATGGAACGTGCTTGCATTGCAGGGAGTGGAAGTTGTCTCTCAGGATGTCAGTCAGTGGTGTCCTGCTGTTTGTTGGTGCACAGTTGCCAGCAGGGCCTTGTGCTCCCCACAGCAGTGGCCAGTGTCAGCCATCTTGTGAGTCCTTCTCCACTCCCTGTGATGTGAGCATGGTTCAGGGTGGTGTTGATGGGACAGTTGTGGGGGTGACCAATATCAGTGACTGCCACTCCCATCATGCTATTGCCTCCACCCCACTTGCCAGCATTCCCAAACTTACTTGCTTTTGTGGGGAGTTCAGTATGTGTGGGTGTGTGTGCAATGGCAAGATGGCTGACAGTGGTGTCCTGCTGTTGGTTGGTGTGCAGTTCCCAGCATGCCCTTGTGCTCCCCACGACACAGCAACAGTGTCAGACATCTTTGATGGGCCTTTCCACTCTCTGTGGGATGTGCATGCGTGAGTGTGAGCTTGCTGGGTCATGTGGTGGGGATGTAGAGCTGTGACTACGACTCCCATCATGCTATTGCCTCCACCCCCTTCCCAGGATGCCCATGCTTCCTTCCTTTTGACTCTGCTTCCCTGTGGGGTGGGCTGGCTGTGCTGACAGGATGGCTGGGAGTGTTGTCCTGGCAGTTGTTTGGCTAAAAGTCCCAAGAGTGTCCCTGTGCTTCACACAACATAACCCAGGGTGGTGGTTCTTTGTGGGATCTTGTGTTAGGATGGGGGCATTGCATTCTACCAGGTGGGTTCTGTGGAGTTTGTGTTGGGGGTGTGTGAGGGAGGTGCTTGTGACTATGGTCAGTGCTGCAAGTCCTCCTTCCCACCCACCCAGCCAGCCAGTTATCCCACCATGGAACGTGCTTGCATTGCAGGGAGTGGAAGTTGTCTCTCAGGATGTCAGTCAGTGGTGTCCTGCTGTTTGTTGGTGCACAGTTGCCAGCAGGGCCTTGTGCTCCCCACAGCAGTAGCCAGTGTCAGCCATCTTGTGAGTCCTTCTCCACTCCCTGTGATGTGAGCATGGTTCAGGGTGGTGTTGATGGGACAGTTGTGGGGTGACCAATATCAGTGACTACGACTCCCATCATGCTATTGCCTCCACCCCCTTCCCAGCATGCCCATGCTTCCTTCCTTTTGACTCTGCTTCCCTGTGGGGTGGGCTGGCTGTGCTGACAGGATGGCTGGGAGTGTTGTCCTGGCAGTTGTTTGGCTAAGAGTCCCAAGAGTGTCCCTGTGCGTCACACAACATAACCCAGGGTGGTGGTTCTTTGTGGGATCTTGTGTTAGGATGGGGGCATTGCATTCTACCAGGTGGGTTCTGTGGAGTTTGTGTTGGGGGGTGTGTGAGGGGAGGTGCTTGTGACTATGGTCAGTGCTGCAAGTCCTCCTTCCCACACATCCAGCCAGCCAGTTATCCCACCATGGAACGTGCTTGCATTGCAGGGAGTGGAAGTTGTCTCTCAGGATGTCAGTCAGTGGTGTCCTGCTGTTTGTTGGTGCACAGTTGCCAGCAGGGCCTTGTGCTCCCCACAGCAGTAGCCAGTGTCAGCCATCTTGTGAGTCCTTCTCCACTCCCTGTGATGTGCGCATGGTTCATGGTGGTGTTGATGGGACAGTTGTGGGGGGCAATATGTGTGACTGCGACTCCCATGATGCTATTGGCTACACTGACTTGGCCAGCATACACAGAATTCCTTCCTTTGAGTGGTCTTCACTGTGTGTTGGTGTTGTTGTGGTGGCTACATGTCTGGATGTGTTTGTTAGTTCTATTTGTGCCACTGCCTAGCTGTAGTTGTAGTTGTGTTTGTACATGTGATGGCACAGTTGGATGTGACTTTTTTGATGGCATGTGTTGTGTTTATCTGACTGACATACACATTTTGGGATGATTCTGTTCTGGTTGCTGTGTAATTGCTATGAGTGCATGGTTTGACTCTCCCCTTGACAGTGATGTGTGTGTGTTTTGTGGCAGTATATTGTGTACATTTGTTGTGTACTCACCAGGCTCTGGGATGTTCTCTAGTCCATATACGCTCACTGGCGGAAGGATGGCCCGCACCTTCTCCTCCCAGGACCTGAGGTATATTGGCTTGGCAGGAGGGCCACTGCCGGTGTATTGGCTGTTGATGTAGTCTTTCTTGAGCAGGTCCCGTACCCTCCTGCGCACGTCATACCACCTGTTCTGGATGTCGCTCTTTGTGCGCGCCGACATGGTGATAGTGCGTTCACCCTGTTGATGATCCTCTCCCACATCTTGGTTTTCTGGGAGATGGGGGTCTGTTGGACCAGTGTGCCAAACAGCTGTGGCTCTACCCTGAGGATCTCGTCTACCATGACTTCCAATTCACAATCTAGGAACTTGTGATTCTTCTTGGGGGGCATGGTGATGGGTGGTGATGGTGAGTGATGTGTGTGTTGGTGTGCAGGTGAGGGTGTGTGAGTGTGTGTTTTGCTGGGTGTATGTGAGGTAGGTATTTGTTGGTGTGCTTATGGTGTGTGGCTTGTGTGAGGGATGAGCTGTGGGTGTGTGGTTGCTTTCTCTTGGGTGCTGGCAGTGGAATGGCATTTGCAAAGGATCATGGTTGTGATTTGTGTCCTTTATATGGGTGGAGTTGTGGGTGTGTCTTTGTTCTCTGTCCCCACCCCCCAGTATTTATTGGCTTAGTAATTGCTTGTTTGGCCTTTTTTGTGTGATTTTTCCTCTGTACTGTCTGTGTATGTTGGAAACGTTCTTGTGACCGAGTCGGACCCTGCATTTGTCTCGTACGGTCTTCTCCGTTTCGTTCACGCTGTGTTTGTGCAGTTTTCTATGCTGCGTACGCGTCGGTCGCGGTGTTTTGTGTTGCTTCGGCTCGGTTTTGTATGCGTGTCGGTCGTACGGCTTGGCCTCCGTCCGACTCGCTCGTGGTTTTCGCGCCTTGCATCGTACTTTGCGGTTTGGAGTTCGCGTGTACGTTTCGGTCGGATTTGTTCCGGGTGCGTGTCGGTCGGTTGGATTCGCCTGTTTTTCCGACCGAATTGCTGTTTTCCGTGCGGCTCGGTCGTTCGACTTGGGTTCGGTACGTGTCGGTCGGATTTTGCACGCATTGCATCGTACTTGGCGTGTCGGGCGCCACAGGTACGTGTCGGTCGGTATAATTTCCGGATCCGAGTCGGTCGGTGCTTTTTCCGGCCCGAATCGGAATCGACCCCAAAGTCTTTTATTTTCACAGGAACAGGGTTTCAGCTCCGCTTTGAAAGTCCATTTGCCTAACGCGTTTCAGAGCGTTCACGCTCTTTCATCAGAGGCAGTTTCAATAGCACCTTTTCTAGGCTCCCACAGTTCCCTGCGTGCTTCAATCAATTTTTAAAGGCCTCCGGTGTGCCATTCTTAATAGATTCAGTTCCGATGCACGCCGGAACTTGTAGTGCAATGTCATGCCCATTTTCTAACCTCCAGTGGTTGTGTGCATTTGAAATCCATTACATGGACATATAAACAGCCCTCCAGTGGGCCCCAGAGCTGCAATCCTGCTCCAATATTTTTGAAACCAGCTGCGCCGCACTTAACCTGAAGAATTCAGGCTAAACGATCCCTTATGATGTTCAAGGGCTGTGCGAACTCTCACGGCTGGACCTGCCATGTACAGTATTCACCCAAGATTGCCCTGCAACAGAGACGCTCTCCTCCAGCTGGTAGACACAAAGTCTTTTATTTTCACAGGAACAGGGTTTCAGCTCCGCTTTGAAAGTCCATTTGCCTAACGCTTTTCAGAGCGTTCACGCTCTTTTATCAGAGGCAGTTTCAATAGCACCTTTTCCAGGCTCCCACAGTTCCCTGCGTGCTTCAATCAATTTTTAAAGGCCTCCGGTGTGCCATTCTTAATAGATTCAGTTCCGAAGCACTCCGGAACTTGTAGTGCAATGTCATGCCCATTTTCTAACCTCCAGTGGTTGTGTGCATTTGAAATCCATTACATGGATAAATAAACAGCCCTCCAGTGGGCCCCAGAGCTGCAATCCTGCTCCAATATTTTTGAAACCAGCTGCGCCACACTTAACCTGAAGAATTCAGGCTAAACGATCCCTTATGATGTTCAAGGGCGGTGCAAACTCTCACGGCTGGACCTGCCGTGTACTGTATTCACCCAAGATTGCCCTGCAACAGAGACGCACTCCTCCAGCTGGTAGACACAAAGGGGCCGATTCCGATCTCGGCCGGTAGCGCACCGAATCGGATTCGGCTCAACCGGATCCGATTCGGAGCCCTCTTTTCCGACCGATTCGAACGCGCGTCCGGCCGAGCGAGTACGATGCGAGCGCACGCAAAATCGCCGACCGACTCGTTCACGGGTCCGAACCGCACCGACCGACTCGCTCGGACTCGACTCGCACCGCGCGATGGAGACGTTCCCCGGCCGGGCAAGTACGATGCGCGCCTTGAGCAGTCCGACCGACCCGCACCGTCCGGCTCGAAACAGCTGTCGGAGCCGGACTTTGGGGGTCCGTGTCAGACCCCCTGTACGCGTAGCCACGTGAGTCGCACACAGGGGGGACCCATGGGTCCCCCCTACCTGTGCGTGTGCGGCGCGAACCGCATCGATGCAAACCCGCTGTAGGGGGCGCCCTCGTTCGCCTTGCACCCATTGAGTCAATGGGAGCCCGCGTACGCATTGTACGACCGGCTCCCATTGACTTCAATGGGAGTCCGACCGAATCGAGTCCGATAGCATGCGTGCGCATCGTACTCGTTCGGTCGGACTGCTAGAGTCCGATTCGGTCGGAAATCTCTCCGGGTCCGGCTCGGTCGGGGAGATTTCCGGCCTGAATCGGAATCGGCCCCAAAGTCTTTTATTTTCAAGGTAACAGGGTTTCAGCTCCGCTTTGAAAGTCCATTTGCCTAACGCGTTTCAGAGCGTTCACGCTCTTTCATCAGAGGCAGTTTCAATAGCACCTTTTCCAGGCTCCCACAGTTCCCTGCGTGCTTCAATCAATTTTTAAAGGCCTCCGGTGTGCCATTCTTAATAGATTCAGTTCCGATGCACGCCGGAACTTGTAGTGCAATGTCATGCCCATTTTATGTATATATATTACCTACTAGCGGTCGCCAGTAGGTAGTTATAGTTAGGGCCTCGTTTCTATTCAAATAGTGTTTTTTCTTTTGCCAATATCTTTGGCGCCGTTAGACGAATCTTCGTGAAAATTTCAAAACTAATGGCCTGCTCAGGTCAGCTCCTGTCTTGAAAGTTTCGGGGTGATTCATCAAGCGGGGGCCGAGAAAAAAGGGGGTCCCAAAACGCATTTTTCCAATGTTAATTTCCATAGGAAAAATTGGAACAGGCTACAGCCCGAACTGCTGAACGGAATTACACCAAATTTGGCAAAAAGGTAGCCCTTGTATCAGAAAGAGACCTTTTTTTAAATGGTGTAAATCCATTCAGTAGTTCCTGATAAATTAAAAAAAGAAAAAATATCGATATCTGAGCACCAAGGAGGGTTCGCGAACCCTCCCCGGCACGAGCTTTACTCTGATTGGCTGCCAACACTCCAAACCAGGAAGTGTTGGCAGCCATCTTGTGGCTCGGTAACCGAGTCACAAGAAAAGAGTAAATTAAAAGGTGAAAAACAAGAAAAGGGGGCAGGGTAGAAACACCCTGACCCCCTAGGCCTGCTCAGGGGGTCCCACAAGGACCCCCAGGGCCAAAAAAAGCATTTTCTTTTTTTTTTTTAAATGGCAGAATTCGGGTTGCGGTCGCGAATCCTGCTGTGAAAATTAAAAAAAAACGAAGCGGGGCCTCCCGCTTTCGTTCTTGTAAAGCCGCCGGGTGGGCCAGGTCCCAGGGGCATTCACCAAATAATTTGTGGGGGCCCCCACAGTCCCGGGGACCGCCACCTCCCTGGGGCTTGGAAAAAAATGCGTGGGGGTTCCCAATCCCCTCCACGCTGCCCCGGGGACCACCACCTCCCCGGGGCTTTGAAAATGGACCGCGGGGGCATGTGGCCCCCCTGCAGCCCCGGGGACCGCCACCTCCCCGGGGCTCTGATTTTTATAATAAATGATGTGTGGGGGGAAGAGCCACCCCACACGCCCTGGGGACCACCACCTCCCCGGGGCACTAAATATGGAAATTGGTGTGTCCATTACGGACCTCCAAGCCCTGGTGACCACCACCTCCCCGGGGCTTTCAAAATGAAGGGAGGGGGGCCACGCGGCCCCTCTCCAGGAGCCCTCCATGACCCTGGGGACTGCCACCCCCCAGGCACGTTTGCAGAGTGGTGTAAAAAGTGGGCATGGCCTCGGACCACCTCTCTACAATCCAGCTCTGTGGCGCATATTGGAGGTACCTGGTGGGCTACTTGGCACCCAGGGACCCTCAGTATTCAAGGGGACTTAATCCCCCAACTTAGAATGCGCCAGGGGCGTGTTTGCAGAGTGGTGGAGAAAGGGGCGTGGCCTAGTATGAGAAGTTAGCAATCCTGCTGTGTGGGACTTACTGGAGGTAATAGGAGGGGTAGTTAGCCCCCAAGGTTGACGTTGGGGGCTAACTACCCCTCCTGTTACCTCCAGTAAATCTCACACAGTGGGATTGCTAAGAGGTGTTTGGAGGCCACGCTCACCTTTCTCCACCACTCTGCAAACGCGACTGCTATGTTATAGTTAGAAATTAGCATTTAAAATACCTTTGAAATTCACTGAAAAAACCATAGGTTTCAGGGACGTTATAGTTAGAAATTAACATTTAAAAAACCTTTGAAAATCACTGAAAAAACCATAGGTTTCAGGGACTTTATAGTTAGAAATTAGCTTTTAAAAAACCTTGGAAATTCACTGAAAAAGCCACAGGTTTCAGGGACGTTATAGTTAGTTGGACATTTCACTCGTACAAAACCATAGAAATTCGACGGTTATAGTTAGTAGAGATAACTATAACTCGCGCCCCCGCAATGCACTGCCGATGACGTCACATATTACATCATTCATGACATGGTCAGTGACATCACTGATGACATCTCAAATGACATGTGTAACCACAGTACCCAGGAAGATTCTGGGATAAGGGAACCAGAGGCACGGGGTGCTGAGAGTCGGCAGCCTCCAACATAGAATGTTCATCACACTAGAGCCGCTCCCAGTATCGTGTTGCTAGTGCTAGTGTTTATTAATTCGTGAGTGCTGGCATCTCACAAAAAGTGAAGGACTGAGGCTTAGAGGCGGAGATCACGTCGTGGCACAGTAAGAGTATGAGTGTGTGGATGAAAGTTTTTCCCTTTCAGGTATTTTGCTCCTGATTCACTACTGAAGCCGACGTTCGGTCTCTGTAGGTTTTACTTACCATATTTATTTGGTACTCTGTTGTTTCTCTCCCCACTGTTTATAGTAATCTCGACCAAAGGGGTCCCCTGCCCTCACCCTCCTATGGGGCACAGTGTCCCCAAGTCTGGGTAAGCCATATGGAGATTATTACTCCATTCTTCTTCTGGTACACAGATGAGTGTCACGACTGCTGCACCTATAGCCACTCACAGTAGACCTGCATTAAGTGTGGCTGATTGTATATTTATTTATACTGTGTTCAGTGTTGTGTTTATTTACACGTTGTCCAACCACAATGTCTTTTTCTTACAGGCTCTAGATTCAGGCCCTATCATAGTGGAGAGTGATCTATATCACCCCACTTAGTGGAGACCCTCTCACCATAGTCTGGTAAGAGTGGAGCCCGCATTTTCTATTTTTAGGTCCTGATGAATGCCACGGACCCCCATGGGCCATATGGCAGAAACATGTCGACCACACGGACATCGGTGGGGGACAATAAATATCCCCAGCACACCGGTCACTTGATTTTAATTACCATATAGATGTCTGCACCATTAAAATTTAATTTGACATCTACAATGGCATTTTAACTCACTATTTTTCAAAACGGGCCCCCACTTAGTTTAGAAGTGCATCCCTGTCCTCAGGTGTATGCCCGCCCTCTATCAAACCAAGTTTTTAGAGGGCGAGGACTGGTCAATGATGAAGCATGACACCAGGTGGTGTGTGAGACCAGTCCTTCACTTTTTGTGAGATGCCAGCACTCACGAATTGATAAACACTAGCACTAGCAACACGATACTGGGAGCGGCTCTAGTGTGATGAACATCTCAAATGACATCACTGATGACATCATCCAAGGGATAATCTGATGCACCTCCTCACACCCTAATATACCCTTTTATACACCCACTCTAAAATACAGACTACCATGTTCGAAACCATAGACACACCAATAGCAGTTAGTACATACCCGCTCAGTGATTCCTAGGTCTACACACACACATCCACTCATTCACCCACACAGTAACTCATACATGCAGTCACTCATCAATACAGTACTATCATATGCACTCATACACCTATACATACACTCACATACCGCCACTCATCCATAGACTTACTCACACACCTACTCAGCCATGCAAAGAATCAATCACACCCATTTACTCACCTATACAGTTATACACAGACCACCTCACTTATTTATATAAATACTAGCACATACTTACTCTCTTAATACAATCACTGATACAAGCACACATTCATCCATACAGCCACTCTCACAATCACTCACTCTCACGTATAGTCATTTATATACTCCAACACTCACATATACTGCCTTTCACATATGTAGTTACTCACACATATACCACTGAGACATCCATTCACTCACCAACACACCCATACACACACTCACCCACCCATACAGCCCTTCACAGATGCACTATTCAACCCGTACACCCAGTGAATCACCCACTCACACATCTATGCACAGAGTCACCCACCCCCCACCTACTCACACAGACACTCAGGCACCCATACAGATACTCAGACAACCAATCAATAACCCCTATAGACAGTCATGTAGCTACTCACCAACCCATGCAGCCACTTACACACCAATAGACAGACTGATACAGACATTTACACAGTTTACTCACTAACCCATGCATTCAGTAAGATACGCTTAATCAGTCACTTATACAATCAGTCACGCACCTACTAAATCATCCATTCAGACACTTAATCACCTACTCATTCTTCAGTACACCTTGGCATATATATATATATATATAAAACATATTTAAACTTTACAGAAACACACAGTCACTGGATGATGTCATCAGTGATGTCATCAGTGATGTCATTTGAGATGTCATCAGTGATGTCATCAGTGATGTCACTGACCATGTCATGAATGATGTAATATGTGACGTCATCAGCAGTGCATTGCGGGGGCGCGAGTTATAGTTATCTCTACTAACTATAACGGTCTAATTTCTCTGGTTTTGTATGAGTGAAATGTCCAACTAACTATAACGTTCCTGAAACCTGTGGTTTTTTCAGTGAATTTCTAAGGTTTTTAAATGCTAATTTCTAACTATAACGTCCCTGAAACCTAAGGTTTTTTAAGTGAATATATATATATATATATATATATATATATATATATATATATACATATATATATATATGCAATGATTTTATCCCAAAATCTCCTCGTTACAGAAGGACAAACACGGACCCAGATTGTTGTGCAGGTATTTATTCTTCAGTTACAGCACATCCGCCATGACGCGTTTCAGCCCTCCAGGGGCCTTGATCACATGACGCATTGAGGCAAGACTTCCCATTTTTAAAGTGACAGTGCTATACCACGTGTTAAAATACTCCAAAACTACAATAGACATAAAGAAACTACTTAGCGATCTCAATCATTACTTTAAATTTTTTTTTTTAAACCATTTTCAAATTTTTACTTAAGATTTGCAAAAATACAGTACATTTGATTTTGGCATGTAGAGATACCCAATAACTTGTTACTTTTCACAATGCTTATAAAATTCTTACTCCTCTAAATTGTATTCCCCAGGCACATTTAATCTTAAAATGGCATCCAGGGCAACCCAAGCTGGCGCCCTTAGACTGCCTAACTAAACTGCGATACCTCACATATTTGTATTCCATTGGAAAGAAGAATAAAGCCCCAGTGGGCATACTCCCCCAGCATTGGCCTGGTACTGTTTGAACATTATCAATTTATTTTGTTCAATTAACAAATAAAATATATAAATATTGTATCAAAATTCATTTATTTATTTTACAAATAAATAATTAAAATTAGAGGTGTGTAGAACTTAGGTAAAATCTATTGCCGTAAATATATCATGGCTGTATACGAACATCTCACCCTAGTGGGTTGTGCTAGTAATCTCTATCTCATAAAACCTAAAGTGCTGGTGCCAATAAAAGAGTGAATTAAAAACTATGTGGATAAAATTAAATTTACTGAGGCAAACTATATGAAATTACTGTTCAATGTGTACATACAATCTTCTGAGGAATCACAGACATGTATAAAAATCCTCACTTGAGTTGAGCCCATTGGGTACCTTAGTGTCCAACTCGAGGATATATCTGGTCTCTAATTTTCTTAATAAAGCTTCTCGATTACCTCCACGTCTAAGGGGTGGGATCATATCTATCACAAAATAACTTAGTTGGTCCAGACTGCTGCCATGTTTGATTTTGAAATGTCTAGCCACTGGGTATGAAGCATCATTGTTGGTAATTGCCCTCATGTGCTGGAGTATCCTTTTGTGGACCTGCAACCTGGTACTACCCACGTATTGCAGGCCACAAGAACACTCCAGCACATAGATTGCAAATTCAGTTTTGCAAGACAGTTTTTTCGATATTTTAACTGGCTGTTGATGGAAAGGACTCTTATAGGTGGACCTGTTCTTTCCATATCTGCAAGCCTTACATGTAGAGCATTTAACAAAGCCATTTACTGCCTGCAACCAATTACTTCTAGTAAATAACTCAGGGCTACTTTTAACTAGCATATCTTTCATGGATCGTGCCTTTCTGTATGTAATGCTGGGGGCTTTAGGTAATGATCCGCCTATTACTGGGTCATTGCGAACCAATGCCCAGTTCTTGTTGACAATTTTTCTTATGGCCCCATGTTGACGGTTATATGTCAGAATCAATCTAGGAGGGTCCATATTGCCTTCTGATCGAATTTGTGTCTCAGTGTGCTGTTGGTTGGTAGTCAGTGCCGTCGATCTTGATAATGATTTTGTCTTTCTTATGGCTGCATCAATGATGTTAGCATTGTAGCCCCTGGACAAAAATCTCTCTCTACAGGCTTCCTGCGCCATAGCACAGTCATCCTCCATGCTGCAAATACGCCTGATCCGAAGCATCTCCCCATAGGGGATGCTCCGAATCAGGTGTTCAGGATGATGACTCGCGGCATGGAGTACCGTATTGCCTGCCGTAGGCTTGCGGTGCAATCTTGTCTCCAACTTGTTATCACACACAAATATTTCGACATCCAAAAAGTTTACCATTTCCCTGCTCATATTGGATGTAAAGTGTAGATTCAAGTCATTGATGTTAATCTGTTTGACAAATTCTTGGGCCTCCTCCTCACTGCCCCTCCATATACAAAAAGATCATCAATGTAACGATGCCACATTATCACATGTTCACCCATCACATCGGTAAACTTAGCCTGGAGGACCTGCTCCTCCCAAAGCCCCAT
The DNA here is from genome assembly GCA_963921515.1 of Calotriton arnoldi. NCBI lineage: Eukaryota > Metazoa > Chordata > Amphibia > Caudata > Salamandridae > Calotriton > Calotriton arnoldi. The sequence goes on from CAWUFW010005781.1 coordinate 18,675, forward strand.
ATGTAAACAGGCATAACTAGGGGAGAAGCAGGCCCCCATAGCCACTCCTCTGATCTGTTGGTAGATTAGATTTTGAAAGAGGAAAAAATTATTGTTCAAGCAAAGAGAAATCATGGTTATGATCATTTTGTTGTGGCTCAACATTCCCAGAGGTTTAGTGTTCAAGAAATACTCCACTGCTTTTATGCCATCCCTATGGTTGATACTAGTATATAACCCGGTGACATCTAATGTGATTAACATATAGTCATGTTGCCACTGCACGTTTTCAATTTTCCTTAAAAAGTCACCGGTATCCTGTACATAAGATGGCAGACGCTTGACATGCTCTTGCAGGAAGTAATCAATATACCGCGAGGTATTCTCCATAAGACTGCCACGGGCAGAAATTATAGGTCTACCTGGTGGTCTTACACTATTCTTGTGAATTTTCGGGATGAAATATATGACTGGGGTTACAGGATGTTCGTTTTTCAGAAATTTTAATTCATCCCCACTTAGTAATCCCGCACTCTTCCAAGCCACCAGTTTAGTGTAAAACTCACTTCTTGCTGTCTTTACTGATGTTACTGATGTTATGTCACTACGCCTATAGCAGCTGCGGTCATTTAGATGACTCATTGCCTCCTCTAAATAAAGCTCACGTGGCCACAACACCACGTTACCCCCTTTGTCGGACTGACGCACAATTATGTTATCATTTTGCTGCACCCTTTTAATCAAACGGACATAACAACTATTTTGCTTGGTAAATTTACGTTTGTCATTTAATGTGAAAACATGCAAAGCCTTCAATTGACTGGTAATGATATCACTGAATACATCCAAATTATCATGCAACATTATTGGATTAAACACTGACTTAGGTTTGAATTGCGTTATGCCGGGTGTATTAAAGTCCCCAAACTCAAAATTAGGGTTGGTTCCTTCCCCGGTACTTTCAGCCCCCAGTTCGTGTAAGTCTTTCAAGAGATCTAGATCATGAACCGTCAAGATAGAGGGACTTGGTATATTGTCACGGGCCGATGTTTGCTCACTTTTGCGATCTGTTTTCTGCAACTTGTAAAATTTACGCAGTTTCAGTTTGCGCATATATTTGTACAAGTCTACGCGTGTTCGTGCATAGTCAAAATCACTCGGTGGACTGTATTGATAGACCTAATGATAGAATTCTGGTATCATTGTCATCTAGTTGCATGGAAGATAAATTGATGACTTCTAATTGGTTGCTTCTGTTGACCCGGATACTTGTACAACTTATTTGCGATTCCATCTCTTGAATACTTTCTTGGTGTTGCTGTTGCTGTTCTTTGATCCTCCGCTGGTTGAACCTGCGCTTTTGTCTTCGCTTGCCGCGCTTGTAGTTGGCGTTCTTCCGTTTTTGGGGTTGTGTACTCTTGGACGTAAGGTTTGGCGCCTGTCTTGGCGCAGGCAGTCCACCTCCTGCGCCAAGGAAAATTTGGTAAACCCCATCCCTGCGGCGGTGTGTTGTAGCTCAGCTTCTGATTCACTGCCTGCCACTGAGCTTAAATCTGAAGCAGATGTTGAAGATTGTGCATTGTCATCTACTGAGGGTGCAGTGACTTTGACTTGAGTAAAAATCTACTTGAGCGGCAGAAAGGAAAGCAGCGCCCGCTTGCGCTGTGCATGGTGAAGTTCACGATGATTGCACAGTGCGGACAAGCATCCGGCACTGAAAAGCACCGCGAATGGCATTTTTCTATTGCACTCCGCCACTTGCGGAGCTCAGCGTAGCGCAGCTGAGTTTTTTTCCACTTCGCGGAGTTTTGCGTAGCCCAACTCCGCGAACTCCGCCCAGGGTTAATCAATACCTCTGCGTTCAGCATACCTCTTGCACCAGAAAACATAGCTGTGTCCAACAATCCATACTGTAAGCATCTTGAAGGGATGTCTGGAAGTAATGAAAAGATGTCTGTAGCTGAGGTAGTGAGTTGGTAGAATGAGAGGTGTCTAAAATGGTGGACAAGATGCTGTTTTTTAAAAAGTAGAGAATCGATTGGCAGTTTAAGAAGACTGTAAACTCAAAAATTGGGTGCATGTTACTTCTTGGTTAGTAGAAAATGTTTGAAAGGTACAGTAGATAGGATAAGGTGATATTTTGCAAACGTCAACCCCACCTGCTGTTTGCATTTGTAACCTTGTGTGCTGGATTTGAAAATATGGTGAACTTGTGACCTGTCAGTTCAGTTGAATGTTCCATGAACTGTTACTATGGAAACTGGCATTAAGCAGAATGGGGAAGGGTTGAAACTTAACTGTGGACTTAAAATGTGAAACTGTAATTTATATATAGTTGATATGTTATTAAAGTATAATGACCCAAGTCAGTACAATATTTAGAAGTGGTGTGTTGTTAAAAAATAGTGGTATTTTTATTTGTAATATATTTTTGAACTCCTGTATGGATTCGCGGCTCCATCGCGTTGGTGCACGGTGGAGTCGCGACTCCCAAAAATTCCAGGACCAGTTTGTGCACTTTTAGAAGTCAGTTGGTAAGGGTTAATATGTCTAACCAATAGAAATGTGTTTCATAATTTGAAATAATGTAGGAAGCTATGTGATTCGTTACTTACATATATTTGTGTGGAAAAGAGACAAAGTTTGCCATTACTGGTTTTACCTTGCTGAGAGTGGTACATTACATTGATTGTGTACATAAGAAAATCTTTTATGAGTTTGTGATATTTTAAATTCTACACATCAATTTTGAAGGTGAGTTTTAAATTTGTGAGGTGTATTATGTATTAGGTTTATTTTTAATCTTTAAAAATTATTGATAAACTGTGATGTTTGAAATATATTATTAAATGTAGAGATGTGTATTGTAGTTTGTTTTATTGTAGTTAAATGTTGTTTGAAATAGATTTTGTATAGTATTATGTGTGTATTGAAAGATTGATTAGTGATCATGGTAGTTTGTTTTAGTGTGTGGATATGTACATTTGTAGTATACCGCATAATTTTAGGTGTTGCTTTACAATTGGAGGTGGAGTCTGTCAAGTTTTAAGGTGTGCGTGGACTTCTGTCTCAAGTGTGTCTCTACTTGTTTATGTATTTTCATATGTCTTATACATTTGAAGGTGCATGATGTATAACAAAGAGGTGTTGTTGCTTTTTATGTGGTAGGCTGAAGACTGTGAGTAGTAGTGGAATGGTGAAGATGCAGCATAATTATGTGGTTTGAAAGATGTTGACATAAGGTATTATTGAATAGGCTTCTTTTTTTAAGTTTCTAGAGAGGTACAGTTGAAATATGCCACATAATATTTAGTGTTTGCTTGAAATTGGAAGTTTGTTCTGTGAATTTTTGAGGTTTGGATAGTGTTATGGTACAGACATATTCATGTATGCTTTTAGAAATATGGTGAGACTTTTAGTAAAGACAAGTGAAAGGTTCCTGCTTTGTATTTGGGCAGGTGTAACATTATAAGTAGTTGTAGAATGGTAAAGCAGAAGCCTGAAAGTGAGGTTTGAGATGTTTGTAGAGATGTTATTTATTAAAGTAATTTGTATGATGTGAGGAAAGTTATATTTCATATATACCGCATAATTTTCAATGTCTGTTTGAAAATTGAAGTGTAGTCTGTGAAGTTTTGAGATGTGGATGGTGTTGTGACTGAGATATGTGTCTACTTGCACATATATTATGGAATGTGTTATGTGTCGGAAGATGATAGATGTATAAAACACAGGTATACATTTATCTGTGCATTACTTTTATATATGATGATGCTAGCAAACGGTACAGACATATGCATACATGGTTTTAGAAATATGGGGAGACTTTCATGAAAGATAAGTGAAGTGTTGCTTTGCTGTTAGCTACGCTCTGAACCTGATTACTACTAGAATAGTGAAGCAGTAGTAGTAGAAAAGTGATGTTTAAGATATGTTGGGAGAGGAAGTATTGATTATGGTACTTTATAAGAGTCTGTGTAAAAGTTCACTTGAAATTTGCCACATAAATCTAGGGGGCATAATATCAAGCCATTTATCGCCATGCTAGCAGCACTTTCGTGCAGCTAACGCTTTTTTTTTTAACGCTCTTTTACCAAGCTGTCGCTAACAGACGTTAGCAACAGCTTTCCGGCGATAGCAGCCGGTTTTCCTATCGCCTTGCATGCCAGCGATAGTTATTGCTAATGACATGCAAAGTAGGCGTTCCCTCTCAAAATTTCTCGAAAAATGTTGCTAACACCACATCGCACTATTAGCAATGATGGCCTGGACCCGCGAAGCGATAAAAAAAGTCACGCTAAGGCCCCTTAGCTGCAGGAACCTAAGACAAGATAAAAGCAGGTCTAAAAATGGTGAGAAAGGGAGGCATATAAGGGAGGCTAGCTCAGAGCCCCATCTGAACACCCACTGATGCCATGGAGGTACTAATCATTCAGCTTGGAGCCCGACGAAGGAAACAACCACCACTCTTATGTGCTGGATTGAGGCCCTAACATAGGTGCGCCGTTTCAGAGGCACAAATCCTTCGTGCCACAAAGACAGGCAGGTCCTTTCACCCACTAAAGGCCCTTTCACCTACATTAGCCCTCCCTTCACAATAACGAGCAACAGAGGCTGTCCCTTATCTGACGTGTGCTCTGGGTGCAGAAGACGGTCCATCCTAAATACGTCATCTCCATGTCCAACAGTGACTAACCTACTACACAACGAGTTCTTAGAAACAGACCCTTAAGCTCTTGGGATTTTCCCTTGCACAGGATTATTGATTTCTGCAAGAACTCATTAAATATGCATGAACCACTATTCCCTAAGGGTTCATTCCTGACGTCTTCCTCTGACCGACTTTACGTCAATACTAATATTCCAAGGCACCTATCAGGTATAAATATACCTCCCTTTGCCCAAGCAAACCAGAGGGGACCGAGACTTCCATGCCGACACTCTGACCTGAGATGCTGCAACCTGCGTCATGCCACAGCTCCAGCTGGCAGAGGTCCATCCACCCATCTTGGGGTGTCCAGCTCGAGATCAGGATGAAGTCCCACTAAGGTAATGGGGTTAGACTAAATCCTGGGGGGATTCTTGGCTCTCTACGACCTACACACATGCTAGGTACACTTAGGTACATCTAGTTAGGCATCATAGGGGTATAGGCTTTATCTTAATGCATTCTGTATTTCATGTATGTGTTCATTACTATTACAAAATGGTAAAACTGTACCATGCATTTTTATTTAACTGCACTGCTGGCCATATTTCTCTGCTACTGTCCAACAGTTGTTGCAGCACATATTACCAGTACTAGAATAACAACTGTGCAATAAATGTTATTGTAAACACACCCAACTGTTTCTTCTGTGTACTTCTCTGAGATGAGTGATTGAATGAAAAGTAGTATATTGTTTCCATGATCCTGAGGGATCAGGGTTTTATGTTATGTGGTTGCCAGAAGCTATTCCCTTCTTGTTGTCAAGAAGTTTCTAGTGGCCTCTGAGCTAGCTGGTACACAGTAATTAAGTTTAATATACTCGATAGGGGCATACCGACCTCAGTCCTATGCCAAGCCTATAGTGTATGTTATTCCAATGCGCAGAACCTATCAGGGAAATAGGAACTACACTACATGGCGCCCAACTTGAATTTGGCACTTATTTAACAGGAGAATCTGAGTAGTTCAGTCATGCTTATTCTCAGAGACCCCTACTCACAAAACGCCAGAGACGTCTGGAGTGGGTAGGCACAAAATTCCGCCACAGCTGAGTAGGCAAACTTCCTATGTATTGCTGTTGGTAAATCAAGCTTGAAGGAAATAGTTCCCGAACAATTGTGCCTTTTAAAACCTTATCTTAAAACCCTTTTTTAGGACATTTTGTTTTCACAACACAATGTCTGTCGAGGCAGCTGCTCCTGTCACTGGGACACAGGTCTCAAACGACGAAGAGGAAGGAAATGCAATACATTTTGCATCCAATATCAGGCATACACTCACACAAAACTCCTCAGACATGGTTTAACAGACCGAGGAGGTACAGTGCTATTAATAGAGGCACACGAAGATTATCAAACAGATGTGTTCTATTCTTGGGTTACATTCCCAGCAGTAAATGCAACAACTCAGACTTTTCATTCTTACATACATGAAAAAGTCCCAGCGGTCTACACTCCGTTCGAGGAGATTAAGATTCCGCTCACTGACCAGGACCACAATTTCTGGTTTAATGGCACCCTACAACAAATAAATAAAACCAGGTTCGGTCCACTAGGTAGACCAGGAGCTAGATGGCCAATATTAGCCGGCTACACACCACATCCTGACATTGACATAATGCCACAAGATGCACTGCTCCTACAACACAAAGAGTTGTTAACACTCTTACAGAGCCATGACGCAACTCGTCATGAGGACACTTGGTGTCCAGCCCACAGTAGCTACAAATAACACAGCTCCAACACAGAGCACCGCTACTAAAATCTAACCCTGGGCGGTGAACTACGCTACGCTCGTGGAGTTTGCGTAGTTTCGGTAACTTCGCGATTCGTGTAGAGCGCGAAGTTACCGAGCACTACGCAATTTGCGCCGTAGCGTAGCTGTTTTTCTTCTTCGCACGCTCAATATGCGTTCTCGCGCGCGCGGTAACGACCTACCGTGATTCAGCGTTTGCCGACGCGATTTCCTATCCGTTCACGGGCGCCACGAGATTTGGAAACCGGCCGCACGATCCCGCGAGAGTGTGCGAACGCGAACACGTCATTCGGATGCGCGATCTGACTTCCGGCGGCAGTGTTGGTAAGATCGCGATCCCGAACACGAAGAAACTACAATCTGGCGAAGAATATCTCTCGAGCATCATAAAACCTTCTCGAAAATGATTCTTTTGTTCCAAAAAACTCCTCAGATTGTGATTTGGCTGTAGTTTTTTGTGCAAGGAGTCCTTTTTCTTTTTTTACTTTTTTTTCCAAGAGGAAGGAAGTGCCCCTGAGTCTCAAACTTCCTGTTCCTGTCCAGCAGGCTCCTCCCAGTGCTTTGTCCATGTGCTGTTCACTTTCATTTGGATTTGGAGCTGGAAGGATCACTTTTTGTGTCTGTCTGCTGCATCATATCATTGGATTGGATTTGAGGACTTTTGGATTTGAGATTTTACAAGTAAGTTGGGGAATTGGTGTACTTGTTTGTTTGATTGGGGCTTGTTTGTACCTACATTTTTTGGGGATTTTCATTGTTTTTAAAATTTATTGTTGTGGCCTGTAGTTTCAGTAGGGGCCTAGTAGTTTTTCTTTGATTGGAGTTTCAGCCAGTAGGCCCAGAGGTACCCATGGGTGCATGTTTCTGTGGTGTCTGTTGAATTTAAACATCATGTAGGGCATGGATGGCATTGGATTGAATTGGTAAATGTGGTTTTTGGGGTGTATTTCAATTTTTGGGTGTGTGTTAATAAATAAATACCTTTGTTGGATGTGTGTGTGTGCTTGTTGTGTAACTTTCCAACCTTTCGTAGCCCTGTGGATTTTCGTTTTTGCATTTTTGTATTAAAGCTGTGTTGTTTAGCAGGCCTCCTTTGTCTGGTCATATTATAGGCCTGCTTGAGTTCATTGTTTTCCATGGCCTGTTGTGACTGTGAGTGACCACGTGGCTTGGGGCCATTTTGTGGTGGTAGTTTAGTAGTGTGCTGCTTTTTCCATATAGGCCTGCATGTCTTTTCTTTGTTCCCCTTGGCTTATGCTTGTTGTTGTTGTGGCCTGGCCATGTGGGTGGCGGACATTTTGTGAAGGCAGGCAGTGTGCTTTTGCCATAGGCTTGCATTGTCTGTCTTCCATTTCTTTTTGTTGTGGGTGGCTAGCGGCCATTTTGTGGAGCCATCCAGGCAGTGTGCTTTTGCCATAGGCCTGCATTAATTGTCTGTCTTCACTTTCTTGTTATTATTTGTGGGTGGCCTGGCCATGTGGGTGGCGGCCATTTTGTGGAGCAAGGCAGTGTGCTTGCTTTTGCCATAGGCTTAAGCTTGTGGCCTAGTCTGCCAGTAGGCCCAGAGGTAGTCATCATGGGTGCATAAAAACTGTTTCTGTGTTGTCTGTTGAATTTTAACATCATTTAGGGCATGGATGGCATTGGATTGAATTGCAAAATGTGGTTTTTGGGGTGGTATTTCAGTTTTTTGGTGTGCAGCATAAAACCTTCTCGAAAATGATGATTTAGTTCATTTTGCTCAAAAATCTCCTCAGATTGTCATTTAGATGTAGTTTTGTGAGCAAGGAGTCACTTTTTTTTTTTTTACAATTTTTTTAAAGAGGAAGGAATTTCCCCAGAGTCTCCAACTTCCTGGTCCTGTCCTGTCCTTTGTCTTCACTTTCTTGTTATTGTGGGTGGCCTGGCCATGTGGGTGGCGGCCATTTTGTAAAGCCAGGCATTGTGCTTTTGCCGTAGGCCTGCATTGTCTGTCTTGTCTTCCTTTTCTTGTTGTTGTGGGTGGCCTGGCCATGTGGTGGCGGCCATTTTGTGGGACCAGCCATTGTGCTTTTGCCATAGGCCTCCAAGCTTGCGGCCTAGTCTGCCAGTAGGCCCAGAGGTAGTCATCATGGGTGCATAAAAACTGTTTCTGTGTTGTCTGTTGAATTTTAACATCATTTAGGGCATGGATGGCATTGGATTGAATTGCAAAATGTGGTTTTTGGGGTGGTATTTCAGTTTTTTGGTGTGTGCTAAATAAATAGGCCTTTTCAGCCAGTAGGTAACCCTGGGCGTTCAGCTCGCGGACTTTGGGCAACTCCGCACTGCGCGACAACGCGGACTTACACTTTTTATCTTCTTTGCGCGCTCAATATACGTTTTCGCTCGCGCGAAAACTACTTTTTGTGACGATCACGATGCCGAACACGCAGAATTTACAATCTGGCGAAGAATATCTCTCGAGCAGCATAAAACCTTCTCGAAAATGATGATTTAGATCATTTTGCTAAAGAAACTCCTCAGGTTGTCATTTAGATGTAGTTTTGTGAGCAAGAAGTCACTTTTTTTTTTTTTTACACTGTGCTTTTGCCATAGGCCTCCAAGCTTGCGGCCTAGTCTGCCAGTAGGTCCAGAGGTAGTCATCATGGGTGCATAAAAACTGTTTCTGTGTTGTCTGTTGAATTTTAACATCATTTAGGGCATGGATGGCATTGGATTGAATTGCAAAATGTGGGTTTTTTGGGTGTGTTAAATGCCTTTTTTGCGTGTGTATGTGTTGTTGTGGTTGTTGTCTAACTTTCCAAACTGTTTTTAGCCATGTGGATTTTAGTTTTTGCATTAAAGCTGTGTGTGTTTTATCAGGCATCCTTTGTCTGGCCATATAGGCCTGCTTGAGTTCATTGTTTGCCGTGCCTTGTGCCTGTGAGTGACCATGTTGCTGGGGGCCATTTTGTGGTGGTAGTTAGTAGTGTGCTGTTTTTGCCACATAGGCCTGCGTGTCTTTCCATTGTTCCTCTTGTCTTACTGCTTCCAAATCCATCCCCATTGCCAGCTGCAGCTCCCTGATGCTGCATCCATCCCACGTGATGCACAAATTTAGGCCAAACAGGCTCCACTACATTTTAGTTTTTGTTCTTTGCTATTCTTATTCTTCCTGAGTATACACACTACACAGTACACCAGGAAAGCCCTGGCCTTGTTGTCAAAGTCTCATAAATGGCTACACTGTTGTTGTTCACTGAGTTTCTAAAATTTAATAATTGAGACAACCACACACTAAGTTATATATTATATTAGTTTGATTTGTGCTATCGTTTGACTGATGTTCTTCTGGCTTTTTTGCTTTTAGGTGCACAAAAGACTGAGGAGGAGATGTCTCATCATTGCCCGTTGTACTGCCAGACAGACATCCTGCTGCTGTACACAACGTGACGTGTGACCTGACCAGACATCTCTGCAACTTGTGCAACTGAGTGCTGCTGACATCTGAAGAAGATGGGCCCAAAGAAAGCAGGTACCAGGTCCTCCAGTACCAAGAAAGTTGCTATTGAGAAGAAGGAACAGAAGAAGGAAGTGACACTTGTGTCTGGTGTGCCGCCCAATACCTTTTTTGGAAAAAAATAAATTACGCCTGCAGCAGCGGTGTCCGGGGGGCAAGCTGGGGGCAGCACCTCCGCATCAGTGGGCCCAACCCACCAACCCAGGCCCAAGCACATGAGTGTGGAAGAGGTAGCCAGCCTAATGGTGGAAAGCAGTGATGCTGAGCCTGAGATAAACTTATCGCTATCTCAAAGTAGTACCCAATCAACGCAGGAGGAAACACAGCAGATAAGTGGTCAACAACAACAACAGCCGCAAGAACCGCCCGCAATAGTAGTTGTTCTTCCTCCCGAAGTAGGGGCAGTTCAGGAAATTGAGCCTCATGCAGAGGTAGAAGAAGAAGCCACTCATTCAGAAGATCCATTGTCTTCCAAATCTCCAGCAAGGAAAAGGAGGGGTAGTCCATCAAGTTCTTCGCCAAGCCCCCCTTCTGATGACCTAGATGCCAGTTGGAAGCCACAAACTGAGTCTGAGAGGGAGACTTGTCCCAAGACCAAGCTAGAGAAAAGGAAGGTTCCAGAAAGCCTTACACTTATGGAGGTCGATGTAGAACAGCAGGATGATGATGATGAGCCAGTCATCATGAACATCACTCCCGGCCCCGAGGAGATGGAGACCAACATTATTACCATATCCAAAGTCGCTGAGAGGGATGTAGCACGCATACCTCCACAGGTAACACCAACACGACCTACAGCTTCCATATTTGCATTAGCAAAGGCCCGGCAGCGACCTACATCCAGCACAACCACCACCTCAGTAGAAGTAGGTAGTGGTACAGCACAGAGTCAAATTCAACACACACCCTCCAGTTCATCCGGCATTGGAAGTGGCACCTCCAGCAGGAGGCAAAAGTTAAGCTCCCCAGTTTGGGACTTCTTTACGGTTAGCGAAAAGGAGGAGAACATTGCTATATGCTCCATTTGTAATACCTCTGTTAGTCGTGGTAAGCTTGGTACAAACTATGGTACCGGAGGCCAAATAACCCATCTGAAAAAACACCACTTGATCAGCTGGGAGGACCACCTTCGCGGCATAAAAACTGCAACCATTGGTGTTGGTGGGGATAAAGGAGTAGAAGATCCGATCACGGTGGAAGAGGAAGGACAGGGAGACATTCTCTCTGGTAGTGGTACACAAAGTCTCCCTGTCCCCAACAGTGCAGTGTTAACGTCGCCCACATCTTCAGCAACATCTCAGTGGCACAAGAGTAAGAGTCAGCCTGAGACACCAAGGAGTACCGCAATGAAAAAAGTGCGTTGTTGAGCCTAAGAGAAAGGAAAACCATGCAGCCTACCATTATCAGCATGTTTGGGGGGAGGGGCAGTACGAACGCAACCACCCAATAGCACGTTTGTACAATGCTAAGCTGGCTAAAATGTTAGCACTGGACCTTCTCCCTTTTTCTTTTGTTGAAGGGGTGGGTTTTCTGGAATTTGTGACCGCCATCTGCCCAAAATGGCATGTTCCCAGCCGCTACTATTTTGCCAGAGTTGTTGTTCCAGCACTACATCACGACGTGCTGGAATTGCTTGGAAAAGCCTTGAAGCAGAGTGCTGTTCACAGTATCCACCTGACAACAGACATGTGGACCAGTTGCCAAGCCACAGATTACATGTGCATCACTGCACACTGGATCTCTTTTGCGGGGGTTAGAGAACAAATATCTGCTGGTGTTGACGCTGCTGAGATTTTTCATGCCACTCGCAAACATGCAACTGTAGCCATGTTTGCCATGGAGAAATCTCATACTGCTGCAAACATTTTGGAAGAGTTTAACGCCAAGGTCTTTGAGTGGCTGCGCCCAAGAGAGCTTAGGATTGGTTTTGTTGCCACGGACAATGGCAGTATTGTAGTTAAGGCCATGGGCGATGGTGGCTATTTCAGGGTCCCGTGTTTGGCACACTGCATTAACATTGTTGTTCAAGACTTTCTGAAAAATGAATCCAAAGTCAGCAACTTACTGGCCACCTGCAGAAGAATATGCACACATTTCAGCCATTCTTTTAAAGCCCGGAAGCAGCTGAGGGTCATTCAACGTGAGCATAAAATGCCAGTCAAAGCACTCATCCAGGAGGTGCCAACACGTTGGAACTCAACTTATTACATGCTTGATCGTCTGTTTGACCTGTACATACCACTCAATGCTTATGTCATGCAAAGATTAGGGGAACCTACTGTGAGAGGCATGACCGTTGAGATGGGTCAATGGGACCTCATTAAATGCCTGACTGAGATGCTACTTCCTTTTGAGATCTTCACACGTGAAGTCAGCAGGGAGGACTGTACTATGGGCCAAGCTATCCCATTGTTGCACATGCTAGAGCAACAGCTGAAGGAGGTTTCTGAAATGTACGCAGGTGTGGATGACAAACAAGACGCATATCATTTGGCGGAGTCCTTAGCCGCTCGCTTATCTGAAAATACAAGGATTAAAAATAACATTGTGTCACAAGAACATTACATTACTGCCACAATTTTGGATCCACGGTACAAAGTATTTCTGAACTGTAAGGCAGTAATTCCTTTTTCGGAAGTGGATGTTGCCAACTACAAAACTTTGATAGCTGAGGAAGCCAGTAAGTTCGAAAACGAATGGCTGGTAATTACAGGCTCCCCACCCCAGGCCATAACAAGTACTACAGGGCATCCAGAGTCAAGTTCTACTTCGGAGCCTGAGGGCAGTGCATTTGCCTCCCAGCAGTCACCGACACCAACACTACCAATAGCATCACCAACAGCAAGAACAGGATCATCCACAGTACAATCGGCAACTGATTGGTTTCTACGGCAGGGGTATGGTAAGTCCAGTGCTGATGCAAAGGCAAAACAGGCCGAGCACATCGGAGCACCCCTGAACATTGAGCGGACGGTCCAGGCCTATCTGGATGACCCAACAGAGGTATTCATGGATCGAAACCCATTGGTGTATTGGTATGGGAAAAGAAGCCAATGGACAGTGCTCAGCAGGCTGGCGATAAAGTATCTGGCTTCCACTGTCGCAAGTGTCTCTTCTGAGCATGTTTTCAGTGCTGCTGGTGCCATTGTAACTTTGAAAAGGACCAGTCTCTCGCCCAAAAGCATGGAGAGGTTAACCATGATCAAAATGAATCAGTACTTTATACCACCGGGTTATAAAATACGTGAATCACAGCAGGAAGAGGAGAGCGACTTCGATGACGTAAGTAGTGGGTTACAGGACCTACTTCTGTCCGAACCACCAGAGTTTGAGGATGAGCTCCTCTTCCCTGACAACTAGGCTTTCAAATTGTTACTTTCTTCCTTCCTTTATTTGTCTGTGTATCTGTCTTTCTGGTTCAAATCAAATCACAACAAATCCATCACCACCGTCTTCTCTTTTTATTTCCCTATTGGAGTTGCACGTCTGTGCATTTAACTGTCCACTCTTCAGAGTCCTGATTCATCTTCCTGACTCACCCTAATTACATTTCCATCAAGCCAGACATTGGAGTACAAGAAATGTTGCCTTTAACAGTCCCTCCATAAGAAGTGAAACGTGACTAGAGCTATCCTCCGTTTTGTTTCCGAGCCAAAACTCATCACTGTCCAAAGGCTACCGCCTCTGCAGGCATCCACAACTCTTCACTGTCAGAACTTGGGCAGGCATCCAAAAGTAAACTCATCACTGTCAGAAGGCTACAGCCTCGGCAGGCATCCAAAGCTCATCACTGTCAGGACAGAAGGTACTTGGCAGAGAAAGACAAGACTCTTCGAAGAAACTTGCTGACATTTCTGCAAACTCAATTGACCAGCAATGACCGCTACCCAGGCCGCGGCCCATCACAGCGCTGACCATGTGAAGCAACTTAAACTGCGACAAAGTGCCACAGATGAATAAGACGAAAACCGAAACAGCGACTAACACTCAAAATGAATGTGGAGTAATAATGAGACCACTGCCTCGTTAAAAAAACACACACCTGTCAGAACTAGGCATCTGATGATCTGACAGCCAAAGAGAAGAGCAAGACAGGTAATGATGGCATGCATTGGATGCTTGCTGACTCTGAGCGATTGCTGTTGTTTGTTGTGTTGATGTTGTGCATGAAGTCGAACTCTACTAGTTAATCTACAAAGTGAAAGTGACTCAAGTGACAGTCAATGTTGCCCTTCTTGTTGTTTAATAACCAAATTGTACTCCTACTACTGCAGGTGCAGGCCAATATCTGTTGCAATTTTTTAATATGGACTTAATCGGAGTCACTACAGACTGAGTTGGAGTTGGACAACACGTACCACACCATGATGATGATGACCATACTATCTTTGCACGCAGTCAGTCAGTTGGATCGGAGATGATTGAAGGAATAACTGCGTTTCATGAAGTGGCATAAAAGGTAAACCCAACAATTCAACAAGAAAGTAAACACAGCAGACCTACATGTCCATGTAGTGGTGGAGTCGAGTGTAGTCATATGACTGACAGCGGCGCATTGATTAATCACTTAATTTTGAAAATGCTAGGTTGCTGTATATGACTTTTGTCTGGCTCTGTCAAAATTTAAGGTAAATGGAGGTTGGGTCACGGGCTGGTGCTGTGGTGGGCCTGTTCTGTCCTGTTGTTGTTGTAGCTTAATGCTGCAAAACAGAATAGACACGATATATCCAAGCCGCCTCAGTCTGAAAGTGTTCTCTCTTCTCTTCTTGGACTCCACCGTAATTTATGCTTTTTTTTATTCATTGATTTTTCAATACCCCTTTTGTTTTTCCATCTACACTTACAGGCCGGCCTTTACCCTGTGCTATACTGGGAGAAACAACTCACACTTACCTTACCAATCCGCATCAGGCAGGCAGTGGCACCCAAGATTGATGTGCGGAGCGTCCATGGAAGATAGGACCAAGAGGAATGACGAGATTCAACTCCACAATTTGACCAGGATAATACAGTAACTTTAGTATCATTCATCATTCGTCTTTTAATTAATTTGATTCCTTTTTTCTCTTCAATCATTACGACTGTGTGTTGAGTTGTTGTTTGTTTGCTAATTTATCCCTATAACAATTTTTTAATTTTCTTTGCTATCTTTAAAAGTAAGCCCGGTACAACATGGAATTTGGGTCTCTGAGGGCATACAGGCAAGGCAAATTGCATAGAATATACTGCTGCCCTGTACTGTCTAATTGTCTAGTAGTAGTTAGTAAGTACTACTCATTAACCATCAAGTTATCTTATCTTCATCATCATGCATGCATTTCCTTTTTCTCCCTTTATAGATTTATTGGATAAGATCATGATCGTCTGCCAAGATTGCGCTTTGCTTTTGTTGTGTCCATGCGTACTGTTTTTCTTTGTCAAACCTTTCCCCAAACCCCCCTTCCCATCCATTCATCAAACCCTAACCTTCTTCCCCCGGGCTGCGATTTATATTGAGGTGTGATGTGACTACATTAAATGTACACCAATTGATCACACGCTTGCTGGGGCAGATGTGGTGAAAGCAACACTAATTCAATTTCAAGGCAGGGCGAGGATCTTCTTCTGCTTGCCCACCCATGCTCAGTCTATGTGCAAGCCAATTTTTTTTCCAAAGGGACCGTCACCTAATACATCATAATTAATTGCCGGCATTGATTGGATTCATCATCAACATCCTACCACACAGCAGTAAAGGTTACGAATTACGATTGTGTTAAGTTAAGTGACTCACTGGACACAACTACAGTTTGTAACTTCTTATACTAGGCTGTCCCCGCCACCATTTTTATTTTACTTTAGCAGTTGCAATATTGTTTGTTTGGCAGTCTTCTTCTGTACTGTACTTTACTTCGTTCTACTACTCCTCCCACAGTCGCTCTCAGGCAAGTGACTGTCTCTTTTTTATTTTTTTTGCAAATGCTACTGCCAGTGTCTACTACTACCACCACAACCATGGCATCTTCTCCATTCTCTTGGGAAACCATGCAGCCATCGCTGTGCCGAACTTAATCATCATCAATCACAGGTAAGATAAGTTTGGTGGGAGGTATAATGGACTAGGAGGAGAGACTGACAGTACTAGTAGGACAAATAACTCAGTGAGGGGTACCGCATCTATCTGTTTGTGTTACATCATCGGCAGATTATTTAAATCAAACACTGGCTGCGGTCCTGCAGCAGCAAGGAAACCATGTGACGTAAATTCATAAAACAGTAACCCCCACAAAACATTAACATTGTATGTTTAAGTATAAATATAATTTATTACCCTAACAAAAATAAACTATCCCACACCTGACCCACCCCTCTCCCTAACCCCAACCAATGTCCAAAAAGAAAAAGTCCAAACAATGTCCAGAAACCCCAACGCCCAATTCCCACCCACCAACAAAAGGAATAAAAAAGGGGCAATCCAACAGGGTCCTATAGTTCTTATATTCGGCGGGCTTTCAGGTGTTTTTCCACCAGGATCTTGACACGCTCCTCTAGTTGCTCCTCTAGGCGTGAAATCTGGAGAAGCATCTGGCGGCGAAATGCCCTGCAGTGGCATCCAGGGTGGGGGGCAGCAGTGCTGGCTGATAAGGAATTGCGGCGGCGGGCGGCTGCCTGACCACGGCGCCGTACCACTGGAGGTGGGGCATGGCTGGGGCCCGGGGCATCGGAGGAGGCTGCAGCTGCTGCCGCCTCCTCCTCCTCCACCTGAGCCACCAGCCGCCGGTACTCTTCACAGATGGCCTCCAGTTTCCGGCGCCGGGCCCTGGCTGCCAACTCCTTCCGGGATGGTTTTTCTTGGGAAGGAGTATCTATATCAAGAAAGAAAAAGAATATTGTTGTAACCAATACTCTTAGCAAAACAGTAACACAAAATTAATTCAACACATAGTGGCACAGTAGCAGTAGCAAGAAGCACAGTACATAACATTTGTGGTAATAATCTATCCTCCCACTTCCTCGGCCTCTAACATTTGTGGGAGTTTCAGGCATTATACTAGCACTATTCACTCCAGTACACAGTACACCAGTCTTCTTCTTATCTCTAGTTTAGCGAAATTACTTAACCTGGTTGTAGCCGGCATGCCAGCTCAGTCAGCTATGCTTGCACCCAAGACAAACATACAAGTCATGACGCAGACTCACGTTAGTTTTATTTACTACTGTCTGCAGGTGGGGAAGCTCGTATTTTTCTATTACGGGTGGCACTGGCCATACTCTCTCTGTTACATGAAGGGCAATTGCTCAATTTCACTTTCACAGTGCCCTGGCTACTACAAAAAGGCAGATTATATATCTGATCCAATGATCATTGCTTATATATGGGTCAACGACATAAGGTCAGTAGCGGTCGGTGGTGGGAGTGCTGCCGGGCGGTGACGTGGGGAGGGGCAGGGTGGGGGGTAGTAAACAATGGATTACGGATAATTACAGGTAAGTAAACATATAAATAAATAAAACTAATTTTGTTGCGCGCACTGCATCGCATTTGGCGGTGCAGTGCGCACAATGAAATTCGCTTTATTTATTTTTATGTTTAGTTACCTGTATTTGGCCGTAATCCATTGTTTACTACCCCCCACCCTGCCCCTCTCCACATCACCGCCCGGCAGCACTCCCACCACCGACCGCTACTGCATAAGGTACTTTGTTTTGATTGACTGAGTAACCGACAGATAGGCCACCCTTTGCAGGCTGGCTGACACATTCGAAAATAAATTAACATAGGTAGGGAGTGGTCCTCGGAGTCGAAGGAAGGCGCTTGATAACTAACTATACACAATATATATGATGTGCTTGCAAACTACTGTGAGTCAACTATATTCTGAA
This sequence comes from Calotriton arnoldi, assembly GCA_963921515.1. Taxonomy (NCBI): domain Eukaryota; kingdom Metazoa; phylum Chordata; class Amphibia; order Caudata; family Salamandridae; genus Calotriton; species Calotriton arnoldi. The sequence goes on from CAWUFW010005781.1 coordinate 36,461, forward strand.
AATACAACTTGTATTCCCCTCGGCTTTGCTACTCTGGCACCGTTTCTTTTACATTCCCTTCAAACTAAGACTCTGCATCCCGTGACAGTCTCCACCTATGCTGTCTATGATGAATACATACAGGCATCCATCCATTCTAAGTAAATGTCTATCATTCTTCTTAATCTCTCCACAAACCTTACTTTGTTTCACCAACAACCGCCCATGCGTCCACTCCTTCCTTCCTTCCCTTGGCTTTGAGTTTCACCCAAACACCGCTGATGATTCTTGCTATCCCCAGTATCCACCCATACTGTGTCGCCCACCCAGGCAGGCATCCATTCTTCCTTCACCTTCCACCCATCCTTCAACAACACATGCATCTGATTCCTATCAGCCACCTATCCATGCTTCCAACGTATCCTTCTCGGCCAGTCATATTAAATCTCGCCCGTCCTTCCTCCTTCCACCCTTCTTTCCCTTTTTGTTCAACACATCCATCAAGGTCATCTGATCTGACTTTTAGTCTTCTCCATAAAACTTTCACAGCTGAGTTGGAGTCAGATAGAAGAGGTCATTGGTTACTCAACTCACGTTGCTAATGCTATTGCTAATGCATTGCTAATGCTAAGTAAAGGGTGTCTTCTTCAACCGTTGTATAATGTTCACTACAACTTCATACCTAATAAGTCTCAACAACAGTACAGTGAGTGAAGTGAACACCCTTCCAGCTAGTGCAATGTCAATAAGTAATGAATATAACTTACCACCACCCGCCACTGCTGCTGGCTCACCCCCTGTAGCTCCTGCAGGTGCCGCATCTCCTGTCCCCTCCGGAATGGTCGCATCGCCTCTGGCCCCGCCGGCACTGGTGGTCGGTAGTACGCCTAGAAAAAAACATGACACATTTTTAGATTCCTGTACACCTCCCCCTATTTATTCGTTTTCACTAGCAAGATTGAAAAAAAAGTTAATACATACATATACAACATACATCACTAGTCCAAATCGGGTACTAGAGTAGAGTCAGTAGACACTAGTAGTGTTATAGTCCCTAGGGTCATTATTATAGTCTACTCTACTCTTTGCAAAGTTAGCCTGAGCCATGCAACCATTTTTCGCTTCATGTCTTTTGCGCATGTTACCTCGCAGCTTGTTGTGCAGTAACAGTAAGATGCCTTTTTGAGCCCACATGAGCTCATACAGTTACTGTCTGAGCGTTGCGTACAAGAGGTCGAAAAACAAGCCACTTTGTTATGGAGTTCGGTTAGTCCGTATTGCTTAGCCATAAGTAACATGTTACACTTTTTGGCATGACTGAGAAATGCTTGCATTATACTATCTAACGCGCACCATTTTTCTCATAACAGGCAGAAGATTCCCTTGTACGAACCAGAGATTTGCAGAGCTTATGAATGATGCATGTAACCAGTACTTCTACGTTCTACGGTGAGGGGTCTCCCAGAATTCGCACAGATCTTTTGTCTTCTATCATGCACTTGTAACAATGTTTATTGTTTTAATCTTATGCATTTTGCTGTTGGAGCTGGCTGTAGTACACTGAATTTAATAGAACAACATACAGAGCTTGTTAGTTGAAAATAAACCTTTTGAACTTACACATAGACTCTGTGGTATTTGGTGTGGTGGTGGTGGTGGACTTACACGAGTGAGTGAGCGAAAGGGTGTTATGTTCTGGGTTGTGTAATCATTGGGTATCTTCGGGTGGGGGTTCGGGGACCTAATGAGACACTATAGCTAGTTGGTCAGGGGATTGTGGGTTCACTTCTGACTGAGGTGTGAGGAAGGTCCAACCTCCCATCACCAACATCCTATTTTCTTGTGCAAAGTTCTGTATGTGGCTGTGCAGAATCCCCACAACAGTAGTAGTATGTACTATATCCTATCAAAAATAGTCAAATATCTGGTTGGGCATTTTGTTTGTGGTAATTGTCAAAGCCTCAAGATTAAGAAGACTAGAAGAGGACAACCCAAAGGACTGGACTCAGTGGCTAGAGCTATTGGTCAATCTTAGTTTTTTTCAAAACCGTAAAATAAAGAGTGGCAAACTGGGCAAGCTTAGCTACAGACAGACTAATAGTAGTAGTACAGAGAGTCATAGCAGAGGCAGTTAGAACTTAGAGGCAGGGATAACCAGAATTTAGAAACAGATAGTCAAGTCAAGATCAAAGAAGCTTTTGTAAAAAATAGAATTAGGAAGTGGAACCAGAATTAATAGTTCGGAAAAAATAAGGTGCAGTAAAAGTTAGGGAAATATAATTGTTAATATTAACCACTGGAGGACTTACTGGGGCCAGCAGCAGGGCCCTCGGTAGAGGAACCGTCCTCTGGTGGTTGTCCCGCCGATTCGGACCCCGTCTTCCTGCCCCTGGGTGCTGCAGACCAGTGATCGTGTAAGATATAATAAAGAAAGAGACAAACATTAATGATTGCTGTGAAACAAATAAATTATCTAAAAAAACGCTCAAAAACGTTTTAGGAAACAATAATTGCAATAAAATTGACCTATCTAATCCGATCGACTACTGGCTTGCGAGATTCACGGACCGTCTACTTATTTATGAACACTAATCCAGTGTTCCATTCTGATTGATTCAAATCCAGAACACTAACTAAGCCTAAGTACCACCTGACCTAGCCCATCTATTCCAGACGGGCCAATTGTTCACTAAGTCTGCATTTCCATTTTTTTTAGCCCTCAAAAATGCATAGATGAGATGGAGGACACATGCATAAATTTGTGCATACACCAAATTGTTGGTTGGTTGCGTCTGATGTTCTGCTACTGACTGACACTGCTAAGCCTACCACTCACTAAACAAACTACAAAAGGTTCTACTAAGGACTGGGGTAAGCAGCACTCAGTGACAGAGGATGCATCATGCAGACCGCTAAAAAATTATCAACTAATGCTAACTAAACCTAGTATCAATCCATCCACCACTATTTGACAGGAGGACAAAGGAAGGACTAGAGTCTCTCTAGCAATAGCATTACCTAACTTAAGTTCTCTAAAGTAAACTCTTACATAATAATCAGGCCAAGCGAGTGCAAAGTTGCAAACAGGTAAGAGTAGCGCCGAGCACCTGTGTCCTACAATCACAGAAGATTTTGAAACGTAATTTACCTGCAATGTAAGCAGCAGTATTCTTGTTATTCGTAAAAAAATTATACACAATACTTATACTACTATATATATTAGCTACTCACCAAGCCCCACGACCTCGACACCTAGCAGGTCCAACAGGTCCTGCTCCCGGTCCAGGATGTCTGACCACCGGTGGGCCAGCTGGTTATGGGTGCGCCGGACCCCTGAGCAGCGAAACACTGCCCGGCGTACCTTCGCCCACCGGCGGTGACGCTCCTGGGTAGGAAACCCGGAGCCTGGCCTGCCGCCTGCTGCCAAGGTCAAGGGGAGGTGGCGCTGCACAAAAAAAACAAGGGCGGCCACCTCCGCCTCGTTAAAATGCTGCCGGGCTCTTGGGCGCAGTCTGCCGCAAGGCAGGCGGCTCTTGGGCGCACGCGCCGTGCCCTTGGAGCCGTTATTGCTGCTGCTACCCTTCACCTTGGTTCTGGGGTGTGTGGGAGGAGGCAGAAAAGAAAAGTTAGAAGGGAAAAATAAAGTTAGGGGAAGAAGTAGGAGCTTAAAGAAGAAAGTAATATAAAACAGTAGAAAAATAAAAAAAAAAACAGTAAAAAGTAGAAATAAATGCAAAATATAGACTTAGGCACAGAGAAAGATAGATAATAAATAAAAAAAAATTGAAAAACTGTGTAAAAAAAAAAGGATTGCAAAGATTGAGGGCGGATAGAAAAGCAGGCCCAGAACCATAGCATAGAGTGAAAAACAAGATGGCCGTGCCCATCGCGACCGCGTGGGTAATTTCGCTCGATATTTCTCCCCGAGCACGCAAAAAGCGTCGCGAACACGTACGACGCGTTCCCGAACATGAAATGCGCATCGCGAGCACGCTATACGCGACCCGGAACAGGAAATAAGGCATCGCGAACGGGCGGAACACGTGAAAAACAAGATGGCCGCGCCCATAGGCGACCGCATGGGCAAGTTCGCGAGATACTATCCCCCGAGCACGTAAACAGTGTCTCGAACACGCACAACGCGTTCCCGAAGAAGAAAAACACATCGCGAACGGGCGCAACAAGCGTAGCTTCGCGTAGCGCGACTACGCAAACTACGCCCAGGGTTACTAAAATCACTCCACAAATATTACACACAAAATGTGAACAGATTCCTTTCTGGGTAGCTCAGAAAATTACCCGGTTAGAAGCAGTATTTCCAAATACCACACCATTTGAAAGCATATAATGCTAACACTCTGCTTGCCCATGGGGATCACACCACAGTTAGAGGACTGCACCACTTGGGGTACAGTCTTTGCTGCCATATATACCAGGACTCATGGTATTCCTTCCTTAGCGGTAATTCCAGATGTCTTACGACAGATACAGAACAAGTATGGAGCTGAACCAGCTCTGACCTTAGGTATGAAATTACTAGGTAATTACGACCAGGTATCAACAATAATACTAGCTAACATTAAAGGGGAAGCAGCTTCAGTGGCGATCCACCAACACCTAAGAGAGGTCAGTCTTATGGACCAACCACAAGAACTTCCCAAAATAATTGAAACTGCATATGCAGAACTGGGAAGGGACAGTTTGGGTGGGAAAGCTCTTAAAACCACAGCTAATGGGCAGTCCTGAGAAGGACAATTCTAAGCAGACACCTACTTCTTCTAAAAAGAAATGGGATAATAATAAAAAACAAAAATTTTCAGAAAAGATTCCCAGTCCCGAGGTAGGTCTCCTCAACAGGAGCCCTCTGCAAAGAGGTATAACCTTAGGAATAGGGATAATATTAGGAAACCTGACAGGTATCAGGATACTGATACACATTCCTCTCAACTAACAGCACAGGGAGAGAAGGAAAGTCAGCACACAAAGAAGAGCGCAAGCAGTCCAGGGACAAGCACGCTCAGGACTCTTCTAAAACAGAAGACAAGCCACAATCTAAACTTCAATTTAAAAAGATGAAAGTTGCAGGTCTCAAAGTTAGACATGCACAGAATCCTAAGGACTCAACTTCTGAATGGGGAATGGGCTCAGACAATGCTAGACAGCGCGGCAGAAGTAACAATAGCTCGCCTGAACCTGAAGGAATTTCTGGACAGCAAAATTGAATGATTACATCACGGTGGAAACACCAGACAAAAGGGTGAGCGTCCCACACAAGTTATATGAAATAACACTCCGCATGGAGGAGGACAAACACAGGAAAGTAAAATGTCTCTTTGCGAAGAACCTATTGTCTGGTTTTGACATACTGTTAGCAGAACATGATTAGCCGCCAGCATTCGTCAGGGAGCGCCCAAAGGGAGAAAGTATAATTTATCCTGCATTTTCCAACCATGTTCCCATTCACCTTAAACATACATATGCACGGGAGTGGGCAGTAGCCCAAGCTCCAGCATTGTATAAAAATCACGCTGGATGGGATGAGGACTCAACCCACCACGTGATCCCATTAATAGTTTCACCACATGCTCAAAGACAATATCCTATTAAGCAAGAAGCTAAAAACACAGGTCAGGGAGATCTTAGATCAACTTGAATACCAGGAGATCATTGAAAAATGCACTTCACAAAAGAACAATCCCTTGTTTCACTTATCAAAACATGATAATACATTTCGTCTAGTTTTCATTTACAGACACTTGAACACTTGCACAAAGACATATGCTGTCCAACATGCAGATAGTGCTGCATTAATGAATAACATTATGTGGGAAAAATACAAAACGACACTTGTTGTCTCAAATGGATTTTTCTGTCAAACTATAGCACCTGAAAACAGGTACCTAACAGCATTTAGTATATTAGAGTCCCAGCGACAATTTTTTGTCATCTCCCCCGTGGGTATAAGAACAGCTCAGGGTTATTTTCTGAATGAGTTACTGAATGGCTAAAGCACTATGATGAAGAAGCGTTGTCCTATATGGATGATATTTATCTAACGGACGACCTATTGGGGAAACACTTGACCAGGGTGAGCACCATTATTATGGGATTCGCCTCTGAGGGCTACAAATTTAATTTTGAGAAATCAAAAATTGCCCACCTCTGTGTCCTATTTTTGGGATACTAGTTTTCAAGTGGAGAGGAAAAGCCTGGCAGCTAACTTTTTAGAAAAGTGTGCGCTGCTCTAGCCTCCAAAGACATTAAACAACTTCCAATCAGTACTGGGATTCATAGATTTTGGCAGAACATACATTTTGGATTTCGCAGAGAGAGTAAAACCTTTCTACGACCTTTTTCAAACCTGACTTTTCAGTCAAACACTGGACACAAGAACACACCAATATTCTTTGCTCACTCCAGGAAGACATGATTGCTTCCAAACACTTACACACACGTGTAAACTTACACCACTTGGTAATCAGTATCATTTTGGGTCAATGCGGGTACACTTATTAAACCTTTAATGAAGGTGAAACTGTACCAATCGCATACAAATCTCATCTGTACACAAACACAAAAATGAGTTTTAATTCAACAGAAAAGAATTCTGACAACCATTCAGACTGCTGTAGAAAAGAAAGAGCACTGGCTCATGGGAAGATGCATTATTGTCGTCACCCCAGTACCGGGGCTAGCATTCTAATGCGAAAGCCTTACATCCAGAATGGATACAAAGGGCTAATGCTTTTGCTGCATCAGACTTTGAATCCATATTTGATCCAAGTTTTAAAAAAAAACCACAGGCATTCCTGCAATATGAAAAAGAACATCATCTGCCAAATGAAATCTTGCCTCTAGATCAGTATGAATTTTTAAAATTTACATTGATGGGTCTGCCCCACCGGCCGCCTTTGTTAAAGATCAGATTCTGGATGGCAAGTTCCGTCCTCATTGCACCAAAAAACTACCTCTAGGTAATAGCACGGCTCGGTTGGCAGCTTTAAAAGCCCTGATACTTGCACTTGTAAACACGGATTGAGAATTCCCCACACTCATTGTGTGTGATTCCTTTTACTGTGTGCAAACATATAATAAATATTTACACAATTGGGAACAAAATGGGTTTAAAGATTAAAAAGGTGGCATAATTAAACAAAAAAATTATGGGAACAGGTAGTGGAGTTGAAAAACGACCTACCAAAAAATCATGTGATTAACACGCTGAGTCATCAATGTGATGACGTGCACATTGAAGGGAATTCATTGACTGTTGAAGCCACACAGGGGGCTGTTCACACAGCTTCCGTAGCTGCGCACACTCGTTCAACGAGAATAGACGGTTAGAATATGGTGGCTGTAATTGCTTCACGCAAAGGCAGCACAGCAGTGCCTAAGAAATTTCCACTCATATACTCCTACAAGTTAGGTGCAAACAACATTCCATATGCTCAGATTCCTGGAGTGGGGGATAGAGTATTTCCAAATATGGATAGTAGGCAGGAATTAATCATTTAAAGCACACAAGGGCTTGGGCTCCACGCATTCAGGGGTAATAGCTACTATTTCTTCATTGCAACAGTGCTATTGGTGGCCAGGGTTCAGAAGTCAGACTTTTGACTTTGTCTTGAACTGCAACATCTGTAAACAGATGCCAGGCTCCACCATCACAAGACCTGCGCAGGTCCAATTGCTAGAATGCATCAGACTGTCCACTAGATCGTGTCATGTAACAGGACCACTGCGGCCCCTCAAATTTTTAGGTGGCTTAAAAACATATCTTGGTGGCAGTGGATCTGTGCTCAAGTTTCCTATAGGTATGGCCTTAGCGCTCGGCTGACGCTCGAACTGTTATAAAAGATTTGCGAGTCAATATCAGGACATACGCAATCAACGTTACACCCTGACTGTGGCTCCGCGTTTGGCTCTCGGGCTTACAAAGAGGCCATGGAAGGGATGGGCGTAGTATTGCGGTACTCCTCTCCAATGCCATCCCAAGGGAATTTGGGTAGAGGAGAGGAAGGACTGGGGCATAGAGCAATCCTTACCAGCTAGGGTATTAGGCGGGGCGTTAGTGAGGTCAAACACTTATATGGATTCAGGGGGCAATACACACCCAGCCAAGAAGCTCTCTAGGAGGTCTGACTCCATTTACGAATGTGGGAACCTGATCATAAATGTGAAGGCACAGTGGCGGATGAAAACCATTCTGTATCTATGATCGTTTGGCTGTTTTACAGGAACTAAAGGAAACAAAGAAACAAACAAAGATTCTGTCAAAGTGAAACAGGCCGCCACTGGGAAGTCGAGGTAATCACGGCAAGGCCTGTCTGAATCCCAAAAGTCAGGGATCTGGGCAGAGAGAGATAAAGATCGTGGACACAAAGGAATTTGGCCCCTCATACAGGAAAACCTGTGCCATTCCTTGAAGTGAAAGGAACAAGAACTGTACTTTTGCCGCATCTTGCCGTGAAAAAGGAAAACAGATTCATTTCAAATGAAAGAATCAACCAAAAACTATGTGGCCAATACTGAGCAGTAGGCCTCGTGAACTCCACAGTAGTAGACGTCCCTCTCACTACTATTCAAGAAATTCAAACTGAAAAGCTCATCACGTTTGAGAAATCAAATCCATGGAGTGGGGGACTATGCAACAATGCAATGGAACTAGTTCTCCTTGCACCAACCTTTCAAATTCAAAATAAAAGTCAAGACAACACTCAAGTTGCAATTTGGCCAAAAACAAATGTGTACACCAACGTTTTTCAACAAAAACATCAAATAATAAAAGCTTCAATGTTTTTTCACAAAAGCATCAAATAATAAATGCATCAACGTTTTTTGAACAAAAACATAAAATAATTAAATGCATCAACGTTTTTCAACAAAAGCAACAACTAATAAATGTTTCAATGTTTTTCAACAAAAACATAAAATATTAACTTCACCATCTGAACGTTTTTCAACAAAAACAGCAGAAATAACTTCAGCTAAACACGATGCAATTTCAACAATTGATCATACAGCTACTGGCTATTTCATTAACTTTGATACGTTTTCCATGGCTCCACATGAACAGGAAGCGACGCCAGCCCAAAAAACAAACAACAAACATGCAAGTACAAACTTTTGAACCTTTTCTTTTTCCAAAAGATACATATCTGGTTACACCATGGGTAGAACTATGGAGTATTTCTGGGTTCATCTTTTTCTGTTCTAGCTTTGCTTAGAGCTAGCTTTTAGTATGACTCTTATTGGACACTTTCTACAACACAGGATCAGCATAAAACTGAAGCCACGTCCATTTTCAATTCAAATGCAAAAGAGACTTATAAATGTATTCGGCCTGAACATGCCTTTGTCTGATTAATGTATTTTGAACTTTCATTCATTTTCATTCGTTTTATCATTCATTCAGTGATGTCATTACCTGCAGTACATTTTTTCTGAAAATTGCGTTACTGATACAGTGAAAAATATGCTGTCTGTTTTAGGAATAATTGCTTCATTTTCAGATGATGAAATGTTAGAGATTTATTCTTATTGTGATGCTTTATACCTGTTACCTTCATTAAGGTTATCAACGCCTACACAATTGTAATGCATCTAGAAATGTGGTTGTTTAAACACCAGTAGGAACGTTGCCAAACACCACCAAACACCATCGCACGGGGGTGGAATAGTTGACATACATCAGCAGGGGCAACATTAGATGCCATTTACAAAACAACAGGACAGACCGAGCTAGGACAGTATGGGTGGTTTGGCCTTTTGACACAAATACCTGTCACAAAAATGATTCCTGAACATCACCAAGGGACTCAGTATACATAAGTCAGACCTACGTTATGTACAGATAACATCCAGAGGTAGTGAAATCCTACAGTGTAGGGAAGTTGTGCCTTTTTTGGCTAGAAGCCCCAACACTGACAGTAGTGAAACGAAAGTTTCCTTTGTAAAATTCAATGCTTTAGGCAATCTGAAAACCATGCTTGTGCAGCACTTTTATTTTTCATTTCACATCAGCTAAAGAAATATGTTTTCTTTTTTGCAAAATAGCACTCTTAAATACAGACTGCCCCTCTTTCCTTTTTGATAAATGTTATCTTTCACATACAAGCAGTGTGATACACCTTGGGAATACCTCGCGAACAGGAACTATGCTTCTCATGGTTTCTAATATTTAAAAGACCATTCCTGAAAAGAATGCAACTGCAACATACCTGTTCTCTGATGCCTGTTTTTTGCTGTGAAGAATGCGTGGTCATCATCTGTCTGACACTTCCAAAGGAAACGCCAGCGGCATTTACCACCAGGCTGGAACTGCTGAAGTCCCATGCCTGGCTGTGTCCCAAGCGTATTCCCATCAAACCAAAGCATTCCTTGCAAATCCAGTGGGTGCCTTTTTGCTTCCTTTAGCAGCACCAAGGTATCGATTACAGCACCGGCTGCCTCAAAACCAGCAACTGGCTGCACTATTCTGTGCTCCCACAACGATTCTGCGAGGTATTACAAAGGTCCGTCCCCTGCAGTAATTAGCAACAGAAATGTTGTGTCTCCCAGCCAGCACTTTTTATCTCTATTTTGCTAAAACATGTCCTGAAACACATTTTTTCTCTTATTGTTTCAACTCTCATCGAGTGCTTGGAGCTTTCCCTCTAAATTGACTTTTTTTTTTCTAAAGAAAGCATGGTCTTCTGAACAGCTTGTAAGAGTTTTCAATTTTATAAACAGGAACTACTGACTCTAAGAGAGTATTTTTTAATGACACTATAGATTTTTCCTGTCTCCACAGAGTCTATAGTTATTTTACATATTTTAACAGCTGCTATTTTTTCAGCTCATAAACCACTCTCATGCAACTACCTGAAAATTATATGCAAATGCCTATTTTAGTGACGTAGTTTGCTTTTAATGGGTTATTCCCGATTGTCCATAGATTGGAGTGGGTGTTATGTGCTGGATTGAGGCCCTAACATAGGTGCGCCGTTTCAGAGGCACAAATCCTTCGTGCCACAAAGACAGGCAGGTCCTTTCACCCACTAAAGCCCTTTCACCTACATTAGCCCTCCCTTCACAATAACGAGCAACAGAGGCTGTCTCTTATCTGACGTGTGCTCTGGGTGCAGAAGACGGTCCATCCTAAATACGTCATCTCCATGTCCAACATTGACTAACCTACGTCACAATGAGTTCTTAGAAACAGACCCTTAAGCTCTTGGGATTTTCCCTAGCACAAGATTATTGATTTCTGCAAGAACTCATTAAATATGCATGAACCACTATTCCCTAAGGGTTCATTCCTGACGTCTTCCTCTGACCGACTTTACATCAATAGTAACATTCCAAGGCACCTATCAGGTATAAATATATCTCCCTTTGCCCAAGCAAACCAGATGGGACCGAGACTTCCATGCCGACACTCCGACCTGAGACGCTGCAACCTGCGTCATGCCACAGCTCCAGCTGGCAGAAGTCCATCCACCCATCTTGGGGTGTCCAGCTCGAGATCAGGATGAAGTCCCACTAAGGTAATGGGGTTAGACTAAATCCTGGGGGGGATTCTTGGCTCTCTAACACCTACACACATGCTAGGTACACTTAGGTACATCTAGTTAGGCATCATAGGTGTTTAGGCTTTATCTTAATGCATTCTGTATTTCATGTATGTGTTCATTACTATTGCAAAATGGTAAAACTGTACCATGCATTTTTATTTAACTGCACTGCTGGCCATATTTCTCTGCTACTGTCCAACAGTTGTTGCAGCACATATTACCAGTACTAGAATAACAACTGTGCAATACATTTTATCGTAAACACACCCAACTGTTTCTTCTATGTACTTCTCTGAGATGAGTGACTGAATGAAAAGTAGTATATTGTTTCCACGATCCTGAGGGATCAGGGTTTTATGTTATGTTGTTGCCAGAAGCTATTCCCTTCTTGTTGTCAAGAAGTTTCTAGTGGCCTCTGAGCTAGCTGGTACACAGTAATTAAGTGTAATATACTCGATAGGGGCATACCAACCTCAGTCCTATGCCAAGCCTATAGTGTATGTTATTCCAATGTGCAGAACCTATCAGGGAAATAGGAACTACACTACACCACTGCCACTGCCACCAACCCCAGGACCACCACCGAGGCAGCGCCAAAGAAGACAGTGGGCCCTGCACAGACATCTCAGCTTTGCAGACCTAACGCCAGAGGATGTCATTGCCCACTACAGGCTCAAAAGGACATCCATCCAACACATCCTGAACCTGATAGCCCACAGGCTGACGGCACCATCACAGCGGAGAACCAACATCCCTCCGCAGACAAAGCTGCTGGCTGTGCTGCACATGTTGGCCTCTGGGACCTTTCAACCAACAACGGCCAGAGTCGGCAGAGTTTCACAGGCAGCCTTTTCAATCTTCCTCCCGACTGTCTTGGATGGCATACTCAGCCTGATACCCCAGCACCTTCACTTCCCCAACATTGTGCAGGAACATATCTAGACCAAGCAAGGCGTTCACGCCATAGCCGGATTCCCGCAGGTGGTGGGGGCAATTGACTGCACACATGTCCTATTTGTGTCCCCCGCAGACAGTACACACATATACCGCAACAGAAAGCACACCCATTCTATGAATGTGCAGGCAATAGTGGACCACCGGGGACTGTTCACCAATGTCATAGCCAAGTTTCCAGGGAGTGTGCATGATTCCTACATCTTCCGACAGTCCATCATAAACCAGCGCTTCCAGGATAGCACATACGGAAATGCAGTTCTTGTTGGTAAGTACTAACTTAACACACCACACGTCTCAACTCCACAGAAATGCAACTCACAATTGTGAGAATGTACATGTCACAATCTCACATACAACATGGCAATCAACATGCCCACTTACCAGATCCAACAACACAAGGAACTGTGGGAACTGTGGCTAGCTATGTAGACAAATCATCCCCAAAGGCTTAGCCCCTCCGCCACTTATTAGCAAATGTGGGGAGAGGTGGGAACCATGTATGTGCGACGGAGGGACTCGATCCATAAGGAAAGTATGTACACAAGGCCAAGTGTGTCGGTGTTGTGCTGGACAGTCGGGACTATGCTGAGCGCAGACGTGCCCATGTGGGCATATAGTGTGTTTCCGTAGACCAGCCTGATGGCAATGACTGTGTGGGTGACTGTCTTACCTGACAATGGGGGGATCCATTGGAAGGTTGCATGGAGGATGCAGAGGCAGGTGAAGCAGCTGCAGGCCACTGTGTAGACCTGTTGGTTCATGGAGAGGGAGGAGTCAAATACAGTGCCTAGGTACCTACAGTTGGGGGGGCTGCCGAAGGTGTTGGCCCACCAGGTGATGCCACATGCTGATTGTTTTGTTACGAGGATGAGGACTCATGTCTCCTCTGCATATAGCACGCCCCAGCTGTTGATCATCCATGTTGCAACTCACAGCAATCCTTCCTGGAAGCCCAGTTTGGTATGTGGGCGTATTGTTGATGGAGAAAATGAGCTTGGTGTCCTTGTAGGTGGTAATGTTTAATGGTATCCTCAATCTTTCACCAGTTCCTCTCCGAGTGTCAGCAGATGCATCTGCCAACTTTGAGGTTGTTGGTGACCGAGGTGGCATTTATTGCCTGCTGTATGTTGCAATTGCATAGTGGGACAAGTGTGTATGCACAGTTGGAGATACATGTCTGTAAAATGCAGTCTAGCGCCATTGGTGACGACTGCAGCGTTGTGGGTGTTGCTGTTGATGGTGGTGTGTAGCATCTCCTCGGTGACTGAGCTCCACTAACTGTGTGTGGGTCCGCATGTGGTCTACGGTCGCTTGGGGTTCACCGACAAGGAAGTGTATGCGTTTGTGGTCACTACATGTGCGTTTAGTGGGGTTGATGAACTGGACGAAGTCTACACATGCAAAGAAGGTGTAAAAGGTGTTCCCTGCCTTTTGGCTCAGTGTGGTGAATATTTGGGACAGTCTGATGTCAGCAAACATTTCCCAGAGTGAAATGGATTTTGAGTAGTCGTGGTATGTGAGTTGGAGGCTACGCTCAGGAATGAGTATGTAGTCCAGGGAGTGGACGGTGTGGCGTCTGATGATGTTGATGGTGTGGGTGAAGCGTCCCTGCCCTAAATGGGCCCTGCAGGCTAGGGGGCTGCTGAGTGTTGCTTTGTGGCAGCTCGGGACATGAAACAGCATGTGTTGTGCGGTGGGGCAGGTCTGGTGGCAGCGGCAGCAGCAGGACTGAACGTGATCCGTGTCTGGTGTGGCCTATTGCCATTTAAACATTCTCATGGCATTGACTGCGAGGAGGGCGGATGAGTGCCATCGCTAGATGGTAGGAGAGCCAGGGTGCCTGTTGGTGTGTGTGTTAGGCCTGCGGACATGCGCAGATGGCCTTAACATTGTTGCACAGTAGGAGTGCCAGTGATGCAACCTCGGGGAAGGGAGGATCAACTGTGAGGCAACGTAATTAGCATTGATGCTGGTAATCAGTCTGAAGCGACACATGGCTAACATGAAATCCAATATAGCACAAATCACACACCATAAAACTATCAACACTAACAACACAGTCTGCATAACCAATAATGGACACATCTCTCCATCACATGTTACAGGTGATCAAGGATATGCACTCTGCACGTGGATGATGACACCCCTCCGAAACCCCACCACCCAGGCCCAGAAGCAGTATAATGCGGCCCACAGACGCACCCGGTCCATTGTGGAGCGCACATTTGGCGTGCTAAAGTCACGTTTCCATTGCCTGGGCATCACAGGTGGCAGACTGCTGTACAGCCCCCAAATGGTCAACAAAATCATCATAGCATGTTGTGTATTGCACAATATATGTGTGCGCACCAATGCTCCATGGATCCAAGTGCCTGCTGCACCGGACGATGACCAGGATGATGATGAAGATGAGGCAGGTGGAGCACACCCCACAGTAAATGCAGCAGAAACTGCCCGAAGGAACCGAATAATAAACAATTTCTTCAACTGAGCACGTCAAATTGTGACAGTCCCCATCAAATGTATCTCAGTGCAAAATGACCCCAATCACGGTTTGTGCTAATAAAAAACACAACACACATACCCTGTCTGCATGTTACTCTCCTGCATAAGTACATCACTCTGAAAAGTGTACGTTGCACAATAAGTGCAAAGAAAATCACAATACTCAATTCATGGTGGGAATGTCTCCTCAGTACAGAGATGCTTTTCAGTGTGTCAAATGTGTAAAAGTAGAGTTTTCATGGTGCAAATTGTGCTACCAAAATCAAATATTTTGCGTGTCCTTTTGTGTAATTCATTAAATGTAAGTTGTCCTCTGTGAAAAAATTGTTAATTGTAGGGTGTTGTTTGGGGTCAATAATTTATTTGAGTGTGTACGTTGTGTAAAATAATGAAAGTTAGGGTGTGAAATGGGGTAAAAGAGGAAAAATGGGCGTGCAATGGAGTAAAAGATGAAAATTGACTGTGCAATTGGGTAAAAGACGAAAAATGGGCATGCAATGGGGTAAAAGATGAAAATTGGGCGTGCAATTGGGTAAAAGACAAAAAATGGGCGGGCAATGGGGTAAAAGATGAAAAATAGTTGTGCAATGGGGTAAAAAATGAAAAATGGGCGCGCAATGGGGTAAAAGAGAAAAAATAGGCGTGCAATGGGGTAAAAGATGAAAATTGGGCGTGCAATTGGGTAAAAGACGAAAATGGCCGTGCAATGGGGTAAAAGATGAAAAATGGGCGTGCAATGAGGTAAAAGATGAAAAATGGGCGTGCAATGGGGTAAAAGATAAAAAAGGGGCGTGCAATGGGGTAAAAGACGAAAATTGGGCGTGCAATTGGGTAAAAGACGAAAAATGGGCGTGCAATGGGGTAAATGATGAAAATTGGGCCTGCAATGGGGTAAAAGATGAAAAATGGGCGTGCAATGGGGTAAAAGATGAAAATTGGGCGTGCAATAGGGTAAAAGATGAAATATGGGCGTGCAATGGGGTAAAAGATGAAAATTGGGCGTGCAATTGGGTAAAAGACGAAAATGGCCGTGCAATGGGGTAAAAGATGAAAAATGGGCGTGCAATGAGGTAAAAGATGAAAAATGGGCGTGCAATGGGGTAAAAGATAAAAAAGGGGCGTGCAATGGGGTAAAAGACGAAAATTGGGCGTGCAATTGGGTAAAAGATGAAAAATGGGCGTGCAATGGGGTAAAAGATGAAAATTGGGCGTGCAATAGGGTAAAAGATGAAATATGGGCGTGCAATGGGGTAAAAGATGAAAATTGGGCGTGCAATTGGGTAAAAGACGAAAAATGGGCGTGCAATGGGGTAAAAGATGAAAATTGGGCGTGCAATGGGGGAAAAGATGAAAAATGGGCGTGCAATGGGGTAAAAGATGAAAATTGGGCGTGCAATTGGGTAAAAGACGAAAAATGGTCGTGCAATGGGGTAAAAGATGAGAATTGGGCGTGCAATGGGGTAAAAGATGAAAATTGGGCGTGCAATTGGGTAAAATTCGAAAAATGGGCGTGCAATGGGGTAAAAGATGCTTTTCAGTGTGTCATATGCAATTAGCTTGGAACCTACTTCCACCTCAAGATCATAAACCTCTACGACAAGTATGTGGACCACACACTGGACGCAGCAGCCGGCCCACCTGCACCCCTGAGACACCAATCAGCCCACCATCTCCAAATGGACACCAGGCACAGATGAAGACACCGCCTCCACCATGAAAGGCATCCACTCGGGGCCCACACAGACCCCTGGCCCCCTCAAATCTACCACAGAGCTGCATCTGCCATCGCACACGAACCACTATGCAACATCAACACCACCTTCAACACATGCACCTTCACAGACAACTGAAAGCGCGCCGAAGTCATGCCCCTGCTCAAGAAGCACTCAGCTGACCCCACTGACCTCAATAACTATCGGCCCATCTCGCTCCTCACCTTCGCAGCCAGACTCGCTGAGAAAACGGTCAACAGGGAACTGACAAGATTCATCAAAGAGAACGCCATCCTCGACCCGTCACAATCCG
This sequence comes from Calotriton arnoldi, assembly GCA_963921515.1. Lineage (NCBI taxonomy): Eukaryota > Metazoa > Chordata > Amphibia > Caudata > Salamandridae > Calotriton > Calotriton arnoldi. Next base: position 53,482 of record CAWUFW010005781.1, read on the forward strand.
GATTCCGAAGCAACCCCAGCCCTGAGACCACCCTACTTGCCGCCACAGACGACATCAACACCCTCCTGGACCAAGGACACTACGCAGACCTCATCCTACTCGACCTTTCAGCAGCCTTCACCAACGTCTCCCACCACACACTAGTCACCAGACTACACGACGCAGGCATCCAAGGTACAGCCGTGGACTGGATCTGATCATTCCTCACTGTAAGAAGGCACAGGATCAGACTGCCACACTTCATCTCCGATCCCACAACAATCACCTGCAGAGCCCACAGGGGTCATCACTCTTCAAAATCTACATTGCCTCCCTCGCAGCCATCGTCCAACAACACGGCCTCAACATCCTATCCTACGCTGATGACATACTGCTCATCCTCTACCCCACCAAAGACCCCACCACTGCCTAAATCAACTTCCAGAAAGGAATGCAACACGGCGCAGTCTGGACGACCAACAGCCGCCTGAAGCTCAACCACAAGAAGACAGAAGACCTCGTCCTTGTAACCACCCCTTCAGCATGGGACAACACCTGGTGGCTGATGGCCCTCAGAAAACCACCTCCCCCCGCAGACCATGCTAAAAACCTCCGCATCATACTCAACTCATCACTCAACATGAACCAACAGGTCAACGCCGTCAGCTACAGCTGCTTCAACACAATCTGCATCCTCTGCAAGTCCTTCAAATGGATCCCCCCTGAGTCAAGGAAGACAGTCACCCACGCACTCATCACCAGCAGACTGTACTACAGAAACGCACTCTATGCTGACATCAACAAATCCATACTCTGCAAACTCAAGACAATACAGAATACTGCCGCCAGACTCGTCCTCGTCATCCCCTGGCACAAACACATCAGCCAACACCTACGGTGACTCCACCGGCTCACAGTGGAGAAAATAGTCAGCTTCAACAGCCTCATCTCACGCCTACAAATGCCTACACTACAACGGACACAAATACCTCAATGACAGAACCAACTTCAACGTACCCAAAAGAAAACTCCAAATTACAAAACTCTCACTCGCCGAAACCCCTCGCATCCACTGAGCCAGAGCAGGCGGAAGATCCTTCTCTCACATTGCAGCCAAGACCTAGACCGAGCTACTGGCAGACATCAGACACGCCCCCTCCCTGAACACCTTCATGAAGCCCCTCAAGAGCTTGCTCTTTGGCAAACAGATCTGCGCACCCTCCCAGCACCTTGTGACCCCCACGGGTGAGTAGCACACTTACAATTCCCCTGATTGATTGATTGATTGATTTGTTGTTAAATATGCAATTATGGTGTCACCTGGGGTGAAAGTTGCAATTTAGGATGTCATGTGTTGTGAAACATTATATTTATGGTGTCATTTCAGTGCTAATCAAGCCTTTCATGTTGTTATAGGGCTCTGAAATGATTTTTGCTCTAAGACTGTACATCTGTGTATGGACTTGCTCTTAGCGTGAAGATCTGGCCGCTAAAACGACAACGCAATGCTTTTTTCATACGCCCGATGTAAAAATACATCGCGCAACACATTGTAAAATACAAAATATTACTCATGAGCCTATTTGCGTGCAGATTTTCACCGCTTTGTCAAAAACGGGCCGCAAAGAGACAGGAAGTGATATCTGCATGCTTCTTGTCTACTTTAGTAGTATTCTGCACTTTCACTTTCTCTTTTGAGCACATTGCTGGTGATTGTGGAGAGTGTTGGAGGTGTTTGGTGGTGTGTGCTGCTGATTTGAAATTTGGAGAGTGTTGCTGTGTCCTGTTGATAGTGTTTGTGAAGTGTTGTGTACTGATTTATTGTGTTTAACTGTCTCTTGCCCTCAATCCTGTCGGGTGTCTGTCTTGGGGTAGTTAACTTTCTTTGTTGTTGTTTGGGATATTTTAGAGGGTTCTTTTTTCTGGCTGTGGGCTCACAGGTGTGCAGGGAGATGCCGGCTGTGGGCAGGGAGAGCAGGATGTCCGAGGGGGCACTGGGGGGCTTCCTGTGGATGATAACATTCTACCTGCTCTTGATGTTGGAGAGGGGAGGCTGTATCCTTCAAGGATACAATGTAAGTGTGAGGAAGATGAGGGGGGAGCGTGTGTGGGTGCAGATGCTCCGGTGTTTTGGAGTGGACCATACCGTGCACCAGTGGAAGAACCGCTGGCAAGATCTGCTGGCACGTGAAGCTGACCTCCTGGACTACGTGGGAGTCATGACTGGCCTACAGGGTGGTAAGTACAAACTCCACATTTAATCTTGAATACTGTAACGAATGAAAATTAGGACGTGTGTGACACTGGTGTCAAAGTGAAAAAAGGTTGCTGAGTGAGGTGGGAGACATAATGCGTTCACGCCTAATGTGGGCACATCCGAGACACAACGCTGCATCATATTGACACGCATAGGGTGCAAGTCTGTGTTAGCCACTGCGCTGGAGCAACACTTAGCACTGTAGTGCCATAGCTGGCACACCTGCGCAAAAACTGTGTGCAGGATGAAGATTGTTTGTGTACAGAAAGGGTGACTGTACATGAACTATCCAAGGAATTGTTTATGTGAGCTGTTGTGCTGGCCAAAAGGTAGTGTTAAAATGCTGTCCTCATGAATTGTGGTACATTAGCTACGCTGGACTGTGAACATAGTTACTGTGTGACAATGTATTTTATAGGAACAATTGGTCAAAGGAAATCGGACATCTCCAGATTGTCATACACCAACAACATCTGTGAAACTGCCTTGTGCGATCTGCAGCGATGATATCGTACACAGAGCATGTATAACATCATGTTGCATGTAGTAATGGTGCCTTGTGGATGTCTCACACTACTATTATGTGCATGTTAGCTAGCATTATAGTCTTGTTTGTCCCGACTCAGCATTCACAGGTCTGGTGTGAATGGCAGTCAAAGTGGACCCAATCATGTAGCCAACATGAAACGCAACACTACAGTTACGTAGCATTTTCTATAATGGTGATGATTGGTATGAGGAATATGACACATATGATTTCACGTCTGATACCAACACATATTTATTTTGTTGTCTCACAGATGGTCGTCCACCAATCACACAGGGGGACATCGACAGCTTCGAGGACCCACACGCCACTGGTAAGTTTGGACATCATATATTGGCATAGTGCGGTGTCATGGATGTCTGGGTAAAATGATCAACGTTGTAGTATGCAGTATGGGTATGCATCACATGTCCCTTGCCTACAGTGTGATGATGTATTGTGGAAGTCAGAAGTGTGCACAAATCGGTAAGTGAAGGTTGAGCAATGCATTTGTCTCACAGTTGTAACTTTGCCCATCCCCAGTCAGTGATACACAGTGAAAGTAAGGTGCATATCATCGCGGCCCTATCGGCAACACAACGTCACTTTCAATGAAGTTGTGTTGGCAATAGGGGCCTAGCATCATGACCGAGGCAGCATTAATCCACTTCACATGGAGCAACGCTTCCTTGTTAATAAGACACCCTTTCACGCTGTGTTTAGCGTGAAAGGGGCGTGCAGTGGGTGTTGCGTTTGGCGTTCCACAGCAACACCCATTGTTTTTGACGCTGCCCCCTATGTACAAGTGCGGCAGTGATAGTTGGCAGTGCACAAATCAACACCAGTGAAATCCTGGTCGTAATTTGGCTAAACGAGGATGAATGGTTTTTCTCATCATCTTTTTCTTGTTACATGTGTGCTGCCTTGTGCAGCACACATGGAAAAAGCTAAATGACATGGTTTGTATATGTACAGGAAGATGGGCCTTCCAGTACATACAGAAACATTTTTGTTATTACATATTGTATCTTTCCTGTGTGCTGCACGAAGCAGCACACATGAAAAGTTACAACATGGTATTTTGGGATTGATTATGTGCAGGAAGGGGCACCTTCCTGTACAGAAATAAACCTCCCCTGCACACACACACCCTTGCACTCTGGTGCAAGGGTGCCTGCGTAGGTGCTAAGTTGTGAGACTTGGCACCATCGCAGGGGGAAATGCAAGTCTGCACCATATCCTTGATAATATGGTGCAGGCTTGCGTTTCCAAAGTGGCGGAGAGAGGCGTTAAGCCAAGGAGGCTAACGCCTGTCTCCGTCACTTCCTTGTCAATATGCCCCTAGGTCAATGGATTCTGTCACCACAGCACATGCCTGTGGATTTCAGAGCGCACTGATAGGAGAGGAGACATGTAAGTGGGGTTGCTGATGACTATCAGATGACATGGAAAAATGCACATCCTTGACTGAGATGATTGTGCAAGTGTGCCCGATGATGCACAAGGAGGCAGTGCTTTTCAGTCCGTAAGTGCGCAGACACAGTTCGGCACTGCGAATTTGTAGGTATTCTACATACCATCTTCAAAGAAGTGGCAGTGCGTATCTTTGAGCCAAGCATATCAATGGCACATTCCCCAAACACACAGCAAAGGTGGCCCTATGAATCTCATTGGCATGTTTGGCCACTGCAATGGTGTTGACAAGCTGTCTCCTTGAGGCCATTCCCTGATTGACTCTGGATCAGGTGTGGGAACTCCTCTGTCCCAATTTATGACATTACTCTGCACCCATTTAGCACTCATGCTTCAGCTCTGCCTTCATTGATATGCCATATATTTTACAATGCAGGACTGTACAACGCTATCTGTGAGAAAGCATTACCCATAACAACACTATAAGCATCATGACTCCAGGGTGCCGTTACAATGGGAATGCATTGTGACTGTTTGCGTTGTAAAGGCCTGCGTATTTTGATTCACAACAGAGTGAGATTAGCGGTTATAAGACATGCATGAGTCAGTGAGAATTTAGAGGAAACGATGTTTCCCCCTCTCTGTGGCAACACTTCACATATTGTGTAGTAGTGATGGAGAGCGGGACAGCGCCTCATGTATGAGTCAGCGTTCAGCCACACAACGGGTTTCCATGTGTGCTGCATGATGCAGCATAGTTGAAAGTGTGAGTAGGGCTGTCCCAGGATTGCTCTTGTGCAGGCAGGGTAACCTTCCAAAACATTAACAAGCCCTCTGGCACACAGATACCCTTGCACTCCTGTGCAAGAGTGCCTGTGTTGGTGCTGACTTGATGAACCGCACACAGTTGGTGGGGGACACACAGGCCTGCATATGGGAATTGTACATATAATGCAGCACTGTGTCACAGGAGAGGATGAGGCTGGTGCTACACACGGAGGGCTAATGCCTCCCTCCTCCGATTGCTTGTACATGTCATCCTCAGTCTGGGTATGTCATGTCACCATCGTTTGACACTGTCAGTCTCATTTGGTTGTGACAGTACATGTCCCATGCCATGCACTGTCATGTCAGTCTCCCCAGCATGTAGTCACTTATCCAGGCTTCAACATTTCGCAGTCCAAGTCACTCTCTGACTTCACATGGTTATGCTGGAGTGTAGGCTCACATGTTTAAGTGATCTTGTATTACAGATGTGAATGGAGAACATTGACATAGTCTAAAGGACTCAAAATTTCCATTGTTGATATTTTACAGACAACATGACGCCAGCCGAAAAACATGCGTTCCAGGTGAGGAAGGACCGCTTCAAGCATGTCAAAAAGGTGGCAAAAGGGTACTGCAACATGTCGAAGAGGCACCAGGAGGAACGGAAGAAAGGTACATGGAAGGCGGTGCTGGAACTTGCAACAACTGGCACACAGGCCATCCCAGGCCCCTCTGGTGTCAGTGGTGGGTCCCAGCCTGGACTGGTGTCCCATCCCCCTATGGCCACACACCCCCAAGGGACAGTCCCACCGGCACCTGGCGATCAGGTTGTGCCCTTCACAGTGAGGGACAGGAGGATCCTGCATGACAACAATGTGTTTCTGGCAGAGATCAGGCGGGAAATGGCAGATCTGAATAGACATGTAACAGACATAACGAAACACCTTGGACTGCCATGATGCCGGGACATGTTGGACCCCATCCCCCTCTTCTCCCTTCCCCCAATGTTTGTAACTTCTGACATTAGGTAGTGTTAGGTTAGTTCTTTTAATTGTTAGGTAGTGTAGTTTTAGCGTAGGTTATAGTTAGTGTTAGCTTTTAAGGTAGTTTTTAGATATGTATTATTATGCCTTATTTGGGGATACGTTTCCTTTTCCTTTGGGTGGGGGGTTGATGTATTTGTTTTGAGAACATTTTTTTTAAATATACAAAAAAATATATCTTTGTGTAGGTTACATGTGTAGTTAGTTTCTGTATAGCTTAGATGTCTTTGTCCTGTCTCGTGGTGTGCCTTAAGGGTGGGAGGGGGTTGATGTCTAAGATATGGTGTTGCGTATTTAGGAATAGTTAGGGTAGATAGTTTAGGTAAGTAAGAATTTTCTAGTTAATTTAGGTTTTAGTAGTAGTTCTAGTGATCAGTGTTAGTTTAGGGTAGTTCATTCTTTTTGCTGTTCTAATAAATGTTTACTATTTTGGATTTCTGCTTGCACTGATGTCAGGGATGATGTTGGGGAGTGTGGCTTATTCCCTTGTATGCAACTCATACCATCACTGGACAATCCATTGGAATGTGTAAGTCTGGTCATGACATGTTAGTTAGCAGGATGTATTGTGTCACGATACCTTAGATGTGAGCACAGTGAACTTGCATGGATGACAGGGTGGCAAGTGGGATTTACGGCCTAGTCTAGGGACAGTCGTTTGTGACGTTCTACATCTTAAGTGTGACTCACGGAGCTGGACAGCACATTGTTGCCCATTTACGACACAACTTAGGGACATGGCATTGAGAGGAAATACAGTTAGCTACTGTCATCCATCATGGAGATGGATGTATGCGACGGGTACCACAGATTCCGTCACACACCTGAATATCAGATGCTCCTGGCACTGAGTCCATGTACATTGCACAGACCTTGGCACCCTTGCTGCGTAGTGCCAGTGTGTCAGCTTCCTTTGCAAGATATGTTCCTGTGCATGGACGTTCAATCTCCAGGCCATGCATGATTTAGTACATTTCTGTGTCCATTGTGAACAGCACATGGAACAACAGTGTTCCAGATTCACAAAAGTCATCTGAGAGTAAGTAATGTCTTTACATTTTACGGTATTCGCAAATGGCATTTAGGAGTAGTGCTGTTAGGTATACTGACTGCACTTCTCCTAAATGCCTTTCGTGACTCATTTAACTTGTCAAGTTATGATCTTGTCCCAGCTAATGTTTTGGTGCGGGCACACTGTTCTGCTGCACACAAGGGGGGAAATGTTGCATTGCTCCCTGTAGTGACAGTGTCATAGCCACTTGTCTCAGCTGTTACTTCTGCCATTGGCTCATAGTGATGCCACCCTTGAAATGTTGGCCTTGCATCTGTCTATATGCTGAGTGCAGTGCACCACACATCCCTAGACACATTGCCCGATACGCTCACAGTGGTCACAGCATGAGAGGGGTCAATATTTGGTATGCATAGTTTGTCTACAGGGAGGGGCTGACTGACGCCTTGCACTTTGGGGTGAGTCCCTATTTGAAACTCTACTTCACTGAGGCAGACATTGTGGTTCCATATGTGTATGGTAGACATGTGCCCTTCCGTGTCTTCATCAATGTGAATATGGTGTGCAATATCTTGGGATGTGACATGCAATGTGCACCATCACAACAGGCTTTGTCCACCCCATAGTGTGTGAGTAGATATGCCAAGAGATATTTATTTCCGGTCCAGGCAACACTCTCCCAGCAGCTCCGCTTAAAGCGCCTCTCTGCATCAGCGCCAGGACTTCCCGGGTTCGCGCCGGCAGTCTGCCGCCACTGCGACTTTTCCCAGCGCCCCCTGGCCTTCCCTGACTGCCAGGAGACTCGCTCCCCAGCTCCTTAGTTTGTTTTATTTTTATTTTATTTATTTTCTTTCTGGTCACAGTCAGCTGTCACCTGCTCCTGACTTGCCTTCCCGCCTTCCCACCTTCAGCCTTCCCACCGTCACTGCCTCGCTCCCGCCTCCCCACCTCCAGTCCCGACCCCTCCCCTACTTAATGGCGGCCGCTGTGGGGGAGCGCGTGTGACGCCCAGACCTCCGGTCCAGGCAACACTCTCCCCAGCAGCTCCGCTTGCAGCGCCTCTCTGCATCAGTGCCAGGACTTCCCGGGTTCGCGCCGGCAGTCCGCCACCACTGCGACTTTTCCCAGTGCCCCCTGGCCTTCCCTGACTGCCAGGATACTCGCTCCCCAGCTCCTTCATTTGTTTTATTTTTTATTTTATTTATTTTCTTCTGGGCACAGTCAGCTGTCACCTGCTCCTGACTTGCCTTCCTGCCTTCCCGCCTTCAGCCTTCCCACCGTCACTGCCCCACTCCCGCCTCCCCACCTCCAGTCCCGCCCCCTCCCCTACTTAATGGCGGCCGCTGCGCGGTCGCGCCGCTGGCGCACTGAAGGCACGCCTAAGGCAAGCCCGTCTGCACCCATCCGCGCCTGGACCGCACCCAGCGCCAGACCCCCTGGCCCCCGCGAAAGCCACGACACCCAACGCCGCTACAACGCCAACTTCCTCCACGAACTCAACGCCGGCCGATCACCCAACTGCTTCCAGGCCACCCCGAAGCTCACCCACGGACCCTTCTCCTGCTGAAGCTGCAGCTTCACCTGCCACTGAACATCTGCACGACCTGCTCCACCCGCCAGGGCAGGACGCAACCATCTCAGATGCATACTACTCAACACCCGCTCCGTCCACAAGCACGCCATCGAACTCTGGGACCTATTCGACTCAGCCTCCCCGGACGTCGCCTTCCTAACGGAGACCTGGATGAATACCTCCTCGGCACCCGACATTGCCATAGCCATCCCGGACGGCTACAAGATCACCCAAAGGGACCGCACCAACAGACCAGGAGGAGGAATCGCCATCATCCACAGGAATACCCTCAGAATTTCGACCAGTACCGAAGACACCTCCAGCGCCGCTGAACACCTGCACTTCCAGATACACATCGACCCCAACACCACCCTCAGAGGAACCCTCGTTTACAGACCCCCCGTACCCCGGCCACAGTTCAGCGACTCCATCACCGACATCATCAGCACGCACGCTCTTGCTTCCACAGACTACATCCTCCTCAAAGACCTGAATTTCCACCTCAAGAACGCCGACGACAGCAACTCCATCGCCCTGCTCGAAAACCTCGCCAACTTCGGACTCAAACAGCTTATCACGACTCCCACCCACTCCGCCGGACACACGCTCGACCCCATCTTTTCCGCCAGCGACCACGTCACCTTCAGCCACACCACCGAACTCCACTGGACCGACCACTGCTGCATCTACTTCACCTTCAAGAAACCCACCACGGACCACCACCCGCAACAGATCCCCTACCGCAGCTGGAACAAGGTCACCGAAGACCAGCTCATCACCACCCTTGCCCGAGACTCACCAACCGACACCAACACCGACACAGCCGCCCGCAACCTCAGACAATGGATCGACGACTGCGCCAACACTCTCGCCCGATCAAAAAACCCTCCAACAGATGCACCGACAGAAAGGCCGGCTGGTTCACCACCAACCTCCAGGAATCCAAGCGGACTTGCCGAAGACTCGAGAAAAAGTGGCGCCACGAACAGACACCAGACAACCACACAGCCATCAAGAACGCCAGCCACAAGCACCAACAACTCATTCGAGCCACCAATAGGACCTCCTTCAAGGAACGCATCAACAACAACGCACACAACAGCAAAGAGCTCTTCAACATCGTGAAGGAACTCTCCAACCCCAGCTCCAACGACCTCCCACCATCACAAGACCTATGCGACTCCCTAGCCACCTTCTTTCACCGCAAGATCGCAAACATCCACAACAGCTTCAACACCCAGACCCTCCCGACAGCCACCGACACCGCAGACTCACCACCCCCCAGCCTCATCAACCTCCTGGTCTCCTGGACCCAAGTCAATGACAACGACACCATCAAAACCATGAACACCATCCACTCCGGCTCACCTTCCGACCCCTGCCCTCACCACATCTTCAACAAAGCAAACCGCATCATCGCACCCCAACTCCGGAAGATCATCAACAGCTCCTTCGAGACCGCCACCTTCCCGGAAGGCTGGAAGCACGCCGAGATCAATGCCCTACTCAAGAAACCCACAGCGGACCCAAAGGACCTCAAGAACTTCCGGCCCATCTCCCTGCTCCCGTTCCCCGCGAAAGTCATCGAGAAGATCGTCAACAGGCAACTGACCCACTTCCTCGAGGAGAACAACATCCTGGACCCGTCCCAATCCGGATTCCGCAGCAATCACAGCACCAAAACCGCCCTCATCACTGCCACCGATGACATCAGGACCCTGCTGGACAACGGCGAAACCGCGGCCCACATCCTCCTGGACCTCTCGGCCACCTTCGACACCGTCTGCCACCACACCCTACGTACACGCCTCCACGACGCAGGGATCCGCGACACAGCATCTACAGATGGATCCCCACCGGAACCAGAAGGACGGTCACCCATTCCCTCGTCAGCAGCACACTGGACTACGGCAACGCCCTCTACGCAGGAACAACGGCCAATCTCCAGAAAAGACTACAACGCATACAGAACGCCTCCGAACGCCTCATCCTCGACATCCCCCGCCACACCCACATCACAGCCCACCTGAGAGACCTGTACTGGCTCCCAGTCAACAAGATGATCACCTTCAAGCTCCTCACCCACGCCCACAAAGCACTCCACAACGCAGGTCCAGCATACCTCAACAAACGACTCACCTTCTACACCCCGAACCGCCAGCTTCGCTCCGCTGACCTCGCCCTCGCCACCGTTCCACGCATCCACAGGACAACCACCGGCGGCAGATCATTTTCCTACCTCGCCGCCAAGACATGGAACACCCTCCCCACCCATCTGCGACAGACCCAGGACCTGCTGACCTTCAGGAGACGTCTCAAGACCTGGCTGTTCGAGCAGTAGCTGCATCCCCTCCCCTCAGTGCCTTAAAACCCTCATGGGTGAATTGCGTGCTCTACAAATGCTTGATTGATTGATTGATTGTTAAGGAGGACACTACTTGTGGCCTGCAACAGACTTGGACATTTTAGCACACATGCCTTTTCCTTAATGGACGTGGGGCTAGGTTGGTATATTGCTAGATTGTTGTTTTGGAGCAATGAGGGCACAGCTAGTTCACCGATACGCAGCCATCTCACTGCATATCTGTGTCAGGTAAAACAGGTACATTGCTCGTATTTCCCTTGGTGTACCTTCTGGTAGAGTCAGTGTCCAAACACTTTTTACAGACTTCTATACTTGATTGGTCATGGACGACACACATCTGTGTGAGTTAAATATTTTTATTTACATTCAGAGGATGAAGACTGGACCAGTGCTTGGCCATACATGCACACATTGCATGGATGCCCGTTAGAGGGCCAGACAGAGTCCTTTGGTGGTAACAGGTCCAACGGAAGAGGCAGAGTTCAGTCCGCAGGCTGATTTCAGTGTCATTGGTAAGAAAAAATGATATGGCAGTCCATGTGGAGGCCCAAGGTGATTGTCGGGGGATAGTGGAAGACAGTGCAAGATGATTTTCCGTGGCATTATACTAAGCCCGGCACCAGGAAGAAACACGCCTTTTGGGGTCGATGGATGCTAACGCTTTCTCCTTAGCACAAATGCACTATCATCCTCCTCTTTGTCCTCTGATCTGTTATGTGCCTCACATGTGGGTGGTGGTATAGTGGGTGCAGCACTGGCAGGAATGTGCATGTGCATATAGGTGGACTTTACTGCACATACACAACTTTGCACACAACTCAGACACACGTGCACAATGTTGCAGGTGTGCTGACATTGGTGGTGGCATGCCTCTTCATGCACATGATCAGTCACATATAAATTGCATCCTCATTTTGGTGTCAGATAGAGATGCGTCCTTGTGCAGGCGATTTGTGTGTGCGTGGGGATGTGGCAAGGGGGCCATTTTGCCACCCTGGCGCATCTCAAGTTAATGTGCCACTTTGCCATTTGATGTAGCACTTATTTAGTGGTCTGATGTTGATCTTGGACTATGTTGGGCTTACTTTTCTGTGCACATTTACAAGGCTGTGTGCCCGCCAATATGTGTTGTGCAATGTATTGTTTGAGTAGGGTGATATGTGTCTATGGCACCATGGACAGGGGTATCCGTGACATGACCCACAGTAATTGTGGGTATGCACTGCTATATATTTAATTGTACATGAGTGCCATTGGGCCCATCCACCCCCGTCCCCCCAGTCCCTGGTTGTTGCTCACCCTGTTGTTGTTGTGTCTGGTCACGTTCAGCAGTATCCTGGCCCGCGACTCCAACCACAGTCTCCTCACTGATGACTTGGGACACCTGCTCCTCCAACTCATCCAGCTCCTCCTGTGGCGCTGGACTCCCACCTCCAGTCTGCTTTTCTGCTTTCAGGTTGTCTGCTAGTTTCTCCTTGGTTTTGCGCTTGGTATCATGCCAGAGCTTCTTGCAGTCGTCCACTGTCCTCCTCCTCTCTCCGACGGCATTCAGCTTGGACACAATGTCCTGCCATATTTCTTTTTTTCTTGCCAACGTCACTGTGAAGATGACAAACAGTTCTTGTTCGTGTTCAGTCACCTCCGCAATCAGGACCTGGTTTTCCTGTTGGCTGAACTTGGGATTCCTCTTCCTCTTGGCCTTCACAGGGGTCTCTGGCTGGTCCTCCTGGGTATTTGTGGGGTTGTTTGTGGCCTCTGCACTGGTCCCAGCTTCATCCATGGCTCCTCTGCTATTTTCCATTTTTTTTCTTTATTTTTTTCTGCATGGCGGGCCTTTTATAGTGCATTTTCGCACGGAACGTGAGAAATGCAGGCCTGGTGCCCATTAGCGATCGGATTCGTTTGCTCATTGGCCCATCGCCACTTTTTTTACGTTAGCGTGAGATGTTTTATCGCCGTCACGCTAAATCTATCGCCGTCCATTCCCGCCGGAAAAGGAAGCTATCACCTGTTAGCGGCGTGTTGCTAATACGCCGCTAATTCAGCGATAGATTACGGCGATCGGCAGCGATAAAAAATCTCACGCTAAACGCGAATTGCGATAAATATCGCCATTTGTTGATAATATCCCCCCAGGTGTGTTTGAAATGTTAAGTGTAGTCTGTCAAGTTTTAAGGCCTTTATGGTCTTGTGAGTGTGGTTATGTTTCTACTTGCACATGCATTCTAATATGTGTAATGCTTTTGGCAATAGGTATAGATAGAAGCATGCATTGTTTTAGGAATATGGGTAGAGTTATGGTAGGGACATGTGATAGGTTGCTGCTTTATGTTTGACTAGGCCCACTATTCATAGAATGGTGAAGCTGCAGCACAATAGTGAGTTTTAAGACATGTTAGCAGAAAGGATTACTGATTAGGCTACTTTCTATGAGTCTGGGGAAAGGTACACTTGAAATACACTGCAGAAATGTAGGTGTGCCTTTGAAATGTAAAGTTCAGAATACTTGTTTATTTCTGTTATATATGATGATGATTTCAAAAGGTAGACATATATGAATGTACAGTTTCAGGAATATGGTGAGATTTATAACAGACTCATGTTTAGCTTTTATGCTTTATTTTGAGTACGCCCAAAACCCTGTGTAGTTACAGAATTTTGAAGCTGCAGTACAAAAGTGTACACCATGTCATAGACCTCACTTTTGTGCTGCAGTTTCAGTATTCTGCTACTACTCAGGATGTTGCACTCCTTCAATCACTCAGGTACTACTCCAATCACTCAGGTAGTACACATGCACTTATAAAATCACCCAGGCACTTTCTATGTACTCCTCTAATCCCCCAGACATAACTCCTGCAATCATGCAATCAATAATGCGTTAGCTATACACTGGTTTAATCACGCAGGCACTACCCTTGCACTCCTCCAATCACCCTGTCAGGATCTATGCACTCCCCCAATCACTTAGCCAGTGCCTATGCACTTATAAAATCACCCAGGCACTACCTTTACACTTTTGCAATCACTGAGGCACTACCACAGTATTACTCTAATCACCCAGGCAGTACTGATGCACTTATAAAATCACCCAGGCACTTTCTATGTACTCCTGTAGTCCCCCAGATATCACCTCTGAACTCATGCAATCACCAATGCATTAGCTATACACTGGTTCAATCACCCAGGCAATACCCTTGCACTCCTCCAATTACCATTTCAGGATCTATGCACTTCTCCAATCACTTAGCCAGTATGCGTGCACTTATAAAATCACCCACTCACTTGCTATGTACTCCAGTAATCCCCCAGATATTACCCCTGCAGTCATGCAATCACCCAGGCACTAGTTATGTACTACTCCTGCAGTCATGCAATCATGCAGGCTGTACCTATGCACTCATGTAATAACCCAGGCGCTACCCTTGCAGTTGTAGAATCATCTAGGTCCTACTGTTGCACTCATCTATTCACCTAGGCACTACTCAATGAGTCATCTGTACCTTTAGGTGATATTCATACACTTATCAATGCACTCAATGCTTTATGTGTGCACTCATGCAATTAGCCAGTCACTATCTATCTTCTCCTACAATTACCCAGTGACTACCCTTGCACGCATACAATCACCCAAGCTCTACCCATGAAGTTATGCAATCACTCAGGCAGATCTATTACATGTTTCAGTTGTAAGTTTCACTATATTTCAGAAATATTGTATACATATTTCTTTTAGATATGATGATGATTTGAAAACGTAGAGACATATGTATGCAAGCTTTTAACAATATGGAGAGACTTATAGTTGAGTCATGTAATAGTCTGTTGTTTTATATTTGGCTAGGCCCAACACTCATGTAGTTATAAAAACACCCAAGTACTACCCATGCAGTCTTCCAATGATCCAGTCACTACATATGCACTGCTGTAATCACTCAGGCATTACTCCTGCACTCATGTAATCATCCAGGCACTACCTATGCACTCATGCAATCACTAAGGTATTGCCCATGCACTCTTTGAATCATGTAGCCACTACTCATGCACTTATATAATCTCTCAGGGCACTAACGTTGTACTCTTTCAATCACAGAGGCACTAGCCTTGTACTTATGTAATCACTCAGCCAGTAGTCATGGTGTTATGAAATCACCCAGGCACTACCATTGCACTCATTTGTTCACTCAGGCGTTACCTCAGTAGTCCTGAAATCACCCAAGAAGTACTCATGCAGTTATAAAATCCGTCAGTCACTTTGTATGTAGACATGTAAATCACCAGATATTACTCCTGTAGTCATGCAGTCACTTAGCAAGCGTTACCTATGTAATCCTTTAATCCCCCAGAGGTTACTTCTGTACTCATGCCATCACCAATGCATTAGCTATACAGTGCTTCAATCACCCAGGCACTATCCTTGCTCTCTTTCAATCATGGAGGCACTACTCTTGTACTTATGTAATCACTCAGGCAATACTCATGCACTTATAAAATCACCCAGGCACTACCTTTGCACTCCTGTAATCACTCAGGTAGTACCTTAGTACTTCTTTAATCACTCAGGCAGTACTCATGGACTTATAAAATCACCCACTCACTTCCTATGTACTCCAGTAATCCCACAGATATTACCCCTGCAGTCATGCAATCACCCAGGCACTAGTTATGTACTACCCCTACAGTTATTGAATCATGGAGTCTCTACCTTTGCACTCGTGTAATAACCCAGGCTCTACCCTTGCAGTCATAAAATCACCCAGGCCCTACTGTTGCACTCATATATTCACCTAGGCACTTCTTAGTGAGTCATCTATGCCTTCAGGTGCTATGTATACACTTATCCATGCACTGAACCTTTATGTGTGCACTCATGTAATTAGCCAGTCACTATCCATCTTCTCCTGCAATTACCCAGCGACTACCTTTGGAGTCATACAATCACCCAAGCACTACCCATGGAGTTTTGCAATCACTCAGGCAAATCTATTACATGTCTCAATTTCTAGGTTTCACTATATTTCAGAAATATTGTATATATATTTCTTTTAGATATGATGATGATTTGAAATGGTAGAGACATATGTATGCATGCTTTTAACGATATGGAGAGACTTATGGTTGAGTCATGTAATAGTCTGCTGTTTTATATTTGGCTAGGCCCAACACTCATGCAGTTATAAAACACCCTAGTACCAGTAGCGGTCGGTGGTGGGAGTGCCGCCGGGCGCTGACGTGGGGCGGGGGAGGGGCAGGGTGGGGGGTAGTAAACTACGGATTACGGGCGATTACAGGTAAGTACACATATGAATAAATAAAACGAATTTCGTTTCTCGCGCTGCATCACATTTGGCGATGCAGCGCGAGAAACGAAATTCGTTTTATTTATTTATATGTGTACTTACCTGTAATAGCCCGTAATCCGTAGTTTACTACACCCCACCCTGCCCTCCCCCGCCCCACGTCAGCGCCGGGCGGCACTCCCACCAACGACCGCTACTGCCTAGTACTACCCATGCAGTCTTCCAATGATCCAGGCAGTACATATGCACTGATGCAATCACCCAGGTATTACCCCTGCACTCATGCAATCACCCAGGCACTAGCTATGCACTCATGCAATCACCAAGGTATTACCCATGCACTCTTTGAATCATGTAGCCACTAGTCATGCACTTATATAATCACTTAGGCACTAACGTTTTTCTCTTTCAATCACAGAGGCACTAGCCTTGTACTTATGTAATCACTCAGCCAGTAGTCATTGGATTATGAAATCACCCAGGCACTACCTTTGCACTCATTTATTCACTCAGGCGTTATCTCAGTAGTTCTGAAATCACCCAAGAAGTACCCATGCTCTTTTAAAATCACCCAGTCACTTTCTATGTAGTCATGTAAATCACCAGATATTACTCCTGTAGTCATGCAGTCACCTAGGCGTCACCTGTGTGTTCCTTTAATCCCCCAGACGTCACTTCTGTACTCATGCAATCACCAATGCATTAGCTATACAGTGCTTCAATCACCCAGGCACTATCCTTGCACTCTTTCAATCACGGAGGCACTACTCTTGTACTTATGTAGCCACTCAGGCAATACTCATGCACTTATAAAATCACCCAGGCACTACCTTTGCACTCCTGTAATCACTCAGGCAGTACATTAGTACTTCTGTAATCACCCAGGCAGTACTCATGGACTTATAAAATCACCCACTCACTTCCTCTGTACTCCAGTAATCCTGTAGATATTACCCCTGCAGTCATGCAATCACCCAGGCACTACTTATGTACTACTCCTGCAGTCATGCAATTATGCAGGCTGTACCTATGCACTCA
The DNA here is from genome assembly GCA_963921515.1 of Calotriton arnoldi. NCBI lineage: Eukaryota > Metazoa > Chordata > Amphibia > Caudata > Salamandridae > Calotriton > Calotriton arnoldi. The sequence continues at coordinate 70,756 of CAWUFW010005781.1, forward strand.
TGTAATAACTCAGGCACTACCCTTGCAGCTGTAGAATCATCTAGGTCCTACTGTTGCACTCATCTATTCACCTAGGCACTACTCAATGAGTCATCTGTACCTTTAGGTGCTATTCATACACTTATCAATGCACTCAATGCTTTATGTGTGCACTCATGCAATTAGCCAGTCACTATCTATCTTCTCCTACAATTACCCAGTGACTACCCTTGCACGCATACAATCACCCAAGCTCTACCCATGAAGTTATGCAATCACTCAGGCAGATCTATTACATGTTTCAGTTGTAAGTTTCACTATATTTCAGAAATATTGTATACATATTTCTTTTAGATATGATGATGATTTGAAAACGTAGAGACATATGTATGCAAGCTTTTAACAATATGGAGAGACTTATAGTTGAGTCATGTAATAGTCTGTTGTTTTATATTTGGCTAGGCCCAACACTCATGTAGTTATAAAAACACCCAAGTACTACCCATGCAGTCTTCCAATGATCCAGTCACTACATATGCACTGCTGTAATCACTCAGGCATTACTCCTGCACTCATGTAATCATCCAGGCACTACCTATGCACTCATGCAATCACTAAGGTATTGCCCATGCACTCTTTGAATCATGTAGCCACTACTCATGCACTTATATAATCTCTCAGGGCACTAACGTTGTACTCTTTCAATCACAGAGGCACTAGCCTTGTACTTATGTAATCACTCAGCCAGTAGTCATGGTGTTATGAAATCACCCAGGCACTACCATTGCACTCATTTGTTCACTCAGGCGTTACCTCAGTAGTCCTGAAATCACCCAAGAAGTACTCATGCAGTTATAAAATCCGTCAGTCACTTTGTATGTAGACATGTAAATCACCAGATATTACTCCTGTAGCCATGCTGTCACTTAGCAAGCGTTACCTATGTAATCCTTTAATCCCCCAGAGGTTACTTCTGTACTCATGCCATCACCAATGCATTAGCTATACAGTGCTTCAATCACCCAGGCACTATCCTTGCTCTCTTTCAATCATGGAGGCACTACTCTTGTACTTATGTAATCACTCAGGCAATACTCATGCACTTATAAAATCACCCAGGCACTACCTTTGCACTCCTGTAATCACTCAGGTAGTACCTTAGTACTTCTTGTAATCACTCAGGCAGTACTCATGGACTTATAAAATCACCCACTCACTTCCTATGTACTCCAGTAATCCCACAGATATTACCCCTGCAGTCATGCAATCACCCAGGCACTAGTTATGTACTACCCCTACAGTTATTGAATCATGGAGTCTCTACCTTTGCACTCGTGTAATAACCCAGGCTCTACCCTTGCAGTCATAAAATCACCCAGGCCCTACTGTTGCACTCATATATTCACCTAGGCACTTCTTAGTGAGTCATCTATGCCTTCAGGTGCTATGTATACACTTATCCATGCACTGAACCTTTATGTGTGCACTCATGTAATTAGCCAGTCACTATCCATCTTCTCCTGCAATTACCCAGCGACTACCTTTGGAGTCATACAATCACCCAAGCACTACCCATGGAGTTTTGCAATCACTCAGGCAAATCTATTACATGTCTCAATTTCTAGGTTTCACTATATTTCAGAAATATTGTATATATTTCTTTTAGATATGATGATGATTTGAAATGGTAGAGACATATGTATGCATGCTTTTAACGATATGGAGAGACTTATGGTTGAGTCATGTAATAGTCTGCTGTTTTATATTTGGCTAGGCCCAACACTCATGCAGTTATAAAACACCCTAGTACCAGTCGCGGTCGGTGGTGGGAGTGCCGCCGGGCGCTGACGTGGGGCGGGGGCGGGGCAGGGTGGGGGGTAGTAAACTACGGATTACGGGCGATTACAGGTAAGTACACATATGAATAAATAAAACGAATTTCGTTTCTCGCTGCATCACATTTGGCGATGCAGCGCGAGAAAGCAAGTCGTTTTATTTATTATATGTGTACTTACCTGTAATAGCCGTAATCCGTGGTTTACTACACCCCACCCTGCCCTCCCCCGCCACGTCAGCGCCGGCGGCACTCCACCACCGACGCTACTGCCTAGTACTACCCATGCAGTCTTCCAATGATCCAGGCAGTACATATGCACTGATGCAATCACCCAGGTATTACCCCTGCACTCATGCAATCACCCAGGCACTAGCTATGCACTCATGCAATCACCAAGGTATTACCCATGCACTCTTTGAATCATGTAGCCACTAGTCATGCACTTATATAATCACTTAGGCACTAACGTTTTTCTCTTTCAATCACAGAGGCACTAGCCTTGTACTTATGTAATCACTCAGCCAGTAGTCATTGGATTATGAAATCACCCAGGCACTACCTTTGCACTCATTTATTCACTCAGGCGTTATCTCAGTAGTTCTGAAATCACCCAAGAAGTACCCATGCTCTTTTAAAATCACCCAGTCACTTTCTATGTAGTCATGTAAATCACCAGATATTACTCCTGTAGTCATGCAGTCACCTAGGCGTCACCTGTGTGTTCCTTTAATCCCCCAGACGTCACTTCTGTACTCATGCAATCACCAATGCATTAGCTATACAGTGCTTCAATCACCCAGGCACTATCCTTGCACTCTTTCAATCACGGAGGCACTACTCTTGTACTTATGTAGCCACTCAGGCAATACTAATGCACTTATAAAATCACCCAGGCACTACCTTTGCACTCCTGTAATCACTCAGGCAGTACATTAGTACTTCTGTAATCACCCAGGCAGTACTCATGGACTTATAAAATCACCCACTCACTTCCTCTGTACTCCAGTAATCCTGTAGATATTACCCCTGCAGTCATGCAATCACCCAGGCACTACTTATGTACTACTCCTGCAGTCATGCAATTATGCAGGCTGTACCTATGCACTCATGTAATAACTCAGGCACTACCCTTGCAGCTGTAGAATCATCTAGGTCCTACTGTTGCACTCATCTATTCACCTAGGCACTACTCAATGAGTCATCTGTACCTTTAGGTGCTATTCATACACTTATCAATGCACTCAATGCTTTATGTGTGCACTCATGCAATTAGCCAGTCACTATCTATCTTCTCCTACAATTACCCAGTGACTACCCTTGCACGCATACAATCACCCAAGCTCTACCCATGAAGTTATGCAATCACTCAGGCAGATCTATTACATGTTTCAGTTGTAAGTTTCACTATATTTCAGAAATATTGTATACATATTTCTTTTAGATATGATGATGATTTGAAAACGTAGAGACATATATATGCAAGCTTTTAACAATATGGATAGACTTATAGTTGAGTCATGTAATAGTCTGTTGTTTTATATTTGGCTAGGCCCAACACTCATGTAGTTATAAAAACACCCAAGTACTACCCATGCAGTCTTCCAATGATCCAGTCACTACATATGCACTGCTGTAATCACTCAGGCATTACTCCTGCACTCATGCAAACATTCAGGCACTACCTATGCACTCATGCAATCACTAAGGTATTACCAATGCACTCTTTGAATCATGTAGCCACTACTCATGCACTTATATAATCACTCAGGGCACTAACGTTGTACTCATTCAATCACAGAGGCACTATCCTTGTACTTATGTAATCACTCAGCCAGTAGTCATGGTGTTATGAAATCACCCAGGCACTACATTTGCACTCATTTATTCACTCAAGCGTTACCTCAGTAGTCCTGAATTCACCCAAGAAGTACCCATGCAGTTATAAAATCACTCAGTCACTCTGTATGTAGTCATGTAAATCACCAGATATTACTCTTGTAGTCATGCAGTCACCCAGGCGTTACCTATGTACTCCTTTAATCTCCCAGAGGTTACTTCTGTACTCATGCAATCACCAATGCATTAGCTATACAGTGCTTCAATCACCCATGCACTATCCTTGCACTCTTTAAATCACGGAGGCACTACTCTTGTACTTATGTAATCACACAAGCAATACTCATGCACTTATAAAATCACCCAGGCACTACCTTTGCACTCCTGTAATCACTCAGGCAGTACCTTAGTACTTCTGTAATCACCCAGGCAGTACTCATGGATTTATAAAATCACCCACTCACTTCCTATGTACTCGAGTAATCCCCCAGATATTACCCCTGCAGTCATGCAATCACCAAGGCACTATTTATGTACTAGCCCTGCAGTTATAGAATCATGAGTCTCTACCTATGCACTCATGTAATAACCCATGCACTACCCTTGCAGTCATAGAATCACCCAGGCCCTACTGTTGCACTCATCTATTCACCTAGTCACTTCTTAGTGAGTCATTTATGCCTTCAGGTGATATTTATACACTTATTCATGCACTGAACCTTTATGTGTGCACTCACGTAATTAGCCAGTCACTATCCATCTTCTCCTGCAATTGCCCAGCGACTACCTTTGGAGTCATACAATCACCCAAGCACTACCCATGGAGTTTTGCAAACACTCAGGCAGATTTATTGCATGTCTCAGTTTCTTGGTTTCACTATTTTTCAGAAATATTGTATATATATTTCTTTTAGATATGATGATGATTTGAAAAGGTAGAGACATATGTATGCACACTTTTAACAATATGGAGAGACTTATGGTTGAGTCATGTAATAGTCTGCTGTTTTATATTTGGCTAGGCCCAACACTCATGCAGTTATAAAACACCCTAGTACTACCCATGCAGTCTTCCAATGATCCAGGCAGTACATATGCACTGATGCAATCACCCAGGCATTAGCCCTGCACTCATGCAATCACCCAAGCATTAGCTATGCACTCATGCAAACACCAAGGTATTACCCATGCACTCTTTGAATCATGTAGCCACTACTTATGCACTTATATAATCACTCATGCACTAATGTTGTTCTCTTTCAATCACAGAGGCACTAGCCTTGTACTTATGTAATCACTCAGCCAGTAGTCATGGTAATATGAAATCACCCAGGCACTACCTTTGCATTCATTTATTCACTCAGGCGTTACATCAGTAGTTCTGAAATCACCCAAGAAGTACCCATGCTCTTATAAAATCACCCAGCCACTTTCTATGTAGTCATGTACATCACCAGATATTACTCTTGTAGTCATGCGGTCACCCAGGCGTAACCTATGTACTCCTTTAATCCCCCAGACTTTACCTCTGTACTCATGCAATCACCAATGCATTACCTATACAGTGCTTCAATAACCCAGGCACTATCCTTGCACTCTTTCAATCAGGGAGGCACTACTCTTGTACTTATGTAATCACTCAGGCAATACTCATGCACTTATAAAATCACCCAGGCACTACCTTTGCACTCCTGTAATCACTCAGGCAGCACCTTAGTACTTCTGTAATCTCCCAGGCACTACTCATGGATTTATAAAATCACCCACTCACTTCCTATGTACTTCAGTAATCCCCCAGATATTACCCCTGCAGTCATGCAATCACCCAGGCACTAGTTATGTACTAACCCTACAGTTATGGAATCATGCAGTCTCTACCTATGCACTCATGTAATAACCCAGGCACTACCCTTGCAGTCATTGAATCACCCAGGCCTACTGTTGCACTCATCTATTCACCTAGGCACTTCTTAGTGAGTCATCTATGCCTTCAAGCACTATTTATACACTTATCCATGCACTGAACCTTTATGTGTGCACTCATGTAATTAGCCAGTCACTATCCATCTTCTCCTGCAATTACCCATCGACTACCTTTAGAGTCATACAATCACCCAAGCACTACCCATGGAGTTTTGCAATCACTCAGGCAGATCTATTGCATGTCTCAGTTTCTAGGTTTCACTATATTTCATAAATATTGTATATATATTTCTTTTAGATATGATGATGATTTGAAAAGGTAGAGACATATGTATGCCTGCTTTTAACGATATGGAGAGACTTATGGTTGAGTCATGCAATAGTCTGCTGTTTTATATTTGGCTAGGCCCAACACTCATGCAGTTATAAAACACCCTAGTACTACCCTTGCAGTCTCCCAATGATCCAGGCAGTACATATGCACTGATGCAATCACCCAGGCATTACCCCTGCACTCATGCAATCACCCAGGCACTAGCTATGCACTCATGCAATCACCAAGGTATTACCCATGCACTCTTTGAATCATGTAGCCACTACTCATGCACCTATATAATCACTCAGGCACTAACGTTGTACTCTTTCAATCACAGAGGCACTAGGCTTGTACTTATGTAATCACTCAGCGCCAGTAGTCATCGTATTATGAAATCACCCAGGCACTACCTTTGCACTCATTTATTCACTCAGGTGTTACCTCAGTAGTCCTGAAATCACCCAAGAAGTACCCATGCTCTTATAAAATTACCCAGTCACTTTTTATGTAGTCATGTAAATCACCAGATATTACTCCTGTAGTCATGCAGTTACCCAGGCATTACCTATGTACTCCTTTAATCTCCCAGACGCTACCTCTGTACTCATGCAATCACGAATGCATTAGCTATACAGTGCTTCAATCACCCAGGCACTATCCTTGCACTCTTTCAATCACATAGGCACTACTCTTGTACTTATGTAATCACTCAGGCAATACTCATGCACTTATAAAATCACCCAGGCACTACCTTTGCACTCCTGTAATCACTCAGGCAGTACCTTAGTACTTCTGTAATCACCCAGGCAGTACTCATGGACTTTTAAAATCACCCACTCACTTCCTATGCACTCCAGTAATCCAGCAGATATTACCCCTGCAGTCATGCAATCACCCAGGCACTAGTTATGTACTACTCCTGCAGTCATGCAATCATACAGGCTGTACCTATGCACTCATGTAATAACCCAGGCACTACCCTTGCAGTTGTAGAATCATCCAGGTCCTACTGTTGCACTAATCTATTCACCTAGGCACTACTCAATGAGTCATATGTACCTTTATGTGGTATTCATACACTTATCCATGCACTCAATGTTTATGTGTGCACTCATGCAATTAGCCAGTCACTATCCATCTTCTCCTACAATTAACCAGTGACTACCCTTGCATGCATACAATCACCCAAGCACTACCCATGAAGTTATGCAATCACTCAGGCAGATCTATTACATATTTCAGTTGTAAGTTTTACTATATTCCAGAAATATTGTATACATATTTCTTTTAGATATGATGATGATTTGAAAATGTAGTGACATGTGTATGCATGCATTTAACAATATGGAGAGACTTATAGTTGAGTCAAGTAATAGTCTTCTGCTTTATATTTGGCTAGGCCCAACACTCATGCAGTTATAAAAACACCCAAGTACTACCCATGCAGTCTTCCAATGATCCAGTTACTACATATACACTGGTGTAATGTCTCAGGCATTAGTCCTCCACTCATGCAAACATCCAGGCACTATCTATACACTCATGTAATCACCAAGGTATTACCCATGCACTCTTTGAATCATGTAGCCACTACATATGCACTTATATAATCAGTCAGGCACTAACGTTGTACTCCTTCAATCACGTAGACACTAGCCTTGTACTTATGTAATCAATCAGCAGTCATGCTGTTATGAAATCACCCAGACACTACCTTTGCACTCCTTTATTCACTCAGGCACTACCTCATTACTCCTGCAATCACTGAAGCAGTACTCATGCAGTTATAAAATTACTCACTCACTTGCTATGTACTCCAGTAATCCTCCAGATATTACCCCTGTAGTCATGGAATCACCCAGGCACTACTTATGTAGTACCTTTGCAGTCGTAGAATCATGCAGTGTCTACCTATGCAGTCATGTAATAACCCACACACTACCCTTGCAGTCATAGAATCACCCAGGTCCTACTGTTGCAGTTATCTATTCGGTTAGGCACTACTCCATGACTCATCTATGCCTTCAGGTGCTATTAATACACTTATCCATGCGCTCAACTTGTTTGTATGCACTGATGAATTAGCCATTCACTATCCATCTTCTCCTGCATTTACCTAGCGACTACTTTGGAGTCATGCAATCATCGAAGCACTTTGCATGGAGTTATGCAATCACTCAGGCAGATCTATTACAGGTCTAAGTTTCTAGGTTTCACTATATTTCAAAAATATTATATACATATTTCTTTTAGATATGATGATGATTTGAAAAGGTAGAGACGTATGTATGCATGATTTTAACAATATGGAGAGACTTATGGTTGAGTCATGTAGTAGTGTGCTGCTTTGTATTTGGCTAGGCCCAGCACTCATGCAGTTATAAAAAACACCCAAGTACTACCTATGCAGTCTTCCAATGATTCAGGCACTGCATATGCACTGCTGCAATCACCCAGGTTATTACCCCTGCACTCATGAAATCACCCAGGCACTACCTATGCACTCATGCAATCACCCAGGTATTTACCATGCACTCTTTCAATCACCCAGCCACTATCCATGAACTTATATAATCTCTCAGGTACTACCCTTGCACTCCTTCAATCATGCAGGTATTACCCTTGTACTTATGTAATCACTCAGCCAGTACTCATGCACTTATAAAATCACCCAGGCACTACCTTTGCACTCCTCCAATCACTCAGGCATTCCCTCAGTACTCCTGCAATCACCCAAGCAGTACTCATGCAGTTATAAAATCACCCACTGATTTGCTATGTACTCCAGTAATCCTCCAGATACTACCCCTTTAGTTATGCAATCACCCAGGCACTAGTTACGTGCCACCCTTGCAGTTGTAGAATCTTAAAAGGTTCTACTGTTGCACTTATCTATTCACCTAGGCATTACTCAATGTATTTCTTTATTTATAGATGACAATATTTGTATATAATTATTTTAATATTATTAAATATTTTTTAGAAAGATAATAAACATTTATTTTTTTAGAAATTCTCCATAATTATTAAGAAATATTCAGTATGACAAGAAACGTTCAAAAGAAAAGACAACAAAGAAAACAGAACTATTTAAAGGATAGAGAAAAGCAGAAAGTAGATGAAGTACAACATGTGACGTTGAAGAAAAAGTCTTCTGGTAGGAGAACAAAAGAATTTGTTAAAAGTCTTTTAAAAAATGTAATCGAGTTTGAAAATGGGGAAAAGAGAAAAAAGAGTACTACAAGCAATCAGAAGGAAAAGAAAAAAGGAGAAATTAATGCAAAATCAGGTTATAGGAAAACAATTCATGTTGAAAAAAGGATGAAAGAATATAAAGACATTAGGAAGAGAATGTATAAAAGTAGAATACTACAAAATGTATTGAAAGATTGCAAAAAATATAAAAGAAGATCAGCATTTTACAAGAAGAAAGAACAGATTGAAAGTTTAGTCGAAAAGGCTTTTGAATTGAAAAGAAAATTGTTTATATTAGTATTGAAGAAAATGAAAACATTGAATAAAACAATGCACTTTATGAAGGAGAAAAGTAAAAGAAAAAGACTGGTTAATAGAACTAACTTTTGCAAAACATTTCGGGTGAATGGAAGCACACTTCTAGTACTGAACCTTTTTTTAATGAAGAAAGCTATTTTCAACAAAGTACCTTAATTCATGCAGTTGATACCAGGGGTCGTTGTTATGAGGTTAAAAACGGTTGTCCAATTGAAAAAGAAAAGATGGTTCCTAGAAATGTGGAAGAAGTAATAGCTGAAGAAGTTCAAGGGAGACGTACACAAGATCCAGTGTATAAGTGGGATTGTAGTAGTATTTGTAGTATACAACAGGAATCTATTGATATATTACGAAATTTATGACGAGATTATGGTAATAAAAGTGTTAAACAGAAGATTAAGATATTGCAAGGACTAGATCCTTGTAAAGTGAGAAAATATACTAGCTTGCAGGGTCATTCTCTGGCTTGTCTTTCTAGAAAAGTGTGTCAAAGTACTTTTCATCATTTAAGAATGTTAGCAGTACATCACTCAGAAATGTGGAAGTTAGTAAGAAGATTGTACTATGTAAAAAGTCCTGCATTATCTTTAAGTGAAATAAACACTGCTCTTTTGCATGGTTCAGTATTGGATGTAAAAAAGGTTTCTGATGATATACAGTTTTGTTTCTTTGGTCCTGAAGAGGAGTGTAGAGAAAGTGAGAGTTTGATAAGTGTAGGTGTTGAAGAAGAGGTGTAAGATAGTACTACTGAGAAGTTTGCAGAAGAAATTACAAAGTTTAAGGTACTTTCTTGTGAAAAACCAAACTATGGGGCCGCTTACGATTGTGGAAGGACCGCCACCACCAGCCATGCGGTGACGGTCCTTCCGCAATCGGACCGCGATTTTCCCCTCGCCACATTACGATGGCAGGGGGAATCGCGTTCGGGCCACGGCGGACGCAAAGACCATCCGTCACGGAACCGTCACAGGCAATCGTTGCGATTGCCTGGTGGAGCGGATAGGACCTGCAAAATGGTGGCGGTGCCTAGCAGGCACCGTCCACCAGATTACAATGCTGGCTTCAGCGGAGATTGGATTGGGGGGCCTGTTACAGGCCCCCTCTGTGTGGAAGGGGGGGTGCACTGGGAGGGTACCCATGGTACCCCCCAATATTTCCCAGCACTAAGTGGCAGGCACCGCGTGGTGCCTGCCACATAGTGCAGGGAAATGCACTTCATGACGTTTTAACATTGCAAGCGTCTGCAATGTTAAAGCCCCGGGATGCGCTCGCTATACTGGCGGGTGCATTGTAATTTGGTTGGTGGGACCGCCGCAAGACTGGCGGCCGGTCCCAACCACCACAACGATGGCGGGCGGACTCAGGTCCACCCACCATCGTAATCGGGCCCTATGTTTGTATTTGTTGTCTACGTACTCACTATAGAAGTCAAACTAGGAATGTTGATGTGTATTTAAAAAGTGAAAAGGAAAACAATGATAAGTGGGAGCAATTTGGTGCTTATTTGTTGGTGGAAGGTCGTTTTGAGTTGGTTAGTGATCAACGTATTTGTAAATATTGTTACAACAAATTAGAAGAGAACAAAATGCCAGCTAGAGCTGTACATAACAACCTAGAGTTGGTAGCTATTCCTCCGCAACTGGTACATTTAAATACGTATGAGTCCATTCTTATTCAATCTGTGCACCCGTTTCAGGCTATAGTTCGTATGGAGCCTAAACAGGTAAGCTGCCTTCAACAGATTTACAAAGAGGTTTAAAAGGAAGAGTTGTGTATTTACCTTTAGATTTTAAGCAAAATATTGAAACTGTTGGTGTAGAGAGAGAGGAAAGTGAACATGTAGTTATTCTAGTTAATGGTGTACCAACAAAGAGTCGGAAAATATGGCAAGAGTTAGTAGATGTCACCAAACTTCAAAAGCCTACATTATATCTTGTACAAAACAATATTTACCATAAAAAGGTATATGTTGAAGCACAATAATTATCTTTAGAAGATAATAGAGAAATTTCAACTGGGCAAATAGAAATAGTGGACAACTCCAGGAGTGAAGAAATGTATGAACATTAAAGTATACATCCTCTACATTCAAAAGAAGTTATAGGAAACACGATTGAATTATTCCAAATGAAGAAAGCAAAAGGAACTCCCATGAGAGTATGGGAAAAAAGTTTAGAAGCTCGTTGTTTTCCACAGCTCTTCCCCACTGGAAAAGGTGGACGATATGATGAACGACCAGTACAGATTCCAGCTTCAGAATATCGTACAACAAGATTGTACTCAGAAGATCCAAGATTTTGAATAGTGTATTCCATATTTAGTTCATCTTCTGTTTGAAAGTGACTTGTCTGGACTTTCATATGCAGTGAACCACATATTAAAAACGTGAGTTCATCTTACACATGTTTCTGCAAAGGATTTTTTGGACAAAGTTCAACAAAGAGATGATCATTTAGAATCTCAGTTAATTAATTTGATGGCGTGTCAACGTGGTACTAATGAGTATTGGTATCGTCGTCACGGAGAACTTAAATGTATGTTAATAAACTTAGGAACTCCTACATGGTGTGTTACTCTTAGCTGTGCTGAATACGCATTGGACGATTTACTTGAATTTCTACGAGAAGCAAATTCAAATATTAAAAACATTGAATTGAAGACAGCTGGAGAACTGTGTTCCTTGGATCCTGTAAATGTGTGCAGATATTTTAATCATAGGTTTCAAGCTATGATGTCTTTTATCTGCAATAAAAATAATCCACCTCTTGGAGAAGTTATTGATTTCTTTTGGAGAAAGGAGTACCAAGCCAGAGGTGCTCCTCATATACACATGCTATTATGGATCAAGGATGCACCTAAATTTGGAACCGATTCTGATGAAAATGTTTTGTCCTTCATTGAAGACTATGTTACCTGTGCTATTCCAAAAAAAGGAGGAGAAAATAGCATAATACAACAAGTTTTACGGTTTCAAAGTCATCGATGTGGAAAATATTGTCTATGAAAATACACGTCAAAGGGAAAATGTTATACAAAATGTCGTTTTGTTTTCCCACGTCCAGTAATTTCAAAAGGAAGAGTCAATAGTTTCATGTCAGCAGTAAGGCATACTATCACTCGAAAATCTCCAAGAATACTTACAACATAAAAAGAACTGAAGAATCAAAGTATATTAATTACTACAATCCAGTGATTTTGACAATATGGAATGCAAATATGGATATCCAGTATGCTGCAGATAATTCAATTGCTGTTGCTCTGTATGGTACGTCATATATAACAAAAGCTGAAAAGACGGAGTTGAAAGCAATGTGGCAAGAAATTTCACAAGAGAAGACTCTTAGTAACAAGTTGTACAGCTTTAGTTTGAAGGTGCTTTCCCATCGATAAATTGGATCTTACGAATGTTCGGATCGGTTGACCTCTGCAATTTTATACTCAAAGTCAAGAGGAATCATTTGGGTAAGTCTAGGTCTTGCTGAAACACGAAATCGAGTATTGAAATCTCTAGAAGAAATTGAATACTTAGCATTGAATGAACCGGAAAATACAGATATTGTTAAAACAATATGTTGGATACATACTATCCCAAAAGGAGTCCACATCTGGACAACATATGTCTCTATGAAGTACTGCAAAATTACAGTTTCAAGAGAACTGTTACAGAAAATATAAATGAAGAAAAATATGTAGTAATTGGATGTGATGGATGTTTGGTAAAACATGCCAAAGGAAATCTTATTAACCACAGGAAACTCAGTTGTGAAACTCCAGATAAAAGGGAATTTTTCTATTTAGCACTTCTGCAACTCTTAAGCCTTGGCATAGTGAAATGGAATTACTTGGAGATTTTGAGTGCTATGAAGATTCTTTTAATGCATGTAAAGATAGCATTCAATGCACAATTTTTCCAACTTATCTACAAATGTTAAATGAAGAGATTGAATAAGAAACTACTATTGCAGCTGAAATAGCTAGAGATAGTTCACAAGATAGTCAAAGTTCTGCTCCACTAAGTCAAGATCCACTAGGTCAACCAATTCTTGAAAATGAAGCAGCAGTAGCCGTGAATGAAGTAGAAACAGCAATGCAACAAGCACAACAGGATATTATTGAGTTGGGAAACCTAGAAGAAAAACTGAATATTGAACAAAAAGAAATATATCAGCAAGTGACAGAACAGATACAGCATGGTGTACTGCACACCATGAGTGGAGAGGTGTGGTGCAGCGGCCAGGGCAGCTGACTTCGGAGCACAGGGTTCACAGTTCGATCCCCGGCGGCAGCTCAGCTCAGCACCATGTGACTCTGGGCAATAGCTCACTTAATTTCCACTCCGGCCCCCAGCGCCTTGAGACCCGTAAGGGTGAGTAGCTGCGCTAAATAAAAACTGACTTACATTTTTTTTTATGCCAATGCACATCATATCAACCTATTCGAATGTATATCACTGGGCAAGCTGGAACAGGAAAAAGTTTCTTAATTAAAGTTTTGACCAGTTATCTACATAAAACCACTGAATCACATTTATCTTGTGTTGTAACCGCTCCAACTGGTTTAGCAGCACACAACACTAAAGGGATTACGTTACATCGATTACTCATGCTACCAGTTGAACATAAGAATAAGTTGGAATATCACAAGTTATCTGGAGAAGCTTGTTATGAAGTTTCAAGAGTACTCAAGAAAATGAAACTTCTAATCATTGATGAGATGAGCATGGTCTCTAACTTAATGCTTGCCTTTGTACATTTAAGAATGCAACAGATTTTAAAAACAGATTATGATGTTCTATTTGGAGGAAAACATGTAATTCTATTTGGCGACCTACTACAACTTACACCTGTAAAAGGACAACCTGTTTTTAAAACACTTCTTCATGAAGGCACTAAGAAATCTTTGGGAAGTATTGGAAATGTCAACATTTGGTCTTATTTTGAATATAAAGAACTTATTAAGAATATGCGACAAGCAAGTGATGAACATTATGGAAACATTCTTCAAGAGATATGAATTGGTGTTTTAACGAAACTTGGAAAAGAAGCTTTACAAAGTCGACTTTTAATGAACTTGTGTCCAAATGAAAACATAGCACCTGAAATAATATACAAAAAAATTGGAGAAAAGAAGTCTATAGTTTGCCTAATGCCTACACTGGAAGAGTGTTCTACATTCAATCAAGAACTTTTGACATTGGCAAAACAACCTATACTGAAAATGGAAGCTATCGATAAAATGGAGCACAAAGGAGTTAATATTCTTCTCTCAGAGAAATTAGTCAAAATTGAATTTTTGGGAAAAGTCGGTGTCTAAGACTGCAGGTTTAGAAAAGACTTTATATGTATGTGTGAACTGTTGGGTAATTTTACGGCGAAATTTGAATGTAGAAGAAGGTTTAGTAAATGGAGCAATGGGAAAAGTTGCTGATTTTGTAAATTTTCAGAATAGAGATGGAATTGAATTTTTGAAGATTAAATTTGATCAGATTGAAGAGGTGAAACAGATTGGATGTTGTACTGTTCGTTTTTGCTTGTAAAAGACTTGTATGTTCATAGTAAACAGTTTCCTCTTTCTTTAGCATATGAAGTAACCATTCATAAATCTCAAGGTTTAAGTGTAGACACTGTTTTGGTAAATATTGGAAGTACAGTGTTTAAAGAAGGCATGGCATATGTTGCATTGTCTCGAGTAAGGACATTATCTGGTTTGTATTTGATTGATTTTGATGAGAAAAAGATAGTGCTGATGTAAATTGTGTTAGAGAGTACAATCGGTTAAGAAGACTTTATGCTCCTAAGTTAGGTGAGTATCCCGTATATGAGAAACGTATAGTGTGTCCAAAATGGAAATATGACAAATATTTCACTGAGATTCAGATAAAGAAAAGAATTCAAGAGAATGATAAAACGGCAAAGAAAATGAAAATGGACACAGTTGATGATATTGTAGGATACCAGTTAGAAAACAGTTCAAGTATCAACTGCTATGCTAATGTAATTGTAAATGATGTGTTTTATCTAGAGGATCTTCATCATGAAATTATGGAAAATCGAGAAAAAAGATTCTGGGGCATATTAGCAAGACCCACGTTAAAATTATCGCCGTTTTAGCGGCAGGAAACTGCCGCTAAAACGGCGATAATGGGCTTGCTAATATGCGTTATAGAATTCCAATAGAAGCCCAGGTTAGATGTGCAGGACATCTAACCTGGGCTTCTATTGGAATTCCATAACGCATATTAGCAAGCCCATTACCGCCGTTTTAGCGGCAGTTTCCTGCCGCTAAAACGGCGATAATTTTAACGTGGGTCTTGCTAATATGCCCCTCTGTTCTTTACTACATTATATTTTTGAAAAGTTGATAACAGATAGAACAAAAATCCATACTGCTTCTGGCATTCGGCATCTTTTGGATATATGTACTGGATCATTGAAATTTACATTGGATGTACAACAAGATGCACAAGAATTTCTTATGTTTATGCTTGCAGTATTGGAAGATGAAGGAATAGAAATTGAAAATTTGTTTGGAGTAAGTTACAGATGGGATCACAAATGTGAAGAATGTTCATTTTCTTCAAGCACTGAAATAGACACTGAACATTTCATATATTTGACAATACCAGATTGCAAATCAGTGTCTTTTAACAAGTTACTCAAAACAGCTAATCAAGATATGAAATGCTCTCATTGTAAATCATAAATGTTGTCAACATTATTTATAGAAAGATTTGGACAATATGTCATTTTAATGCTACAATGTTGTAGAGCAGATGGAAGACAACTGGAAACCAAAATTAAAAATTTTGTGGCAAGTCAAGTATCAATTTCTGGAAGAACTTTTAAAGCAGTGGCTATTATTTTCCATGATGAACCTACTACAACATCTGGACACTATACTGTGTATTTAAAGTGCAATAAAGGATGGACACATTGCAATGATGCCCATTTGGAATTCAAATTTAGGTTGCCTTACGAATTACCAAATTCATATCTGATATTTTTGAAACCAAAGTTTTGAAAACATCATTTGGCCTATTGGGAAGATGTGAACACAAATTAATGAGTTTATTTTGGATATTTAAATGCAAATGGATTTGGAAACATTATTTGGCCTAATGGGAAGATGTGAACAATTACTGTTTGGATTATTGTTTGTGCTAATTCTTATTGCATTTGCAAAATTGTGTTTGAAAGAAGTAGTTTATATATTTGATCTTTATATTATACGCGATGTAAATGAGAGTGTATATTTTACAAAATGTACTTCAAAGAAAGAAATGAATTAATGTAGATGAAGAATGTAATTTAGAAACTGTAAATAGGTAAACAGATAGTTGAACTTGATTTTTTTTTTTACAATCTCATTGATTGTATTTTTTCCCCCGCTGTTATATGATGATCTACATTGAAATCACTGTGCATGGTGAAATTCAGTAGAATCTGAGAACAGCAAAAAAGGGAAAGTGAATATGTTGTGTAGTTCTAAAATTATGTTGTGTTGTTAAAAGTATAATATTATACGCAATAACAGTTTTTCTTCTTTTTTTTGCAGAAAGTAATACTAAAGTTTGAAAAGATTTTAAATTCACTTTACAACAAAACTACTGTAAAATAGTTTCACTGGGTTTTGAATCTTCTTTAATAAAAAGGTAAGATGCAGTAATGTAATAAGCATGATAATATGAAATAAATGTTTACAGTTGCTTTTACTGCACTCATCCATTTTTCAAACACTACCAATGCACTCATCTATACAGTTAGGCACCATTCCCACACTCCTGCCATCACCCATGCACTATCCATGCACTTATCCAATCACCTAGCCTGTATCCATGCACTCATGCAATCACCCAGGCAATACCTATGCACTCCTTCAATCACTCAAGCAGTACCTATGCACTCCTCCAATCAGCCAGGAATGACCCTTGCACTCATGCAATAACCCAGGCATTACCCATGCACTTTTTCAATCACTCAGGCATTACCGATGCACTCCTTCAATCACTGATGCAGTACCCATGCACTGCTCCATTCACCCAGACATTACTCTTGCACTCATGCAATCACCCAGGTATTACCCATCCATTCCTTCAATCATTCAGGCAGTACCCATGCACTCCTCCAATCACACAGACATTATACCTGCACTCATGCAATCACCCAGGCATTACACATGCACTCCTTCAATCACTCAGGCAGTTCCCATGCACTCCTTCAATCACCCATGCACTTATGCAATCACTCAGGCAGTACCCATGCACTCCTCCAATCACCCAGACATTACTCCTTCACTCATGGAATCATCCAGGCACTATGCATGCACTCCTAAAATAACTCTTGCACTACTCTTGCACTACTGCTGCAATCACCCAGGCACTATCCATGCACTCCTCCAATCATCCAGCCAGTACCCATGCACCTACAAAATCACCCAGGCACTACTTATACACTTTTCCAATCACCCGGGCAGTACCACTACACTCATATAACCACCCAGACATTACTCTTGCACTTATACAATCACCCAGCGATTAGCTATGCACTCATAGAATAACCCAGGCACTGCTCTTTTACTGCTGCAATCATCCAGGCAGTATCCATGCACTCCTCCAAACATCCAGGCAGGACCCATGCACTTAAAAAATCACCCAGGCACTATTATGCACTTTTCCTTTCACCCAGGCACTACCACTACAGTCATGCAACAAGCGTCACATTACTCTTGCATTCATGCAATCAGGCAGACATTACTCATGCCCTCCTCCAATTACCTACACATTACCCATGCACTCATGCAATTACTTAGGTATTACCCATGCACACCTCCAATGACCCAGAAATGTACCCTGCACCCATGCAGTCACCTACCTATTACCCATGTAGTCCTTCAATCAGTCAGGCAGTACTCATGCACTTATAAAATCATCCAGGTACTTCTTATGCACTCATGCATGAACCCAGGCACTACTTATGCACTTCTGTAATCACCCAGGAACTACCACTACACTCATGCAATCACCCAGACATTACTCTTGCACTCATGCAATTACCCAGGCACTAGCTATGTACTCATACAATAACCCAAGCAGTACTCTTGCACTGCTGCAACCATCCAGGCACATCCCATGCACTCCTCCAATCACCCAGACATTAACCCTGCACTCATGCAATCATGCAGGCATTACCCATGTACTTCTTCAATCAGCCAGACATTACCCCTGCACTCATACAATCACCCAGGCATTACCCATGCAATCCTTCAATCACTCAGACAGTGCCCATGGACTCTTCCAATCACCCAGACCTTACCCCTGCACTTATGCAATCACCCAGGCTTTACCCATGCACTTCTTCAATCAGTCAGGCAGTACCCATGCACTTATAAAATCATCCAGACACTACCTATGCACTCATGGAATCACAGAGGTACAACTGATGCACTCATCGATGCACCTAGGCATTACCCATGCACTCCTCTAATCAGCCATGCACTATCTATGTACTCCTTCCACTACACAGGCACTATTCTTGCACTCATCCAATAACTGAAGCACTACTGCTGTACTTATATAATTATCCAGGCAATATCATACACTTATAAAAACATGCAGACACTACCTATGCACTCATGCAATCACCCAGGTACTACCTATGCACTCATGCAATAACCCAAGCACTACCCTTGCACTCCTCCAATCACCCAGGCACTACCCATGCACTCATGCACTACCCATGCACTCATACATGCACTCAGGTACTTCTGGTGCACTTATGCAATCACCCAAGCACTACCTATGCAGTCTTCCAATCATCCAGTCACTACCTGTACACTCATACAATCACCCAGGTTCTACTCATGCACTCCTCCAATCACCCAGGAACTACCTATGCACTCCTCCATGCACCTAGGCACTACCCATGCACTCTTCCATGCACCCAGATATTACCACTGCACTCATACAATCACCCTGACATTACCCATGCACTCCTCCATGCACCCAGGCATTACCCATGCACTCCTTCAATCAGCCAGACATTACCCCTGCACTCATACAATTACCCAGGGATTACCCATGCAATTCTTCAATCACTCAGACAGTGCCCATGCACTCCTCCAATCACCCAGACATTACCCCTGCACTTATGCAATCACCCAGGCATTACCCAAGCACTCCTTCAATCTCTCAGGCAGTACCCATGCACTTATAAAATCATCCAGACACTACCTATGCACTCATGGAATCACAGAGGTACTACTGATGCACTCATCGATGCACCTAGGCATTACCCATGCACTCCTCTAATCAGCCATGCACTACCCATGCACTCATACATGCACTCAGGTACTTCTGGTGCACTTATGCAATCACCCAAGCACTACCTATGCAGTCTTCCAATCATCCAGTCACTACCTGTACACTCATACAATCACCCAGGTTCTACTCATGCACTCCTCCAATCACCCAGGAACTACCTATGCACTCCTCCATGCACCTAGGCACTACCCATGCACTCTTCCATGCACCCAGATATTACCACTGCACTCATACAATCACCCTGACATTACCCATGCACTCCTCCATGCACCCAGGCATTACCCATGCACTCCTTCAATCAGCCAGACATTACCCCTGCACTCATACAATTACCCAGGGATTACACATGCAATTCTTCAATCACTCAGACAGTGCCCATGCACTCCTCCAATCACCCAGACATTACCCCTGCACTTATGCAATCACCCAGGCATTACCCAAGCACTCCTTCAATCTCTCAGGCAGTACCCATGCACTTATAAAATCATCCAGACACTACCTATGCTCTCATGGAATCACACACACACTACTTATGCAGTTCTGCAATCATCCAGGAACTACTGTCGTGTAGTTCCTATAGTACCCCTGCAGGACCTGCGCGTTTGCATAACATATACTGCGGGCTTGGTGGCAGACTGACTCTGAGCACCCCCACCGTCTATATGTTAGCCTGGTTTGCATTAGCTAGCTCGCAGTGCCACTAGTGTCTCCTCTTATCGGGGAGAAATTAGTTTCTGGGAACCTTAGAACATGACAACCCTGATTCCCTCAGAATCATGGAAACAATGTACTACCTTTCGCTCAGTCACTCGTGCTCACTTATTCGGTTTGTCTTAGAGATTTACACAGAATAAAAAGTTGGGCGTTTCAATAAGTATTTATTGAACAGTTGTTATTCTAGTGTAAAATATATGTGCTGCGGTAACCAGCAGACAATAGCTGAGATATATTATCAGCAGTACGATAAAAGCAAAGGGATAGAACAGTTCTACCATATTGCGATAATCATGAGTACATACATGAATATAAAAGCATTATGAAAGTGCGCGTACTCCTACGATGCCTACCTAGATGTACCTGTGTGTACCTAGCATATGTGTGTAGGTCTTAGAAGCTAAGAGCCAAGAATCCTCCTAGGATTTAGTCGAACCCCCATACCTGAATAGAGAGAGTGTGGGACCCAGTCCTGGTCTCGAGTTGGACACCCCGTCCGGGTTGTGTCAGACCACTGTCAGCTGGAGCGACTGCATGCAGGAGCCTCAGCGTCTCTGGTCAGTGTGTCAGCATGGAAGTCTCGGTTCCCTCTATCTTACCAGGGCAAGATGTGGTGGATTTATACCCTAAAGAGTCTTGGTCCTCAGTATGGTTTGCATTGGACATGAGGAAGACGTCAGGGGTGAACTTTGTACATACATATTATGCCGGTGGTGTATTCCTAGAGAGCCATGCATAATTAATGAGTACAGTGTGGGCCTGTGTTTGGGAAAAACCCTGCTGTATTCAAAACCACGGATAGATAACGTTCAGCCCTCAGAGCTCGTTGTGTACTAGCTGGGACTAATGTAGGTGAAAGATCATGCCTATATAAGGAATCATGACTATAATAGGACATGTACAGTTGCGACCATAATTGGGCATATGCGGCTATGACCATAATAGGGCATGTACGAATATGATCATATTAGGGTAAATATGAATACGTCCATTTTAGGGCATGTACGAACGGGTCTACATTAGGGTCTCTATGCGGGATTTAAAACCCACTCCTCTTCCGAATTGGATTAAAATGACCATACTTAAAATCTGGACAATTTTAAAATAGATTTTAAAAGCAAATAAAAACACGTTTTTTAAAAAAAAAATCGTTAAAAATGAGGTGCTAAAAAAAAAATGTCAAAATTCAGCTATTTGCCACTTGGAAAAGTCAATATGGTCTCTCTATAAAAGTTGCATTACCATAAGCAGGAGAAGGTCATGCTTTTCTCAAGCGAAAGTGTCAATGTAAGAAATTTTCCAAATTTAGATCGTTTGTTTTGAAACGAGCAAAGAAGCCAAATACTTTCCCAGGACGCGATGAGCCAATTCGAGATTAAGCGTCCTGGCTGGGAAGTACAATATTATCGTTGTTAGCTGCTGCTGATGACAAATCCAACGCCTCGCAGAGAACGTCAATCGCACATAGATGGAATGTAGTAATGCCAACAGTCGGAGCTGCGGCAGCTTGTGCGGCAGTTGTTACCTGGGTGCCTGTGGAGGAGTCACCTAACCCAGCAGGAGCAAACGGCACCTGTGGAATCTCCAGGAATGCATTCATCAGAATCGGAAGCCGCTGGGGACAACGCAGAGCATGGGCCTTTATGGGGTCCAGCATTGCATCCGTGTCCGGAGGCGCATCTGATGGAAAAGTTAGACAAAGATCCAACGTGCATTCTTCTCCGCAGAACAGGCATCGAAGAACAGGTAAGATGTAGTCAACCCAGACTGGTCTAAATGATAGAAACCAGGAGGCATTGAGTTCTCGCAGGCAATGAATGCCCAAAAGTTGTACCATGCGTTCACTCTATTTCCGCTCCAGGAGCGTGTTCACCATTTCCTCGGGAAGTGGGCCGTCCATTGCGTAGCAGCAATATTACAATCAGGATTCCTGCAATTAGGAAAAGGATGAGCGGAAATCCTCCAAATACGCTTCCCAATACGGAGTGTATAAAATTTGGGATTACTCCGAGGACTGTCTGAAAGGTGCTTAACAGTCCTGACCCTATGGTCTTAAATAGGTGTACAATATCGCTCGTATCAGACATGTTGAAGATACGACTAACCATTTCTGCAAAATGAATGGGGCAGTTTGGACGTATGAGTGCCTGTATCTCGTTCGACGTCCTTGCAACTTGAAGTTCATAGGTTTCTCGAGCGGAGGTTAAGGGCACGGGTTGCTGTAAAAGCATGGCTTTCAATCTGCTCAGAGTATCAAATTGTATGAAAGAAACATTCAGCGAAGGCCATAGCGGCGTCTCCCTGACTGTGTTCAGTGGCGGAAACAATACTTGCATACAGCAAGTAACCCTGGAGTTAACAGTTACTAGATATGCGACGCCCGGAAGCATCCCACAGCAACCTTGATCATTTAGCATTAAGTAACTCCCATTCGAGAGCAGCTGGAAAACCGGCGTGATCATGGCCGCTGGGGTCCCTGACATGTGACAAGATAAGTTCGCCACTGAACCACTGCAGGCTCCGTGTAGAGAAATATCCTGACACATGAGAGAACCGCTTAAAGTGTTCTTGCAGTTTGTACCACTCAGATACACTTCTCGATCTCCATTCCGGCATCGGTATCTATATGGTAACGCCCATGATTCCTTAATGTATCCCTTACCCATTTTTTCATATCTGCCTGCCTGCCTTTGCTCAAGGCAATATTGAAACTGAAATATAGTGACCGGTAGAGTGATTTGGCCATGTATTAACCAGTCAGTTGATGGTGATTCGGCTACAGTGAATGGTAACCTTTCCTGTTTCTCAATACGCAGCATTGTGTATTTACCTCCCCTTTGTGCCATTTCTGTCTGCTTATCAGTTAGATTCTATTCTGAAAGCAGAGACGTGGTGTTTATAAAACGCCAGGGCACGTAGCCTGCACGCAAAGATTGCAGCGTCCAGCTTAACATCATAACAGAACGTAGCTGAGATTGCCTGTGTTGTAACAAGGCCAAATCTTGTTCTAGTATGTCGATCGCCGAAGACACAATGTTGCATAAGGAGTAAATCCTGGAGGTCAAAGTTGTTAACCCATTATCCACTTCAGCTAATGCCTTCTCTAAGTTAATACAGTCTATTTCCCGTATCCTCTCTGCGGCCTCTTGTTGGGATATTTTCCAATTCTCATTATAGTAGGCATAAAGGCCTGCATATATGAAACGTTTCTGACGTTGTTTCCTGGGTCCTAGTAGAAAATCTCTAAGATCCATGTCAGGTGTTAGTAAGGTCAAGTGGTGCTTCACTTCTGTGAGTGTTGAGGTCTCTAGCCAATCAAGGCACAACTTCCCAACACTATAGGATGTCACTACCCCGGGTGATGTCTCTGTACATAGCGTGCATCTGGCCTATGGATACTAAACCCTTCGGTTGTATTCATAAATCTCTGTTGACAGATGTTTGTGTCAATGGGCCAAACCAGCCATTCTGTCCAATCAGGATCTGATCTGTTGTACTGGAAATTGTCATCTAATTTCACCCCATGTGTAGTTGAATTCTGCCCCCCACCCATCTGCGATGGTGTTGGAAACCCTGGTGTGTTCATTTCCTTGCCTTTGGCTAATCCAAGACAGGTTCTTTGTTGCACAGTTTCGTTCAGAAATAACATCTGCTGCGGAATGATGCATGCTCTAAAAAGTGCTTCTATTCCCTGGACTTGCCAGTCTCTAGAACCCCAGATAGATTTTGAATCTATTGTGTCTTTCCATAGATCGAAACCCTATCTAGACAACTGGTTCAGAAAGGATGCAGAGTAAATATGTTTGGAGTTTGTCAACATAATTTTCTGAGCTGAATTTTTCGCCACTTTATTATAAAATGACTTCGGGTCGGATGTGTTAAACCCTGAGAAATATGTGAATTTCTGTGCAAATGCTTGCGAACTACCTTTTGGTGGTGTTGGGCAGTGTTCCCACTGGTGGTACTCAAATACATTTCTAGGTGTTATAGACTTGTGTAAGAAATGATCACCAAATTGTTGGTAACAGTACAATCTATCATAGTCTGAAGTACCTTCTAACATTTCATTGTTCGGAAATGCAGTTGTTTTTTCTAAATCAGACATCATAGCATTTACAGTTTCAGTGTCCCAATCATCAGAAAATGTACAGGAGGTAATGATATCACTTAAAGAAATTTTAAATACATGTTTAAGCTTTAAAAGTTCAGTCTGACCGAATACATCATAATCAATCTTGTCCCATACTATACCGTCCGGTATAGGAACTGCTGTGATATTCACTGAAGACAAGTCTCTTGGTTCACGATGTGAAGATTGGTGTGGTTTTAAAATCAAATTGACTTTTTGGGCTGTAGAGCTTGGTTGGAGGTATCATCCATTAATAAGCATACTAAAAGTTAGAATTAAACCTAGCCAGAAAATGAAAAATAAAATCCCAGTGATATACCATAGTTCAATCCAAGGTGACACCAGGTAAGTCTTTCTAAAAAAGTTCAAAAAATCATTGAGTTTTTGTTTAAGTGATGTTTTGGCTGGCGTCGTTTCCGGCTCGCTTGGGTCCAGTGAAAACGTATCAAAGTTCATGAAATAGCCAGAAGCAGTTCGATCAATTGTTGGAATTGCATCGGGATTTGTTGAAATCGGATTTTGCTCTTGACGAGGCATATTGACGTAGACGTCTGTATTAGGTCTGATTGCAACTTGGTTGTTAAGTTGATTTTCTTCTTGTTGATGTACTTCTTGTCGAAGTGGAACGAGTTCCATAGTGTCGTTGCTTAGTCCTTCATTCCGTACAGGTGGCTCTTCAAACATGGTGAGTCTTTCTGTTTGAACTTCTTGTATTGTAGCGAGAGGAGGGCGTCTGCTACTGTGGAGTCCACGAGGACTACTATTTAGTATCAGCCACATAGTGTGGTTTGATTAAGTCAATTGAGACAAATCTTTTCTCCTTTTTCCGGCAAGAGGCGGCAGAAGTACAGTTCTTGTGCCGTGGATTGCAAGGACCAGTACAGGTGTTCTGTATGATGGCCCAAATTCTTTTTTGTCAGCAATCTTCTCCCTGACCAGATCCCCGATCTTTGGGATCCAGATAGGCCTTGCCGTTACTGCCTTGACTTCCTCAGTGGCAGCCTGTTTCTGGAGCATGTTACTTTGTTGTGTCCTGGGTCCATTTAGATCCTGTAAAACAGCCAAACGATCATGGATATCAAATGGTTTTTCATCCACTACTGCGCCTTCACAATCAAGATCAGGTACCCACATTCTCATCCCAAATCGTACCTCGTTATTAGTGACACCTCCTAGAGAGCTTCTTGGCTGGTTATTGAGAGCGCGATGTACCCCATAAAGGTGATCGACCCATCTGCTGCCCTTGCCTAATACCCTAGCTGTTAAAGATTGCTTTAAGTCTCGGTTTTTCCTCTCCACAACAGAATTTCCCTCGGGATGGTACGGAGAGGAGTACCGCAATGCTACGCCCATTCCTTCCATGGCCTCTTTGTAAGGCCAAGAGCTAAACGCCGGACCACGGTCAGAATGTAACGTGCCAACTGCGTATGTGCCGATAAAGACTCACAAATCTTTTATAACAGTTCGAGCGTCAGCCGAGCGCTGAGGTCAGACCTTGAGGAAACTTGAGCTGACCGCGCATGAAAGGACAACCTAATGCTATCTAACAATGGTATCTGTACTGGACGTGTTGTGATGGACCCGTTCATCTGCTTGCAGATGTCGCAGTTCCAGACATAGTCTCTAATCAGCCTTCTCATCACGGGCCACCAGTAGCGTTCTTTCAACAAAGCAACAGTCTCCCTAAGTCCGTTATGTACAGAACCTGTTCTTACGTGAGCTGCCACAATTAAACTTTGCCTACGATCCATATTTGGTATTACTCTATCCCCCACTGCAGGAATCTGAGCATATGGAATATTTTGTGCATCTAACTTGTAGGAGTACTTGAGTGGAAATTTCTTTGGTACTGCTGTGCTGCCTTTGCGTGAAGCATTGACAGCTACCATTATCTCGCCGTCTACCCTCGTCTTTGAACGAGTAACTGCAGCTACGGCGGATGTGCGAACAGCCCCCTTTGCGGCTTCATCAGCCAATGAATTCCCTTCAACGTGAACGCCATCACGCTGATGACTCAGTGTATGTATCACGTGAGCCCTTGGTAGTTCGTTTCTCAACTCCATTACCTGTTTCCATAGCATTTTATGCTTAATTGGGCCACCTTTTGCATCTTTGAACCCGTTTTGTTCCCAATGATGTAGGTATTCATTGTATGACTGTACACAGTAAAAGGAATCACACACAATCAGTGTGGGGAATTCGTGATCCGTATTTATAAGTGCCAGTATCAGTGCTTTGAGTTCTGCCAACTGAGCCGTGCAGTCTCCTAGAGATTGTGTTTTAGTACAGCTTGGATGGAACTTGCCATCACGCATGCGACCTTTAACGATTACACACACTGCGCTGTAAGCTTGCTTGCTTCCTGTGGCTGGTTGAGCAGATCCGTCAGTGTAAATAATATAGTCATACTGATCGAGAGGCAAAATTTCATTTGGTAGAGGATATTCTTGTTCGTATTGCAGGAATGCTTGAGTTTTTAAACTTGGATCAAATCTGTATTCAACATCCGTTGCAGTAAGAGAATTTGCCCATTGTATCTATCTTGGATGTAAGGCTTTAGCATTTAGGAATGCTTGCTTTTGTAACAGCTTCTAAAGCTGGTACTGGGGTCACGACAATGATGCGTTTTCCTTGAGCCAGAGCTCTTTCTCTTGCTGCAGCGGTCTGAACTGCTGTCAGGATTTTTTCTGTTGAAGTGAAACGCATTTCTGCGTTTGTGTACAGGTGTGATTTGTATGCGATTGGTACTGTTTCACCTTCATTAAAAGTTAAATAGGTGTACCCGCATTGACCCGCTATGACTCGGATCACCAAATTATGTGCGTTTACGCGTGTTTGTAAATGTTTAGAAGCTATCATGTCTTCCTGTAGGGAACGCAGGATATTTGTATGTTCCTGTGTCCATTGTCTGACTGAAAAATCAGGTTTTATTAAGTCGTAGAAAGGTTTTACTCTTTCTGCGTAATCCAAAATGTATGTTCAACCAAAATTTAGGAATCCCAGAATTGATTGTAAATTCTTTAATGATTTAGGAGGTCGGAGCAGCGCACACCTTTCTAAAAAGTTAGCTGCTAGGCTTTTTCCCTCACTTGACAGTTCATATCCTAAAAATAGGACACTGAGGTGGGCAATCTTTGATTTTTTAAAGTTAAATTTGTAGCCCTCAGAGGCGAATCCCATAATAATGGTGCTCACCCTGGTCAACTGCATGGGTAAGTCATCGTCCGTCAGATAAATATCATCTACGTAGGACAATGCTTCTTCATCCAAATTTTGGAGTAACTCTGTTACCCTTGCTGAAAACAACCCCGGGCTATTTTATACCCTTGGGGGAGTCGACAAAATTGCAGTTGGGACCCTAACGCACTGAATGCGGTCAGATACCTGCTTTCAGGTGCTATATTTTGGCAGAAAAATCCATTTGAGATATCAAGTGTTGTTTTGTATTTTTTCGCACAATGTTATTCATTAATGCGGCACTGTGTGCATTTTGAACTGCAAATGTCTTTGTGCAAGTGTTTAAATGTCTGTAATCTAAAACTAGACGATATGTATTGTCAGGTTTGGCTACGGGGAACAAAGGATTGTTCATAGGTGAAGTGCAATTTTCTATCACCCCCTGGTATTCTAGTTGATCTAAGATCTCCCTGGCTTGTCTTTTAGCTTCCTGCTTTATAGGGTATTGCCTTTGAGCATTTGGGGAAACTTTTAACAGGATCACGTGGTGGGTTGAATCCTCATCCCAACCAGCATGATTTTTGTACAATGCTGGAGCTAGGGCAACCGCCCACTCCTGCGCATATGCATGTTTTAGGTGAATGGGAACGAGGTTGGAAAAGGCTGGAAAAATTACAGTTTCTTCCCTAGGGCACTCCATGACGAATGCTGGCGGCCAGTCTTGCTCTGCTAATAGGATATCTTACCCTGATGACAAATTCTCCCAAAATAGACCTTTAACTTTCCTGGGCTTGTCCCCCTCCATACGGAGTGTTATCTCATGTAACTTATGTGGGACACTTACTCGAGTCTCAGGTGTTTCCACTGTGATAAACTCACTCAACTCCGCTGTCACCAGAAATTCCTTCAGGTTCTGGTGAGCTATTGTTACTTCTGCCGCGCTGTCTAGAATCGTCAGAGCCCATTCCCCGTTCAGAAGCTGTGTCCTCAGAATTCTGGGCATGTCTGATCTTGAGACCTGCTACCTTCTTCTTTTTGAACTGAGGTTTTGATTTTTGTTTATCTTCTTTTTTAGGTGCGTAGTCCGCAGCGTGTTGCGTGTCTCTAGACTTTGTACGTTCCTCTTGTCTGTGTTCTGACCGTCCTTCCCTCTCGGAGTTTCTTGAAGATCCCTGAAAGGAACGAGAGGAACGTGTATCAGTATTCTGATACCTGTCAGGTTTTTTAATATTATCCCTATTCCTGAGGTTATACCTCCTTTCAGAGGGCTCCTGTTGAGGAGACCTACCCCTGGATTGAGATCTGGTGTCTTTAGACTTTTGTTGTTTTTTATTATCCCACTTCTTTTTAGAAGAAGTAGGTGTCTGCTTTGTAGTGTCCTTTTCAGGACTGCCCACCAGTTGTGGTTTTAATGCCTTCCCACCTAGACTGTCTCTGCCTAGTTCTGCATATGAAGTTTCAATTATTTTGGGTAGTTTGTGTTGTTGATCTACTGGACTGAACTCCCTTAGGCGTTGGCGGAATGCCACTGAAGCTGCTTCCCCCTTAATGTTAGCAAGTATTATGGCTGAGACCTGTTCAAAGTTGTTTAGCAACTTCATCCCTAAGTTAAGGGCAGGTTCTGATCCGTACGCATTTTGTATCTGTCTCAATACTTCAGGTACTACTGCTATTGACGGGATACCATATGTTTTGGTATATATGGCAGCAAAGACTGAACCCCAAGAGATGCAATCCTCTAGTTGTGGTGTGATCCTCATGGGCAAGCATATTGTTAGAATTCTGTGTTTATCACTGGTTGTATTATTTGGGAATACTGCTTCAAGCTGAGTTATTTTCTGAGGTATCCAGAATGGGATTTGTTCGTGTTTTGCTGGCGTTTTGCCCATTACCGCGTTTAATGTTTGTGGAGTAATTTTATTAACTGTACTCTGGACTGGAGTATCTTGTGCTGCAGCTGGTGCAGGTTGAACTGTTAAAGTGCTCATCACAAATTGTGTGAGGTTTCTGTAGATTTTAATTAAATCTCTGTGTTGTACGAGTAAGTCTGGCTGTGGTATTGTGCCAATATCAGGATGTAGTGTGTATGCCGCTAATATGGGCCATGTGGCTCCTGCTCCTCGGAGCGGGCCTAATCTTGCTCTTCCATGTACGTGGGGTAGGGGGCCATTGAAATTAAACCAGTAATTATGCTCCTGGTAAGTGAGCGGAACCTCTAACTCCTCAAAAGGAGTATAGTCCGCTGGTGTTTCACCTTCTAGGTAGTAGTGAAATACATCTGTAACTGGATTCGCTGCTCGGAATGTAACCCATGAATAGAACACCTCTGTTTTATTGGATTTGTGTGCCTCAATCACGAAAATTACTTTGCCACCCCTGGCTCTTAAGCCATGTTCTAGGAGTTTTATGGTGACTGCCCTTCTGTAATTTGGTGCAATTTGTATTGCATCTTCAGGGTCTTCTACTCCGAAGATGTCTCTTTCAACTCTCCCTGTTACGTCTGTTTCTTCCACCATTTTTTAATTGGAATAAGGGGGGTTAAAGAATTTTTAAGATAAGGTGTAAATGCACAAGTGTAGGAACTAAATATCCTTCAAGCTTGAATAACCAACAGCCAATAAATAGTATTCGCGTACTACTCAGCTGCGGCAGAGTTTGTGCCCACCCACTCCAGACATCTCTGGTGTTTTGTGAGTAGGTTCTCTGAGAATAGCACGACTGAACTACTCAGACTCTACTGTTAAATAAGTACCCAACCAATGTTGGCGGCGCCATGTTGTGTAGTTCCTATAGTACCCCTGCAGGACCTGCGCGTTTGGATAACATATAAAGCGGGCTTGGTGGCAGACTGACTCTGAGCACCCCCACCGTATATGTTAGCCTGGTTTGCATTAGCTAGCTCGCAGTGCCACTTGTATCTCCTCTTATCAGGGAGAGATTAGTTTCTGGCAACCTTAGAACATGACAACTCTGATTCCCTCAGAATCGTGGAAACAATGTACTACCTTTCGCTCAGTCACTCGTGCTCACTTATTCGGTTTCTCTCAGAGAGTTACACAGAATAAACAGATGTACCTGTGTGTACCTAGCATATGTGTGTAGGTCTTAGAAGCTAAGAGCCAAGAATCCTCCTAGGATTTAGTCGAACCCCCATACCTGAATAGAGAGAGTGTGGCACCCCGTCCTGGTCTCGAGTTGGACACCTCGTCCGGGTTGTGTCAGACCACTGTCAGCTGGAGCGACTGCATGCAGGAGCCTCAGCATCTCTGGTCAGTGTGTCAGCATGGAAGTCTCGGTTCCCTCTATCTTACCAGGGCAAGATGTGGTGTATTTATACCCTAAAAAGTCTCGGTCCTCAGTATGGTTTGCATTGGACATGAGGAAGACATCAGGGGTGAACTTTGTACATACATATTATGCCGGTGGTGTATTCCTAGAGAGCCATGCATAATTAATGAGTACAGTGTGGGCCTGTGTTTGGGAAAAACCCTGCTGTATTCAAAACCACAGGATAGATAACGTTCAGCACTCAGAGCTCGTTGTGTACTAGCTGGGACTAATGTAGGTGAAAGATCATGCCTATATAAGGAATCATGACTATAATAGGACATGTACAGTTGTGACCATAATTGGGCATATGCGGCTATGACCATAATAGGGCATGTACGAATATGACCATATTAGGGTAAATATGAATACGTCCATTTTAGGGCATGTACGAACGGGTCTACATTAGGGTCTCTATGCGGGATATAACACTACCACTACACTCATGCAACCACCCAGACATTACTCTTGGACTCATGCAATCACCCAAACACTATCCATGCACTCCTCCAATGACCCAGACATTTCCCCTGCATTCAAGCAATCACATACATATTACCCATTCACACCTTCAAAAACTCAGATAGAAACCCATGCACTTATAAAATCACCCAGGCATTACACCTGCACTCATACAATCACCGAGGCATTACCCCTGCAGTCCTGCAATCACCCTGACATTACACATGCATTCCTCCAAACACTCACACATTATCCCGGCACTCATGCAACCACCCATGCATTACCCAAGCACTCCTCCAATCACCCAGTCACTACCCATACACTTATAAAACCATCCATGCACTAACTATGCACTCATGCAATCACCCAGGCACTACTGCTGCACTCATTTAATCACCCAGGTACTACCTATTCACTCATGAATAACCTAGATAGTACTGATGCACTCCTCAATATACCTAGGCATTACCCATGCACTCCTTCAATCACTCAGGCACTATCCATGCACTCCTCCAATCACTCAGGCACTACCGTTGCACTCCTCCAATCACTCAGACACTATCCATGCATTTTCCCAATCATTCTGCCAGTACGCATACACTTATGCAATAACCCAGGAACTACCCATACACTCTTTCAGTCATTCAGGCACTACCCCTGCACTCATGCAAACATATAGATAGTATCCATGCACTCTTGCAATCACCCAGGCATTACTCATATACTCTTGCAATCACTCAGGTAGTACACATGCACTTCTCCAATTATGCAGGTACTACACATGCACTCATGGTATCATACATGCACTACCCATGCACTTCTCCATATATTACACTTGCTGCAATTCATACAACACATAGAAATTTGTCTTTTTTTAAACAAATAGGCGGTTCTAACAAGAACCATATTTTTCTTATTTTTGGGTGTTTAAAAAAAAAAAAAAAACATCAACAGAATGAACTGAGAAAACTTTTGAAACATTTTGCAATTAAGAAGTCATTGCAAAAAAAAAAAATTAACAACGGTGTTTTTTTGCAGTAACCACGATAGCATCCACTGATTGCTCTCCATAACAAAGAACTTTTTTGCATTTAATGCATCGCTGCTCAAGTCCTGCAAACTCAGGTATGATTTGGGCTCTTTGAGTTGTTGTTGAAGAACCTGATGAGGTGCTAGGCCCTGCAACTTGGTCGTCTTGAGATGCCTGTTTTTGAAGCTCACGACGATGTTGCTCACGTGCAAGACGACGTGGATGCATTGTCTGCAGGTGTTTAAGCATAGATGATGTGCCACATGAGTATTTTTTTTCAGATCCATTTGAAAGGACCTTTTCACAGATGGTGCATGTCGCCTTGCATGCGTTGACCTTCTTTTCACCTGCTGGAATAGAAAAAAAAGTCCACACAACACTTTCATATCACTGCTTAACAGGTTCTTCCAAATCTTCTTCTTGTCCAGGAATGTCCTGTGGTGGAATTGAAGAAGCCATTTTTCCAGTGAAGTGAAAAAAAAACACCAAAAAAATGCAAGAAAGAAGAACAGAAAACACAAGAGCTGTGTCTCTGAAGATATTCTTGGAAGAATGAAAAATTTGGGTGGGGTCCTGCAAGTTCTAGAATAAAAAGCTTCTTAACCAATGAAATGCTTTCTTTTGAAGTCACATGGGATTCGCGCACCCGGCGCACAACGGGCGCGCACCAGACGCGACGCGATTACCGAAAAATATATTTAACAATAATATATCTTTATTCCAGTTACAAATATATGATTTTTATAATTCGATTAAATAATCTCTTGCTATAATATACATACTAAACTTATATACATATACTTTTAAAACATAAAAATTTGCAGGTAGATTCGAGTACCCGGCACGGTTTTGTACGAGTGAAATGTCCAACTAACTGTAACGTCCCTGAAACCTGTGGTTTTTAAGTGAATATATATATATATATATATATATATATATATATATACATACATTTTGCCTACTGGCAGTCACCAGTTAGTAGTTATAGTTAGGACCTATTTTCAATAGGAAAAGCATTTTTTCTTTTGCCAATATCTTTGGCGCCGTTTGACGAATCTTCACGAAATTTTCAAAACTAATGGGGTGTTCAAGTCAGCGCCTGTCTTGAAAGTTTTGTAGTGATTCCTCAAGCGGGGGCCAAGAATAAAGGGGGGGCCTAAACGCGTTTTCTCCATGTTAATTTTCATAGGAAACTGTTGATGCAGCTACAGCCCGAACTGCTGAACGGAATTACACCAAATTTGGCAGAAAGGTACCTCTTTGTCCAGTGTGCACTTTTTAGTCAAATGGTGTAAATCTGTTCAGTAGTTGCTGAGAAATTCATATATTTACAAATATTAATATTTGGTGGCCGCGAAGCATCCGCAAACCGTCCCGATCTCGAGCCTGACTGTGATTGGCTACCAACACTTCAAATCAGGAAGTGTTGGCAGCCATCTTGTGACTTGGTTGAACCGAGTCGTTAGTAAAAAACCTAAAAAACAAGAAAAGGGGACAGGATAGAAACACCCTGACCCCCTAGGCCTGCTCAGGGGGTCCCACAGGCGCTCGAAAGCCAAAAAAAGCATTTTTTTTTAAAGAATTCTGGCAGGATTCACGTAGGGTCTGCGAATCCCGCCAAAAATGTTTTTAAAAAATGAAGCGCGTTCTCCCGTCCATCGTTTTCTTGAAGCCCCCAGGTGGGTCAGTTCCCTGGGGCAATGATTAATCTTGAGACGGGGGCCCGCTGGGGCCCCTGCAGCCCCAGGGACAGCCACCTCCCTTGGGCTTTCTATTGAAAAAAATAGCGTTGGGTGCTCCTACGCAGCCTGGGGGACTGCTACATACCTGGGGCTTTCTTGATTAATGGGCGGGGGGCTCGTGGGTCCCCCAAGCCCCGGGGACCGCCACCTCCATGGGGCTTTTTCAATAGCATGGGGGTCTCCTGCCCCCCCCCCACTGCCCCAGGGACAACCATCTCCCGGGGCTTTATCAATGGCCGGGGGGCCTCATGGGCCCCCTCCCCAGTCCACGGGGACAGCCACCTCTCCGGGGCATACATCAATTAAGTGTGGGAGTCCGTTGTGAGCCCCGGGGCAAGCACACAGATGGGAGGGGGCGCCCTGAAGGAGCCCTCTATGGCCCTGGGGACCGCCACCCCCCAGGGCTGGCTCCAGCAATGTCCTGTGGTGCCCACTCCCGGGACATTGCAGGTTTCTATGGCATGGCAGGAGCAAAAGAAACAAATGATGGACGAAATGCTGAACAATGCAAACATTCACCCCCAGTCACAAAGATCTGGGTTTAATCCATCGTTCTTTTGCTCACCACACCACCCCAGTTTGCACCCAGCCATATGCAAATCAGTCTTGACCCTGTTCCTCATGGGAACAGCCCAGCCCGAACTGTCAAGCCAGGTTCTCCCTGGACCGGAAACAAGCATCCTGGGACCGGTTTCAGGGCACTACCCCTCATCAGCTAGGCTAGCTTGAATCGAGTGGCACAGTGAGCACGGGACCCATGTCTGGGCACACCCTTCCCACTTAGGGCGACAAATGCAAAAGAAACAAATGATGGATGGAATGCTGAACAATGCAAACATTCACTCCCAGTCACAAAGATCTGGGTTTAATCCATTGATCTTTTGCTCAACACACCACCCCAGTTTGGATCCAGCCATATGCAAATCAGTCTTGACCCTGTTCCTCATGGGAACTGTCCAGCCCGAACTGCCAAACCAGGTACTCCCTGGACCGGAAACAAGCATCCTGGGAACGGTTTCAGGGAATCACCCCTCATCAGCCAGGCTAGCTTGAATCTAGTGGTGCAGTGATCATGGGACCCATGTCTGGGTATACCCTTCCCACTTAGGGCGACAAATGCAAAAGAAACAAATGATGGACAGAATGCTGAACAGTGCAAACATTCACCCCCGTCACAGAGATCTGGGTTTAATCCATCATTCTTTTGCTCACCACACCACCCCAGTTTGGACCCAGCCATATGCAAATCAGTCTTGACCCTGTTCCTCATGGCAACTGTCCAGCCCGAACTGCCAAGCCAGGTCCTCCCTGGACCGGAAACAAGCATCTTGGACCGGTTTTAGGGCATCACCCCTCATCAGCCAGGCTAGCTTGAATCCAGTGATGCAGTGAGCATGGGACCCACGTCTGGGTATACCCTTCCCACTTAGGGCGACAAATGCAAAAGAAAAAAAAGATGGACAGAATGCTGAACAATGCAAACATTCACCACCCAGTCACAAAGATCTGGGTTTAACCCATCATTCTTTTGCTCACCACACCACCCCAGTTTGGACCCAGTCATATGAAAATCAGTCTTGACCCTGTTCCTTGGCATCCTCGGACCACTTTCAGGGCATCAACCCTCATCAGCCAGGCTAGCTTGAATCTTGTGGTACAGTGAGCACGGGAATCATGTCTGGGCATACCCTTCCCACTTAGGGCAATAGATACAAAAGAAACAAATGATGGACGGAATGCTGAACAATGCAAATATTCCCCCAGTCACAAAGATCTGGGTTTAATCCATTGTTCTTTTGCACACCACACCACCCCAGTTTGGACCCAGCCATATGCAAATCAGTCTTGACCCTGTTCCTCATGGGAACAGTCCAGCCCGAACTGCCAAGCCAGGTCCTCCTTGGATCGGAAACAAGCATCCTGGGACCGGTTTCAGGGTATCACCCCTCATCAGCCAGGCTAGCTTGAATCCAGTGGCGCAGTGATCACTGTCTCCCGCCATGCCATAGCAAACTTCTGCTTCGCTTCATGGAAGCGAGAGCAGGAAAACTGCTCTTACTTCCATGAAGTGAATCTGAATTGCTTTTGGGCAAAGGGAGCTGCATGTTAGCAGCTCCCTTTACCCAACAGCAATGCAGCTCCTGCAGGAGGCAGGTAGCTGGCAGGGACCGCGGGGGCATTGGGGCTCCCCCCGCAGTCCCCAACAAAGTGGCCATGCCCTGGGGGGTGGGATCCCAGGGGCCAAAAATGGCCTGAGAGGGGGGCCACTCACCCCCTCCCTTTCCTTAATTAAAACAAATGGCCAAGCCCCAGGGGATGGGGTCCCCGATGCTGAAATTGGCCTCAAGAGGGGGGCCGTGCATCCCCCCTCCTTTAAATATAGTTTATAAAAAAAAATAGAAATGGCCATGCACCGGGGGATGGGATCCCCGGGGCTGAAATCACCCTGGGGAGGGGGGCCTCACTTCCCCGTCCCTTTTCATTTTTTTTTAATGGCTCAGGCCCCGGTGGATGGGGTCCCAGGGCCCAAAAGGGTCAAGGGAAGGGGGGCCACACAGCCCCCTTCCTAAAATAAAAAAAAAGAAACTGGCAACTCGCTGGAGGCCCCGCCCCCTCCCTGCACCACTTTGCAAACACGCCCCCTGGTGCGCGATGGGTTGGGGTATGAAGTCCCTTCCACTGGTGAGGGTCCTTAGGGGCCAACTAGCCCACCGGGTACCTCCAGTAAGCCCCACATAGTGGGATTGCTGAGAGGTGGTCCGAGGCCACCCCCTTTTTACAACACTGCAAACACGCCTCTTGGCGCACTGCTGGTGGGTGATGAGGTCCCTTTGTGTCCTGAGGACTTCAGGACTGTAGTGGACGTCATCCCCCAAGCTGCAGTGCGCCAGGAGGCGTATTTGCGGAGTGGTGTAAAAAGGGGGCGTGGCTCTGACCACTCTCAGCAATGCAGCTGTGTGGGGCTTAATAGAGGTAACAGGAGGGCTAGTTGGCCCCCCAGGGACCCTCAGAAGGCAAGGGGACTTCATCCCCCAACAGGAGGTACGTTTGCAGAGTGGTGGAGAAAGGCGGCGTGGCCTGTGTCCACCTCTCAGCAATCCCACTGTGTGGGGCTTACTGGAGGTAACAGGTAGACTAGTTGGCCCCTAAGGACCCCAGCAGCGAAGGGGACTTTAATCCCTTCCAAGAGCTCACCAGGGAGCGCGTTTGCGGAGTGGTGGGCAAAGGGGGTTTGGCCTGCTATGAGAACTTAGCAATCCTGCTGTGTGGGACTTACTGGAGGTAATAGGAGGGGTAGTTGTCCCCCAAGGATTTCTTTGGGGCACCACTACCCCTCTGGTTACCTCCGGTAAGTCCCACACAGTGGGATTGCTAAGAGGTATTCAGAGGCCATTCCCCCCTTTCTCCATTACTCTGCAAACACACCTCCTGGCACATTACTGGTTGGGAGATGAAGTCCACTTTACTCATGAGGGACTTTGGGGGCCAAGAAGCCCTCCTGGCGCCTCCTGTAAGTCCTAAACAGTGGAATTCCTGAGCGCTGGTCGGAGGCCTAGCCCCCTTTCTCCACCACTCTGCAAACGCAACTGCTATTTAAAGAAGCTTTTGAAATGTAATAGGTCTCGCATTTGCGAGAGTTAGAGCTATTGGCATTGTAAATGGTAACGTTTTTTACTAATGTTTTTTGGAGTGGAGTGGATGTACGTTGTGTGTAGTGGAATTAAGTGATATGTTGTGCAGTAAACTTATGTGGATAGAAAGTATGTGGTATTTAGTGTATAGGTATTATGTAGAGTGGAATTATGTGTTATGGAGAGTAATTATGTGGTATGGTAGTCTGTGTTGTGGAGTGGTAAGCTCAGGTTTAGTCTTCCTCATTTCCATAGAAGCTAAACTAGACACTCAATGAGACAAAAAAGAAAGAATGAACCACTGACGAGCACTTCTGGACCTAGTCAGAGGTATGAGCAGAGCCACTTGAATTATGCAACTTTTCGGCTGCACCGATCTTCGCATAGTTATAAATTTTCTGCATTTGCAACATAATCCATCATCTGCTCCATAATCTGCAGATTTGAACAAAAAAACCTTGTTTCTAGCTCAAACGGCTCAAACGTTACCAAAAGTACAGCGACAAGTGTTACAGCGTGGTGGAAGGCCCTTTGCAAAGCTGGAATGGTCATCTGTTAATTATTGCTAAATATGGGTGTTAAATTGGTACTAGTGGTGCAAAAACAACTCTTGCTTCTTTCTGCACCTCTCTTGCCTCTTTCTGCATTTCTCTTGCTTCTTTCTGCACCTTTCTTCCTTTTTCTGCACTTCTCTTGCCTCTTTCTGCACATCTCTTCTGCTTTCTGCACCTCCCTTCTTTCTGCACCTCTATTGCTTCTTTCTGCACCTCTCTTGCTTCTTAATTCTGCACCTCTCTTGCCTCTTTTTGCACCTCTCTTGTTTCTTTCTGTACTTCTCTTGCCTCTTTCTGTACCCTCTTCCCTCTTTCTGCACTTCTCTTGCCATTTCCTGTACCTCGTTTGCTTCTTCTGCACTTCCCTTGCTTCTTTCTGCACCTCTCTTGCTTCCTTCTGCACCTCTCTTCCTTCTTTCTTCACCCCTCTCCCTCTTTCTGTACCCCTCTTCCCTCTTTCTGCACCTCTGTTGCTTGTTTCTGCACCCCTCTTGCCCCTTTCTGTACCTCTGCTGCTTCTTTCTGCACATTTCTTGCTTGTTTCTGCACCTCTATTGCTTCTTTCTGCAGCCCTCTTGCCACTTTCTGTACCCCACTTGCCTCTTTCTGCACTCCTCTTCCCTCTTTCTGCCCCTTTCTTGCCTCTTTCTGCATCTCTCTTGCCTCTTTCTGCACCTCTGTTGGTTCTTTCTGCACTTCTCTTGCTTTTTTCCGCACCTCTTTTGCTTCTTTCTGCACTCCTCTTGCCTCCTTCTGCACCCCTCTTTCCTCTTTATGTACCTCTCTTGCCTGTTTCTGCAACTCTCTAGCCTCTTTCTGCAGTTCTCTTGACTCCATCTGCACCACTGTTGCTTCTTTCTGCAATTCTCTTGCCTCTTCCTGCACCCCTTTTGCCTGTTTCTGCATCTCTCTTGCCTCTTTCTGCACCTCCTCTCTTGCCTCTTCTCTGCAATTCTCTTGCGATTTTCTGCAGCTCTCTTATTTCTGTCTGCAACCCTCTTGACTCTTTCATCACTTCTCTTGCTTCTTTCTGCATCTCTGTTGCTCCTTTCAGCACTTCTCTTGCCTCTTTCTGCACTTCTCTTGCCTGTTTATGCATCTCTCTTACCTCTTTCTGAACATCTGATGCCTCTTTTGGCACCTCACTTTCCTCTTTCTGTACCTCTCTTGCCTCTTCTTGCACCTGTCCCCTCTTTCTGCACGTCTCTTGCCTGTTTCTGCACCTTTCTTGTCTCTATCTGCACTTCTCTTGCCTCTTTCTGTACCCCTCTTGCCTCTTTCTGCACCTGTCCCCTCTTCCTGCACGTCTCTTGCCTGTTTCTGCACGTCTCTTGCCTCTTTATGCACTTCTCTTGCCTCTTTCTGTACCTCTCTTGCCTCTTTCTGCAGCTCTTTCTGCACCTCTGTTGCTTCTTTCTGCACTTCTCTTGCCTCTTTCTGCACCCATCTTGCCTCTTTCTGCACCCATCTTGCCTCTTTCTGCACCTCTGTTGGTTCTTTCTGTACTTCTCTTGCTTCTTTCTTCACCTCTCTTTCAAATTTCTGTACCCCTCTTGCCTCTTTCTGCACCCCTCATACCTCTTTCTGCACCTCTCATGCCTCTGTCTGCTCCCCTGTTCTATCTTTCTGCACCTATGTTGCATGTTTCTGCAATTCTCTTGGCTCTTTCTGCAGTTCTCTTGCCTCCTTCTGTACCTCTGTTGCTTGTTTCTTCACTTCTCTTGCCTCTTTCTGCACCCCTCTTGCTTCTTCATTCACCCCTCTTGCCTCTTTATGCACCCCCTTCCCTCTTTCTGTACCTCTCTTGCCTCTGTATGTACCTCTCTTGCCTCTTTCTGCAGTTATCATGCCTCTTTCTGCATCTCTGTTGCTTCTTTCTGCACTTCTCTTGCCTCTTCTGCATCCCTCTTGCTTCTTCATTCACCCCTCTTGCCGCTTTCTGCACCCCTCTTCCCTCTTTCTGTACCTCTCTTGCCTCTTTCTGTACCTCTCTTGCCTCTTTCTGCAGTTCTCTTGCCTCCTTCTGTACCTCTGTTGCTTCTTTTTCACTTCTCTTGCCTCTTTCTGCACCCCTCTTGCTTCTTCATTCACCCCTCTTGCCTCTTTCTGCACCCCTCTTCCCTCTTTCTGTGCCTCTCATGCCTCTTTCTGCACCTCTCTTGCCTCTTTCTGCAGTTATCATGCCTCTTTCTGCACCCCTCTTGCCTCTTTCTGCACCTCTGTTGGTTCTTTCTGCACCTCTCTTGCAAATTTCTGCACCCCTCTTGCCTCTTTCTGTACCCCTCTTACTTCTTTCTGCATCTCTCTTGCCTCTGTCTGCACCCCTGTTCTATCTTTCTGCGCCTCTTTTGCCTGTTTCTGCAACTCTCTTGGCACTTTCTGCAGTTCTCTTGCCTCCTTCTGCACTTCTGTTGCTTCTTTCTGCACTTATCTTGCCTCTTTCTGCACCCCTCTTGCCTCTTTCTGCACCCCTATGTCTTCTTTCTGCACTTCTCTTGCTTCTTTCTGCACCTCTCTTGCTTCTTTCTGCACCCCTGTTGCCTTTCTCTGCACTCGTCTTCCCTCTTTCTGTATTTCGCTTGCTTCTTTCTGCACTCCTCTTGCTTCTTTCTGCACTTCTCTTGCCTTTTTCTGCACCCGTTTCCTCTTTCTGCACATCACTTGCCTGTTTCTACAACTCTCTTGTATCTTTCTGCAGTTCTCTTGCTTCCTTCTGCACCTCTGTCCCTTCTTTCTGCAGTTCTCTTTCCTCTTTCTGCACCCCTCTTGCCTGTTTCTGAACCTCACTTGCCTCTTTCTGCACCTCTATTGCCTCCTTCTGCAACTCTCTTGCCTCTTTCTGCATCTCACTTACCTCTTTCTGCACTTCTCTTGCTTTTTTCTGCAACTCTCTTGTCTCTTTTTGCACCTCTCTTGCCTCTTTCTACACCCCTCCTCCCTCTTTCTGCACCTCTCTTTCATCTTTCTGCAGTTATCTTGCCTCTTTCTGCACATCTGTGGCTTCTTTCTGCACTTCACTTGCTTTTTTCTGCACCTCTCTTGCTTCT
Source organism: Calotriton arnoldi (assembly GCA_963921515.1). Taxonomy (NCBI): domain Eukaryota; kingdom Metazoa; phylum Chordata; class Amphibia; order Caudata; family Salamandridae; genus Calotriton; species Calotriton arnoldi. Next base: position 112,292 of record CAWUFW010005781.1, read on the forward strand.
TTATGCAACCCTCTTGCCTCTTTCTGCACCTCTGTTGCTTCTTTCTGCATTTCTCTTGCCTCTTTCTGCACTTCTCTTGCTTCTTTCTGCACCCCTCTTGCCTTTTTTTGCACCCCTCTTCCCTCTTTCTGCACCTCTCTTGCCTCTTTCTGCTCCTCTCTTGCTTCTTTCTGCACTTCTTTTGCCTCTTTCTGCACCTCTCTTACCTCTTTCTGCACATTTTTTACTCTTTCTGTACCTCTCTTGTTTTTTTCTGCACTACTCTTGCTTATTTAGCTTCTTGCTTCTTTAGCTCAGCTAACGGCTGAATTTCTCTGGTATTATACGAGTGAAATGTCAGCCAAACTATAACGTCCATGAAACCTGTGGTTATTTCAGTAAAAAAAAGAATATATATATATATATATATATATATATATATATATATATATATATATATATATATATATATATATATATATATATGGTTTTTTAAATGCTAATTACTAACTATAACATCCCAGAAACCTGTGTTTTTTTCAGTGAATTTCTAAGGTTTTTTAAATGCTAATTTCTAACTATGCCTACATAGGTAGGACATGTACAAAAAGATGAAGAAAGGTGCAGAAAGAAGCAAGAAAGTGCAGAAAGAGGCAAGAGAGGTGCAGAAAGAGGAAGAAAGGTGCAGAAAGAAGCAAGAAAAATGTAGAAAGACGCAACAGAAGTCCAGAAAGAGGAAGAAAGGTGCAAAAAGAAGAAAGAAAAGTGCAGAAAGAAGCAACAGAGGTGCATAAAGATGCCTACTTTGACTGTACCTTTCCACACGCTCATACAAAGAAGCCCTGTCACTAATCCTTTTCCCAAGATGTCTTAAACCTCACTTTTCTCTTGAAGGTTCACTATTCATCGACTGCTCAGAATGTTAGGCCTACCAAACGTAAAACAGCAATCCATCTATATCACTGTTGTATGTCTAACCAGCTTTGTGAAGGTATGCATGTGTGTGTCTCTGCTTTTACCTAGTGAGATGTTACATAAAGATAAACATACAAATACTTGAATATCTGTGTTTAAAACAGCATACTCTGTAAATTTGTGTACAAAAAGGTGTATGTATTTCTTTCTGCTCATAATACAGGGCACATGGGTATTCAATAGTATATTTGAGGGGCTCTATAACACCTATACATAAGCCATGTCTGCCTGTGCAACCGAATGACAGAGCAGAACTGAGAAGATTTGACCACCTATAGGAGAAGCTACCCGCTTTTTAAACTACCATCTTCAGATTCATGACACGTAAGAATACATATACAAGTAGACATGAACCTCAGTCACAAGAGCATGGATACCTTTAAAATTGACAGCTTGCACTTCCCATTTGAGTACAGAAAGAGGCGAGAGAAGCACAGAAATAAGCAAGAGAAGTACAGAAAGAGGCAAGAGAGGAGCAGAAAGAGGCAAGAGAGGTGCAGAAAGAGGGGAGAAGGGGTGCAGAAAGAAGCAAGAGGGGTGCAGAAAGAAGCAAGATAAGTGCAAAAAGAAGCAAGAGAAGTGCAGAAAGAAGCAACAAAGGTGCAGAAATAGGCAAGAGGGTTGCAGAAAGAAGCGAGAGGTGCAGAAACATACAAGTGAAGTGCAGAAAGAAGCAACAGGTGTGCAGAAAGAGTCAAGAGAACTGCAGAAAGAGGAAAGAGAGGTCCAGTAAGAGGGAAGAGGGGTGCAAAAAGAGGCAAGAGAGGTGCAGAAAGAGACAAGAGAGTTGCAGAAAGAAACAAGAGAGGTACAGAAAAGAGCAAGAGAAGTGCAGAAAGAGGTGAGTGAGGAGCAGAAAGAGGCAAGAGAGGTGCAGAAGGAGGCAAGAGAGGTGCAGAAAGAGGCAAGTGAGGTGCAGAAACAGGCAAGAGGGGTGCAGAAAGAGGCAAAATTGAATAGGGAGGGGGCTCGAGGCCCCCCTCTTGAGGCCAATTTCGGCCTCAGGGACCCGATCCCTTTTCAATTTTGCCTCTTTCTGCACCACTATTGGTTGGCCATTTTTTAAATGATTTTTTTTCTAAATGATGGGGGCTGTGCTGCCCCCCTCCCCAGGCCGATTTCGTCCCTGGGGACCCCATCGCCCGGGCCACGGCCATTTTTTTTAATTAAGAAAAGGGAGGGGGCCAAAAGGCCCCCCTTCCAGGCCATTTTCGGCCCATGGGACCCTTGGGGCGTGGCCACTTTGCTGGGGACCGCGGGAGGAGCCCAATCGCCAGCGGTCCCTGCAAGCTACCTGCCTCCTGTGGGAGCTGGCATTACTTTTGGGCAAAGGTAGCTGCTAACATGCAGTTCCCTTTGCCCAAAAGGAATTCTGCTTCGCTTCATGGAAGCGAGAGCAGTTTTCCTGCTTCCGCTTCCATGAAGTGAAGCAGAAGTTTGCTGTGACATGGCAGGAGCAGTACTCCCGCCATGCCATAGCAAACTGCAATGTCCCAGGGGTGGGCACCCTGGGACATTGCTGGAGCTGGTCCTGGGGTTGGCGGTCCCCAGGGCCATAGAGTGCTCCTGGAGGGGGCCACGCGGCCTCCTCCCATCTGTGTGCTGCGCTGGGTAGATGGTGGTCCCCGGGGCCAAGGGTCTGCAACAGACCCCTGCACTTAATTGATGTATGCCGGGGAGGTTGTGGTCCCTGGGGCAGTGTGGGGGGCAGGAGCTCCCCCACACAATTTGTTTTTTAAAAGCCCCGGGGAGGTGGCGATCCCTTGGGCTTGCGGGGGCCCATAAGGCCCCCTGCCCATTAATCAAGAAAGCCCAGGGGAGGTGCCGGTCCTCATGGCAGCATGGGGGGACCTGCCCACCATCCTTATTAAACATTGCCCCGGGACCTGGCCCACCCAAGAGCTTCAAGAAAACGAAGCGCGGAGACTGCGCTTTGTTTTTTTTAACATTTTTGGCGGGATTCGCGGACCCTACGCGAATCCCGACGAAAATTAATAAAGAAAAATGCTTTTTTGGGCCCTCGGGGTCCCTGTGGTACCCCCTGCTCAGGCCTAGGGGGTAAGGGTTTTTCTACCCTGCCCCCTTTTCTTGTTTGTTTACCTTTTTTCTTTTGACTTGGTTCAACTGAGTCACAAGATGGCTGCCAACACTACCTGGTTTGAAGTGTTGGCAGCCAATCAGAGTCAGGCTCGAGATCGGGAGGGTTTGCAGATCCTTTGCGGCCACCAGATATTAATATTTGTAAATATATGAATTTCTCAGGAACTACTGGACGGCTTTACACCATTTAATAAAAAGAGTGTACTCTGGACCAAGAGCTACCTTTCTGCCAAATTTGATGTAATTCTGTTCAGCAGTTCGGGCTGTAGCTGCGTCAACAGTTTCCTATGCAAATTAACATTGAGAAAATGCATTTTGGGACACCCCTTTTTCTCGGCCCCTGCTTGATACATCACCCTCAAACTTTCAAGACAGGAGCTAACCTGAGCGCCCCATTAGTATTGAAAGTTTCATGAAAATTCATCAAACGGCGCCAATGATATTGGCAAAAGGAAAAATGTTTTTCCTATGGAAACTAGGTCCTAACTATAACTACCTACTGGCGACCACCATTAGGTAATATATATATATATATATATATATATATATATATATATATATATACATATTACCTACTGGCGGTCGCCAGTAGGTAGTTATAGTTAGAATCTCGTTTCTATTGAAAAGGCGTTTTTTGTTTTGCCAATAACTTTGGCACCGTTTGACGAATCTTCACGAAATTCTCCCAAAACAAGGTCTATCCAGGTCAGCTCCTATCCCGAAAGATTGGGGGTGATTTGTGAAGTGGGGGCTGAGAAAAAAGGGGGGTCCCAAAAAGTGTTTTCTCAGTGTTAATTCCAATAGGAAATTTTAGCCAGGGCTACAGCCCGAACTGCTGAACGGAATTACACAAAATTTGGCAAAAAGGTAGCTCTTGGTACAGAAAGCGAACTTTTTTTTAAATGGTGTAAATCCGTTCAGTAGTTGCTGAGAAATTCAAAAAATAAGAGTCAAAAAATCAATTTCCCATAGGAAACTTTAGCCAAGGCTACAGCCCGAACTGCTGAACGGAATTACACCAAATTTGACAAAAAGGTACTGCTTGGCTCAGAAAGCGACCTTTTTAAAAATGGTGTAAATCCGTTCAGTTGTAGCTGAGAATTTCAAAAAATAAAAATATTGATATCTAGAGGCGCGGTGGCTCCGCGGACCCTCTCGACCACAAGCTTTATTCTAATTGGCTGTCAACACTCCAAACCAGGAAGTGTTGGCAGCCATCTTGTGACTCGGTAGAACCGAGTCACAAGAAAACAGTAAAACAAACCTGAAAAACAAGAAAAGGGGGCAGGGTAGAATCACCCTGACCCCCCAGGCCTGCTCAGGGGGTCCCACAAGGACCCGCAGGGCCCAAAAAAGCTTCTTTTTTTTAAAAATGTCGGTGAAATTCGCGCTGGGGTCGCGAATCCTGCCGACATTTTTTTTAAAAATGAAGCGCGGACTCCCGCGTTTCATTTAATTGAGGCCCCCGGGTGGGCCATGTCCCGGGGGCATTGCCAAAAAATATATGCGGGGGCCTGCGGGGGCCCCCGCAGCCCCGGGGACCGCCACCCCCCGGGGCTTGCTTAAATTAATGTGCGGGAGGGCACTCAGCCCTCCCGCAGTCCCGGGGACCACCACCCCCCGGGGCTTCCTTTTTAATGTGTTGGGGGGCCTCCAAGCCCCCCAAGCCCCGGGGTCCGCCACCCCCCGGGGCATTCATTAAAAAATAAATAAACCTGTGTGGGGGGCTCGAGCCCCCCACACGTCCCGGGGACCGCCACCTCCCCGGGGCACTAATTATGTAAATTAGGGGAGCCGTGCGGCTCCCGCCCTGCCATAGCAAACTTGTTTTGGATTTTGGAAGCGAGAGCAGGGAAACCTGCTCTCACTTCAAAAATGCAAAGCAGATTGCTTTTCCACATGGGGAGCTGCATGTCAGCAGCTCCCCATGTGGAAAGCAATGCCGGCTCCTGCAGGACGCAGGGAGCCGGGCGGGACCGTGGGGGCATTGAGGCTCCCCATGCTCCCCAACGGATAGGGCCTGCCCCGGGGGATGGGGTCCTCGGGGCTAGAAGTGGCCCAGGAGGGGGGCCACGCGGCCCCCCCAAAAGAAATATATATAAATAAAGGTCGGCCCCTGGGGATGGGGTCCCCGGGGCCAATAGAGGTCTCAGGAGGGGGGCCACGCAGCCCCCCTCTTTCAAAAATTAAATAAATGTGGCAATGCCCCGGGGATGGGGTCCCCGGGGCCGGAATTGGCCACAGGAGGGGGGCCCACGCGGCCCTCTTCCCGTTGATATTTTTTTATTTAAAAAAAAAAAGGGATCAGGCCCTGGGGGATGGGGTCCCCAGGGACCAAAAAAAGGAAAAAGAAGGGGGGCCACCCAGCCCCCCTTCTAAAAATAAATAAATTAAAAAAAAGACTGGCATCGCCCCGCGCCCTCCCAGCAACACTCTGCAAACGCGCCCGCTGGTGCGTTCTATGTTGGGGGATTAAGTCCCCTCCAATCCTGAGGGTCCCTGGGGGCCAACTAGCCCACCATGTACCTTCAATTTGCGCCACAGAGCTGCGTTGCAGAGAGGTGGTCTGAGGCCATGCCCCTTTTTACACCTCTCTGCAACACAGCTCTGTGGCTCAAACTGAAGGTTCCTGGTGGGCTAGTTGGCCCCCAGGGACCCTCAGCATTGAAGGGGACTTAATCCCCCAAGTTACTACACGCCAGGGGGCTCATTTGCACACTTGCCATATCAGGCCCCACCCCCTCCCTGCACCACTGTGCAAACGCACCCACTGGCGCGTTGTAAGTTGGGGAATTAATTCCCCTTCAATCCTGAGGGTCCCTGGGGGCCAACTAGCCCATCACTGATTTTTTGATAATGATTTATAATTATTAAGATGTTTTGACACTGGTTCTAACGTATAAATATGATGGCCCATCAGGTAGTCCACAGCGCCAATATGGCGGAACCATTAGTATTTAGTATTTACGATATGGTCCACTGGTATGCCTATACAGGGCGTAAGAAATGCGGTATTTGAATGTGAGCCGTCTGTCATAGCCAGTTATGATACAAAGAAATGTTATATTCGGGAAATAAGGGTTGTGACACGTAAAAGCTAATATACTGTACTGTGTCAAAATGGCGGAACCATTAGCATTTGCGAATGTTGGTCCGTTGTCAACAAACAATGAATTGTGTATTTAAAAAATGGCGGCGCAGGCGCCCTGCACAAACATCGAAAAAGCCGGAATGGCGAAACGCGTCTGTTTGGCCGAGAGACCCTATATATATATATATATATATATATATATCCAAAACACACCACTCCATTCAGAAGAAGTAGAGGCCACTCAGGGGACACGCTGGAAGACCTTTAATAGGACAGCTCGGAGCTCGGGCATAATGCATTTCGGCCTTACGGCCTTCTTCGGATGCCGCTGATTACAAGGTACTGCTCAAACCCCACCTTTAAATACCTAGGCTCTCTTCCATTGGCGGTAGTCCGCTTGACCTCAGGTCACATGGTTGCAACTCCACTGTTGCTTACAACAAAACTACAGCTCCCAGAATGCAGTGTTATTGGGTAAGTGTTGCCTAGGGAGAGCCCGATCGTTGTAAGTTCCTGTGAGCATATGTTGTTAAACAAAAAGGTGCGGAGTGTCCGAATAAAAAGTCCTTGTTTGAAGATCTGTCATAGGGCTTCCTCGAGTCCCCTTTGACGTTCCAGCCTTATCATACATATGCCCGCCGGGCCGTGAGTCATAGTTACAGTGAACTTGCCTCCTCGTTAATAACGAGCTGCACCTGGCAGCAGCCCATGGCTTGGCCAGCACTTCAAGGCGGGCCGGAGTTCTTCCAATAACTTGGACGTGAAGAAAAGCTGCAGCAGCAGCAGGTACCAGCATCATTCCGGCCTCTTGACAGAACGGGGCCTCTTACGCGCCTCTGGTTAGCACTGAAATATCCAAAACACACCACTCCATTCAGAAGAAGTAGAGGCCACTCAGGGGACACGCTGGAAGACCTTTAATAGGACAGCTCGGGCATAATGCATTTCAGCCTTACGGCCTTCTACGGATGCCGCTGATTACAAGGTACTGCTCCACCCCCACCTTTAAATACCTAGGCTCTCTTCCATTGGCGGTAGTCCGCTTGACCTCAGGTCACATGGTCGCAACTCCACTGTAGCTTACAACAAAACTACAGCTCCCAGAATGCAGGGTTATTGGGTGTGTTGCCTAAGGAGAGCCCGATCGTTGTAAGTTCCTGTGAGCATATGTTGGTAAACAAAAAGGTGCGGAGTGTCTGAATAAAAAGTCCTTGTTTGAAGATCTGTCATAGGGCTTCCTCAAGTCCCCTTTGACATTCCAGCCTTGTCATACATGTGCCCGCTGGGCCGTGAGTCATAGTTACAGTAAACTTGCCTCCTCGTTAATAACGAGCTGCACCTGGCAGCAGCCCATGGCTTGGCCAGCACTTCAAGGCGGGCCGGAGTTCTTCCAATAACTTGGACGTGAAGAAAAGCTGCAGCAGCAGCAGGTACCAGCATCACTCCGGCCTCTTGACAGAACGGGGCCTCTTACACATATATAATCTGCAGTAAGACATTCCTTCTGGTTTCTTCAACAATTAACTGTCATCAGTAAAAACAATAAACACAAATTCAGGTACAGTCCATCAGTCCATGTGGCCTGGCTTGCACTGTAGAAAACAATGTAAATTAAAAAAAAAAAAATTAAAGAAAACAATCACGTGGCACAGACATTCCTGGGTAGTTAAACGCCCATCGGCCTGCTTTGGAGATTCCTGCAAATGACACAGTAAGAGGCAGTGCTGGGAGTTGGGGGATTCTAAAATGCTATTTTCCTTGCAGGTCAAGAGTTAACCTTAATGCCAACAGTCAGACGCTCACAGCTCGTACAGGACTCAACCACAAGCTTATGTCGGAGCAGCTGGAGAGAATCCTGGAATAAGAGCCCTGTGTTGAGAGGGCGGACTCCCATGCGCCCTGCCAGTGAATAGGACGTAATTGAACTTACATACATGAATCACCCCTTGGGGGTGATATACAATGTATGCGATAAAAAGGTTGATTTAAACAGCTCAAAGTACCAAAAAGGGAAACAGTGTTATAGCCTGGATTCAATCAAGTTTCTGGAATTAGGATGCTACGTGTCAAATTGAAAGTTACCGGCAGTGCCTCAGAAATGGAAATACACTGTTTCTAAAAGAGGATATATTGCTTTCCTAAAAGGAGATATTCAGGGGCATATTTACAAGCCCCTTGCGCCACTTTTGCGCCGCCGTTGCGTCACTCATGTGACGCAACGGAGACGCAAACCATACGCCACGTTGCGCAATATTTACAACGTGACGCATCTAGGGAGATGCGTCACGATGTAAACCCCTGCGCCACATGAAACCTGCGTCAGGTTTCATGTGGGCGTTCCAGCGCAGGGTGGGCGTTCCTCGCAGGTACGCCACGTAAAGTGACGCAGTGAAATCTACAAGATTTCACTGAGTCACTTACGCCCATGCTGCGTCAAAACCCTGCGCCTGCTTGAAGCAGGCGTAAGGATTGACGCACCATGTTAGGGATAGGGCACCCCCGAGCATTGCTGGAGCTGCGCCGCGCTTGCGACGCGACTCCAGCAATGCGCTGCTCTACGTCGGGGGATGCGACATGCATCTGCCATTCTGTGCACCACGGCGCGCCGCATTGTAAATGCGGCGCATCGGCGGTGGCGCAAGGGCAAACTTGCGTGTCGCATCTTCCCTGGCGCATCCCTGCTGATTTGCAGGGATGCGCCAGGGAACGTAAATATGCCCCTCTGTTTCTAATTAGAAGGCAAAATGAAGAGAAAGACCTCTCCAGAAAAGCTTTGAAGAACACCTTTCAAAAAGGAGAGAGACGTTCTCATGACCAGTGCTTTCGGCGTGTGCATCTGTGCTCTTCTTTGCTCTCTGGGCTGGAGCTGAGAGTCCCAGAGTTCTGCTGCTCCGTACCAGAAACTGTGTGAACTGGCAGCAGTAGAGAACAAGCATTTGCAATGCAATAGGTCTCGCATTTTTTATTTTTGCAGATTTATATAGCGCGAACTCGACCCGAAGATATTGGAGCACTTTTACATGAGCACCAGTTACGTTACACACGGACACATTCATATATTTGGTAGGCACGGGGAGATTAAGTGATTTGCCCAGAATCACAGGATGTGGAGTCGACCCGAGGATCGAACCTTGGTTTCCCAGCTCCAAAGTCGGCAGTCTAGCCCTGAGACCACATCCTCTCCCCAAATTACTGAAAGTTTGAGCAATTGGCGTTGCATTATTATTTACAATGCCAATAGCTCAAACTTTCAGTAATGTGAAGACATATTGCATTGCAAATGGTTGTTTACTTTGTACAAGAAATCTACAAACACAAAGCATGCTCACTGCTTCTTTAATTAGGTAAAAGACTGACTATAGGATGAAATAATACTTGGTCTTTTTTATCCGGTGGTAATATAAAACTAATTTTAGCTTGTGGTAGATCTGTAATTTAGGAACAATCCTCTAATCTTTACATATAGGTACTGCCACTGGCGAGATTAATAAGTTTCATTGGTTTTGGGAAAAAGCCTTATTCTTAAAACAAAAGCACAGTTCTTGGTATTTCCTTCAGTTAGTAAGCAGTAGTGTGAAAGGTTAATATCCTTGCAACAAAAAACCTGTACTATACAGCGCACAAATTATACACAAACATGAAAGAATGTGTACAATCGTAACTAATAAAACATACAAAAGTGTTATTATTGTTTATGTTGGCTAACAACAACATGAAGCAAATTCAAGTTTATTGTAGTAATGCACTCTGAACAACAACATAAAGCTAATTTAAGCTTATTGGAGCGATGCACTTCTGGAATAATTCTTTAACATTTAATATTAGTGTGTGAGATTAGTATGATGTAAGGGCTAAAGCTGGGGAACCAGGTTCGAGTCTTGGCGTGGGCTCAAATTCTGGGCAAATCACGTAATCTCCCTGGGGCAGATTTACAAGCCCCCTGCGCCCCCAGTGCATCACGTTGCGTGATGCACCGGTGGCGCAGCCTGCTGAGTGATATTTACAAGCACAGGTAAAGTCACCCTGCGTGACTTAACCTGTGCTTGTAAATATCGCCCCTGTTCACGCAACACTTTGCGTGTTAGGGGCGTGACATGGGTGTTGCTGTGGGTGTTCCCACGCAACACCCATGTCCACTGATGCATTTCCAAATTTACGAGAAATCGTAAACCTGGAAATGCGTCAGAATGCTACGCCACCCTAGGGGTGGCGTAGCGAGGTGCAACGAGGAGAAATGTTTTCATTTCTCCTCATTTTTTTCCTCTTTCAATGCGGGCTGCATTCTACAGCACGCATTGAAAGAGGAAATCACCTCAATTTATTGTTTTTGTGCAGGAAGGTGCCCCTTCCTGCACAGAAACAATCTCCCCACAACGCAGGCATCCTTGCACCATGGTGCAAGGGTGCCTGCGCCGGCGCATGGCAGCAGTTTGTGCTCCAGCGCAGGGGGAAGCACAGAGATGCAACATATTGTTGTAAATATGTTGCATCCTTGTGCTTCGAAACTAGCGCCGCGCAGCAAAATGACTTGCGGCACCGCGCTGCATTAGTTTCTTGTAGATCTGCCCCTCTGTGCCTACCAAGAAATACATGTGCCCTTGTGTAAAGGTGTAACGTAACTGATGTTAATGTCAAGCGCTCTAAAACCTGCAGGTTGAGTTTGCTCTATATAAACCCCCCCCCCCCTCCAAAAAAACAACAATAATAATAAACATTCAAACTGTTCGTACCAGGCATCGTGTTTTTGCCCTGGACACAGGAAGGGTTGGGGCTGCTTTTGCCGGGGGGGGTTATTTTATTTTATTAAAGTGTATTATTTGAAAAACCGACAGAGTTCCTTGGTATTTTGAACAGTTTTTTTTTTGTTGCAAATATATACAAGAGTCTAGGGGGCATATTAGCAAGAAGAGGCGATAATTATCGCCAACACCATTTAGCGTGAATTTTTTTATTGCCGCCGATCGCCAGACTCTATCGCTGCATTAGCGACGTATCAGCAACACGTCGCTAACAGGCGATAGCTACCTTTTCCGGCGGAAAGGGACGGTGATAGATTCAGCGTGACGGCGATAAAAAAAACGCACGCTAACCTGAAAAAAGTCGCGATGGGCCAATCAGCGACAGAATCCCCACGCTAATCGGCACCAGGCTTGCATTTAATGCGTACCCCGTAAAAAATGCACTATAAAAGGCCCGCCAAGCAGGAAAAAAAAAAATGGAAAATACAAGAGGAGCAATGGAAGAAGAAGCTGGGACCAGTGCAGAGGCCAGAAACAACCCCCCAAATACCCAGGAGGACCAGGCAGAGACCCATGTGAAGGCCAAGAGGAAGAGGAACCCTAAGTTCAGCCCACTGGAAAACCAGGTCCTGGTTGCGGAGGTGACACAACACCAACAAGAACTGTTTGTCAGCTCCACAGTGACATTGGCAAGGAAAAAAGATATATGGCAGGACATTGTGGCCAAGGTGAATGCCGTTGGAGAGAGGAGGAGGACAGTGGATGAGTGCAAGAAGCGCTGGCATGATGCAAAGAGCCAAACCAAGAAGAAACTAGGAGCCAACCTTAAAGCAGCGAGGCACACTGGAGGTGGCAGTCCAGCTCCACAGGAGGAGCTGGATGAGCTGGAGGAGCAGGTGTCCCGAGTCTTCAGTGAGGAGACTGTTGTTGGAGTTGCGGGCCAGGACAGTGCTGAATGTGAAGAGACACAACAACACCAGGGTGAGCATCAACCAGGGACAGGGGGAAGGGGGTGGATTGGCCCAGTGGCACCCATGTACAATGAAATGAATTGAAGTGCATACCCACATGTACTGTGGAACATGTCCTGGATACCCCTGTCCATGGTGGCATAGGGACATATCACCATACTCAAACAACACATTACACCACACACAGGGCCATAAGATCAAGAATTACGCTAACATCATCGTCGCTTCAGCAACAGGAAACTGCCGCTAAAGCGGCGCTAAGGGGCTTGAGAATATGACCCTTAGAATTCCAATAGCAGGCCAGGTCCACACCAGAACCTGGGACCATATTAGCAAGAACGGCGATAAAATAATCGCCGCATTAGCGGCAAGAAACTGCAGCTAAAGCGACGATAAGGGGCATGATAATATGCGCTATAGAATTCCAATAGAAGCCCAGGTTAGATGTGCAGGACATCTAACCTGGGCTTCTATTGGAATTCCATAGCGCATATTATCAAGCCCCTAATTGCAGTTTCCTGCCGCTAAAGCGGCGATAATTGCATCGCCGTTTTTGCTAATATGGCCCCTGGGCTTCTTTTGGAATTCAATAGGGCATATCATCAAGCCCCTTATCGCCGCTTTGCAGCAGTTTCCCGACCCTTAAGCCGCACAAATGTCATCTCCTTACTTTAAAAAATGGCCATAGATGGCTTAAGTTTCACACTGCCACTTCCTTGGTAACATGCCCCTGTCTGGACAGACAGCCACAACAATTGAAACACACTAAGAACCACACTCACAACGGTCTCCCAAACGGAGGGCACACAGCAATGCATGCCAGAAAAAACATGATGGACGACATGCACACCAGACAAATCACAACAGACAAAGCCACATGGATGTCCATGTGTACCACATAGGGCAGCACATGTTGAAACACCAAGTAAGCTCTCCTTGCTAATATGCCTAAAGTGTGCCACAATCACGCAGAAACATACCTTCACTAACAATACGCACATGTGCAGTACCCTGCAATCTTGCGTGTCTGTGAGCCACACTGACAAGGCAAGTGACAGTGCCTGATGAATAGCATACCTGCAGGCCCTACGTATTTACATGTATCAGGCAAATCACTGAGGTGGCTTAGTGTGGACTACACCCTGAAACATGCAAGTCACACTCTGACACATCCTTGTGTACATACAACCCCTGACGTAAAGAAGAAGAAAATCCAAGTCAAACAATGCCCAACGCACACAACTCTGACCAAGACTCACATACCACCCAGTTTGGCACAGCACCTCATCGGAAATGCACAGAACTCGAAAGCTCACACCTGAAAGGTATGATGGGCAGTGAAACAAAGCTGTAGGTTCCACCAGCACACAATGCAGTGCATACACAGACCGATCTGACCCCACCAACAATGACTACTCTGTGTGCAAAAGTGCATTACTCACACAAATGAACAGAGGACACAAATTGGGATGCCTGTGTGTAGATATTGTCCCATGACTTCAGTCATATCTGGAAACTGTGGGCCATATTATCAAGAACGGCGCAAACATCATCGCTGCATCAGCGGCAGTTTCCTACCGCTAAAGCGGTGATAAGGGACTTGATAATATGCCCTAGAGAATTCCAATAGCAGCCCAGGTTCTGGTGTCAAGAACAACAATCCTGGGCTGCTATTGGAATTCTCTAGGGCATATCATCAAGCCCCTTATTGCCGCTTCAGCGGCAGGAAACTGCCGCTAAAGCGGCGATAATGTTTGCTCCATTCTTGATAATATGGCCCTGTGAGCTCATAATGTACTACTACAACTTCACATATGCAACGTCCTCAATATCATAACCATCCTGCAACAGATAGCCATCTCCTCAAAAACAGTATGAATTGACACTGTCCTGCTGTCTGCTAGTCTAATCATCCAAAGCACGATTGTACATGACAAACACTGCTAAACTGTATCTCCCCTATCACATTTCAGAGGGAGAGACAGCACCTCCTGGACAGCAGCCTGGCCAAACCTTCACTGATGACGGGGATGGTTACCACACCATCGATGAGGAAGCCCTGCAATGTCTGCTAGACTGCATCAACACCTCACCTCCAGGAGCATGGCAACCCAGCAGCATTGTGCCAACACCACCCCCTGCACAAACCAGCCAGCAGCAGGCACCTCCCGCCACAGCTACCTCCCAGGACCCCGAGGCCACAACCCTGGCCTTCCAACGCCGTGTTGTAGAGCTCCAGCGGGAGGTAGCGGAACAGGTGCGGGTGGGGTTTGAGCACCTGGCAGACAAACTTGAGGACATACGTGGGTGTCTCAGTCCCATCAGGGACCACATGCAGGAGATCACGGACACCCACAGCGCCTTCAATGCCCTCCAACGGTCCATGGCTGACATTGCTGGAGTCATGATTCAGAGACACCAATCACTGTCTGCTCAGAGTGGCTCCAGTAGTGTCAGCCAGGATCTGGCCAACATCAGTCGGATAATGGAGAGCATGGAGTGGGTGCAGGCCCAAGACATGGCTGCCAGGGCTACCCACAGGCGTGAGGTTGCTGGGATCTAACATGCCCTTCACCAGCTCATCGCCTCCTTGCTGCCCCAAGGTTTGGCGCAGATGCCTGCTGCTACTGCCTCCACACCCTCAGCTCCACCACCTGATGTGTCAGTGCCTCACAGTGCTGCACCCACAATACCACCACCCACATGTGAGGCACATGACACATCAGATGATGGAGATGAGGATGACAGTGCATTTTTGCTACTGAGAAGGCAGTAACATCCATCTGTGCCAAAAGGCCAGTTTCCTCCTTGGTGCCGTGCTCAGTATCATGCTACGGCTAAACATCTTGCACTGTCTTCCACTGTCCCCCGAAAATCACCTTGGACCCCCACATGGACTGCCATATCACACTTTTCCTTGCCAATGCCACTGCAATCAGCCTGTGGACTGAACAATGCCTCTTCCCTTGGACCTGTTACCATCAAATGACTCTGTCTGGCCCTCCAACGGGCATCCATGCGATGTGGGCATGTATGGCCAAGCACTGGTCCAGTATTCATCCCCTGAATGTAAATAAAAAGGATTTACTCACACAAATGTGTGTGGTCCTTGAACAATCAAGTATCGAAGTATGTAAAAAGTGTTTGGACACTGATCCACCCAGAAGGTACACCAAGGGAAATACGAGCTATGTACATGTTTAACCTGATACAGAAATGCAGTGAGATGGGGCTGTATGTGTGAACTGGCGGTGCCCCCATTGCACTAATACAACGATATAGCAACACACCAACCGAGCCCAAATTCCCATCTTGTAAAGTCATGTATCTGTAAATGTCCAAGTCCATTGCTGGCCACGGGTTGTGTCCTCCTCAACACTTGTAAACTGATATGTCGTGTCACATCCACTCACACATGACGTGGTGGACAAACCCTGTTGGGATGGTGCACATTGCACGTCACATTCCATGAGTCAGGAGAGCATATCCACACTGATGAAGACACGGAAGGGCACATGTCCACCATACATATACGGAACCACAATGTCTGCATCAATGAAGTAGAGTGGCACATAGGGGCCCACACCGATGTGCAAGCCGTCTGTCTGCCCGTCCCTGTTGCCAAACAATGTAAGCCAAAATATTACCCCTCTCATGCTGTGACCACTGTGAGCGTATCGGGCAATGTGTGTAGGGATGTATGTGGCACTGCACTCAGCATACAGTCAGATGCACTGACAACATTTCAAGGGCGGCATCAGCATGAGTCAATGGCAGGAGTAACAGCTGGAACAGGTCTCCATGACACTGGCACTACAGGGAGCTATGCAACATTTCCCCCCTGTGTGCATCTGAACAGTGTGCCGTCACCCACACGTCATACTGGAGAAAGTCTAAACCTGACTAGTCTAGGGAGTCACTTAAGCCATGTAGGAGATGTAAACTCTGTGGAGCAAAATACACCACTCCCACAATCACCTTGTGAGTAACGTCAATTGTGAAGTCAACACTTATTATCAGAATACTTCTGTGATACAGGATACTGCTGTGCCATGTCCTGTACACAATGCACACAGAGTACTTAAAAATCATGGATGGTCCTAAGAGTGACCGGACATGTATTGGAACATATCTTGCAAAGGAAGCGTCCACACTGGCACCACGCAGCAAGTGTGACTATGTCTGTGCAATGTAGATGGACTCTGTGCCAGGAGCATCTGACATGCAGGTGTGTGACGGAATCTCTTGAACCATGCACATCCTTCCATCTCCATGATGGATAACAGTAGCTCACTGTTTTCACTTGCCATGGCATCTTATCTGGTGAAGTGCAAAATGGGCTACATGTGCAGTCCAAATCCGTGAGTCACACAGTAGATGCTGAACGTAACAGACGACTGTCCCTATATTAGGAAGTGAACCCAATTTTACTCCCTGTCATCCATGCAAGCTCAGTGTGCTCACATCTAAGGTATCCGGACACAATCCATTCTGCCAGCTTACATGTCATGAGCATACTTAGCAATTTGAATGGATAGTCCAGTCATGGCAAAAGTTGCATACAATGGCATGAGCCACACTCCACAACCTCATCCCTGACATAAGTGCAAGCAGATATCAAAAGTATCAAAATATTTATTTTAACAGTATAAATAACCATGTGATCTAAACCTACACTTAGCACTAAAAACACTACTTACATCTAATCTAACTAATGAAATCTAACTTCCCTAAACTATCCACCCTAACTAATCCTAAACACGCAACAACACATCCTAGACATCAACCCCCCTCCCACCCTTAAGGCACATCACAAGACGGGACTAAGACATCTAAGCTATACATAAACTAACTACACATGTAACCTACATAAAGATATATTTTTTGGTTTTTGTTTTTAAAATATTTTTTTATGAACAGTAAAAACATCAACCCCACACCCAAAGGAAAAGGAAACTTATCCCCAAATATGGATGAACAATCAAAATCTAATACCTACCTAAATAGCTAACACTAACTAAATTCTACACTAAAACTACACTACCTAACAAATAATTTACTAACCTAACACTACATGAATGAGGTAGCGAACATGGGAGGGAGGGAGGAGAGGGGGATGGTGTCCAGCAGGTCCACCCATCATGGCAGTCCCAGGTGTTGGTGAATGTCCATGACCCGTCTGTTCACATCAGAGATTTGCTGCTGTATAGCTGCCAGCGAAACCACAATGTCCTGCAGTGTCCTCTGGTCCCGCAAGGTGAAATGGACCACCTGATCCCCATTTGCCGATGTGACAGTGCCTTGGGTTGGGGTGGTGCGGTAGGGGGAGGTGCCACCTGTTGTGACTGGGACACACCACTGAAGCCTGATGGTCCGGGGGGGCTGTGTGGCATCCGTGGCATGCTCTGGTACCGCCTTCCACGTGCCCTTTCGACGTTCGTCACGGTACCTCCTGGACATGTTGCGGTACCTCTTTGCCACCTTCTTCACATGCCCGTAACGCTCCTTATGCACCTCAAGGGCATGGATCTGGCCTGGCGTCATGTTGTCTGTAAAACATACACAAAGCCAAATAAGAGTCTGGTACACATTTACATTCTTGTCTGTGCACTTGTGCAAAACAAGATCAACTTAACAGGCTAGCCTACACCACAGCGTAACCATATGAAGTCAGCAAGTGACCTGGACAATGGCATGTAGAAGCATGGATCAGTGAATACATACTGGGGAGACGGACATTACAGTGCATGACATGGTACATGCACTGTCACTCACAAATTGGCCTGACCGTGCACAATCAATGTGCCATTACATTCACGTGCAGAGTGTGACATGTACAAGCATATTGAGTAGGTAAGAATCATCCCCCTGTGTGTAGCACCATCCTCATCCTCATCCCCGATCAATCTGGGGTTCATTAAGCGCACTACCTACCCGTGAGGGTCCCAAGGCCCTGGGGTGGGGTGGGGGGGATCAGCACCGGATCAGTTGAAGATCCAGGTCTTGAGGTCCGTCCTGAACACGTGCAGGGTTATAGAGCGTATGATGCTCACTGGGAGAATGTTCCAGGTCTTGGCCGTGGTGTAGGATAATGCCCACCCTCCTGTTCTGTTTCTGCGGATGCAGAGTATCCCTGCCAGGGCGAGGTTGGCGTAGCCGAGATTCAACTTGGGTATGTGGAAGGATACTCTCTCGTTGTGGTATGTGGGTCCAATATTGTTGAGTGGTTTGTAGGTGTGGGTGAGGAGTTTGAAGGTGACCCGCTTCTCGCCAGGGATCCAGTGGAGGTCTTGTAGGTATTGCTTAATGTGCTTGTGACGCAGTGTCCAGAGGACGAGTCTGGCTGCGGCGTTCAGGACGCTCTGTAGCTTGTGTTGAAGGGTTCAGTTGTTCCAAGCGTATAGTGCTTTGCCGTCAGCGAGACTGCTGGTTATGAGTGCGTGGGTGACGGTCCTTCCGCAGTCGGGGGCGTTCCATTTGAAGTGCTTTAGGAGGATGCGTAGGCAGTTGAAACTGGTGGAGACAACAGCGTAGATCTTGCGGTTCATGGAGAGGGAGGAGTGGAGGATGATGCTGATGTGTGGTGCGTGGTCAGTGGGGGTGGGTGGGTTTCCGAGGGCGGGGGGCCACCAGAAGTTGTTGCGGCGGAGGTGCAGGTTCCAAGGATGAGGACCTTGCTCTTCTCAGAGTTGAGTTTTAAATAGCTGTCTTACATCCAGGCTGCTACATTCCCCATTCCTTCCTGGAAACTGAGTATGGTGTCTTCGGGCTCCTTAATGAGTGAGAGGATGAGCTGGGGGTCGTTTGCGTAGGATACAATGCTGAGCCCATGCTGTCTGACGATGGCGGTGAGGTTGGACATGTAGATGTTGAATAGCGTGGGTCTGAGCAGGATCCTTGGGCTTTTGCAAACTGATGTATGGCGTTGATCACTTCCTTGGCGTTGTTTGTGTTGGGCGGGCTTTTGTCTGTTAAGAAGGTCAGTTTGGTGTCCATTATGCGCTGGTGGTATTCCTTCAGGGCGCTCCTGTGGTTGATCCGACTGTCCTTGCTTTACTCGTTTTGCAAGGTTTCCCTAGTCGTCTACAGGAGCCCCTGGCTTCTTGTGGTTCTGTGTTGAACCAGGCGGCCTTCAGTGGGCGTTGTTTGGCAGGGTGGCGTAGGGGTTTGAGCTTGTCAGCGCAGCTGGAGATCCTGCAGTGCAAATCATTGGCAGCAGTGTTGTTGTTGGTCGTGGCACTGGGGGTGTCTTGGGGGAGGGTGGTGTTGAGGAGTTGCTCTGCAAGCTTGCTCAAGTTCTTCCGTGGTGTGAGCGGTGGTGGCTTGTGTGTGGTGGTGGTGTTGAAGGTGAAATGGACATAGTGTGTTCCGTCCAGGTGGGCTGGGTGGTGTGGCAGAAACGGATGTTTGTCCCTCCCGCAGGGATTGGCTGGAGGGTGTATCCAGCTTTGTGTGGGGGCGTGTTGACCAGCATTTTCAGTCCAAGTTTGGCGAGGTTGGCTAGGGGAGTGCTGGCGTCGGTGTCGTGGCAGTTGTCGAGGTGTACATTCAGGTCCCCGAGTAGAATGTAGTCTGTGGAGTAGATGGCATGGGGTGCGGAGAGCTTGACGATGGTAGTTGCCGCCTGGTTGCGAGGTCCCGGTGGTCTGTTGATGAGGGTGCCGCACAGCGGGGTCCTGGGGCTGGTCTGGATCTGGAAGTGAAGGTGTCCTGTGTTTGAGTGGGAGTCAATCGTGCTGGATGTGGATGGCCAGAGGGGCTTCTTGTGTGCGATGGTGAGTCCTCCTCCTGGCCGGTGGGGGTGGTCCTTTCTCTGGATCTTGTAGCCTCGGGGATGGCCAGTGGCGATGTCGGGGCCGGAGGTCGCGTTGCTCCACTTTTCGGTGAAGAAGGCGATGTTGCACATGACCTCTACGGCGTGTCTGTGCAGGGAGCACACGTAGGTGATAATGCAAGTCAGGTATTCGGCCGCGTGTGCGTCGGGCGGTCCTCTGGCGTTTGCGTTGGTATTGTCGTTGCGGGAAGATCTGTGGCAGAGTCTGCACGGGAACTCTCCATGGGTTGTGTTTGGTGAGGTTCTTTGGGAGTCGGTGTGTGTCCTCCTGCTATGAGTGCTTGGAGTATGGAGGAGTTGTACCTGCGCAGACACAGGGATCCGGGGTCCATGGCGCTGTCCGCGGTCGGGTTGCAGACGGGCGCAGACGGGCCAGGCTCAGGCGTGCGCTGCGCGTTACCGCTGCGCAACAGCGCTGTGCCGCCATGATGTGGGGGAGGGGGGATGGAAGAGTGGCTGGGAGGAGGGAGCTGGGCGATCATGGGAGGGTTCACGGGTGGAAGCGGCTGCGTGAAAGGGGGTGAAACGGCAGGCCAAACGTAGGGAAGCAAAGTTTGGATGACCAACAACAGTGAGGCAAGTATAAGGAGATCAAACCCCAGGCAGGCACAATACAGCTAATGAGAAGTCACACAGTGAAGGAAACAAAATAGCAGTCAAAAAAATTAATGGCTGCCACAGGCCTGTGACACATGCCTGCATGACAGGTACACTGCCCATGTGCAGGCATGTGTGGCCTCAGACACATGTGTGTGGTTCATCACGACTATGCCAACACAGGCAATCTAGCAGCAGAGTGCAAGGCCGTCTGCGAGCAGGGAGGTCTGTTCATGTGTAGAGAGGACTTACTTATGGCATATGAACTGACCTGAAATGACAATTTGTGACTTTCATGTGTGTCGCTTTGTGCGGCACACATGAGAGATACATTGTGGAAGAATGAGGTATGTAAATGTATGTGCTGGAAGGGCCACCCTGCTGTGCTCATACACACCATGTCAATGTTCATATCCCATGTGGGCTGCACAAAGCAGGTCACGGGTGCAAATCATACATGAGGAGCAAAAAGCATGTCTGCTCATCAGTCAAGAATACCACAGGGAGGTGATTGTTGTAGATTTGTGCGCTGCAAACTATGATTTCCACACCTGGGACTCGGGGCCAGCCTCTGATGCAATGGGTTTTGCCGTGTTATGCGAAACACAAGCCACACTGCACGCCCCATTCACACTTAACACGGCGTGGCAGTGTACCTCATTGACAAGTAAGCGTTGATACACGTGGAATTTCTTAACGCTGCTTAGATCATGATGCTAGGCCCCTATTAACGACGCTACTTTGATGACACTCACGTTGACTGAGCGTATTGGCTGGAGGATGAGCACCTCACTTTCAATGTGTGTCACTGGCTGGTGATGAGCAAGTCACAACTGTGAGACAGATGCATTTGTCCAGAGTCACTTACCGATTGGTGCACGCTGCTGACTTCCACACTACATCATCACACTGTAGGCAAGGTAGCTGTGATACACACCCATACGTCATTCAGCAATGAACATCATGTGAACCAGACATCCATGCCACTGCAACATGCTAGTCAATTAAGTTCAAACTCACCAGTGGCGTGTGGGTCCTCAAAGCTGTCGATGTCCCCCTGTGTGATTGGCGGACGTCCATCTGTGAGACAAGTGAAGAAATATGTATGTCTATCAGCCTGGAAATCATATGTGTCGTATTCCTCATACCAATCAGCTACATGACAGCATACGCGACATTACTGTAGTGTGGCATTGCAGGTTGACTACACAGTACATGATTGTGTCAACTTTGATTGCCATTGACACCAGACCTGTGACAGCTGAGTTTTTGGACTGACAAGACTGCAATGCTTGCTTCCATGACCATAATCGTTGAGCCAGTCAGCCACAAGGCACCATTACTCCATGCATCATGATGTTCTACATGCACTTTCTACAATTGAGTAGCTGCAGGTTGCAGCAAACTGTTACACAGGAGTTGTTTGTCTATAACAATCTGGAGATGTACACTTTCCTTAGTTCATTTATCGCCATCAAATACATTTCCACGCAGAAACTATGTCCAAAGGGAAGTGTAGCCAACATGACACAAATCATGATGCCAGCTTATTGACACTAGCTTTTGACCATCACACAGCTCACATGGACAAATCTATGGATAGTCAATGTACTCTCACACATGTCAGTCACAAACATTGATCTGCCTGCAAGCACATTATTTTACTGTGTGCCTGCAATGGCAAAACAGTGCTGAGTGTTGGAACAGCGGAGTGGATGACACAGACTTGCAACAAATGCTTGACATTGGGATGTGTCGTTTCTGCTCTGATGTGCCAACAATATGCACAGACGCTTTGCGTCTCACACCTCAAACAACATCCATCGCTCACCATGTCAGCGGTGGCCCACACGTAGTTATTTTCATTCCTCACACTCTACGCAACTTGATGTGGATTTTGTACTTACCACCCTGAATGCAGTCATTACTCCCACGTAGTCCAGGAGGTCTGCCTCATGTGCCAGCAGGTCCTGCCATCAGTGCTTCTATTGGCACACGCTGCGGTCGACTCCAAAGCATCGTAGCATTTGCACCCGCACACGCTCCCACCTGATCTTCCGCACTGTCACATTGTACCCCTGCAGGACACGGCCTCCCCTCTCCAACATCAATGGCAGATAATATCTGATTAGCCACAGGAACCCCCCCAGTGCCCCCTCGGACATCCTGCCTTCCCTGCCCACAGCCAGCATCTCCCTAAACACCTGTGACCCCAAAGAACAGAAAGAAAACCCTCTTAACTTACCCCAACAACTATTAAATTACACTACCCCAAGACAGACACCCGACAAAAAATGGCACAATAGACTATGTAACACACTTACTAAGTACACAACACTTCACAGACACTGGACACAGGACACAGCAACACTCAGGAAACTCTCTACTGCAGCACACACCACCAACACACCTCCAGCACTCTCAACATTCACCAGCAATGTGCTCAAAAGTGAAAGTGAAAGAGCAGAACACTACTCCAGTACACAGGAAGCATGCAGACATCACTTCCTGTCTGTTTGCGGCCCGTTTTTGAGTTAGCGGCGAAAATCTGCACGCAAAGAGTAGCAAGGGTGTCCTTATTGGGTTAGCGGTGAAAATCGGCACGCAACGAGTCGCAAGGGTGTCCTTTAAATGTGGAAAAGTGTTGGGCGATGTATTTTGACATAGGGCGTGTGTGTAAAGAGAGAAATATTATCGCTTTGTCGTGTTAGCGGCAAAATCTGCACGCTAACGGCAAATCAATACAGTGATGCACTGTCTTAGTGCAAAAATCATGTCAGAGTACTCTAACAATATGTGGGAGTTGGTTGTCACTCACTTTTCACCATGCAAATGATGTTTCACAACACATGTCACCCTAACTGGCTATATTCTACACATGTCACACCATATTAGCATAGCTCACAAGTGAGCCATCACTCAGTCATGCATTCTTTGAGTGTACTACTCACCCGTGGGGTACACATGACATAGGGGCATCACTTTCAGTCCGCTTCCAGTTGTTTGGGTACCTGCATGTGTTTGAGCTGATGTAAATGTTACATAGTGGGTTGTGTGCGATGGTAGATGTGGGTCTCTGCTGGATGTGAGGGAGCCAGGGGTCTGTGTGGGGCCCCAAATGGTTGCCTTTCCGAGTGGAGGAGGTGTCTTCACCCATGCCTGGTGTCCATTTGGAGATGGCGTTCTGTTTGTTGTTCAGTGGTGGTTGTGGTGCGTCTGCTTCGTCAATGTACTGGTCCACATACTTGTTGTTGAGCTTGTTGATCTGGACGTGGTCATGGCTTCCAGGCTACTAGCTACTGACACACAGATAAGTGTTTTGTACCCCATTGCATGCCCTATTTCTATAATTTCCCCCATTTCACGCCCTATTTCCATAATTTCCCCCATTTCACGCCCTATTTTCAAGATTTGCCCCATTTCATGCCCTATTTTCATGATTTGCCCCATTTCACGCCCTATTTTCATGATTTGCCCCATTTCACGCCCTATTTTCATGATTTGCCCTATTTCACGCCCTATTTTCATGATTTGCCCCATTTCACGCCCTATTTTCATGATTTCCCCCATTTCACCCCCTATTTTCATAATTTGCCCCATTTCAAGCCCTATTTTCATAATTTGCCCAATTTCACGCCCTATTTTCATGATTTGCCCCATTTCACGCCCTATTTTCATAATTTGCCCCATTTCACGCACTATTTTCATAATTTGCCCAATTTCACGCCCTATTTTCATGATTTGCCCCATTTCACACCCTATTTTCATGATTTCCCCCATTTCACGCCCTATTTTCATAATTTTCCCCATTTCACGCCCTATTTTCATAATTTTCCCCACTGCACACCCCATTTTCATGATTTGCCCCATTGCACCACCTATTTTCTGGTTTTACACCATTGCACGCCCTATTAGCATTTATTTGGACATTGCATGCCCTCTTTGCATCTTTTACCCCATTGCATGCCAACAACTGGCATCTCTTACCCCATTGCACACCAACAGCTTAATCTTTTAGCCCATTGCACACACTATTTGCATCTCTTACCCCATTTCACGGCCTAATTTTTTAGAGATTTCACACTACATACACACTCCTAATGAGCTTTTTTTAGCAATTACAACAGACTACAATTGTGCTATTCATCACAGACGACAACCTATTTAGGCAGGTTTACACTTAGGAGTTGCAACATTTTTGCATTGGCTAGCCTGCATTGCACCATGAAGACTCTAGTCTAACACACACTTGACACACTGCAAAGCATCTCTGTACTGAGGAGACATTCCCAGCATCAACGGAGTTGTGTTCTTTGCTTTGCACATATTGAGCAACGTCACACTTTTCAGAGTGATGTACCCATGCTGGACAGTAACATGCAGACAGGGTATGTGTGTATGAATTTTTATTGCCACACACCGTGTTATTGGTAAATTAGCTATGACATACATTGGAGGGGGACTGTCACAATGTGACGTGCTCAGTTGAAGAAATTGTTTATGATTCTGTTCCTTCGGGCAGTCCCAGCTGCATTTGCTGAGGGGTGTGCGCCACCTGCCTCTTCTTCATCATCTTCCTCGTCTTCATCTGGTGGTGCAGGCACTTGAATCCATGGTGCTTTGGTGCGCACACATATGTTGTGCAAAACACAAAAAGCCATGATGATTTTGTTTACCATTTCAGGGCTGTACAGCAGGCTTCCACCTGTGATGTCCAGGCAACGGAAACGTGACTTTACCACGCCAAATGTGCGCTCCACAATGGACCTGGTGCGTCTGTGTGCTGCATTATACTGCCTCTGGGCTTGGGTTGTGGAGTTTCAGAGGGGTGTCATCATCCACGGGCATAGTGCATATCCTTGGTCCCCTGTGACATGTGGGAGCAAGATGAATACATCATTGGTTGTGCTGGATGTGTTGTTGGTGTAGATGGTTTTGTGGGGTGTCATTTATGTTATGTTGTATCTCATGTTAGCCATGTGTTGCTTCTGTATGCTTACAGGCATGTTTTCAATTTCTATTGCCTCACTGTTGTTACTCCCTCCACCAAGCCAATTCAATTGTGTGCGCTGCTCGGTTGCATGAGTGGCTCTTCTCCCGTCTATCGCTGACACTAATCCACCCTCCTCACAGTCATTGCCATGTGAAATGTATGATGCAATAGGCCACACAACACACAGTTCACATTCTGTTCTGCTGCTGCCGCCGGGCCGGCAACAACGCACTACACATGCTGTTTCCTGTCACAAGCTGACACACATCAACAGCTATATGCCCCCTCGCATGCAGGGCCCATTGAGGGCAGGAACGCTTCACCCACACCATCAACATCATCAGACGCAACACCATCCACCCCCTGGACTACGTGCTCATTCCTGGCTTAGCCTCCAACTCACATGCCACGACTGCTCCACATACCTTGTACTCGGTGAAATGTTTGCTGACATCAGGCTGACCAGGGTCGTCACCACACTGAGCCATTAGGCAGGACACGCCTTTGACGTCTTCTTTGCATGTGTGGACTTTGTCTAGTTCATCGACCACACTAAACGCACATGTGTTGTCCACTTACGCATGCACAACCTTGTTGTTGTACCCCAAGCCACCGTTTCCTACATGCAGGCCACCACTGATTTGGTGATGCACAGTCACCGAGGGGATGCTACACACCACCATCAACAGCAACATCCACAACACTGCAGTCGTCAGCTATGTCACAAGTACACAGTTTTCTATACATGTATCTCCAACTGCGCATGCACCCTTGTCCCATTGTGCAACTGCTACATATGGCAGGCACTGAAGGCTACCTCGGTCAGCACCAACATCAGAGTTGGCTGATGCATCTGTGGACACGTGGTGGATCTGGTGCAGGCATTGGGATATTAGTAGACAGCACCACCCACATGGACCAGATGCTCATATTCACCATCAACAATACGCCCACACACAATACAGGTCTGTGATTTGCAACAGTGATGATCTACAGCTGGGGCGTGCTATCCACAGGGGAAACATGGGTCCTCCTCCTCGTAACAAAACATTCAGCATGTGGGATCATCTTGTGGGCCATTGCCTTCAGATGCCCCCACCGCAAATTTATGTACCTAGGCCCCATATTTGGAACCTCCATCTCCATGTACCTACTGCTGTACACAGTGGCCTGCAGCTGCTTCACCTGCCTCTGCATCCTCCATGCTGCCTTCAAATAGTTCCCCACATTGTTGTGTGCAACGGTGTCCCACACAGTAATTGCCATCAAGCTGGCCTACATATACACACTATATGCCAACATGGGCACATCTGCAGTCAGCTTGGTCCCGACTGTCCAGCACAACACCTACACACTGGGACTTGTGTTACTACTTTCTTTATGATTCGTGTGCCTCCATCGCACGTACATGGTTCCCA
Organism: Calotriton arnoldi; assembly: GCA_963921515.1. Taxonomy (NCBI): domain Eukaryota; kingdom Metazoa; phylum Chordata; class Amphibia; order Caudata; family Salamandridae; genus Calotriton; species Calotriton arnoldi. The sequence goes on from CAWUFW010005781.1 coordinate 138,989, forward strand.
CCTCTCCCCACATTTGCTTAGGGGTGGCAGAGAGGCTACGCCTTTGGGTAAGGTTGATCTACATATCTAGCCACAGTTCCCACAGTTCCTGGTGTTATTGTGTCTGGTATGTGGTGATGTTGTTTGACATGTTGTATGTGTGATTGTGATATGTACATTCTCACATTTCTTATTTGCATGTCTGTGATGTTGAGGCATGTGTTGTGTTACATTGGTACTTACCAACTAGTACTGCATTTCCGTATGTACCATCCTGGAAGCGCTGGTTTATGATGGACTGTTGAAAGATGTAGGAATCATGCACACTCCCTGGGAACTTGGCTACGACATTGGTGAACAGTCCGCGGTGGTCCACTATTGCCTGCACATTCATGGAGTGGGTGTGCTTTCTGTTTCGGTATATGTGTGCACTGTCCGCAGGGGGCACAAATCGGACATGGGTGCAGTCTATTGCGCCCAACACTTGTGGGAATCCGGCTATGGCGTAGAATCCTTGCTTGATCTCAAGCTGTTCCTGCACAGTGTTGGGGAAGTGAAGTTGCTGGGGTATCAGGCTGAGTATGCCATCCAAGACAGTTGGGAGGAAGATTGAGAAGGATGCCTGTCAGACTCCTCCGACTCTGGCCATTGTTGGTTGAAAAGTCCCAGAGGCCAACATATGCAGCACGGCCAGCAGCTTTGTCTGCGGAGGGATGTTGGTTCTCCGCTGTGTTAGTGGCGTCAGCCTGTGGGCTATCAGGTTCAGGATGTGTTCAATGGATGTCCTTTTGAGCCTGTAGTGGGCAATGACCTCCTCTGGTGTCAGGTCACCAAGGCTGAGACGTCTGCGCAGGGGCCGTCATCGTCTTTGGCGCTGCCTCGGTGGTGGTCCTGGAGGAGGTGGCAGTGGCGGTGGTGGTTGTTGCCTTCGTGGGACTCCTAGCTGAATGATTAGTGACTCCATGGCGTCTGTGGGTCTTCAGCTGTGTGTCTTGGCTGGTCTCCCTTATATGCCTCCTTTTATCACCAGTTTTTCAGTGTTTAGAACTGTTTTTTTCAGTTCTTATTTTCCTCCAGCTAAGGGGCCTTAACGTGAGTTTTTTTATCGATTCGCAGGTCCAGGACATCATTGGTAATAGTGCGATGGTGTGTTAGCGACTTTTTTCTTCGAATTTTACGAGGGTACTCCTATTTTGCATGCCATTAGCGATAATTGTCGCTGCCATGCACTGCAATAGTGAAAATGGCAGCTATCGCTGGATAGCTGTCACTAACGTAGGTTAGCGACATCTTGCTAATCGGGCGATAAAAAAATCACCGCTTTAACGGGAAAAAAGTCTTGCTAAAGCGGCGATAAGCCCTTGGTAATATGCCCCAAGATACTTTACTCAATTAATATACCTGCTGGAGAAAGTTCAGAGTTTTCTGTATTACTATATAAAGCTCATCAAAAGTAGTGCGCAGGGTTACGATACCTGCTGCACATGACGTGTACGGTGTACCATTTAAATCAAAGCGCTCGTAGAATAAGAATGGGTGAATAATGACCTTGTTTACCAGCGGCAATTTGTGCATATTTTTAGTTTGTGGTAGCTGCACTGCTGGAACGAGTCTTTAATATTTTATATTAGTGTCAAACTGAACTGAGCCACAGTAGCTGTACCAGGCATAGTTAATGTTCCCGGTGAACTGGAAGGATAGAGGCCATTTTAATGCAGGTGGCCAATTTCTCGACATTATTCATTTCCACAGAAAGTTGGATAAAGGTTGCTGCTTTTGCCGCAAGAGGAAGGAGTCCATTTCGTAGAAAGGCATCATTTTAAAAAGAACTGCAAACTTAATTGTATTTGCAAAAGTTTCCAAGCACTTTTAAAAGGGACAACATACGTCTATTAATTAATTTATGGATTCCGAGAAATATCCTGTTAGCTAACAAAAAAGGACAAATACACTGCGCCCAACAAAAGCACCATACTGAAAACGTGCTTCCATCTAATAGTAAATTTAAAAAAACAAACACGCACATGAAGCTTTTTTAATTTTGTGTAGATGCTGCATTCCTGCACACAGCCTCTAATATTTCAAATATAAACAAAGTCAACCACACTAGCCGTACCGGGTGTGGGTCGCTTTTGCAGCACATGGCAGGATTTATAAAAATGTAATCTTCAGAAAACAACTGCAAACTTCCTTATAAACATACAAAATTGTGATTAGTGGCCTTTTCCTACATTGGTAAAATAAAACAAGAACAAGAAAAACGCACGAAACCACATACAAAGATTAAAAAAAACAATACATAAAACAACAACAGACACATTATCCAAAAGACTGATCCCGACAAACATTCTGTTAGCCAGAACAAACGCACAAATAATACACTGCATCCAACAAACCACCACAAAAACAATTGTGCTTCCATATAACACAAATTTTCAAAACACACACTAACTCACGCAGCAGCCTTACATTAAAAAACAAATAAAAACAATAAATGGGTTCTCCGGGTGATCTCACTTTCACAGATGACAAACACTTTAAATAAACAACCGCACAGGAAGAAAAGGAAGAAGCAGTCCCTTACATTACAGGTAGTTCCAGTTCCATAAGATAAAGACACACATGAAGCCAAGCCACTGAAAGCATAATCACACGTGTAAATTAAACAAACAGATGGACAGCCAAAAGGAACCCTGAGGCTGCGATGCACAGACAGGAGGAGGAGTCATCCCAGCTATGCCAGGAGAAAGCATGAAGGTGTTGCGATGCTCAACAAAACAAAGAAATGCGATCTTGGTGCATAGTTTACAAAGACAATATAAAGGCATGCAAGCAGCGTGCACGTCACTGCTAGTTCCCGCGGCAATACTCCATGGGAGTTACCTTGTAAGAAAAGGTGGTGCATGCACCAATCATTAGCCATTTGCAGGCTATGATTTTGGAATGACACAGACATAAGCCAATCCAAACCGGTGGGATGGGTCAGACCCCACAAAGTACATATAAGAGATCATCTGACAACGCAAGCGCTTTTTAGGCTCGACCTAAAAAATGCACTATTGCAAAGTCAAGAAGACAAAGGCTGAGTGAGTCCAAGGGGGAGGCAACATAAAATGTGGGGGTAATTTTGTGGGAGTGGAGAAAGCGCACAATGTTGAGGATGATGATGAATGTGACGTATATTGCACACGGCTACTCTGCAGTGTGTCCCGGTGCATTTGCAAAGGTCTGAAAAAAGAAAAGAAAGGCCAGTTCTGTTGTTTAATCCTGATTAAAAAGCCTGGTTTTCAGCCTTTTCTAAAATGCTGCTGGGTGACTAATAGCGCGAAGTTCCAGAGTGACATTGGTTCACGCTGTAATGTATCTTCAAAGAGTTACCCCCAAAAACCATCAATCTAATGTTACCTAACTTGAACAAGCATTTGCAATGCAATAGGTGTCGCATTCACGCATGTTTGAGCAATTGGCATTGTAAATGACAATGCCTTTTATTTATGTTTTGGGTTTTAAAACCTAAATAAAAGGCATTGTCATTTATAATACTAATACCTTAAACTCTCGCAAATGCGAGACCTATTGCATTGCAATAAAGGGCCTTCTTGACTGCTTGTTAGATCGTAAATATCAGAGGAAGAAACTGGCCTGCAACGTCTTCAAAGTAGTGATAAATAGCGCAGTAAAGAGGATGTGTAAGTGTTGTACACAGACACAAAGTGCGAAGTGAGAGTTACATATGATCTGAGCTATAAACACTAACAAAGTGCTTCAACACCTTTCGCTCTGTGATTACACTGTCGCGGCTCAGGAGGAAGAGCGGGAGGGGGGCTATTTCCTGCCCTCTCCATGATTTGAGTGTGCAGTGTTGCATTGCGTAATGTCATTGCTATCTTTGGCCTAATAAAAAACACTCCAGCTGAGTAGGGCCCTGGCTTCACCTCCTGGTGCAGGGCGGGCTGTGCTTTATGGCAGGCATGGAGGGAGGGATGGTCTTGGCTGCAGCTCCAGCCTCGTACAGTGCCCCTGCTATTACTAGTGAGCGAGAGGCATTGAGGTGGTGGTATTGGTTTTGGTGGTGGTGGTATTGGTATTGGTGGTGGTGGTATTGGTATTGGTGGTGGTGGTATTGGTGGTGGTGGTATTGGTATTGGTGGTGGTGGTATTGGTATTGGTGGTGGTGGTATTGGTGGTGCTGATATTGGTGGTATTGGTGGTGATGGTATTGGTGGTGGTGGTATTGGTGGTATTGGTGGTGGTGGCATTGGTGGTATTGGTGGAGGTGGTATTGGTGGTGGTGGTACTGGTGGCGGTATTGGTATTGATGGTGGTGGTGATCCAGCGCGAAGTGGCCAAGGTTGGATACCTTACACACCAAAACTGAACTTTTTCAATGGGCCCATATACCTTTATCTATATACCTTTATATATATTTTCCGTGGCCCGTTTCCCGCTGGAAGGGTTTTGATTTCTAATAATTCCACAATCCTGATTAGTTATTTCTCTGTAACAATAAATCAGTTACAATATTATGACTAACTAATCTTCACGAATCAACACTCTTCCTCTGGTCGATGGACCATTAGTTGAGTTAGTTGATGGTGATATTAACAACTTCTTAACTAAACTTCGTAAAGAAATAACCACAGACTCTGAATATAATAATTATGATGAGTTTATCTAAAATTTCAGTCATTAGTTTGAACGCTCATTTATTACAAATACACAGTGCAAAACTCCATTTTCTCAAACGGGAGAGAGAAAGCAATCTTAAAGCAAATTACATTCAATTACACAAGCTTTCAACAAACATTAATGCATAAGAGTGGATAGATGAAGAGACATAAGGTACATCAAATATATTTGCAACGAAATATGCAAATACTAGATAGAAATTACATTTACCTAATGAGGGTAACAGGAAAACCAACTCTCTGGCCAAAGGGCTGGTGGAGGTCCCCTGACTTAGGATCAGGAGACAAAGATTAAAGGATAGGATCAGGACAGGTTTGATACTTACTATACTGCTCTACAACCCGATGCATCGGGGCGATTCCCTCTCTTTCACTCTCTCCCTCCCCGATATTCTTCCGCAATCTTCAATTCTAATCAGGCAATAGTCTAGATCTTCTGAGTCTACAATCGTCTTCTCTCTTTTTCTCTCTCTTGCTCAACTCCCAGCAGCGTTGTCCGCATCATATCATCGTCATCGTCAATCTCAGCAGCAGCACTAACTTCTCTTATTCAAATCACTCTAATTATATTCTTTATTTCTTCATGTCCCACCCTCAATGGTTGCGACTTCACTAAACTATGGAATATGATTGGACGAGGTTAGGGGTGTCTTCATCATCCCAAGCTGATGTATTAATTTTATTAGCCAAACCCATTGTTTGTTAATTCTGCCCCTTCTACTCATTCATAGTTTTATTTGAAACATGCATAATTTGTTGCAAATGCCATAATTCACTTAATACAGGCTTCACAGTTTGCTGCTACATCTTCTTCTTTTCCCATCCTTTTTGTCCTTGGGGTTTGGTAAGCGTTCAACTCCTTCTGTGTCATCGGTCCTCTCATGGACTCACTGCTCATGCGCAGCTTTCGCCATCTTCTTTTTTAGTCAAGGCCCAGTAGGCCCAAATATTCACTATTAATAAAAGAATCAAAAACATATATTATTTTCTTGAACATGTAATTCTCACTGTTCACCACCCACCTCTACTCTATCCCATGTGATTATTATTACTCCTGAGAAAAAGCGTTAATAGCAGCAGCTTTCTTTTTAATCAAGCAAGCATATGTCGAGCATGCCGTACCTCAAGACCGCATTTCAATTCTTCATGCACATGCATGAGAGTTTTCCCCTCTCAAAGCGAGTTAGTCACGTTATTCTATGCGTCATTTAGGTTTGCGTATGCGCAAAGCATTTTAGCAAGTTAAAGCGGGTTTTAATCGTGCTGTGTTTTATTTCTTATTAATTTAAGCATGGGTAAGCATTTCTCCCCATGTTTCTGTTATGGGTGCATATTAGTTATGCATTATCTATCAATTAATACTTAGTAAGTGTTAAAGGAAGATTCTATCGAGCAAGTCTAATTTTCCTGAGTCCTTGCTCCATCAATCCCCCCTCTGATGGCATTTTTGAGCCATCATAAAATACCCATCATTACCAAGTGCCAACTTTTATTCATTTAGATTTTTAGTGTCTTCCTTTCTTTCTTCTAATTCTTCTATTCTCCTTTTCACACCTACTCCTTTTATTTTATCATATATACTTCCATTCATCTCTTCCCTCTTTTGCCAATAATATATCAAGAGCAAGTCGATTTTGCAAAACCAAAGATCTAATTGCAACCATTTCAGTATTAATCATTAAGAACCCCCAGCAGTATCTGTTGAAAGACGATCAACTACTGTTGACAATTTGCGTATCTTATGTGAATTCAGTATGACTCCAACTGATGATATCAGTGCACTAAATATATCACCTACTATTTCTGAAAAACTTGTTCTTTTAGTTCGTTTTAGTCCTTGACTTATTACATTAATTTCATTGCTCTTAGTAATGAGGTATACCTTTGGAAATACTATCCCAAGATAGCAACTTCCATACCACTGTGTTGTCAAGCTATAATAGGCATTTTTACCACACACATAATATATTCCTGGAAAAACAGGATCCGTTCCACCTTTTAGTCCCCATCCCCCCATGATTAGGAAGGTATGTTCACAATCACTAGAACCAATGAAAATGTTGTTATGGTCTGTTTTTAGTCTATGTAGACAGAATTTTCCCAATTTTGACAAGTCTAGGGACATTGCAGCATGAGTCTCGCTTTTCTTATAGTCCCCTTCCTTATTAGCCCATGGAGGTACATGTGACTTCTGTTCAACAGCCTTCTTTTGAAAATCCTGTCTTCTTTCCTCTACCAAATTTAGGAAATCTTTTTCTTCATCTCGTAACATACATGTTAAATTGTTTTTATGCGCATATGTTATGTCTATTGGGTTTGTTGTTAGGAAAAACTCACCCATAAATTCTGCATCTTTTGCACTAAGTACTGGGTTTAGGTTTCTTCTAATAGGAATCTCTGGGAATACCAACACCATACCCTTGAGGAGTGGTCCCAGAGACATAGTCATCACAAGCAACTGTTGTTTGAGATCTATCATCAGCAAACTGTGTTCTCTCCATTTCTTTGTGGACCCCTTTAAAGGGTTGAATCTCTCCTTCTTTTATGTATGATTGAGGCTAGTATGAGAGGTGTTTGACTGGTAAGAATGAATGTTTGTGAATAATCTGTTGTGGGTAATGCATATGTTTCTCTTTAAGAAATTAATACTGTACTAGTTAAGAATCTAAGTAATTATATGTACAGAGAATGACATATGGAGATATGTATGTATTTTTTTAATATATGTACACAAAAAAGAAAGAAAAATAACAAATATCCAAAAAATGTTTTGTATACCTATGAAATAATAATTGTCAGAGATTAAATACAATGAATAATAAAAATATCTCTGACAGCACTGTGTTTTCAGGAGTGTTTTGTTGGTTTGTTGGCATGTCAGAACCTAAGTAGGTCATATCAAAGCAATATAGGTCAGATAAGAGGTCTTGTGGTTCGTTAGCAAGGTTGGATACCTTACACAACAAAACTGAACTTTTTCAAGGGGCCCATATAACTTTATCCATATACTTTTATATATATTTTCCTTGGCCCGTTTCCCGCTGGAAGGGTTTTGATTTCTAATAATTCCACAATCCTGATTAGTTATTTCCCTGTAACAATAAATCAGTTACAATATCATGACTAACTAATCTTCACGAATCAACACTCTTCCTCTGGTCGATGGACCATTAGTTGAGTTAGTTGATGGTGATATTAATAACTTCTTAACTAAACTTCGTAAAGAAATAACCACAGACTCTGAATATAATAATTATGATGAGTTTATCTAAAATTTCAGTCATTAGTTTAAACGCTCATTTATTACAAATACACAATGCAAAACTCCATTTTCTCAAACGGGAGAGAGAAAGCAATCATAAAGCAAATTACATTTAATTACACAAGCTTTCAACAAACATTAATGCATAAGAGTGGATAGATGAAGAGACATAAGGTACATCAAATACATTTGCAATGAAATATGCAAATACTAGATAGAAATTACATTTACCTAATGAGGGTAACAGGAAAACCAACTCTCTGGCCAAAGGGCTGGTGGAGGTCCCCTGACTTAGGATCAGGAGACAAAGATTAAAGGATAGGATCAGGACAGGTTTGATACTTACTAGACTTCTCTACAACCCGATGCACCGGGGAGATTCCCTCTCTTTCACTCTCTCCCTCCTTGATATTCTTCCGAAATCTTCAATTCTAATCAGGCAATAGTTTGGGTCTTCTGAGTCTACACTCGTCTTCTCTCTCTTGCTCAGCTCCCAGCAGCGTTGTCTGCATCATATCATCGTCAATCTCAGCAGCAGCACTAACTTCTCTTATTCAAATCACTCTAAATATAGTCTTTATTTCTTCATGTCCCACCCTCAAGTGTTGCGACTTCACTAAACTACGGAATATGATTGGACGAGGTTAGGGGTGTCTTCATCATCCCAAGCTGACCTATTAATTTTATTAGTCAAACCCATTGTTTTTTAATCCTGTCCCTTCTACTCATTCATAATTTTATTTGAAACATGCATAATTTGTTGCAAATGCCATAATTCACTTAATACAGGCTTCACAGTTTGCTGCTACATCTTCTTCTTTTCCCATCCTTTTTATCCTTGGGGTTTGGCAAGCATTCTACTCCTTCTGTTTCATCGGTCCTCTCATGGACTCACTGCTCATGCGCAGCTTTCGCCATCTTCTTTTTTAGTCAAGGCCCAGTAGGCCCAAATATTCACTATTAATAAAAGAATCAAAAACAGATATTATTTTCTTGCACATGTAATTCTCTCTGTACACCACCCACCTCTACTGTATCCCATGTGATTACTAATATACTTGAGCAAAAGCGTTAGTAGCAGCAGCTTTCTTTTTAATCAAGCAAGCATATGTCGAGCATGCAGTACCTCAAGACTGCATTTCAATTCTTCTTGCGCATGCGTTAGAGTTTTTCCCTCTCAAAGCGAGTTAGTCACGTTACTCTATGCGTCATTCAGGTTTGCGCATGCACAAAGCATTTTACCAGTTAAAGCGGGTTTTAATCGTGCTGTGTTTTATTTCTTATTAATTCAAGCATGCATAAGCTTTTCTCCCCATGTTTCTGTATTGGGTGCATGTTAGTTACGCATTATCTATCAATTAATACTTAGTAAGTGGCAATGGAAGATTCTATCGAGCAAGTCTCATTTTCTCGAGTCCTTGCTCCATCAGTGGTATTGGTATTGGTGGTGGTATTGGTGGTGGTACTGGTATTGGTGGTGGTGGTATTGGTGGTGGTGGTTTTGGTGGTGGTGGTTGTATTGATGGTGGTATTGGTGGTGATACTGGTGGTGGTTGTGGTGGTATTGGTGGTGGTGGTATTGGTAGTGGTATTGGTGGTGGTATTGGTGATGGTGGTATGGTGATGGTGGTATTGGTGGTGGTGGTGGTATTGGTATTGGTATTATTGGTGGTGGTGTTGGTATTGTTGGTGGTATTGGTATTGGCGGTGGTGGTATTGGTATTGGTATTGGTGGTGGTGATATTGGTATTGGTGGTATTGGGGGTGGTGGTATTGGTGGTGGTGGAATTGGTGATGGTATTGGTGGTGGTGGTGGTGGTATTGGTGGTGGTGATGTGGTATTGGTGGTGGTGGTAGCATTGGTAGTGGTGGTGGTATTGGTGGTTGTGGTGGTATTGGTGGTGGTAGTGGTGGTATTGGTGGTTGTATTGGTATTGGTGGTGGTAATATTGGTATTGGTGGTGGTATTGGTGATGGTGGTATTGGTATTGGTGGTACTGGTGGTGGTAGTGGTATTGGTGGTGGTGCTATTGGTGGTGGTATTGGTGGTATTGATTGTGGTATTCGTGGTGGTGGGGGTATTGGTGGTATTGGTGGTGGTGGTATTGGTGGTGGTATTGGTGATGGTATTGGTGGCGGCGGTGGTATTGGTGGTGGTGGTATTGGTTGGTATTGGTGGTGATGGTGGTATTGGTGGTGGTGGTGGTATTGGTGGTTGTGGTGGTATTGGTGGTGGTGGTGGTAGTGGTGGTTGTGGTGGTATTGGTGGTGGTAGTGGTGGTATTGGTGGTGGTATTGATATTGGTGGTGGTATTAGTGGTGGTGGTATTGGTGGTTGTGGTGGTTTTGATGGTGGTGATGTTGGCATTGGTTGTGGTATTGGTGGTATTGGTGGTGGTATTGGTGGTGGTGGTGGTTTTGGTGGTTGTGGTGGTATTGGTGGTGGTACTGGTGGTATTGGTGGTGGTATTGGTATTGGTGGTGGTGGTATTAGTGGTATTGGTGGTGGTAGTGGTATTGGTGGTGGTGGTATTGGTGGTGGTGCTATTGGTGGTGGTATTGGTGGTGGTGCTATTGGTGGTGGTATGGGTGGTATTGATGGTGGTATTCGTGGTGTTGGTATTGGTGGTGGTATTGGTGGTGGTGGTATTGGTATTGGTGGTGGTAGAGGTATTCTTGGTGGTGGTATTGGTGGTGGTGCTATTGGTGGTGGTATTGTGGTGCTGCTATTGGTGGTGGTATTGGTGGTATTGATGGTGGTATTGGTGGTGGTGGTGTTGGTATTGGTGGCGGCATTAGTTTTGGTGGTGGTGGTATTGGTGATATTGGTGGTGGTAGTGGTATTGGTGGTGGTGGTATTGGTGGTGATGCTATTGGTGGTGGTATTGTTGGTATTGATGGTGGTATTGGTGGTGGTTGTGGTATTGGTGGTGGTGGTCTTGGTGATGGTGTTGGTGGTATTGGTGGTGGTGGTATTGGTGGTGGGGATGCTAAGATGGGTGAGTAAGTCTGGGATTCACGCTACCCTTGTAGAGACCCAATGTAGAGATGGCACGCGCCTCACAAATGGCTACACCCAAAAGCCATTGGAAAAGAGATAGTTTGAGTTGTGGTTGGAGGTCTGTGCCCCTTAATCCTGATATCATTTCTGGAATAATAATTTTCAAGAGTTATGTCTCATTAAGCAGAGGTTGCCATTTTTTTATTGTTTCTTTTCGACATTGCTATCACATGAAAAAAGCAACAACAGCTGACACATGTTTTGCCCGGTTGCCAATTGGCCGGGGGCTTTTTCAAGGCGAGGTTTCAGAGATGTAGTCCTATAGATTCAATCTGTGGTATAAGCAGCGTGGTCTCTGCGGTCCCGAGAAAAAAGTGAGTGTACACTACGTTGTGCATTTTGCGCATGCAAACGTGCAAGATGCACAACGTAGTGTTTTTTCATAGGAGAAGGACGGTGAGGAGCAGGAAGGAGAGCGGCCAGGCAGAGGAGGAGGCAGCCATGCAGGTAAGTGCCTTCTTTTTTATTAATTTGGGAGGGGGGAGGAAGAGTAGCGTATTTTCACTGAGTTTTTTTTTTACTCCATGGAAATACGCGTAGAGGCACTATGCCTGCTACGCCCAGGCTTACGGATCACCAGAGTAGAGCTTGCGGGCTGGCTCAGGCTCGACCTAAAAAACTAGCATGTTGTTTCTCCAAACGTCAATGACTTGACCTATTCTTTCTTAAGAAATTCTTCAATGTTGTACTCTAAAATAGATTGCGCCAATAGAATTGATCTTAACAGTGATCCTAATACAAATAAATGGGAATAAACAAGGAGTCCTGTTTCTTAATTCATTACTTTTTTTGAGCCAGTTATAAACAGAACAAAAATTGTACATGTGATTGTTTACACACCTTAACAAGGTATACACTTGTAACCACAAAAAGTTGAAACAAAACATGTATGGACCAAAAACAATGCATCACAGTAATCATTGGACATACAAGAAGGATTAATCATAAAACATAGACAAAGAAATAAACAGATTTAAGTGTCTAGTGTCCTACACTGTCAATTTACTGGGGCATGTCTCAATTTATACCCTCTTATTTTCAGTCCAAAACGGTACTGCTTGGCCCTATTTTGAAAGGTGGTTAGAGCATAGAATAGTATACAGATGAGGTCATAAATTTCATCACTGGTAATACACAACTAAGTGCGCAGATTATACATGTGATAATAGCTCTTGGCCACAATCATAAGTACGCCGCCGTGTATCGACCTTCACGGTGGGCCTGTGGTGTATTTCAAAGAAGGTCTTCCTCAGGGCCGTGAACTTTGTGGACACTGTGTGACTATTAAACTCAAATAATTAATATCTGTGAATTACCCTTGTGTTCCCTTATAGCATCTAGGCCTGGGCGGTGAACTCCGCTCCGCTCGCGGAGTTTTCGGAACTCCGCGTTACGCGGAGCTTGCAGAGATCCGAAAAACTCCACCCTGCGTAGCTGAGTTTTTTTTCTCGCTCGCATTTGTCAACGTCAATTTGGCGAGCGCGAGCAAGGAAAATCCACCTCCCGGCAAGATTTTTTCTCGTTCGCGATCGTCAACATCAAGTTGGCGAGCGCGAGCGTGGAAAATAAACCTCCCGGCAAGATTTCTCAACGTGGGGGGTCAGGTTTCTCATTGCGATTGGTCGCGTATGCTCGCGACCGCTCGCGTTGAGAAACTGCCCGTTTGCATTGAGAAAGCTGCCGCTCGACTAAAAATCTACTCGAGCGGCAGAAAGGAAAGCAGCGCCCGCTTGTGCTGTGCATGCTGCCGTTCGCGATAATTGCACAGTGCAGACAAGCATCCGGCACTGAAAATCACAGCGAACAGCATTTTTCTCACGCACTCCGCCACTTGCGGAGATCCGCGTAGCGCGGCAGAGTTTTTTTCCCACTTCGCGGAGTTTCGCGTAGCGCAACACCGCAAAATTCGCCCAGGGTTAATAGCATCGATATGTGGAACAAAATTCCACACATCAGTAAACCTTTAGTGAAGACATACCTTGAAGGCAGCTGATTCCTGCTCTTTTTCCAGATGGTCTAAAAACATTCTTAGTAGATAGGTCACTCCGTGCCTTATTTCAGCGTGTGGCCCTACATTAAAATAAACAAAGGACTAAGGGGCTATTAGGATGGCGGGCAGACTTCAGTCCGCCTGCCACCCTAGCGGTGCTGGGACCGGCCGCCAGCGGTGCGGCGGTTCCGCACCACCAATTAGGATGCAACCACCACCGTGGCGGTCGCATCCTGCATCTCCAACATTGCGGCGAGCGCTGCTGGATGCAGCACCCACCGCAATGCCAAATAGGCATGTTGTGCATTGCCATGCACAATGTGACAGGCACCGCGCGGTGCCTGCCACCTTGAGCATGGCAAAGATACCCCCCAAGTGCAGCCCCCCTCGGGGGCCCGCAACGGGCCCCCACAGAAATTCCCATCAGCCCTTTCATGGCGGCATTGCCGCCATGAAAAGGCAGGAACCACTAGGCATCATGATATGGAAGGCGGTGACTTCCAGGCACCGCCACCATATTGTACCCGAGTTCCGCCCGGGCGGCAATCATGACGATTTCCGACCGGAGGAAAAGTGGCAGACGGACTTTCCGTCCGCCGCGGTACCCCCCGCCATAGTAATATGGTGGGGGGTGAATTGTGTTGTGATGGCGGGCGGATCGCCACCGCCGGCCCGGCGGTGGTGATCCACCCGCCATCATAATGACCCCCTAAGTTGTTTCCAGTTACTAAAAAGTGTTTCAATGAGATCTGGAATACATTATATTCTGCGCTGTTTTCATTAAAAGGAGTTGGAATTGAGAGGGGGAATAAACATACCTTAAAGCAAGCTGTTTTTCGAGCACATCCAAGAGGTTTTTGTGATTTAATTTAAAACAGAGGTCCTAGTGGGGATCAAAGAAAAATATTTTTTTTATTATCTATCTCGAGTTATGACTGCAGGTGAAGAGCAATGTTGTTGGGGTAATCAAGGGGTTACTATTCTTCTGTGCCTTCTAATTGTGTTTAAGTTGGTGCGATCACATGCAACAAATCATTCCCTTACACAAAAAATGTACGACGGAAAAGTCCCTTCAAGGGTTTCTTCGTTTAATTTAAGGCAAGTGCGACTAAACCGCACCCGATTTAGTTGAAAAGGGACGGGGGACACGGAGTGCTCCAACCTTTGGGTTCCTGTGATTTACGACATAACATTTGTGACTGTTCCGTCTCTTGTGTCACGCATGCACAATCATAGCATGCATCTTCGTGTCTCTTTTAGAGACTGCAGGTGTGTAATTACCTTATCTGAGGATGCCAGGCTGCTCTCTCTGGAAACTATTTCATCTTTGTTGGTGTGCCATTCCAGCCTCGGTGAAACCGGAAATGGATGGGCTGGAATCTGCTTAAAAGCTGGTTGCCTGACCAATGCATTTCCTGTTTACTTGCCTAACGCATATGTTTCCTGCTCGGGAAGTGACACCTGAGTTTGTTTTTTTGGAAATGGCTAACTTTATTGGGAAGTTAAAGTATAATACCTTATTACCAGCTTTGCTGCTTTGTGTCTTCGTGTGCCATGCGCCCCATTGTCCCCGATGTAAGTGGGGCTAAGTCAAACTCCCTAAACTATTTTGTAATTAAATCACTAGTCTTCTAGGGTATACATTTGACAAAGATTACGTAGTGTTCGTTCTTATGTGGGAACTTATCGTGCATAGACCTGCAGTTGTCACATATTTTTCTCCGCTAGAGATAGACTCATTAAGTGTCACAAAAAAATGTTATTCTATGTTGACCTGTCAATGGTGTTTCCCAATGCATTCTATTTAAACATATCCCAGTGTGCCTTACTATTATATAAAGAAAAGTGGTTGATCCCTAGTATTTCGGTGTCAGCAGGTATTGTTCTTTCTTTCTCTGTGTACTGCATGGGCATGTTGTTTTTACATGAAGGATCTTTAAAAACATTGAGCTATCTCATTGACTTTGTTGAGGCCATTAGTAATTGTATGCAAATGCAGGATCATTTTACCCTCGAGCTTTGTCAGAACTGAGTCAATGTTCCAGCCTTTGAAATATGTTAGGACAGTCCAATTTATTTCAAGAGGTCCATGGTTCATTTCTATACAGTGGTAAACCATCGGAGCATTTAATACTTTGCATTTAATGCTCGACCTGTGCTGTGTAATCCTTTTCTTGATAGCCTGAGTTGTTTTACCAACGTACGGCATATTGCATGGACATGTCACACAGTGTATCACATTTTGTATATTACTGTTGGTAAATTCGGAATGTTTGATTGTCGTGCCACGATAGGTGAAACATTCACCCTCTAATGTACTAGCACATGATGTGCAGTTCCCACATTTGTGATGTCCTTTAAGAGGGGGTAAAGCAAGCATTGTGCGTACAGAGACGTTTTCCATCATGTGATTCGTATTGGCTCTCACCAAATTGTCTCTCATGTTTTTATTCCATTTTAGAGCAAACGGGGGGCCTCCTTCAATTTTTCATGGCCTTTCACAGTTGTCCAGTTCTTGCGGACGATCTTTTTTATATCATTCGTTATGCTGGAAAATGTAGTTACATATACTTGGGGATTGTTTCTGTTATGCTCGTTGGGTACCAACAGGGACTCTCCGGCCGTGTACCAAGCTCTTTTAAGCGCTCTCTTCAAGAGCTTTTGTGGGTAGTTGCGTTGTTGTAATTTATTCACCAGGACTTTTGCATTGTAGAAATAATCTTCTCGTTTGGAGCAGTTCCTCCTTATCCTAAGGAATTGTCTATGTGGAAGGTTGTCACTAAAAATCATTTGGTGGAAACTAGAATAGCGCAGGAAAGTATTCCTGTCCGTATTTTTAGTGTACAATGTTGTGTAAATTGTTAAATCTTCATGCTTGACTGTGATGTCTAAGAAGTTAATTTCTTCTTTGTTGAAGTTTAGGGAGAATTGAATATCATTACTTCTACCGTTCATCCAGTTCATCCAGTGTTGAAATTCTATGATTTTTTCCATAGGGCCTCTCCAGACCATGAACACATCATCAATGTAACGTTTCCATGTGACAATGTATTCCTAATATGGATTGCTGGTATAAATCCATTTTTATTCGTACAGCGCCATAAACATGACGGCCATCTCTGGGGCAAAGGCACAGCCCATCGCTGTCCCCTTGTCTTGTAAATATTTTTTTTTATTGAATTTAAAGAAATTGTATTTCAAACATACTTCAGCCATTTTTAGTAGAAACTCTGTAGGGACCCCATTTGGGTGGTCCCTTTTGTCAAGAAAGTTTTCCAGTGCTTCTAAACTCATATCTTGTGGGATGTTCGTATAGAGGCTGACAATGTCCAAAGTTATAAATGTATCTGAAATTCGATCAAATGGCATACCTTCTAAGATATTAATTGCTTGCATGGTATTTCTTAAGTAACTTGGAAATGTGGAAATGAGGGGTATCAGGAACGTGTCAATTTATTTTGCTGGTCTTTCTAAAATCAAGTTCACCCCTGAAATTATTGGTCTCCCCGGTGGATTGACAGGATCTTTGTGGATTTTGGGAAGAGTGTATAATAGAGGCATTGTAGGGCTATTATTCAGTAAATATTTTGCTTCCTTCTTAGAGAGCCAGCCATTTTCTTTTCCTTCCTGGATTAACTTGGTTAGCTTCGTGGTCACCATACTGCTCAGATTGTCCCAGATTCTTTTGTAATGATCTTGATTATCAAGTTGGCGTAGCACCTCTCTCTCATAGCTATTCCTGTCCATGATAACTATTCCTCCACCTTTATCGGCAAGTTTGATAATTATCTCATAGTCATTCTTGATTCTTGTCAGAGCTTCTTTTTATTTTTTGTCAAATTCCATTTCACATACTTCTTTTTCCTTTCAAGTGCTTCTATATCCCTCATCACATTGTTTTTGAATGTTTGAAGTTCAATCGGCATGCTGGTTGTTGGTGGGTAAAACGTAGATGGTTCTTTTAGGCCAGAATAGTTGATTTCTGGTTGACTTGTATGTCCAGAAAAAAATATTTGCAATCGCATCTTCCGAAATAGTTGTAACATCTCTAATCTGGTCTGAATATAATCAGCATGACTAGTTGGGATGAAGGACAAGCCTTTACTTAGTAGTGTGGTCTCATCAAGATCTAGGCTACGCTTCGATAGATTGTAAATAGGGATAATCTCAGTTGCTACCACCTGTACGTCTGTCTCCTCGTGGTGACTTCTCCTTGGTATTGATTTGGATTGAACCATTGTTTGGCTCTGTTGCATCCCAGTGGATGTCCTCGGCCTCTTTCTAATAAATGCTCCTGTACTTGAAAGGATTGACCCTGTTGATGTTATCTGGCACTAGTGGAAGGTTCAGATTCACTTAAACTGTCAGAGTATTATGAAGTGTCGGAAAAAGTAATGAATTTCCTCCTACTCCTTCCTGGGAATTGTCTCAAGGCCCCCATTTGTTCTGGTTGCTTATAAAAATCTTTGTCCAGATATGGGTATGCTTTCTTCTCACTGAAATTGGTAATATCTTTCTGTAGTTTGGCTTTCTTGAAGTCTTCAGTGTTTTTCTTAAAAACTGTGTTATCTTTTTCCAGTTTGCTCAACAGTGCTTGCGCAATTTAAATGGCCTCATTTGATAGCAGTGCTTCTTCAAGTACCTTAATCAGTTCCAATTCCTTGAGACTCCATTTTTGTGCTGTCTTGAAGGATAGAAACATCCAGTCTTGTGAGAATTTAGTTCCGATGTGGCTAAAGTCATCCAAGTATTCAGGGAGGTCCACAAAGATGACTGGTATATTCTTTATGTGAAGTCCTATAAGTATTGTGCCAGTTCTTAGGTGCTCCATGAGCACCTCTTCATGGAGTGCCGTTCTAATCTGTTTTTTCTTTAATCTTGTGATTTTTTCGACCTCAGATTGCTGTCTGGGATTATTCGTTTGGTTTCCAATATTGAGTGTGGATGGTCTTCTCAAAAGTTCCTCAATATCCTCCTCTCTAAAAATGAGGGTTTCTGCTTCCAACATTTAGCTGGAAAACGGTATGTCTTACTGTTAATCTGATCCTAAAAGGGGCGTGTAACAACTACGTGCGTACATGAAGGAGAATTTAAATCTTTATCGCAGAGATCGACTCCGCGTGGCTTGAAAACTTTATCTCTAATTATTTGTATTAGAGACGTCCCTTGTGGGCCAGCGCCCACTCTTCATACATGTATCATAAAGGAGAGCGATCCAGTTTAGGACAGTAGGGGCTTGGATCAATTCATAATGTATCTTCAAAAAGTTACCCCCAAAAACCATCAATCTAATGTTACCTAACTTGAAAAACCAACATGCTGTTTCTCCAAACTTCAATGACTTGACTTATTCTTACTTAAGAACTTCTTCAGTGTTGTACACTAAAATAGATTGTGCCAATTTGAATTGATCTTAACAGTGACCTTAAAATAAATAAATCGGAAAAACAAGAAATCCTGTTTTTTAATTCATAACTTTTTTTTAGACACTTGTAAATAGAACAAACAGTGTACATGTGATGGTTTTCACACCTTAAAAAGGTATACACTTGTAATCACAAAAAGTTGAAACACAACTTGTATGGACCAAAAACAATACATCACATTAATCATTGAACATACAAGAAGGATTAATCATAAACATAGACAAAGAAATAAACAGATTTAAGTGTCTAGTGTCCTACACTGTCAATTTACTGGGGCATGTCTCAATTTACACCCTCTTATTTGCAGTCCAAAATGGTACTGCTTGGCCCTATTTTGAAAGGTGGTCAGAGCGTAGAATATTATACAGATGAGGTCATAAATTTCATCACTGGTAATACACAACTAAGTGTGCAGGTTATACATGTAATGATAGCTCTTGGCCACAATCATAAGTACACCGATGCGTTTCAACCTTCACGGTGGGCTTGTGGTGTATTTCAAAGAAGGTCTTCCTCAGGGCTCTGAACTTTGTGGACACTGTGTAAATATTAAATCAAATAATTAATGTCTGTGAATTACCCTTGTGTTCCCTATAGCATCGATATGTGGAACTAAATTCCACTTATCAGTGAACTTTATGTGAAGACATACTGTGAAGGCAGCTGATTCCTGCTCTTTTTCCAGATGGTCTAAAAACTTTCTTAGTAGATAGGTCGCTCCGTGTCTTATTTCAGTGTGTGGCCCTACATTAAAATGAATAAAGAACTAAGTTGTGTTCATTTACTAAAAAGCGTTTCATTAGAGAACTGGAATACATTGTATTCTGTGTTATTTTCATTAAAAGGAGTTGGAATTGAGAGGGGGGTAAACAAACCTTAAAGCAGGCTGTTTTTTTAGCACATCCGAGAGGTTTTTTTGAGGTTTTTTTAAATGGAGGTCCTAGTGGGGATCAAATAATTTTTTTTTTTTATCATCTATCTCGAGTTATGACTGTGGGTGAAGAGCGATGTCGTTGGGGTAATCAAGGTGAGACTAATCTTCTGTGCCTTCTAATTGTGTTTAAGTCGGTGCGATCACATGCAACAAGTCATTGATGCATGTGATCCGGAGCCAAAGATCTGCCTCCGGATTTGACCTTCCGAATTTTGGGCGTCACTGCTAGTAGTTTGTTGGCAGACCTCAGGTTTCTAGCTGGAACATGAAAACTAAACCTTGCCTTAAGATATTCTGCACCTGATAAGTACAATGCTCCATGCACTAACACCAGAGCCTTGAACCACATTCTCTTCCTAATTGGAAGCTAGTGTAGAGCATGCAAATGAGGTGATATTTGCTCTTACATGCAATTTCAGGAGGAGACGGGCTGCAGCATTTTGGGCCACCTGCAGTTTATCCATCAGGTACTTTGGCAAACTCAGATAGAGCACATTGCCATAATCCAGTCTGGACGTGACCAGGGCCTGGAAAACTGTTTTGTTTGTGGAAAAAGACAGAAAATATAGAAACGTTTTTCAGCGAGCACAATACATGAAACAGGTGACCACCACTGATTTAATTTGTGGCTTAAATGACAGCCAATCATCAAATTTAACTCCTAAGTTCTTAACAATGCCTTCCTGAAGACCTAGAGGTGGGGCCTTATCGGGCAAAAAAGCCTTCCAGCTATCTGAAGAGTTATTGCCAAAGAAAAAACTCTTTGTCTTTTCCGCATTACATTTAAGCTGGACTATCTCCATCTAATAAAAAAGAGCAGTCAGACAGGTTTCAATCAAACTCCCTGGAACTTCTTCTCCCTTGCCACATGAGCACAGTAGCTGAGTATCATCAGAGTAAGATATGACTTTGGCACCCAGGGACTCTGCTAACTGAGCAAGAGGAGTGAGATATACATTAAATAATATAAGGCTCAAAGCAGAGCCCTGGGGCGCTCCCACTGTTAACTCACGGGGCTCAGAGAAGAAAGGAGGGATTTATACCTGTTGACTTCTTCCTTCCAGAAAGGAGGAGAGCCACTTCAGGGCCTGACCCACTATTCCCGTTGACTGCAGACGACCCAGTAGTCTTGAATGGGGGACCGAGTAGGTCCCCCATTCAGTATAATATAGTATAGTATAATATAGTCAGTATAGTATAATGAGCACCACCTTTCCTCCTACATCTAGAATGCCTTTGATGTATTCACAGACCTCCAAGAGTGCTATCTCAGTGCTAAAGTGGGGTCTGAACCCAGACTGGCTAGAGTGGAGCAGGTTATTGGATTCCAGATATGTGGAGAGCTGGTTATTCACATGCTTCTTCAATATCTTAAAGAATGCTGGGAGCAGGGATATTGGCCTGTATGTAGACTGTACTCCAGGATACGCTGTAGGTTTCTTTAACAAGGTCAACATTTTGGCTTGTTTTCAGGAGCAAGGTACCCTAGATAATTCTAGAGATGAGTTAAGCATCCTATTTACTAAAGGATTAATCACATGCACCCCTAAAGCATACAGGTCAGGTGGGCATGGGTCAGATGGGGAACTTAAACTCTGTAGAGCTGGCAATAATCCTTGCAGAGAAATAGGCTCATAATTGAATAACGACACATTGATTACTGGGCCTCTGCTTCTCTGTATCATGTCTAGTATCTCAACATTTGATTGAAAGATGGGGGACAGGCTGGCCTGAATTATCAGAATCCTTGACTGAAAATAGGATGCTAACTGTTCACACCATGCAGTCGAGGGTTAGTAGGAACTGATAGCAGCTGCTGGGGCTAGAAACATTTTAACTCTGGAGAATGGAGAAAGCAACACAGGGTCAGGGGAGAAGTACAAGGACAACGGAGTACAGGGAGAGAGGAGTACATGAGGGAGACTGCTTGAAAACACATGCACTCCCATGGGGTGATTAACCCAAGAGAAAAAAAGAGTGCTTGTAAAGCAAGCAGTGGAAGCAGAGATGCCAGCCTATGAAAGCAATGGTAAAGAGAAAAAGTTCCATAGGAAGGACAAACACAAGATTGACAAGCTGGGACATGAGTAAGAAGTAGGCAAAGAGAGTGACATGATAGCCAAAAAATAGAAGTGCTTAATTCGAGCTGATGGGGCCCTTTGGCACCCATTTTTAGGCACCAGCGCTTATTTTTCTCATCAGACTTTGATCAAGATTAAGAGAGAGAGAATCACAAAAGGGGCGAAAAGGAGGAAGAGTAAGATGGAAAAACAGTTATAAAGGGAAAAAGCAGGATGAAAAAGAGCATATAGGCATGAGATAGAAGGACAGGAGGTGTCTGGTGATGGATTATAGATGCATGAGATGGAATTAAGTCTACGTAGTCTTGGTACGCAGCACTACGACCTTCAGCAGCATGGATGCAGCTTGTGAGCAAATGTTTGGGGTCTGAGCACTTATTATTTTACAAATTAGGCACTGACCAAGTGTAAGCAATGGGTGGGCTGCAAGCACCAGTATGTTTCTGTTAAGCCCACAATATGTCTTTCGCAACAGTTCGGTAGGCTCAACCTAAAAAGGATTACACTGCATTCTAATTCCCTGTTTTTGCTTCTGTAAATCGTGCCTTACAGTTGCCAATTGTCACACTGTTAGGTGGCCAGCTGCCTTGTTGGTAAGTTCTGGACTATACAAATAATTACACACATAAATGCATTGAAAAAAATAAAATAATAAATCAACACAGCCCTATTTCAGATTTTTTTAAAAACACAACAAAGGAATGTGCAATAGTGGCTTTCAATACAGTTCTGTTCATATTTGTGATTATTCTTCCATCCTACAGTGACTTTCAAGGAGAATAAAATATAAACATAGTGCACCAAAAGACAAGTAAGGAATGTTGCACTGCGACACCTATAAAAACCTGTGGTGATGGTCCAGAGGTGGCTGTAGCTGCTGAGGAAACCCTGAACTAGGGGGAATCACTTAGTACAGGGCTCCTGAGTGACCTGGAGGGATGCTCACGATGTGCCTAGGAGAAAAAGACTTGCACAAAAAGGGTAATAAAAGCAATTCAGGTCGCATTGCCAAAACAGAGAAGGAAGTTGTGACCACAGGTGATGACAGTCAATAAGTCTGTGTATCCCTCTGAAGAGAGGGCCTAGGGGTGCAGATTATTTAAGGACAGCACTACTGTATTCACAGCAAACATGGAGTCAAAGGTAGAATAGTAAGAGAGGACAGGGAAAGCCATCAGCATCAGAATTCTGGGCAAGGGCAGCTCCTCCATTGGAGTGGAGGAGTGTCGCCCCACTAAAATGCCCCCAGAACAGCCCCAGGGCCGAAAAATAAAATGGTAATGAAGTTAATTCATTACCATTTTATTTTTCGTCAACCCGTCCTGACTCAGGAAAGGGTGGACCCTGCTGTGCGGAAGCAGTGGTGGGATGCCTGTGCACTAGATTATAGTACGCATGTCCCTTTGGCCGGCCGTTTTACAGCGGCCAGACTGACAAGCGCACTATAAACCTCTCAACCCAGCTGTCTTAGACAGCTGGGTTGAGAGCCTGCACAGGCCTCTACTGTCCTCAGAAACGCAGAGAGGTGCCACTCCCTCCATTCCTGGCACTTCTCTCATGCTGGTTAACAGCATGAAAGCAGCGCCAGGATTGGTTAAGTAGGTTAGCTGGACAGGAGCGAGGATGATGTGTCTGCGCAAGCAGGTAAGTGACTTTTTATTTATTTTATGTATGTATTTATGATATTTTTGTTGTGTATTTATTGTATGCCCCCACCCATTTGCCCACCCTCCCAATCGCCGTACTTCTAGCCGCCACTGATTCTGGGTGCACCTGCCTTCAAGAGTCTTGAAGAGATGATGTCTGAGCTTCGACATTTCATTCAAATCGTGGTGTTAGGTTTGACCTTGTGTATGCTTGTACATTTTATAACATTCTCTTGACCCCAAATAACCGCATCAAATGACTAGAGTAGCATAAAAAAAAGAGGATTTGGATTGGAATGATTCCGAGGTCTGCCCTTTTCCACATCTGTGTCACCCTAGCTTGATGACAAGGCAGGGTTGGCATGCCATCAAAAAAGTCTTGTCATGGGGTCTGAAAACCTTTTTATGGTTGCAAGCCAGATTGAGAATGCAATATGGTGGATGAATATGCCATTTCTCCACTCAAATAACAGCCTGTGAATTCTTGGAAATGAGGGGAAACAGGGGTGAAGAAAATGGTGAGATGAGCCCTGCTCAAAATTAGCTTGGAGGTGATTTAAGGTGATACCTAGGTCTGCTGGAATCGAGTAGAATCCAATGCTAGGCTTTGTAGTCGTCAGAGCTTGCAGTTTCTCTATTGTATATGGGTACATTTCCCTCTGCCGTACCTTATAAGGATACTGCAAGTAACCTGCTGCGTAAACTAAGGCTCTGGCTTTGTTCTATAAAATTAACTTTCCCACCCTTGGATACCTGAAGTTGGTTCAGTGCACCCCCTGGGGTACTTTCTGTATGGGGTAAAATATGTTTACAGTAAGCACTGCCTTGACTTACCACCAAGGACACAAAACAGCGCCAGTCAAAAATGCGTGTCATCTTGGAGCTTGTGTTCATTGGGATGGAGGGAGGGTGAGTACTTCATGTGGATCATGTGTTCCCCTTGGCATCCTGGTAAA
The DNA here is from genome assembly GCA_963921515.1 of Calotriton arnoldi. Lineage (NCBI taxonomy): Eukaryota > Metazoa > Chordata > Amphibia > Caudata > Salamandridae > Calotriton > Calotriton arnoldi. The sequence continues at coordinate 163,012 of CAWUFW010005781.1, forward strand.
TGCAGAGCTTAATTTGTAAAAGAATACGTGCCAGTGCCCAAATTTGTGCTCAGAGGCTCGCGGCTGATTCTATCGAAGATTAAGGTGGTAAATACCAAGGCTGCAGCATAACCCTGATTCTACCTCATGCTTCTTTCATCCACCACCAAACACCTCCTGCCTCTTCATCTCACTCTTGCAGGTTATTTTTCATCCCTACTTTCTCCCTTTGTCACTGTTTTCCATCTTTCTCTTCTTCCTTTGTCCCCCCATTGTGATTTTCCCTTTCTTGCTCTGGATCAAAGACTGATGATGACAAATAAGTGCCTTCCCCCAACAATAAGTGCCGGTGGGCCCCACCCTGCAACCACTGGCTTAACTATGCACTGGGAAATAAAGAAATATAGTTGTAATAAATAAATTATTTTTATTTATAAAGCGTGAACATATCACCCCCCTTAAGAGTTTCAAGGTGCTGGGGGACATCTGTGAGATTAAGTGAGCTAATGCCCAGAGTCACATGATGCAGAGCTGCCGTCGGGGATTGAACCGTGACTCCTGAGCTCCAGAGTCAGCATCTCTGGCCACTGCGCCACACCTCTCCCAGTTACCAATATAGAACAAAAATAAACAAGGTCCCGATGAGTGTCTGATCACGTTTGACACAAGACAGCTTAGACGGACAGGGCAGCCTCTATTTTATGGTGAGCAGTGGCAGACAGTAAGTACAGCTTTGAGGAGGGCGGGTGACCACATACACACGTGCACATTCACTTACACCTATGCATCCACATGCAGACACGCATGCACACACCCTTTCACAATACTCACTCACAAATACTCATACATTTATACATACACGCACGCACCAAACAGTCAATTAAAACACAACACTTACCTGCTGCAGCTCTTGGGAAGGGAAGGCTCGAAGATGCCAGGAGGGTTGGACCTGCTGCCTCCCCTCAATGGCTGGCCTTAGGTTAGCCAATGAGGGAAGGCAGCAGTCCCTACCTTGTCACAAAGTGGGATATATTGAAGCACTCAGGTTCAAGGCTATAATTGATGCTCCCCTCGTCATGGCGGGAGGGCCTTGAGGACCTTTGCTGAGCTGAGGAGCTCACGCCCACAGAAGCTGTGACATCCTCAGCCCAGCAAAGCTCAGCTCAGGCACCCAGGAGCCTGCGCATTTAGGCATGTCAAGCTCTGGCCTGACCTGAAAATAAAGAGAGTTAGGCTGATCTTTGTTCAGCCTGATAGACATGTCGAAAAGGTGCAGGGACGTGGCCCCTCCGCCGCCCTTATGGATGGGCCGATGCTGATGGGGAGACGTGGTGAGGGGTAAGACAGAGAGAGGAATCAGGATCAGGTCCCTTATTAATTTCTCAGTATAAAGGTCATCCCATATTAAGCGAGAGAGCCCCTCCGATCCTGGAATCATCTTTGTACTCTGATACTCTAAGTTCCACAAACCAGAATTCGTAGAAAGATCTGTTGTTGAGGAGCTGCTAATACTTACAAGGGGGCAAATTTAAAAGGCTAAGGAAATTCTGCCTGAGTAGTGAGAGACAGGCAGAGGGACAAGGGCACGGAGGGGAGCTTCTGTGCTGTGGGGCATCAGGCATAGACATGAGGGATGCTGTGTATTGGATGCAAAAGGCTGTAGAGGTAAATTTAAAAAATAATATGGAATTTATACCTTTGTTCATGCAATGGCAAAACACAACTTCAAGTGCACAGAAGGCAGAAAGGACAATCCACACTCGAAAATATGTGAAATCCAGTGGTAAAGTGTGTGGGATCTGAGGGGTACAACATGCCCCTACTTTTTTAATTTAAGAAAAACTGTTTCCTACCTTTTAGGTCTCGGGTAGACAGTGCATGCACTGTCTCGAAGAGACGTTGTTTTCAATCTGTGGGCTTCAGCCCGCACATCAGCCTACCATTTGCTCACTCCATCATCAGCCTCATATCCTTTGTCCACATTTGTCCATGGCATACATGCGTCATGCCTCTTCTTATGTAGTACTTGTGTCCATCCACTGCTCCCATTTTAGGAGCTACTTTTTTCTTTGCATTTGAACTCTCCAAACGAATTATCATGTTTTCACTCACTCCGTCCTCTGTCTCCTGTTGCCTGTTTACCCCTCCCTCCCACCCCATCTCAATACCAGCCACATCGTCCTCACATCCAAGCGCTGCTTTATCTGTGCAGGAGATACATGCAGGAAAACTTTAGAAGACATAAGGTACATTTTCTTCTCACTTGTTTTACAACACTGAGTTTATTGAAGGCATCATCAGGTGTTAATATCATGATATAAATTATTTTACATTACATTCACTTATAGTGCTGCTTTCCAGCCATTACATATAAAACTCCAGTTCTGTGTGTAACTTAATCTGAAGATATTTTCTTTGTGCTTATTCTGGAGGCAGTAGAGCTCATAGTGCCATCTTGTGGCCAAATATGAGAACGTGTGATACTCCAGCATAAAGAATATCATTGCCGCCTCCTCTCGGCATCATCCTGGACTCCTCCCTCACCATGACCCGCCAGATCAACTCTGTCGCCTCCACCAGCTTCAACTGCCTCCGCACCCTCCGCAAGACCTTCAAATGGATACCCCCTGAATGCAGAAAGACCGTCACCCATGCACTCATAACCAGCAGACTGAACTACGGCAACGCCCTCTACGCCGGAATCAACAAAACCCTCCTACACAAACTCCAGACCATCCAGAACACCGCAGCCAGACTCGTCCTCGGGACCCCACGGGACGAACACATGACCCAACACCTTCGAGACCTCCGCTGGCTCCCCGTCAAGAAGAGAGTAACCTTCAAACTGCTCACCCACGCCTACAAATACCTCCACAACATCGGACCCAAATACCTCAACGAGAGAGTCTCCTTCCACGTACCCAAAAGGAACCTCGGCTCTGCCGACCTCGCCCTGGCAGAGACCCCACACATCCACAGAAGCAGAGCAGGCGAAAGAGCCTTCTCCTACGTTGCAGCCAAGGCCTGGAATGAGCTCCCAGTCAACATCAGATGCTCCCCAACCCTGCACACATTCAGGAAAAACCTCAAGACCTGGCTCTTCGACTGAGCCGGATCTGCACTCCCCCTTCCCCCCAGCGCCTTGAGACCATCACGGGTGAGTAGCGCGCTTTAACAAACCCCTGATTGATTGATTGATTGATTGGTAGACTTAAGTTTACATGATTAAAGAAATTGCCTTATTCATTACCCCGGCTCGAAGTAGTGGTAAATACAGAAGCTAGAAGTTCAGCATATTCGCCAGGTAAATTAAATAATTATACGTATTTCAGCAGACTGCCTCTCCCTAGGCACAGACTATTTTGTTTGGCACACTTCAGGGAAAGATCACAAATGTTTAGTCATGTTTTCCATAAGTCATCAGTGTCTGTAGTATTTAAGATAATAGCCCTCTGGCAAAATGAGAGGGAAGCTATGTTCAAAGATGTTATTGAGAGTTACTTCTTGGATGACCCACATGTTTGCATAGCTTAATACTTATTTGGCAGGTTTCATAATACTGGTAACTCATAAAGTATTTACATACTCTAATATACATGGCTAAAAACAGTAGCACTGACAAAGCCAATAGCTCTTGCATCACTGAGACCTATTGGCTTTGACATTGCTTGCTATGAAAAGGCAACCATCCCAGGTCGGTAAAACCCGAGAGTTGAAATGCTTCAACTGACGTGTAAGGCAGGGAGTCTCCTGTGCTGTGAACCCGAGGTGGGGACAGACAGCTAAACAAGCCTTCTTGCCAGGGTGCTTGCTTGCCTAAAAGAAATGTATATGTGCGCAACTCGTTAATCTGCAAGTGTTAAGGGTGCTTGGAAACCGGTATTGGCTTTAATTCATGCAATCACTTGAAGCTTCCTGATAACAAAAATGTATTCTTTTTGAGTGGTATTGCAAGGGAGTTACAAGCCGAGCTGTGAAATGTGTGCTTTTAAAGAACAGTTATAAAAATATTTGCACTACGCACAGTCTGGGAATTATTAAAATCTATATTTTGGATGCCATTTTTTATCTTAAACCTTTTTGCACATTTTATAGCATCCCATCTTCTACTGTCCATAATGCAAGTTCAAAATAATACAAGAAAAACACTCCAGCGATGGACTGAATGTGTTTCACCTCAATCTCCAAGTACAGCAAGTAAGAAGTCCTTTGCAGAAGTCTTCCAGCACCTGCCGCCATTGCGTGCCACTGTTATCCAGATCAGAGGCTTACAAACCACGGGAAGCTTTTTCTTGAAAACCAGACCGCACAACATTGGAGGACGAAGACGCTATATGGCATCACTGTACGGGGCCTGATGAGACTTGGTGTGAATATTAGTCCATTGAAAGGCTGCAAAAATTAAATGCAGAGGACTCATGTATTTATAAGACTAAGGACACGTTTCCATATTATCTTTTTCTACTAAAAGACTTCTCAATCTACACTTTTGAGCCCTGATCAAGTTCAAAATAATGACCTGCAAACTCACAGTGCTTTATGTCCCAGACTGGGACATCCAGTGGTGGAGCAAAGGGGGGGCAGTCCGCTCCGGGCGGCATGAGTTTTGGGGGCGGTGGCAAACCGCCTCCTCCCCTGCTCCTGCATGAGTTTGCTGTGGGGTGGCAAACTGCAGGAAATTTCGCCAGCACCCTCCCCCACTCTTCAGCATGGCCGCGGGGCTGCAACGGCAGGGACTGTCACGGGCGGCAAATCGCCTAGCTATGCCACTGGGGACATCGTAGCACTAAACATGCACTATTCTCCACTGCATCAACCAGGGTTCAATTCTGAGGCTTTCTGGTTACAGACACAGACCTCCACAGCCCACTAACTAATAAAGGTTTCATAATGTATGATAGTGCATTTCCCACTGATTAACTTAACTTGCATTTATTTTTCCCAGCCTGTTATCATCCCATCTCTTTGTTGGACTCCTCTGTCAAAATATTAGGCAAGGTAATTCTGGAGAAACTGGAGGCCTGGGCTGAAGATAGGGGTTTTCTCTCCAAAGTCCAATATGGCTTCCGCCGGTCATGGGCATGGTTGAATAAACTCTCAACCTGCTCCTAATTTATGATAAATACGTAAAGGCCAAGTAAGGTTCATTACACCTCGCCTTTAGGGACCTGTCCAGTGCATTTGATCTGGTGGACAGGGACCTGTTATGGGATCTTATGAGCCAGGCCGGGGTGGAAGCGAGTATGGTTAAACTCCTCAAACATCTGCACTGGGACACTATAGCCCATGCAAGTTTTGGTCAGATGGGGAGTGTATAACCATTTTTATAGTTTCTAAGGGTTTTAGGCAAAGGTGCATCCCAGCCCCTTTTCTTTTTCTTTTTTATATCATTTGATTGGGTATAACTTTAAACTTAAGGAGTAAGGACGCGCCCAGGGTAGGGGATCAGGTCGTCCCCATATTAATGAATGCAGATGATGACGTGATGCTATCGCGCACAACAAATTAGCTTCAGCATTTGCTGGACATATTCAATGAGTTTATGTTCGATCTGAAACTCAGGGTCAACCAAAAAATCATTTGTCATGACACTTGGTTCTAAAAACACTTTCTCCCGCTGTTTTAGTTTGGATGGGGCAGTTATTTTGAAGGTGCTAAATTTCAACGGGCACAGGGTCAAGACTGATTTGCATATGGCTGGGTCCAAACTGGAATGGCATGGTGAGCAAAAAAACGATGGATTTAGGTCCAGATCTCTGTACTGGGGTGAATGTATGACATTGTTCTGCATTCTGTCCATCAATTGTTCTTTTTGCTAAATTTCAATTACCTGCGCATACTGCTTGACACGAATTTCAACTGGGCAAAACTCGTCAAGCAGAGAGGGCATAAAATTCTTAGTGCAGTTGAGGCCATCTTTAGTTTTGCTATGAAACTTAAGCAAAAACAAGTGAAAGACCTCCTATACCTTTACAAAGCTAAATGCATTACAGTGGGTACTTACGGAGCAGGGGGTTTGGGGTATGCAAATTACAACTGCCTACAATCAGTTGAAATAAATTCCTTTCTAGGATGTTGGCTGTCCCTAAGTGCGCCGCCTCTTCCATTACACACACAGAGGTTGGCCTTCAGTATATTGTAAACAATTAAATTAGCTCCACTCTTACTATGGGTTCTAATTTGGATCTCTCCATTTACCAAGTTCTCCCATCATGCATTAGTTGGCTGCATTAACCTAGATCATAGTGACAACATTGCTTGGCTAGCATATGTAAGGAAACCCTTCTCAGATTTGGGTGTTCCACAGTTTATCCACTCTTCTAGCGAGATCACCACAAATACAAAGTCCCTGATCCATTTCCTTTTCAATCCCACCACAAACTTAAAAGGTGCTCTGTTATTTGTAGGGGTGCATTATAATCACGGATAGTCCGCACCCGCATATATTCCGTTGTTGTGCTAACATTTGACCTTTAGAAAGTGTTTAGTAATGACATGTGAAAGTGTACATGGTAGGAAAAGTGTCGTACCATGTAAAGAGACAAAGTAGCATTCATGTTCTAATGTTGTAATCCATAGTATTTGATGACATTTGCCTAACGAAATTGCTTATGTGTGATGTGATGCTTATAATATAAACATGCACCATATCAAAGTTGCATAGAAATGACTTATTGCATTTAACGTGTAGGATTTCATGAGCTGATTGCAATAGAAATGCATTGTTGTATTTTTGTAATGTAATGATGAAAAAGGCCTGAATGAAATGTTCACTTATGTGTGCAGTTGAAAGGCCTATGTATTTCACTCTTATGTTGGCCAAATTCTGTAGGCCTGAAATGCACTCTCCCTGGGTCTCGAGAGTAGGGTTGTTAGAAATGTCATGTGCACGTTGAATTTGTTCTGTTCTCACATTTCTGTTGCTGGTGGAGAAAGTAATCTTTGTTAGTTAGAATAACGTATTTTGTTTAGGAGAATTAGGCTCGGGAGGATGCGATACAAATTGTGAGAATAGCTGATAATTGGGAGACGGTGTTCTTTCTCACTGAGGGATGCCTGGGAATTAAGGTCATCGAGCCAGGAGCTGGGAGCACCGACATTGCGTGGAAAATCACCTATGGGAAGTGTCCAGCAGGATGAGGTGATTTGTGAGCGTGTTCTACGTTTTTGTGTTTAGTATTAGGGATAGTGCCCTGGGGGGGACACAGGAGAAGAGGTGAGGAGATCGGAAGGAGAGAGAAGGAGCATCTTAGAATGAGCTCCGTAGCTTTGGCTACTCGACCCATACAATGTGAGTGTACTTCTTAGGAAGTCTTCACGTGCTGACACCTTTTCCTGGTCTTGCCTGGGGAATGCAAAGGAGGGATGTCATGGTAGTGGTAGTGTAGGGACAGACAAATCCTTTTCATTCATACACCACAGATGAAAACCAAACTTGACGTGGGGGGAATCATTGCCTGTGTTCTGCTTCTGGAGATCGTCATTCTCTTTATGACCCATCGCATAAAGTTAGCCCATAGGTTTGGATTTGTATTAGTTCCAGTGTACTTTTATAACCTCGTAATGAGGTGCTCGTACATCCAGTTGTTTTTAGCTTTGTAATAAACCCACTAACTTGGAATTTGGAGTCTGTATTCTTTGGAGTCATGTTCTTATGGATTTAAAGTTGTTTTGATGATTTATTTCTCCCCTCCACACTTCTCAGCAGGTAACAAAAGGTCCATTGACCCGGAGTTCAAAAGTAAATTTTGTAAGGAGGAACTCGACCTTATCAGGCTCAACACCACACAGAATATGGACACTGTTCACTACTATGCGGAGATTACCACACAAGATGGGGTTGAACCCTATTTAGCATGGATCCCAAATCAGGAACATAGATTCTAAATGACACGTTTGAGGCTGTGCACTGTACCCTTTTTGGTCACCTTTCCCCAACAAAGCAGCTGGATTTCATCTTTGCCCTGCTTCCCCTGCAACAATACCAGCATACAATCCACTCTGCACCTTATGTTCTTTTGCAGCTTCTTTACAGTGCCTGGAGTTAAATTTCTACATCCAGTATTACGCTCTTTTATCTATAGATTAGCCCATCAAAGCCTCAAGCTGTTAGAACACCTGTCAACTGAGCCCACTTGTCACTCTACCATTGGCTTTATTTGTCATGCCCTAAGGATCAGGAGGGAACTTAGGCTTTTTTTAAATAGTGAACTGTGAAAAGGCTCTTGCACAATACCCTAATTTCTAATCTGCGTTCATTGTATTTTTACTGTTGCCTTTTAATGTTTTTAAATCAATTGACGAACTGTGAATCTGTAATTTTCTTATTTTCTGATTTGTATTTATCGCTCTTTTATCATTGCTATTTTAATGTTTGTTTCCTCATGTCGTCACATGTTTCATGTCGGTTTTAAACTTACACATGCATTATTATTATCTGTATTTTTTTCTTTGTACCCTTTTATGGCCAACTTTTGGCCAAATAAAGTTTATTGACTTGACTTGCACTTATGTTTCATTTAAACTTTGCGTTATTAAACATGTACTTACCTGAAGGTGAAAGACCGAAAGAAGTTCCAGGATATGTTTTTGTTTTAGCCATGCCTTTGATCACCCCCACCTTTACTCACCCCACCCCCATTTGCACACAGCATCACAATTCCCATACTTTTTTTTATGCACTTAGACCACTGGCGAAATCCATCAAATGCCCGACATCTTATCCCGTTCGTAGCCCTTTAGTTTTCAGTGGAGAAGCAATGGTTCCATAGGCCCTAGTGCAAGCTAGAAAAATTATGCCTTTAACTGATGTGTAGATAGTAAAATAGAGCAATAATAAGGATTCAGTGGGATCCTCAAGCCTCAGGGCCCCGTGTCACTGCACCTGCTGCACCATTGATAGCTATGCCCCTGCTAGTCTTGCCCTTTAACCTCGCCTTCCTTCCCCTCTCTTTTGCCTCCCTCCAATTCAGTTTTGCGACTACCAGTATTTCTCTATTTCTATGTAAAGCACTGTTTTGGAAGACTCCGTTTCTAGTATAAATGAGTCCATTAACACTCATATTATCTGGGAGGAGACAGAGTGAGGTCAGAATAGCTTCCCCATAATATGTTTATCAAGTGTGCAACAATAAAAATGATTTGTGATGAGGAGTGTGGAAAGCAACAAATGTGGAGGACTTCTCAAGAACAAAACATGGATTCGATGCGGTTCGCCTCTTAAACCAGCTTTTCGGAGATGTTTTAGAGGTGTAAATCATACGTGAACTCCACACTTATAAAAAGATCTGATAACATGTTCTCATTAAATGTATCGACTGCTGAGAAAGTTTACATCGAAATATATTTATGGGTAACTGTGGATGTCATATAGGGATCACCAGAGGTTGCATCTTCTGTGCCTATTATTTTAGTTTCAGAAAGGTCATCTCAGGATCTCTACCACTCATGGCAGTGGAGATATAACGATTTGTAGCTTCCAACCATTCCACAGGAACTTAGAAAAAAAGGATGATAATTATGTGGTACAATATCAGATGGCATGGGCATGGGTTGGTGATCACCGAGAGTGGCAATACTTCCCTTTATGATTCATATGCATGGCCGAGCACAACAATGTTTTTATTTGCAAGTGAATCCCAGGATGAACAAGCCTTTTCGGAGATCCATTTCTGCTAACTGTGGTCAGAAAAGTATGGGCACATCTGGCATTATCTTGCAGCCGGCAGAGGAGTCCACACAGTCATTGCCACAGCTATTCTTCTATTCTGAGTGACTGTCAATAGCCAACACTTCAGCCAATGAGAATAGGCCCCTCTTTTAAACTAATTATACTTGAATGCCAGAAGCCAATCTCAATGTCTGTCAATAGTCACGGTCTTTCTGGACTGCGCTTTGCAGTCCTCAGGGCTGCAGAAGAAGCTAATTTTTGGGAATATAATCTGACCCTTTTTCTAACCCTTGCAATTTTGAAAAAACGAACTCCTTTCCACTGTCTGATTGTAAAATAATAATGTTAGACCTGCCAGCCTTAGGGTGGTCTTCCCCCAAACGTTTTACCTTACACCTCCATATTTTTCTGATCTTGTTTTTGTTGCCTTAATACTCTGCGCACTGTACCACTGCGAACCAGTACTAAAGTGCATGTGCTCACTCCTTAAAACATGGTAACATTGGCTTGACCCAAATTGGCATATTTAATTCACTAATAAGTCCCTAGTAAAGTGGTACTATATGTACACAGGGCCTGTAAATTAAATGCTACTAGTGGGCCTGCAGCACTTGATGTGCCACCCACTTAAGTAGCCTTGCAAACTTGTCTAAGGCCTCCCATTGCCCCAGGTGTGTGCAGTTTGAAACTGCCATTTCAACCTGGCACAATAAACCTTTTACCAAGCTCAAACCTGCCTTTTTAATGCATATGTCACCCCCAGGGTAGGGTTTAATGTATTTACAAACTAGGACATGTAATTTTAAGTTTTAAATGTCCTGGTAGTAAAAGGCCCTAAATTTGTTTCTCACCACTGCCAGGTCTGCTTCTCCCCTAGGATAACATTAGCATTACCTTATTTTTTAGATATAACTTCCAAATGAGAGCAGGTAAACAGTTGCAATTTTGAAAGTGCTACTTTTAAAAAGTTTTCATTTTCCTGCCCTAGCCATTTAGTGTGCGCAGCCTGTCTCTGGGTGACATGACTGGGTGTAGTTGGCATTTGGCCTTTGTGTATTCTTAGTAGACAGTCACACACAATACAGAGCTTAGGTGTGCCTGGATGGGCCATCACTGGCATGATGGGAAAGCACAATTAGGCACAGTCCCACTTATACCTGAATAGGCTGTGCCCTGCCTTCATACAAAGGATTACATACCCCCTGGACTTAGTCTTGAGCCAGAGCAGGGGATTCAGAAAACCTCAGCACTTCTAAGGGAATCCTCTAGAAGTTTCTCTCACTTCAAAGAAGGCATTAGGTATAAATATTGGACTTCATCCACCAACTCTTCAGTACACCTCTGGACATGTGGATACTACAAAAGAAGAACTGCTGTGTTATTTTGCTGCCAGAAGGACTGTCACTCTGCTGCCCTGCTGCTCTGCTATCCTTTTTGCCAAGAAGCAAGGAAGATTGGAAGGCTGAAGTGACTCCAAAGGTCAGTCAGCTGACCTCCTGTTCTGAGCTACAGGGACACAACAAGCTCTAGATGCACCTTGCAACTGCCCAGCTGACCTGCTGCCTAGACCTCCTTGAGCCCTGCTGGCCTCTGTTGGAATGCGTTCCTGACCCCCAAGTGGTGCCCCTCAAGTCCTAGACCCTTTGTGTGGCTTCAGTTGAGGTCCCCTGACGTTTTTGGGCTGTTCACGAATGGGTGATCTTGCCACCCATGCCGCCTGCTAATGTGAAGTTCTGGCAAATCCGACTCTTTGCGCTATATTGACCATCAACGGCGCCTGGCATCGTGATATCTGCACTTCATGCTACAACATCATAAGCTCTTGGGGGCCACCAACATGAAGCTCCGGGAAGGACCGTCTGCAACTCCAACAGGAACTTTGCACTATAGCAACCACCATCCGTGATGTCCAGTCTGCTCTTCGCGCTACAATGACGACCGTTCATGATGCTATCACTGCTCCTTGTGGCCCCTTCCACGGTGAATGGAACTCATTACGTGGAACATTGAAAGTAACTCTTTCAATGGGACTAACTTGATCCCTGTATCTGGCACATGCTCCATCGCGGTTGGCCTGAATTTGTGACTTTCTCTACATTTTGCATGACCAGATAGCCTAGAGTGGTGCTTTGTGCTTTTTGATGCTATTTTCACTTAAATCTTTAAAATTGCATATCGCCGGTTCTTCTAATTGGACCTTTGTTGTTTTGGTGTCAAATTATTTATTACATTTTACTCTATTCTTCTAAATTGGCGTGGAATTTTTCTGGTGTTGTGTTTTTACTTTATTATTGTATGAAGTGCTGCATAAATACTTTACACTTTGCCTCCAAGTTAAGCCTGATTGCTCTGTGCCAAGCTACCAGAGGGCTGAGCACAGGGAATTTGTGGCTTGCTAGTGACTTCACCCTGACAATGATTGTGGTTGCTGCTTAAGTAGGGCTTTACCCTCCATAAAACAGTAACCCAATTTCTTCTAAATAAATAGCTGGTTTGTATCTGAGAACAGAACTGCGCGATCCCAAAAATGTACAAATCTATACAATTATAGATGCGTAGCTGTAAAATAATAGGACTGTTTTCCATAGATGAGTTACAAGTGGCATCTTACAAGAGTGCAGCTTACGTTGCCTATGATATCACCTGGAACCCTCAGCTGGAAAACTCCATGTTATTGACAACTGTCCATCTACAATATTATGTTGTATGATCTCCACTATTCTTCCCCTATCCAAAGCAGTAGTTCAGGAAAGGCACAACACAACAATGCACAAAATGGCCATACATACCCCAGCCCCCTTTAAAGTACGTAAGCCCTACCACACTTACCACTAATCTCAGAAGAAAGAACCCTCTCCTACCCCTCTTAAGAAATACCTGGCATCCTGCCACCTACTGCATGCACCATTGACAATTCAATGTACCCACTCTTTCCCACCCAAAAAATACATGGCATGCTGTCATCCTTCAAATTCCCAATTTGCAATACTTTGCCTTAATCCTCTCCCAATCCAAAACAAAAATACAAATATATGGCTTCCAGTGACCCTCACTGTTTACTCGGGTGGTATTCCTCTGCTCATCCTTCAACCACCCAATACAAAGAAGTACCTGGCTTCCTATCATCCACTAAATATTCCCTCCCCCAACCTAAAATCATGCTCTCAGCTCTCACAGGGACAGAGCAGATGGCAGCTGATGGCACAGGAGTGACAGCTACATTCTGGCACCTCCCTCAGTCTCCCAAGACTTAGGGGAGGCAGCAAATCGCAATTAGTCAGAGTGCAGGCTTCAGAGCACCCATACATAAAAAATCAGTGATGTTGATATATTACTTGTGTTGATTCACTAAAAGGCAACACCTGCTCCACAGGCTCTACATTTTTTTAAAGGCTGAGATAAATTGAAGCCCCTACACATATTAGACAAATGGTGTACTGTAGACTGTTACAATTCATTCCCTTCTCATGGTAAAAATCATAATTAGTGATTCAAGTTGCCATAAAAATATCCATTGTGGTTCTGAATTAATATGTCTACTAAGGAGTTAAGAGGAGGATAGTAGCAACAAACAGTGGCTTGGAACTTCTATACATACCTCAAATCAGAACAAACAGATGTTGACAGCACTACAGTGAGTAAATGCCACATTCAAGTAAAGGAGCCACCCAGGATAGTTACTAAAAAGATGCTAGGCCTTTTGGGCAATCAAAAAAAACAACTGTGATTAAAGACCACAGTCCCTTAGTCCACAGGAAGACACTAGACAAATCAGGTTAACAAGGGTGAAACTTGTCAACATGTTCTTTTGAGAAGGAAGAAGCAGAATTTCATCGCCAGATAAAACAAAAGACTCCTAATTTAATAAAACTCCAAACATTTTCCACCTCCAAAAGATGGGCCACTGAGGAAAGGCCATTAGAGGTAGCGAAACTAATCAAAGAAACTACTAACGATAATTTAGACTCATTTTGAAATTAAAATTGTGGCTGTAGCTTTAACCGTTTTTGTATGTACATATGCTATTTAGTCATATTGTACTGCTCCCTTCTCACTCTGAGTGACTGATGATTTACCACAACCTTTCCGCAATGCTATTGAATGCAATGAAACACTGAAAATCTATAAGTAATAAGTTGAATTTATAATTTGTATACCATACAAGCATACAATTTTTATATTACACAAAGATATCACATAATTATATTTTTATGATACAATGAAACATTTTTCACAACTACTGTGCTGTGATCCTTCACAATAATATAGTTGAAATCTGTTTATAAAATTACCAAATAAGCAATTGATTTCAGTCCTTCCTGATTAACACAGGTCGATGCGCTGCACATTTATTTGTGTTAAAATAATTGAACACTTCCTAAGGAAGCTCTAAATCATAAATCGGTGCCACAGATATATTACTTTTTTGATCCAATATAAGGAATCATCACCTCGACAGAGTATTCACTTTGAAAACACTAAAAAAGCGCAGCCCCCACAGATTTTAGACAATATGGTATATAGAGGTAGTTACAATTCATTCCTTTCTCGCGGTGCAAATTTCAGTTATTCGTGCAAATCCCCATTGCTTAAAAGGCAATTTTAATAATGATTGAAAACGTTTACTAAGAAATTAGAAAGTCGGGAATCAACACTATCTAATTACGTTTTTTACCTGTTTTCTTTTCCTCCTGGTTCAGCACCACAGAGACCTCGTGGTGGCCTTATATGCCATTTTGGTATCACTTAGTTTATACCCTGAGAGACTGAACAGCTGGAGTTCTGACATTCATCATGACATAACTGATAGGAAAAATAAATATTATTGCTGCTAAATACTTATTTTTAACGGACGTAAACGTGGACTAAATTCATGATGTGGCACTTGTTGACAGCTGCTTACATGGCACAAAATAGTGCCAAGATCCAGTTCATCAGTATAGTGCAACATACAAGAAGTATTCAGCATAAGGAATCCTAAAGTCACAGTGAATTGTTCTCTTAAAACTTTCCAACTTCATCATTCTGAGACGCATGATACTAGGGGCACTGTAAAATCACGTGGGATTTTACTATTACTGAGCAGTAAATCCGACCCAGTACCATGCAATCCAGGTTAAACCCTATGGAAGGGGAATTACCTGCAAGGGCGGCTCCTCTTCTAAGGCGGAGGAGCGTCGCCCCACTGCTTTAAAGAAATGCAAAGTAAAAATAAAATGATAATAATTGAACATCCGTTATTATCATTTTATTTTTAGTATTGCAGTTGCACTGCAGTGCAGCCAGGTTGTTAGGGTGAGGCGGACCGGCCTCCTCTGATGTCGAGGCTGGGGGAGGAGTGGTGGCTACACCTTAAGTGTGTATGATGGTTTGGCTGGCCGGCCAAACCGTCATGCGCACTTTGCATGCTCTCTACAGGCTGTATTGTACAGCCTGGGTGGAGAACATGCCCAGCCTCCAAATCCCTCTCTGAGGACCGAATCACGGCGCTCAGACCAATCACAATGCTGCTGTAAGGCAGCGTTGTGATTGGTCAAGGGATTCTGGCAGGCTGTGCGCTTCCTGGTTCCTGCTGGAGGAGAGGCGGTGGCTGGAGACGGCGATCACCAGGTAAGTTTTGTTTTCTTTTTTATTATTCCCATCACCCCCACCACCGTTCCCTACCAGCTGCCACTGCATGTGAGACAGATTTTTCCAGTTGGAAAAAGACACAGAATTCCCTAAACCCTGGTGTTAAACACATTCATTTAACACCTACTTGCAGGTGCTAAATGTATGGACAGGCCTGTGGGTGGGGTGGGGGTTGAGGGAGGGCATGGGTGGGAGAAAGGGAGGGAAGGAGAAGGTGTTTTCTGGGATGGGGAATATTGTATGCTCCCTTCACCAGAAAGAAACAGGGATTGAGGCCTGGCTCCTGCAGCTGGCAAAGCCTCATGCGATTTTACTGTGCAGGATTACTGAATGGTAAAATCGGATCTGGTTCCGCCACTCCCAGAAAATCCAGGAGTGTAAAAACCGACCCACTTAGAACCAGACACAGCGGAATTCAATGAGGAAATTCCTCTCCATCTGACTCATAAAAAGGGATTGGAAGCCACATTGGCTCAAGTCCATGGGAGGTCATCCACATTAGGCTCACTTGGTTAGCCTGAAGGGGTCTAAAGCCCAGAACTGCATACTGCACAGATCTCAGGGCATAGACTAGCAACTAGGGCAGGCAATGGGAAAGCCAGTAGAGTTGCCATTTATTTTCTATATAGACGTTTGCATTCAAAGGCATTCCCTATGGAGGCAACATATTTTCAGTGATGCATGTTGATAGTATTTTAATAAAAACATAGCATGAATTACATGTTTTCATTTTAATTTGCAAAGCAACATATAGGAAAATCAACTGCTGTACATATAAATTTACTAAGTAGGCATATATGTAGTTATAATAAGCATACATTATTAAATGGATATAGTAGTGTTATATGTTAAAAGTTGCTTGCATGTTGTAGAAATGTATGTATGTACAAGTCTACTCAGAGAGTGACTTGGTAATTTAAAATCAAAAGAGTTATGTTGAGGTATATGTTTGAAAGATGTAAACACTGAACAGATAGCTTATGGGTAGCAGTAGACAGAGTTAATACCTCATACTGAGGGAACCCTGCACTGCTGTTGTACACATACTACTTCTGCACATGTTGTAGCTCTTCTGTGAACTGACAATGCATATGTTGATGCCACCTGTCCTGTAACTTTTATTTGATTTATGGAAGCTTGCACTGTTGCCGCCAATGCTTCGCCCTTGTTGTCTTTAAGCTCTTACATTCGGCCACCTAGGGCGGCAAATGCAGGGACCGCTAAGGGTGGCACAAGGCCTAGCTTCGCCACTGTGACTCTGTGGAGCCTTAAGAAATTGTTCCCACACAGATGATCATACATAAGTCTGATTAGACGATTGTGGTAAATATTTACAAGTTTGATTGCATCCATTTTATACCTTTTTGCCAATTCCATTCATTAGCGCACCTTCAAGATTGTTTTTTTTTATCATGAGGGCTTTCTCCACATCTACCAACTACAACTGGTTTCAGTAAGGTGGGCTTAGGAAGTCATGTGGAGAGGGAACTCATGTGAGAGGATGTAGCCTTACGGCTAGAGCGGTGGACCTCGAAGCTGGGGAACCGGGTTCGAGTCGCGGCAATGACGCTCAACATCCTGTGATTCTGGGCAAATCACTTAATCTCCCCGTGTCTGACAAAAAAGAATGTGCCCATCTGTAACAAAACTGGTGCTCATGTAAAGCGCTCTGATACCCGATGTCTCGGGTCTAGTTTGCGCTTTATAAAACTCTAAAAAAAGAAAATGTGCATGCTAGCATGTCCACCATGGACTAAAAGAGACTACTGCGGCAGGGCCACAAACTTGTGCAGGACACACCCAGGCTCAAAAGCACCCCACGATTCTCTCAGTAGCAGTAAACCAAATATACTGAGTTTCCATACATGACGAAGGCAAGAGACCACAGTTTGGGAATTTGGACAGCCGATAGCCTGTCAGTGCACAAACTCATCAAAATCCCTATTCAGGGGCGCGCCAACGACTAGGATCGAGAGCAGAGTAGTCCCAATACGAACTTTGATGGTCCTCAACTGGAGCCGTCACTAATTCCAAGTGCTTTAATTTAATTACAGGCGCTGACACATTCTTGTAAGAATGACAGACAAGAGTTGTCATTTCACAGCTTTATATAAATAAAGTAAAAGGCAGATTACATAAAGTATGCCATAAGTAAATTCAGCAGCAGAGCATGTAAATCATAGTACAAAGAGCTCAGTATAGTTCAATGTGAAATCCGGCAAAGATTTGTATTCTCAAAGCAAGGGAAAAGGGTGTCTCCCAATATAGACGCCCCAAGTCCTTTTTGGCGTTATTTTTAACAGTGTCTAGTAGTGCCCTCAAAATTTCTGGTAGCGAGGTCAGTTTGTCCATTAGTTGAGTACAAGCACATAATTGGCCCAGTTCTGTGTGGCCAAGTTTTGTTCTAGCAGAGTTAGCCTGGTCCCTAGGTTAACTAGGCTTATTGCCATCATCTGAATTAAATCTACCTGAAGCTCCATTTTTTGTGATTGCCAAAGTAAAGTTTAGCTATTGTGACCTGTTTAAAGGGAGAGTCCACCTCATTTAAAGTTACTGGGCTTGCCGGGCCAGCTAGTCCGTTGCCCTTTCCTGGGAGTTATGCGGGGAGAAATGATTAGTAATAGTAACTCGCTTGGTTAATAGCGTTTGGGAAAAAGATGCTTCCAATTGAGCGTCTATTTGAGCTTCTAGTGACATTAGGAATTCCTCTGATAGTGACCCCTGCTCCGAATCTAATGTGCGACGTCATATTTGCTCCCTTGGTGAAGTTTGTGTTTCCAAAGTGGTTAGGGGGCTTGGTTAGGTCACAATTTCCTGTGATGATTGACGTGTGAATTTGCACTGTTGTTAAGAGGTGGTTGTTTTGCACGGCCAATCCGTTTAAGTCGCAGTCTTGGCGAAGTGTGAGATGGGAATTTGATCTCTCAAGTTTGCGCCCGGTGGGCTTGGGTGACCCTGTACTCGTGGAGGCCGGCCTGGTTAGGGATAGGGAGCGTCTTATTGTTGGTTCATTTGGGCCTTTTACACGGGTAAAACAGTGGTGCGGTGTCTGTGTGATTTTTGGGAAGTAGGTTGAATTCGGCCCCTTGGTGGCCGGAGCAGGGGCGTAACAAGTAGGCATTCCTTGGATGAGCTCCCACTCTTGTGACTTCCTATTTCCATTTCAGTATAGGTTACAGAATGAGTTAATGGTTGCGATTGAGTGGCTCCCGGAGGCTCGGGCTGCATGCTGTCTCGCCTCCCTTCGCTCGCTCCTTCCAGTTCTGGTCTCAACTGCATACTCTTATGGTGTGAACCTGGGCTCTCGATCAAGTGGTCTATTTGTCTCTTTCTGGCCGCGCTTCTGGCCAGGGTTCTCCTTTTGACCATGTTTTTTGTTTGTGCTGCTGTTCCAAGACATGTGATGTTGTGATATTATTTTCCACTGAAGGTGGTAATGCCTTTCTAAGCCCTTTAGGTCTGAATTGGGCAGGGTATCAGGGAATATTTGTTGCCCAGGGGTCTGGTTGTCCTTGTGGAAACAAAATGCTGAAGACGATGGAGGGGAGGGATTAAGTGAAAGAACAGAGAGGGAGGCGGGCTGGATGGCTCAATGCTTCACCCCCCAAAACTCTCACTATGTGCTTTGACAACTATGTACCGCCTACGTCCGGCCTCATGTGGCTTTGCAGTGCTTGCAGCAGGTACTGGGTCCTGATTTTTTTGACACCCTGTAATCACTATCTGGGACCTCCCAGGCGTTGCCTCGACCGCTTGAGTGTGTCACCAGGTCCGAACTGAGGACAGGCTTTATCTGCTCACCTCCCAGCTCCTGGCTCCCAGCCAGATGGAGTTACAGCAGGCCCAGGGGCTGTTGATCAACAGGTGGTAGCATATAGTGAATGGCGGAGGGGGAGTTTTAAGGGAGATTTAGTCTGGTTAAATCCAGGAGAGGTAGCCAAGGCTAGTGGATCGTAGGTGGCGACTTCTGCAGACTGTAATTGGGAGCAGCGCGAGTAGGGCCTTACAGCGGTCGCAGGCCGCGCCCGAAACTAACCGCGTCGCCTCTATGACCGTCTGTGGCGCACTCGGCGGCTGCCATCTGACGGCAGCTGCACTTGTGTCCAAATGCCCCCCACAACAGGTTGAGTACCTGGGTGGCGCCCGAGGTACCTGTGGTTGAAGATCAGGACCAATATTCAACCAGTCAATGCAGCAGTAGCTACCAGTATCCCCACATTATCAGGGGATTCAGCAATTTCCAACTGCAATGAAAATATGGCTGCAATCTCAAAAAGCTAATGCAACTTCAACATTGCTCACAAATTCTCAGATACAAGCAAGCTCTACCCAGCTCGCCCTTAATACCTTACTTCGCAAGATCCTCCTCAATCCCGCAGAGCAAAAAAGAAACTGAAAAAACTCTCAAAAAAGCAGCGCCTACAGAAAAGGCACCCGGTGACAACAGGCTCATGCTCCAGACTAGGCCCTTCTACACAACAAGAAAAGACAGTAAAATTATTTTCAATCTTTAACAAAGGTTACAAATCAAGCCGTAATCTGAACGTAAATAACTCAGCAGCAAAAGACACAGGGGCCTGTATCCTGATAAAGCAACAGTCTTCCGAGCCAGGAGACAAACAGGTCATCCAAAGTAAGCCAAACACATACAAACCAGATTACAGCAACCTATCTGCGCAGTCACCTATTCCCCCTCAAATAACGGTCAGGTCACTGTCTACAGCAGAAAAGAATTTTGAGCTCCAGTCCTGCACAGAAAACCGGATAATCGGTCAGACCGAACACGATTATTCTAGTCTACGCCAGAGCATTGCTCAAACTACGGTACTCAGCCTTTCTCCAAATGCAAAAAGATTGGCCCACAGGGCTCAGCCCTTAGCCCTATGTTGTTCAATCTGTATGTCTCCCCTTTGGCCAAAATAATCAGGCAATGTTGTTTCTCAGTGGTCTTGTACGCTGATGACACCCAACTTGTGGTGTCAGTATCCAGCAACATTGAAGAGACAGCAGATCGTTTTAATCTTTGTATGACTCAGGTACACCAGTGGATGAGTCTAAACTGCCTGAAACTGAATGGTGGAAAGACTGAGGTCCTCTTATTTGGCTCAGATACCTCTTTCTGGTCACCCAGATGGTGGCCGACCAGCCTGGGAAACACCCCAACTCCGGTAAATAAGGCTAAAAATTTAGGCGTTATCTTTGACGATAAATTGACCTTCAAAATCAGATTAGTTCCCTCACTTCCTCAATTTTTTTCATCCTGAAGATGATTAGAAAAATCTGTCCCTTCATTCCATCGGGGTTAGTAAAAATCTTGGTGACAGCACTGGCATTGTCCAAATTGGACTATGGAAATGAGTTGTATGTAGGGATCCAAAAGCAGCACCTTCAAAAGCTGCAAAGGCTTCAAAATGCAGCTGCCAGACTACTGCTGGATATCCCGAAATTCCAGCCGGTCTTGCATAATTTGAAGACTGTTAGACCTGGCACCATTGGCGTGAGTCTCCCTTCCATTTTTTCGCTGTGCCTCCTCTGTTTTTTCTGGTGATAGATGCTCTGGGCGCTGCGCCACTGCAATTCAGTGCCGCAGCGCGGATGCTCCCTGTGTAAAGATGACATATCAATTGATGTATCCCTGATTGGCTTATTTGGTCTACCTGTTAGTCCCTAGTAATGTGGCCTGTGTGTGCCCAGGGCTAGTGAACCAAAATGCTGCTGGTGGGCCTGCAGCACTGGGTTGTGCCACCCACAGAAGCAGCTTGTAAATTGTGTCTCAGACCTGCCACTGCAGAGTCTGTGTGCAGTCCAGAACTGCCATCTTGGCTGTGAAGTGCACCCACTTCCCAGCCCCTGAACCTTCCCTTGGCATCATGTAAGTCCCCCTTATGGTAGGGTGCATTGTATGTGTAAGGTAGGACATGCCCTGGTGTATGTAGCATGTCCTGGTAGTGAATTACACCCAATTTCGTTTTTCACTACTGTAAGGCTACCTGGTCCCCATAGGCCAGAATGGGCGGTTTGACTATTACACCCTATAGTCCTAACTGAGCCCAGGAACATGGTAGAAAAACGAATTTAGTATGCCTGAGCTCAGAATATTAAAATACATCTTTTAGTGGAGTTGATTTTTATATTCTGTGTTTGAAAATACTACTTTTAGAAAGTGAGTATTTTCTTGCCTAAGCCTTCCAGTGTGCTCTGCTGTCTTGTGTATTGACTGTCTGGTTTTGGAGGGGCAGGGCGGGCTGAGTCAGACCTGGGTTGAATAGAGAGGTCTCCTTCCTGAGTGAGGGGAGGGGCAGATGCTTGACCTGAATAGGGCTGTGCCTGGCAAGGTGAATGCTGGCTCCACCTCCTGCTGTGTGTCTGATAGCAGGCCCCCTTTTCTGAAAGGGAAGATGCAGAACTGGTTCTGGCTGGGTTCAGTGCCTGGTAGCTTGGAAGAACAAAGACTTTTGGGGTATAAATAGTTGTGCCCAAACCCCTACAATTTGTATTGCCCCTGGATCTCAAGACCAACCTCTGTCCGTGGAACTGAAGGAAGCTGCAGGAGAGGACTGTCCTTGTGTTGTGTGCTGTTCCCTGGATTGGCCTGCAGTAGTTGTCATTGGACTGGAAAGAAGAGGGAAAAGGAGCTGTAAGAGAACTTTTTAATCTTGAACCTACAATCACCCAAGGGCTAGAGAGAGAACTAGCCTCCTGACTGAAGTCTCAGGCCCAGTAGACTTCATTTCATCGCTAAAGCCTGTTAGCGAGCCGCCGCAGCCGAGGAGCGTCAAGAAATCCGTCGCACTGCTGCCGCTGAGTGCTCGCTGACCAAATCATCGCACCGCACGCTTACAGATCGCCATTTTGTCGCTAACGCCCGTTAGCGAGCTGCCGCAGCCGAAGAGCGCTCGGAAATCCATCGCGCCGCTGCCGCTGAGTGCTCGCTGCCCAAAGTCATCGCCCCGCACGTTTGCGGACCTTGGAACCATCGCTATCGCCCGTTTGCGAGCCGCCGCAGCCGAAGAGCGCTCAGAAATACATCGCGCTGCTGCCGCTGAGTGCTCGCTGACCTGATCATCGCCCCGCACGTTTGCGGGCCTCGAAACCATCGCTAAGGTCCGTTTGCGAGCCGCCGCGACCAAGAGTGTGAGGAAAAACATTGCTATCACGCCTAAGCGGCATTTTGTGGATTATTGACACCACATCCAGGAACTGTGAGTAAAAGGGTCGCAGAGACCACTGCCCTGAACTGTGCATTCCCCATTTGAACTATTTTTGCAGCATCAAGAGAGTATTATTTTTGTATAGTATTGTGGCTTTCTCGTTATTTGGTCTTGTGACAAACCTATATATAAAGATAACTATTTTTGATAACTACCTGTGTTGTGTCCCTTTGTAGTGTTCCTCACTGTATTACTGTGTATGGTCATAAATGCTTAACACACTGCCTCTGAGATTAGCCTAACTGCTCGTGCTACGTTACCACAGGGTGGAGCAGGGGTTGTCAAAGGGGTGCAGCCCTTCACTCTGACTTAGAAAGAAGGGTCCCTGCTTGGACAGTGGCCATCCACTGCCAACCAGAGACCCCCATTTCTAACTTTGGTGGTCAGCGGTGGGGATCTGGACTTGCGTTTGTGACCACATACAGTAATTCTAGTGTACACTACTAGTGAGTGCAGACCATAACGTACCACATACATATTTGAGTTTTTTTTTTTTTTTTTTTAGTCTATTTTTGATTAAGAGTGCCAGTTATTGATACAATGGCCAAGCCCAGAGCCGTTGACCCAGAAGAGTACTCCTGGGAAGAGGAGAAGATAGATACCTACACTTCCAAGGAGCTCAAATTTTTTGCGAGAAATTTACAGTCTCTACCACAGGTTTCACCAGGAAAGAAGAGTTTTGCAAGGCACTGAAGGCCTGGCTAGCAGCCAGGGATGCCCCATGGAATATGGGAGAGCCTGTGGTGGAGGGAGAGAATGTGGATGAAGTGATTGATGTAGTAGGTAATAAAGTGCTTTCCAGCACGAGTGTGTCGGCGAGGGGTCTGTCCCCAGAGGAGATGTAGGACAGGGAAAGAGAGAGACGCCATAATATGGAGATGGCTAAGATGCAACTAGAAGATCAGAGGGAGAGAGACCTCGAGAACAGGAAGCTAGAAGCTGAGAACAAGAAGCTAGAGTTTGAAATGATGAAAATGAAGCTTGAGCATGAGAGAGCATTGAGGGAGCTGGAGATTAAGGCAAAGAGTGGAGAGACCTCCAGTCCCTCTGGTGGCAGCATACCAGTAGTACAGACGGAGAGCAGAGTATACATTCCTAAAGAAGTTATTAAAGATTTCCACAAGAGTGAGGATATTGGGCAATGGTTTGCCGCTTATGAAATAGCCATGGTGTCCCACCGGGTCCCTGAGAAGGATTGGGGAGCGGGGTTGTAGGGACGGTTTGTGAGTGAGGGGAGAGACACCTTGTTGGATCTGCCCCCAGAAAGGAGAATGGTTTATGAACCCATGAAAGAAGCGCTGATGACCCGCTATGGGTTGACCCCTGAAATGTACAGACAAAGGTTTAGGTCCTGTAAGAAGTTCAAAGGTACCAAGTGGGTTGAATATGTGTCTTTTTTTTGCAGAGCAATGGAACGCTGGGTAAAAGGTAGCAAAGTAGAAACTTTTGAGCAACTATATGATTTGATTGCATGGGAGCATCTATCTGATAACTGTTTTCTTGAGCTACGCCAGCACCTCATTGATTGCAGGCTGACTAACCCTAGGAAGCTTGTTGAGGAGGCGGACCGCTCGGTCAGCACCAGGGTTCGCAAGGGTCCAATGGGAGACTTCGCCAGGGGTGGGCAGGGTCCCCAGCAGAGAAGTGGGGGGGACAGGGGTCAACCAAGGGAGTTCCGTGGAGGGCCCCAAAGTAATGCCCAAGGGAACCAAGCAGTGGTGTCCCAGCCTCCCCAAGACAGGAAGCCAATGCCCCCCGACAGGTAGGCCTGTTCACAGGGGGCCCCCTACTTGTTATCATTGTGGTCAAGTGGGCCACCGGTCCTTTGATCCCCAGTGTCCTCAGAGGGCTACTGCCGCACCCCCCCGTGCGCCACCCCGCCAGATGGCTAGTGTAGCCTTGGAAGGAGAAGAGATGGATGCCCAAGAGGGGTGGGACCCTGTACAGTTAACCCTTGTCTCCCTAGGAGACTGCGAGATGGTCCCTAAACCTGCACTGCCTGACAACACTAAGAAATACAGGCAGTGGGTGACCATCAATGGCCATAAAGTGGAGGCTCTCAGGGACACAGGAGCCAGTATAACTGCTGTCTGTTCCCGGTTGGTGTCCCAAGAACAGATTATTCCCCATGCATTCTGCCCAGTAGTGTCAGCCGACAACTCAGAGAGCCAATGTGAGGTGGCTCAGGTTCCCTTCGAGTGGGGGGGGTCTCAGGAACTCTTCAGGTAGCTGTGAGGCCCGCCATGCCTGTAGACTGTCTGTTGGGCAACGATTTGGAGAACTCCCCGTGGGCTACGGTGGAGAGGAGTTCTCACTTGGAAATGCTGGGTCTGCCTGAATGGGCGTGTGCCACCAATCGGTCCATGGCAGCCAAAAAGGGTGTTGAGAAAAGTCTGGAGCCTGAAAGTATGGCCCAGATCCCTGCCTTAGAGAGAAGGAGCAGGGGGCGCGGGAAACCAGCCCCCTTAGTTCCCACAGCCCAGGAAGGAGCAGACCTTAAGGGGGATGCCCTGGAGCCTATCGGGGAGCAAAGCACCGACCTGGGGGACCTGCCTGAGCTGACCCATTGGCAGCAGGAGGGGGGGCCCACCAGGGAGTACTTTTGTGAACAGCAGAAAATGTGCCCTTCTCTTGAGGGTATGTGGCGTCAGGCTGCAGCCCAGGCAGCAGGTGATATGTCTGGTTCGCATCTGATCTATTGGGAGAACAGTCTCCTGTATAGTGAGCCTAAGGCTGCTGAGCCGGGGTTGGCCCGTGTGCTGGTGGTACCCGAGTGCTTCAGAGCCTTCCTACTGGGGTTGGCTCATGACATTCCGTTGGCAGGACATCTGGGGCAGACCAAGACCTTTGAGAGACTGGTCACCCACTTCTATTGGCCCCAGATGCGCAAAAGTACAGATACTTACTGCAGGACCTGTGAGACTTGCTAGGCAAGTGGGAAGAGTGGGGGGAAGATCAAGGCCCCACTCCAGCCCTTTCCAGTTGTGAGTACCCCATTCGAGCAAGTGGGAATTGACATTGTGGGGCCTCTGGACCCCAAGACAGCCATGGGCAATAGGTACATCCTGGTCTTGGTGGACCATGCCACCCGGTACCCTGAAGCCATCCCGCTCAGGACAGTGACGGCCCCCGTGGTGGGACGTGCACTGATGGGGATCTTCTCCCATGTGGGGTTCCCCAGAGAGGTGGTGTCTGACAGGGGGACCAACTTCATCTCCCAGTACATGAGGTCTCTGTGGGAGGAGTGTGGGGTAACTTATAAGTTCACCACTCCTTACCACCCCCAAGGAAATGGCCTGGTTGAAAGGTTCAACCGGACCTTGAAAGGTATGATTATGGGCCTAGAGGAGCCCCTGAGGCGTAAGTGGGACGTCCTCTTGCCATGCCTGTTGTTCGCCTACCGTGAGGTGCCCCAGAAGTCCTTAGGGTTCAGC
The DNA here is from genome assembly GCA_963921515.1 of Calotriton arnoldi. Lineage (NCBI taxonomy): Eukaryota > Metazoa > Chordata > Amphibia > Caudata > Salamandridae > Calotriton > Calotriton arnoldi. The sequence continues at coordinate 188,937 of CAWUFW010005781.1, forward strand.
CCCTTTGAACTACTCTATGGTCACCCGGTCAGAGGGCCTCTGAGTCTGGTCAGGGAAGGCTGGGAGCAATCTCCCAGGAAACCTCCCCAAGACGTATTTAGCTACATCTTGGCCTTCAGGAACCAGACTCGGCGTTTCAGAAAGATTGCTGAGGCAAATCTGGAAGCCAGCCAGGAGGAGATGAAACGTTGGCACGACCAGAATGCCACTCTGGTCGAGTTTCAACCTGGTCAGAAGGTTTGGGTACTGGCCCCAGTGGAGCCCTGCGCGCTCCAAGATAAGTGGACCGGTCCATTTGAGGTGGTGGAGCGCAAAAGTCAAGTTACCTACTTGGTGGACTTTAAGTCGCCCAGGAACCCCCTGCGGGTCCTGCATGTGAACCGCCTGAAGCCCCACTTTGCGAGGTCTGAAGTGGGCATGTTGCTTGCCACAGATGCTGGAATGGAGGAGGAGAGTGAGCCTCTTCCTGACCTCCTGTGCGCAGAAGAGAAGGATGGGTCAGTTGAGGGTGTGGTCCTCTCCACCACACTGACCCCTGAGCAGCAGAGAGGTTGTCACCAGCTGTTGGGACAATTCTCAGATTTGTTTTCCCTAGTGCCTGGTGTCACTGACTGGTGCGTCCATGAGGTAGACACCGGGGACAGCCCCCCTGTCAAGCATAAGGCTTACCGGGTGTCTGACAGGGTCAGGGCCTACATTAAGGAGGAAGTGTCCAAAATGTTTGCCCTAGGGGTGATTGAGTCCTCTAGCAGCCCTTGGTCCAGCCCAGTGGTCTTGTACCGAAAGCTGCCGCGCCTGGTGAGGCCCCTGAACTAAGGTTCTGTGTGGACTACCGAGGTCTCAATTCGGTCACAAGGACCGACGCGCACCCCATCCCCAGAGCAGATGAGCTCATTGATCGGCTAGGGGCTGCCAGGTACCTCAGCACGTTTGATCTGACGTCTGGGTACTGGCAGATCACCTTGATTGATGGGGCAAAGGAGAGGTCCGCATTCTCCACACCAGATGGGCACTACCAGTTCCGTGTGATGAAGAATGCCCCTGCCACCTTTCAGAGGTTGGTCAACCAGGTGTTGGCTGGGCTGGAGGATTTCAGTGTCACCTACCTGGACAACATTGCAGTGTTCAGTTCCTCCTGGGAGGACCACTTGCGCCACCTCTGGGAAGTGTTGATGGCGCTGCGCAGAGCAGGCCTCACAATCAAGGCCAGTAAGTGCCAGATTGGGCAGGGTTCTGTGGTGTACCTAGGACACCAAGTGGGGAGTGGCCAGGTGGCACCCCTGCAGCCCAAGATTGAGACCATCCTGGCTTGGGAGCCCCCAAGGACCCAGACGCAGGTGAGGGCCTTCTTAGGACTCACGGGGTACTACAGGAGGTTTGTCAAGGGGTATGGCAACATTGTTGCACCCTTGACTGAGCTGACTTCCAGAAAGCAGTCAAAGATTGTGAACTGGACTGACACCTGTCAAAAAGCTTTTGATGCCCTCAAGACTGCCATGTGTACAGCGCCCGTACTCCAGGCACCCAACTTTGCTAAAGAATTTATTGTCCAGACAGACGCTTCAGAGCATGGGGTGGGGGCTGTTCTGTCACAGATTAATGAGGAGGGACTAGACCAACCTGTAGCCTTCATCAGTAGGAGGTTACTGCCACAGGAACAGAGGTGGAGTGCAATTGAGCGGGAAGCATTTGCTGTGGTCTGGGCGCTGAAGAAGCTGAGACCATACCTGTTTGGGACTCACTTCCGGGTTCAGACAGACCACAGGCCCCTCAGATGGTTGATGCAAATGAGGGGTGAGAATCCCAAGTTGTTGAGGTGGTCCATTTCCCTACAGGGGATGGACTTTACAGTGGAACACCGCCCTGGTACAGAGCACGCCATTGCTGACGGATTGTCCAGATTTTTCCGCCTTAGTGATGAGAACTTCCCAGGGGATGGGTAGTTCTCCCCACATTTCAGCTGGGGGGGACACGTGTTAGACCTGGCACCATTGGCATGAGTCTCCCTTCCATTTTTCGCTGTGCCTCCTCTGTTTTTTCTGGTGATAGATGCTCTGGGCGCTGCGCCACTGCCATTCAGTGCCGTAGCGCGGATGCTCCCTGTGTAAAGATGACATATCAATTGATGTATCCCTGATTGGCTTATTTGGTCTACCTGTTAGTCCCTAGTAATGTGGCCTGTGTGTGCCCAGGGCTAGTGAACCAAAATGCTGCTGGTGGGCCTGCAGCACTGGGTTGTGCCACCCACAGAAGCAGCTTGTAAATTGTGTCTCAGACCTGCCACTGCAGAGTCTGTGTGCAGTCCAGAACTGCCATCTTGGCTGTGAAGTGCACCCACTTCCCAGCCCCTGAACCTTCCCTTGGCATCATGTAAGTCCCCCTTATGGTAGGGTGCATTGTATGTGTAAGGTAGGACATGCCCTGGTGTATGTAGCATGTCCTGGTAGTGAATTACACCCAATTTCGTTTTTCACTACTGTAAGGCTACCTGTTCCCCATAGGCCAGAATGGGCGGTTTGACTATTACACCCTATAGTCCTAACTGAGCCCAGGAACATGGTAGAAAAACGAATTTAGTATGCCTGAGCTCAGAATATTAAAATACATCTTTTAGTGGAGTTGATTTTTATATTCTGTGTTTGAAAATACTACTTTTAGAAAGTGAGTATTTTCTTGCCTAAGCCTTCCAGTGTGCTCTGCTGTCTTGTGTATTGACTGTCTGGTTTTGGAGGGGCAGGGCGGGCTGAGTCAGACCTGGGTTGAATAGAGAGGTCTCCTTCCTGAGTGAGGGGAGGGGCAGCTGCTTGACCTGAATAGGGCTGTGCCTGGCAAGGTGAATGCTGGCTCCACCTCCTGCTGTGTGTCTGATAGCAGGCCCCCTTTTCTGAAAGGGAAGATGCAGAACTGGTTCTGGCTGGGTTCAGTGCCTGGTAGCTTGGAAGAACAAAGACTTTTGGGGTATAAATAGTTGTGCCCAAACCCCTACAATTTGTATTGCCCCTGGATCTCAAGACCAACCTCTGTCCGTGGAACTGAAGAAAGCTGCAGGAGAGGACTGTCCTTGTGTTGTGTGCTGTTCCCTGGATTGGCCTGCAGTAGTTGTCATTGGACTGGAAAGAAGAGGGAAAAGGAGCTGTAAGAGAACTTTTTAATCTTGAACCTGCAATCACCCAAGGGCTAGAGAGAGAACTAGCCTCCTGACTGAAGTCTCAGGCCCAGTAGACTTCATTTCATCGCTAAAGCCTGTTAGCGAGCCGCCGCAGCCGAGGAGCGTCAAGAAATCCGTCGCACTGCTGCTGCTGAGTGCTCGCTGACCAAATCATCGCACCGCACGCTTACAGATCGCCATTTTGTCGCTAACGCCCGTTAGCAAGCTGCCGCAGCCGAAGAGCGCTCGGAAATCCATCGCGCCGCTGCCGCTGAGTGCTCGCTGCCCAAAGTCATCGCCCCGCACGTTTGCGGACCTTGGAACCATCGCTATCGCCCGTTTGCAAGCTGCCGCAGCCGAAGAGCACTCGGAAATCCATTGCGCTGCTGCCGCTGAGTGCTCGCTGACCTGATCATCGCCCCGCACGTTTGCGGGCCTCGAAACCATCGCTAAGGTCCGTTTGCGAGCCGCCGCGACCAAGAGCGTGAGGAAAAACATCGCTATCACGCCTTAGCGGCATTTTGTGGATTATTGACACCACATCCAGGAACTGTGAGTAAAAGGGTCGCAGAGACCCCTGCCCTTAACTGTGCATTCCCCATTTGAACTCTTTTTGCAGCATCAAGAGAGTATTATTTTTGTACAGTATTGTGGCTTTCTCGTTATTTGGTCTTGTGATAAACCTATATATAAAGATAACTATTTTTGATAACTACCTGTGTTGTGTCCCTTTGTAGTGTTCCTCACTGTATTACTGTGTATGGTCATACATGCTTAACACACTGCCTCTGAGATTAGCCTAACTGCTCGTGCTACGTTACCACAGGGTGGAGCAGGGGTTGTCAAAGGGGTGCAGCCCTTCACTCTGACTTAGAAAGAAGGGTCCCTGCTTGGACAGTGGCCATCCACTGCCAACCAGAGACCCCCATTTCTAACAAAGACCCTGCATTGGCTCCCTGTGGACAAGATAATTATATTCAAAGCCCAATGTCTAGCCTTTAAGGCACTTCATGGTTTGGGCCCTGACTTCTTGAAAAAGCAACTGAAATGGTATATACCAACTAGAATTCTGAGGTCAGCTCACTGCAAACTCCTACAAACTCCCAGAGTCAAGAGAGCTTGCTGGGGCGGAAGAAGCTTCATGTTAGGGACTGTTAAAACCTGGAACTTGCTTCCCAGTGAGATAAAGAACTGCCCAACAATCGTGGCCTTTAGAAAAGCTCTAAAAACTTGGCTTTTTGTAAATTAACCTTTCAGTCCCTAGTTTGCGCGGTAACCTTTTACTTTCCATCAGGTATGAGCGCCTAGACACCTTCGGGTAGTTGTGCGCTATATAAATGTTTAAATCAAATCATTAATAGAGCTTATATCCCCAACATACCGCCACCTCCAATGTCCGGCATGCTAACGATTCCCACCCAAATTGTACTTCAACGGGGTACACCAAAAGATATCCCTGGGTGGTACGATGTACATGGGTTGGATAACCCGACAAGGGGAAGCATGATCACACGGGACCTCACCAGAACCACCCCACAGGGCACAACCCCAAAGAATGAACGATCATCCATCTCACCGAAACCCAGCAAATCTTCAACTGAGGACAAGGACATATGGGGGAACAGTAGTAATTCCTCGCAACACTAATACAAGAGGGTCACGCACGACCAAGATCATAGGGCCACAGCAGCCAGGGGCAACAAACAAATAGGCGCACCAGAAGGAGAAAGATCAGGACCCCCAATCCAGGAATCGGGAGAACCTACATATTTCTGCCTAAAAAGAGCAGGTCAAAAGGGGGAAGAAAACACCCACGCTGGCCTAGAATTTACTCCCCACTATGTTTCAAGTGGTCCATCGGACATTTTAAACAGAGGGAACCTTCTAAGACTTTTCCAACACATACTGTCTCTGAAGCACCTTACCACAGTCGATCTCCACTCAGTCAAATTCACTCACATCCCTAGTATAAGGACATCAGAATCCACAATCACCAACTGGGACTCAAGATCAACCAGAGATGCCATCTTCAAGGAGGCCCCCAAGTTTGAGGAATGGAGCATCGAGCTAGAACCTATTCAGCTGCGTAAATATCCATACGTTCTAATCAAAGATCATAGCACCCCGCCCAGAGGAAGTTGAAGGGAGATTGGGGTGCAACCCACGACTGGCTAGTAAGGTCCACCCAGGCATCTAACCCTCTGATAGTTCACTGTGGCATTAATGATATGATCATTCACTGGCAACCTGCAGCCGCGTATCACGAGGGGAGAACCTAGCAGCTAACACCCAGGGGCAGCAACCGCTATTACGCCACCTAGCAACACGGATCTCTCTTCTTCTTCTTCCTGGCTCTTCCAGATGAGAAAACATGCATCAAAAGACCAACTTTACATCATTTCCTGGAATGTAGTGGGGTTGGCCTTAATGCTTTGATCCGATCAGGGTCGCAAATTCCTTAAAAGTAGTGACATACTATGTCTTCAGGCGACGTGGTCACGGAATCCCACGACAATACATGGATTCTATGAAGTCTTTTATCCGGCTACGCAAACAAGCCTATTCGGGAGGCCCTTAGGGGGCCTCTCGATCTTCCTAAAGCAATCATCCATAATATCGATCTCCTCACCCACACAAACCTACAGGGACCTACAAGCCCTATCCATTGAAGGCTTAAAAAGCGGTCAGACGGTCTTCTCTTTGCTCCTTATCAATTGTTATTTTTATCCATGTAAAGTTTCAAGGACGCACGCCATGGCCTCCTTTTCTCGTGCATAAAAGAAATCATTGAAGCATATCCTTCCCACAAAATCATGCTGGCAGGGGACTTTAACACAAAATTCCTAGGTCAATGCCACAATGTTGTGCAAACGAGCAACGGATGAGATCAATTTAATGACCTACTCACCACATTTGGCCTAACATCGGCAGACCGGGACCAGATGCGCCCTGGGAACTTACCTCACCACACATTTAAGAAAACCTCAACAATTGACTACGTCTTTATGTCAAATCCCTTAATACAACATCTCCAGAGTTTTGACATAATTTGTGCAGAAAGCGACCACAATCCACTCGTTATAAACTTGGACTTAAACCGTCAGACAGCTTACACCGGCCAGGAGATACGGTGCTCGACAGGAGACAAATTAATGACCCTAGCAAGGAGAATCAAGTGTCAACCTTACCACTCGCTTCAGGTAGCAAAATGGCTTGATGATGAGGAATCTCGGTACAAGGACCAACCAGGGGAGCTACTTTTGACAAACTGGGACCACATGATTAGAGCTTTGGCAGCATCACTTCAGGGACACACGGGCCCCCCCCCAAAGTGCACCCAACAGCTACTCAGCCATACAAACAAATCCCTGCCTCAACGGGACATCAACCTCACCGGGAAGAAGCTGAGGAAGAGAGCACACCTGTTCAAACTTAATTAAACCTCCAGTAATCTAGCGCCGCTAAAGATGCATGGAAAGCCCACAAAAAAAAGGTCAGGGCTCTGAAACGAGCACAACAAGAGGAAGAATGGAAAAACATCTTTGAAATGCTCAAGGAAAGTTCCCTAGCTCAATTCTGGAGGCATGTGAACACCTTAAAATCCCTTGGGCCACCAAGGGTAAACGTAGTTCCAGCTTCAGATTGGGAGAACAACGTGAGGGGCCAGATCCTTGCACATAAGCATACAGATGCCATGACGCTCATATGGCCTAAAGTAGAGGAACATAAAGTCTCAATTTCATCTTCGGAAATAACAGAACTTATAAAAATCATAAAGGCCAGTTGAGCGCTGGGTCCAAACGGGCTCACAGCAGGAATCTTTCAATCAGCCCCAGAAGACTGGGTCGCGCTACTAACCCCGTTATTTATTATTGTTTACTCATCTGGTAATACACCAGAATATTGGGGAGGGTCAATACTATGTCCGATCTTTAAAAAAGGCGATCCCTTAAAACCAACCAATTATCGCCTAATAGCTCTGCTAGATCTGGAAGCAAAAGCATATGCCCGAATCTTATTGGAGAAATTGGAAATCTGGGCAGAAGAAAACGAGCTGCTCCCCTTTTTTTGAAACAGGCTTCCGTCGAGGAGCCTCCACAATTGATAACATCATAGCATTATCAGTCCTCTTCCATCAAGCTATCCAGCAGAATCAACCCCCACTCTACTGCTGCTTCATTGACCTGTACGCAGCATTTGACAGGGTCTGGACGAAACTAGCAAAATGGGGAATTCCATGTTCACTCCTAAAGGCCATAATGTCCCTCTACTCGGAAACCTGGGTACGAGTGAAAACAGGCCCAACATCTCTATTAGCAAAAATTTCTATGACTGGGGGTCTCAAACAAGGCTGCGTGCTGGCACCCTTACTGTTTAATCTGTACACAGTGGATTTATGAAAAGCTTTGTCCAACAGCTGCCTGGTTCCACCCCATCTAGGCCACTGCCCACTCCACATCCTTCAATATGCGGATGAGATAGTCATCAAGGACCACACCAAAGTGGGACTCCAACATGCACTGACCAGTGTACACACATGCAGCATAACAAACCATCTTACCATCAATCCAGACAAGATGAAGATCCTTGTACTCGGACGGAAAAAGAACAAAAAACAAATTGCATGTACCATAGGTTTTATGACCATTAAGTCTGCTTTGAAATACAAATATCTGGAGTTTTGGTTCACAGATTCTGCTCAACCATCTGCTCATAAAAAAGATCTGACCAAGAATCGACGGCTATCACTTACGGTCTAACCAAACTCAATAATAAGCTAAAAAGTCAGTCGACAGCACAAACAAGTAAAGTCCTTCAAGCATCCCTCCTTCCAGCACTTTCTTATGGTCATCAAGCATTCCCTGGCACCTGCATGGAAATCTTGGAGCGGGCGCAGTGCATGGGTTATAAAAAGATCTTTAAACTCCAAAAATGCCTCCTCAGGGCGAGACTCAGGTTGGAGCTCGGACTGGTTAAACAAGCACTAACCCGGGGGCATGTCCAAGATGGCGACGTGAGCGGAAGCTTTCACAGCTCGCTCCGTAACCGAACTGCCAATAATCCTGCACCATGCCAGCATACGCCTGCCAGCAATCTTCATGGTCGGCGATAGCCTATCCCTGGGTGAGCTGCGATCGCTCTGCACCCCTCGGACTTCACCATCTACACGGGGTGGTGCGGCCTGCACATGGCGGCCTTGACCTTGGGATGCGCTGCCCTTCCCCCCGGACTTGCGTGGAGGTGCGGCCGAGGGCGGAGCGCTCTAGCCGGCGCGGGCCGTGTCCCCAGCCCGCCTGCACAGGACCACAGCTACAAGACAACATCCAGGGCTCAACGCCGAACAACTCACTCTCACTGGGCACCCCCAACGCCATTCTGGCACTGAGGCGGGGACCCGGAGGAGTATTTGCCGACTGCAGCAGGTAGGCCGCTTTGTGCTTCAATGCTGCCAAGGCCTCCCATTCTGGGATCCATTCCCCGGTGCCAACGTGAGTGACTTGGTTCATACGCACCAGTGACCCCTCCTGGCCTCAGTTGGGACATAAGCCTTTTCAGTCTGCTGGTGCCACCAGAGGGGCCCTGAGGCCTGGGAGGCCCTGCCATGCCTATAGAACATTGGACCCGATACGGGCCATCATGCCATCTTACACCGTGACCCTTAACAACTCTGCCTGCCTTTTTGACTGCACCAGGAAACATTTCAAGTTGACGGCGCAGGCAGGCTTTGGCACCTCTGCTATGTCTCACTGAGTCGCAGCTCGTGGCCAAACATAGCACAGCTTGCACAGTATCAACGGCCCCTCCCTTCTCTGCTGCCTACATTTTGCGCCACCACCCAGTACTATAGCCTAAGTCAATGGCGGGGTGAGATCTGAGCATCCCAACATACCCTGGCTAAGAGACTGGGCGCAGATTAGAGAAACTGCATAATGATGCCGCTCTGTCTGGTTGTACATACTATAGTGCCACAAACACGCCTACCCTAAGTCGATTTCCACTCCTGGAGCCCGCAGAGCAACGCCATCACCACAATGAGCAAACCAAGAACGGATAAGCAACATCCATATACTAATTATGTACAGGGCCCACCTCCTGGCACTCAGGGCTCTGAGCAGTCACTAACAGCACAGCCCATGCCCCAAGCGGACCTCTCACATAGCTTTGATGAACTTATGGCGGCTTTAATAGACATTAAATCCACTCTAGTCCCCAAAATAGACACACTGTGTGCTGAGCTGGGATTCCTATGTGAAGACCATAAAAAATTGAAGGATAGAGTGGAGGACGTAGAATCGACAATAGCCTCTATCAACCCTTCTGTGGCTTCTTCAGCAGCCCAAATCAAAACCCTGCAGGAAGAGGTAGAATATCTCAAGAGTCGTTTCGTCGACCAGGAAGGCAAGTCACGCAGAAATAATGTGCGCGTGGTGGGTCTGCCGGAACGCATTGAAGGCCAAAGTATGGAATTGTACCTTGAAAACTGGTTTTCGGATGTTATCCTTCAAGGCAAGCACTCCATATTATTTTCTGTAGAGCGCACCCATAGAGTACCGGGTGGCCCCCCTCACCCTGGCAATCCCCCCTGACCGGTGGTTGCACGCCTATTCAACTACCGCAACAGGAATCACATACTGCAAGTAACAAGTGCCCGAGGCCCATGGGCAATAGAGAATGCAGAAGTACACATTTACCCGGACTACACGATATCGGTGCAGCATCGCAGGTCCTCTTTCATGGACGTAAAACGATGCCTTTGTGAACATGAAATAAAATATGCACTGCAATATCCCGCCTCTCAACGTATAGAACACAAGGGTAACACAGTCTTTTGCCACACCCCTGAGGATGCCTGGAACTGGATAGAGCAAAATGGCGTGGCGTCAGCTCCAAAGCCTACAACAGGTCCCCGCCAGCAAAGGAAGAAGGGCATGCATCGTGGGCGCCATGGCCTGAGCCAAGGACAGCGCCCCACAAAAGCCCAAGCGGCAAAGAAAAGAGAACAAACTCTCAAGCAAGCGGAGAAACATGGCGCTCCTACTCCCCCTCTACATTCAGACGCGGAGGTGGATGCCGCACCAGAACAGGAGTGTACCCTCTCTGAATTACAGCACCTGATGATCCTGGGTGAAGGCCCCGCTGTGACGCCGCAAACCTCAGGGGAACTGGGCTAACAAACCGCAGCCATGTGTGCTATATGTGTTACACTTTAGGGTCTAATGAAGTAATCTACGTAGATGAGAAAACCTGCTGGTGTCTACTATCCAAAAGTTCTTTTCGGCTCATGCACCAAGGTCTAAATATGGCGGCTAAGGAGTACATGGTGATAAAGCAGAAGATATAACACGCCCCACACACGATAAGTGACTGTCATAGACTTATCTTGATTTCGGTGGCTTACATTTCTTTATTTTATGTTTAATATGTGTGAATGTAAGTGCAGCTTGCCTCTTGCCCATTGGCAATTAGGCCTGGGGTTGGGGGTTTGGTTTATTGTTTGCCTTTTAGTGCCTGCCCATACAACAATATCACATATTGTACATGTTAGTTGTAGTGCTATTCATATGTCGACTAAACTTAGGATGTATGGGGGAGCCCGAATTTATATTGTCATCCACGGTTGTGTATTTTCTTTCCCATTCTTATCCTATATTTCACTATTGTTTTTATAAATGCAGGGGAGTAGTATGTACGTGGGCTGGCCGGCTGTGTTAAACAACACAAGGTTTATAAATATTTGTGTAGGCACAAAATATCTGTAGCATTTTTACAAGAGACCTATCTCATGCAACAAACACTCAAATCACTTAGTAAGCGATAGAGCAGCCCTGTAATTGGGACGAAGTACTCTGGATATGCCAGAGGTGCCTTGATTTGGGTGTTCTAGGGATCCCGCTACAGACACTACATACACGAGTTGATCCCCAGGATCGATATGCGATTCTGGAGGCCTCTGTAGATGGCTGCCCAATGACGTTGATCTCATTATTTGCACCTAATTCAGGACAGTCTTCATTCCTGCAGACATTAACCCCAGCACTTCTAAGAGGTCCGTCGGTACCTACTTACTGGGGGGGGGGGGGTGATTATAACGGCATCTCTGATCTAGCATTGGACCGCTCTTGTCCTCCACTCCTGGGGACACAGGCTATTGGACTCGCACATCACATGTCGAACTGGGCTACCCAGATGCAATTGACTGTTGGCTGGCACGCTAAACATCCCTCAGAACGGACATATTCACACTACTCTAAACTCCATGACCTGTACACCCGAATTGATGTAATTTACTGCTCAGAATCAGCTCTGGCCCAGGTATCTCATGCTGAGCATTTAGCCCATACACTTTCGGACCACAGCCCCCTACAATTTCAATTATCCTGGGGCACATACAGACCCAGCATACCAACCTGGCGCCTCCCCTTGGAGGCACTCCGTGATCCCACTCTAAGCGCCTCTATATCGCAATCTATAATGTCACATTTTCAAACTAATGAGGGAACAGCAACACACGCAGGCATTGAGTGGGATGCACTTAAGGTTATTCTATGTGGTCAGTTCATTGAAGCAGTCTATGGGTCTCGCATGTCCCTCTCCAGGGTATTACATGAACTAGAAGATGAAATAAAATGCTGCGAATCTGAAGCCCCCACTGACCCGCTCATAATACCCTTGCTTACCAAAGCCAGATTAGCTCACAAGGAAACACAGGGTACATTGTGTGCTCTAGACTACAAACAATATTTGGCTAAGCGGCATGAAGAAGCCGACAAGGCAAGCAAAACACTAGCATGGCTGTTGAAAAGCAATCTTACGCAGCCACCCATCACTGCAATTTATGCCCTAGAACGCAACTTAGTAAATACACAAGAACAAATAAATGACTCCTTTTATGAATATTGTACAGCACTCTACAAAGCCCCTGATTCAGGTGACCCTCAAGCAATGCAGACTTTTCTAGAACAAGCGGCTCTTACACAGGTAACACAGGCTCACTATACAGCGCTGGAGGCCCCCATCACGGAAGGTGACATTTCTGAAACTATTAAACAGTTAGCGAGCGGTAAAACCCCTGGGATGGACCCAAAGCCCTCGGATTTTTACACCACATACTCAACGCAGTTGGTTCCCCGCTTACTCACCATTTATAGGGAATCATTCAATAGGGGTATATTACCTCCCTCTCTTCGCGAAGCAATATTAGTGGTTCTCCCGAAACCTGGTAGAGACCCTCTCCTTATGACTTCTTACCGTCCGCTATCTTTATTAAACTCAGATTACAAAATCTTAGGTAAACTGTTAGCCAACAGGCTATTAGACGTTGTCCCACTATTGGTACATACGGACCAGAATGGGTTTATCCCTAGCAGAAATACGGAGCTGAACCTCCATCGTTTATTTAAATTGCTTGAATGGGCCCAATTGAAAACCGAACAGCACTGGATTGCCGCCTTGGATATCGAGAAAACATTTGATACCTTGGGATGGGACAATCTACTGGCAGTGTTAGCAAGGTTCAGTATAGGTCCCAAGTTCGTAAGATGGGTAAAGACACTATACACCAGCCCACGGGCCCGGGTGGAGATGGGTCGCACTGTCTCGCCATCCTTCGAAATAGAGCATGGCACCATACAGGGTTGCCTGCTCTCGCCAATTATTTTTGCACTGGCCATGGAGCCTTTGGCGTGTGCGCTTCGCAGTCGTGTCCTGGACTGGGGCACACACTGTCATAAGGTTTCTGCACATACACAGAGCTATGCACAGGAAAATGGGACCCCGGAATACAGTGGTTTGCCACCATATACCGTAGCACCCAAAAACCCCAACCCAACTAGCTTAGCATCCCATTAGCACCCAAGTACTAATGTTTGGACAACCCAGAACACGGTATCTTTATCTCAGGACTCGCAGAAGCAAGAACACTCTTTCGTCACTCACTCGTACTTGTCCACAAGGTGCGTAGGAAGAGACACTGGATAGGTTAAAATGTTTATTCCAACTTACGTGCTCTAATGTACAGTACACGTGTCAGTACTAATAGCATAATGCATATGACTAATATAAGCAGCATGGTTACAATTCCATAGAATACAAACGGGGAAAGCATCTCAGAGCTCAGTGGATAAACGTATAAATAACATTACCACCCTCCCCTTGCAGTAAGATAGTTTATTATAATAATAGAAGACCTCTGGGCTTTGACTAGCGAACCCCCATACCTCAGTCTCTAGATGCAGAATTACATCAGCAGGACATCATAGCTCTTCTCACTGAAAGGGATTTCTCCAAGTGTTTTGCGCCAGTACAAACTGCAGTATTAAAAGCACACAAAGTTTCATGGCATTTGCGCATAATGTTATGTCTGGGTGCGCGAGACTGGCCATATCAGGAAGAACCGAAATACATTGTTATGCGACCTTGTACATGTTGTGCAGTCTGAGCCCAAATCGAACAAGAGAAAAGGTGAAAGACAGAAAATGCAGACAGCGCAAAAGAACTTGGCAAGAGCAAAGGGCGAGGGAGCCCTGGCTCAGTGTAACGTGCGCAAAGAAAAGCAGCGTGGCAGCCAGGCCTAGGCCAACATAACAAGGCAGGTAACAATCCACAAGACACCCTCCCCTGGTCAGACCAGCGGCCAGGACAGAGGAAAAACACAGCCGTTGGAGCACAGGGAGCGCCCAAACGGCGAAGGGCAGGTCAGTCCATAAAAGTGTAAGTGCAGAGAAAAGCCATACCCTCCAAGAGTTCATCATTGGAATTGTCAAAAAACATAGATGCCATCCAATCCATGAGGTCAAAAGAGCAGGAATGCTCCTCAACAAAGGGAGCATCCAGAAGCAATGCGGGACAGCTTGCGTGATAATCGAAACAGCTTCGTTGTAGGAGATCCTGGGCAGCCGCCCAGATATCCCATTGAGCCAAAATCCCCAGTGCAGCCGCACGCGCCATACAGCCAGCAACGGAACAGTCCTGCTCATGGGCCTCTAAGGGACCCATCAACTGAACAAAATCCGGAACAGACAATGACGAATTGGAGAGGCATTAATCCAGAGTCCAGGTGAAAGGACAGCGGACACAAGTCATCACAGGTTGCACGCAAGTGAAATACGCAAAGCGAAATGAAAGAGTATATGACACACTCAGTGTCGCCAATGGCAAGACACCAAAACCGGCCAAAAGGCGCTCACGGAGCAGCTGGAGGCGTTCTGGATCGAGCAGGTCCCATCGGGGAGCAGCCATTGCGCAGAAAGCAAATTAAGAGCAAGACACCAGCCGCTAAAGCGAGGATCAATGGGAAACCGCCAAAGACACTGGAAAAAATAGAATGTATGAAAGCCGGGATGGCACCAAAAATAGTTTGGAAGGAGGACACCAAGCCCGACCCAACGACCTTAAAAAAGTGTACTAGGCCTTCAGTGTTAGATGCGTTAAAAATACGATGTATTAACTCCCCAAAATGTTGGGGGAGATTAGTGTTTAAAAGGGCCTGTATTTCACTGTGGGTACTCGCCACCTGGAGAATGAATGTCTCCCGGGCGGACGTGAGCATAACTTCCTCGTTTAATAATAGTGCCTTTATTCTGCTCAGTCTATTGAAATCTGCTTCCATGGTAGGGATGGAAGGCCAAATAGAGATATCAACCTTGCCATGAGGGGGAGGAAAAAGCACATTTTTGCAGCAGACAACCCTGTGCGAAACTGTTACAATGTAAGGAATGCCAGCCTGCAGGCCACAACAGTTTTCGTTATTTAAAAGTAAATAACTACCATTGGAAAGGAGAGTGAAAGTAGGTGAAATAACAGGAGCAGGAATACCTTTCAGCACACAAGCAAGATTAGGAGAGGAAACGCTACATGAGCCATGCAATTTAATGTGTTTACAAATAAGCGAATGACCCATAGTCGAGTCGCAGTACTCCCCCGTGAGAAAGACTTCCTTGCCGTCCCGAAGGCATTTATACATGAAAGGCAAGGACCAGAGTTCATGCAGGAAAGCACTGCCCAATGGCCGGTAACGGCCCACAGGATAATGTTTCATGCACGAGTCAAATTCAAACAAGGAAAAAGGTAAAACGATAACCCCATGAACTAGCCATACAGCAGAATCGAGTTCTGCAACAGAGAACGGCAAAGGATCCACCTTTTCGATATGTAATAGAGTGTAAGTTGCATCTTTCATGGACATAAATTGCTGTTTGTCAGTTAAGTTAAAAGGTAGAAATAAGGCAGAGGTGTTCAAAAAATGCCAAGGCACTTTACCTAACTTAAGTGTTTGTAAAGTCCATGCAAACTGCATAACTGAGCGCAATTGATTCTGACCATGATATAACACAGAAACATCATCTTGTACAATATCAACAACAGAGGACACAATATTCTCTAAAGTGTAAATGCGAGAAGACAGGGTATTAATGCTATTGTCAACAACAGCAAGCACCTTTTCCATATTTGCTTGATCTATTTCCCGAAGACGGGAAGCAGCTTCCATTTGTGATAGCTTCCAGAGTTCATTATACGTTTCATAAATGAATCTCTTAGGTCGGGGACCACGAGGTCCCAAAACAAAGTCGGACAGATCAATATTGCCTGAAAGGAGGGACAAATGTTGTTTAACAGAATCAAGGGACGAATGTTGAAGCCATTGTTTGCATAATTTACCAACAGAATATGTAGTGACAGTACGGGAATCAGTAAATCTCGGATCAGGCCTAACCTGTGTGTCACTAGCTCCTGAGTCGTGAAAACGCATTTGACATGCATTTGATGATGTAGGCCATACCAACCAGGGTGACTGACCTAGCTCAGAAACATTATACGAATTATTTTGTAACAGAGCCTGCAGTGACACGAGGGACATATTGAATCGTGAGCTTTCATTGGGAAAACTCGACAGGGATGGTATTGAGGGCGAATTCAATTGTTTAGTGGTTGCTAAGCCCCAACATGTTGTCTGATAGATGGAAGCATTTAGGAACATAATTTGGGTAGGGATGAGGCAAGCACGATGCAATGCCTCGGTTCCTTGTACCTGCCATGGCTTGGAACCCCAAATAGATTTCAAATCTACTGTATCCTCCCAGTACTCATAACCACCCACAGCTAGGGCACTTAAAAGGAACCTGAATAAAGCAATTTGGTGTGTGTTAACATAATTTTCTGAGTTGATGTGGTATTAAGTCTAAAATAATAGGATGCAGGGTTCGACCGATTAAAATCAGTAAAATAGGTAAACTTATTTCGAAGAGTTTGTGAGCTACCTGGCAAGGGGTTTGGACAATGTTCCCATTGGGTGTAGTTAACAGAACTACGCAGGGCACTTGGCTTATGGAGAAAATGATTACCCCAATGTTGGTAACAATACAAATCGGCATAATTCGCAGAATTCATATATAAATCTTCAGCATTAAAAGATGCATAATATTTTAAATCGGCAAACAATGCTTCAACGGCATGCACATCCCAATCATCCGAATGAATATTATTTTGTACTACATCACCCATTGAAACACGAAGGACATTAGGTACATTAATAATTTCCGTCGGACCATGGATTTGATAGTTCACTGCATCCCATACGATGCCATCAGCAACTGGAAAAGCTGAAATGTTCACAAATGTGTGGTCACGCTTCATGATGTGAGACGAGGAATGAGGAGCCAAAGTTCCAGAAACATAGTCTACAGCAGAGCGTTCAGGTAAATAGTGACCATTGATTAGTAGAAAAAACACTGTGACAAAGCCAATGGACATGAACAGAAAAATCAAGAAAAGTACCAACCAGAGGTATGTCCAGGGTGGAATCAAAAAATTGTCTCTAAACCAGGATACAAAAATACTGAACTTGGATGGGACTTTTGAAGAGGTGGAATCCGAATCAAAGGAATAACGAGTCAGGCCCAGTGGCGTTGTTGGTTGATGCGCCACCGATTCAGATGCAGGATAAGTATACTCGTCCTCGTCGATATTAGTGGAGAGTTGGGGATCAATTGTAGTTTCAGGCAAAGGAGAGGATTCAGGCAAATCAACCATCTCAATTACAGCATCAGCGATCGTTCGTGTAGATGGGCCACGAACATATGTCCGATAAATGGCAGGACAGGAGACCGCTGGTGTGACACTATTCAGGATCGGCCAGGCGCTGTAGCTTGACATTTTCAACTGAGATGTATCTGTTTTCTTTGCGACCAGGAAGCGGTGGTAAAATGACTGTACGTGTTCCCTTCAGGCCAAGAACTGGAACCGGTGCACGAAAAGAGGGGCCAAATTCTTTTTTATTTTCAACCTTCTCTCGAACCAGTTCTCCAACTTTCGGAAGCCAGCCGGCTACCGGAATCTGCAACGCAGGATCTGTGGCCGAAGGCAAATGTGTAGTTGCAAGTTTGTCTCGGGCTTCTTGTAAGTCCTGTAACATAGCAGAATGGTTATCTACATCAAACTTGGCGGATTGCGCCGCGATGTCTGGACCCTCAAGGTCAGGCACAAACATTCTTATGCCAAAGAGCATTTCGTATGGGGTCCGCCCACCCAGAGGTCTTCTAGGGAGATTATTAAGTGCACGCTGAACGGTATACAAATGGGCCAGCCAGTTCCTGCCAGTACCTACAACCCTAGCTGTTAAGGATTGCTTTAAGTCACGGTTCATTCGTTCAACGATAGAGTTGCCCTCAGGCCTATACGGAGACGAAAATTTCACCCGCACCCCAAGCGAAGCCATAGCATCCTTGTAAGCCCTAGAGGCAAACGCTGGACCTTGGTCCGAATGGAAGGTGCCGCATGCGAAAATTCCCACAAAGACACGCAAATCCCTGATTACATTTCGGGCGTCAGCACTCCGTTGTGGCCAGACCCAGAGAAACCGTGTGCACGAGTCCACTGCCACTAAGATGTATTTATAGGCAGTGTCTGATGAGAATGGACCGCAGTGATCCAAGTAAACACACCCAAAGGGTCTGTTAGCAATGCAGAGCGGTGTTTGTGGTGGACGTGTTACCGTGGAAGGCTTAATCTGTTGACAAACGTCGCAAGAAAGCACAAAAGCACGGGTGTCTTTATATAACCCACTCCACCAATAACGCTGCTGCAAGATGGAAACTGTAGCTGACACACCTGCATGAGCAGAAGCCATGCCTTCGTGTGCAGCTGATATCAAGGCACTCCTGCGGTCCGCGTTGGGGATCAGCCGATCTCCAACGTCAGGTATAGTTACATAAGGAACCTGATCGGGACTTAATGTGTAAGAATACTTGGAAGGGAAACCTGTAGGGTAATTATTACCTTCCTTGGTTGCAGCAATAGCTGCTAATATAACAGGGTCTATTTTAGACATGGACCTGGTAACCGCTGCTACTAAACACGTGACTACTGCTGAACGGGCAGCTTCATCTGCCAGATCGTTACCAATAGCGTGTGCGCCCACCCGCTGATGGCCTAAGGTGTGAACCACCTGTGTGAGGGGCAGACGTTGTTGCAATTCTGCCACTCGAACCCAAAGCATTTTATGCTTAATTGTGCTCCCTTTTGCGTCCTTGTAGTCGTTTTTCGACCAGAAAAACAGATTGTCATTGTAAGATTGTACACAGTAAAAAGAATCACATACAATAAGAGTGGTCTCATCCTGAGAAGCGAACTCAAGTGCAAGTAGCAATGCATGCAGCTCGGCCAATTGTGCGGTACTATCTCCAAGTGTGCGAGTATGCACTACAGTGGATTTGAACTTTCCATCCACAAAGGATCCCGCAACAATAGCACATGCAGCAGAATAAGCGTGCTTGGACCAGGTGGCCGGTTGCGCCGAACCATCGGTGTAGATCACACATTTGTAATCCTCAAGCGGCAGTAAAAACAAAGGAGGAGGATGAACGAATTCATACTGCAAATACTCCTGAGTCTGAAGAGAAGAATCAAAGACAAAAGTGACGTCCGAAGACGTCAAGGATGTAGCCCATTGTATCCAACGGGGATGCATTGCTTTTGAGTTTGGTACACTTGCCTTTGTTACTGCCTCCAGGGCAGGACAGGGTGTTACCACCAGAATCCGCTTTCCCTGTGCCAGTGCGCGTTCTTTTAGAATCGCCATTTGCACTGCAGTTAGAACTTTTTCGACAGATGTAAAGCGCAATTCAGCGGAAGTGTACAGATGTGACTTGTATGCGATGGGTACTGTATCACCTTCATTAAAGGTTAAATAGGTGAATCCCACCGCCCCCGGAATTATTCTAATCACCAGGTTTGTGTGGTTATCACGAGTCAAAAGATATTTAGACTCCAAAAGGTCTGTCTGCAAAGACTGCAGAATTGAGGTGTGCTCAGGCAGCCAGCAAGACCTTGAATAAGTAGGTTGTATTAAAGCATACAAAGGCTTGATACGCTGGGCATATTCGGGAATGTAAGTACGCCCGAAATTCAGGAACCCCAGCAAAGACTGAAGTTTCTTCAGAGTATTTGGGGGGCACAAATGTGCACATTTTTCCAAGAAATGGGGGGCTAAGCCCTTACCTTCGTTATTGAGCTCATAGCCCAAGAA
This sequence comes from Calotriton arnoldi, assembly GCA_963921515.1. Taxonomy (NCBI): domain Eukaryota; kingdom Metazoa; phylum Chordata; class Amphibia; order Caudata; family Salamandridae; genus Calotriton; species Calotriton arnoldi. The sequence continues at coordinate 208,607 of CAWUFW010005781.1, forward strand.
CAGAACGGTAAATTCAGCTATGTGTGACTTAGCAAAGTTAAATTTGTAACCCTGCTCCGCAAATTCAAGAATAATGCGGTCCACACGAGACAGGTGCTGATATAACTCGTCGTCTGTCAGATAGATGTCGTCTACATACGAACATGCGTCTTGATCAATGTCATTTAACAAAGAAACAACACGGGCGGCGAATATACCCGGACTATTTTTGTAGCCCATGGGTAAACGCCGGAACTGGAATAATTTACCACCGGAAGTGAATGCGGTCCATTGACCACTCTCCGGGGCTAGGTTGTGCGTGTAGAAACCGTTTGAAAGGTCAAGTGTCGTTTTGTATTTTTTACGAACAAGACTGTCTACAAGCGCAGAACTGTGTGTATTTTGCACCGCAAAGTTCCGACAATGAGTATTTAAATGCCGGTAATCCAAAACTAAGCGGTACGATCCATCGGGTTTAGAAACCACGAAAAGGGGATTGTTCATAGGTGATACGCACGGTTCAATTACTCCCTGATATTCCAACTGTGTCAGAATTTCGGAGACGGGGCCTTTTGCCTGCCGTTTGATGGGATATTGGGGTTGTGGCTGCGGTAGTGACCGCAAAGGTATTGCATGAGGAGGTGATTCTTCATCCCATCCCACATGGTTGCGGTATAACGCTGGTGCCAGGTACACAGCCCACTCAGCTGCAAGTGCTTCAGCTTTGTCTTTTGGGACATGCCGTGAGAAGCTTGGAAGGATTACCTCCTCTCCTTTATGTGCAGCTAATACGAATGGGGGTGGCCAATCCACCTCCGCTAACAAAATGTCATATGAAGAGGTTAGATTTTCCCAAAAAATCCCTTTTATTTCACGCGGTATGTCACCTTCAATTTGTATGACTATATTGTAAAGTCTGTCAGGGGTGCCACTCTCGTGTCAGCCGTCTCTACAGTAACGAATGTTTCAGTTGCTGTCGCCTCCATATGAGGACGTAGCGCCTCCCGCACTATGGTAACTTCCGCGGCGCTGTCTAGGAGGGTCACTGCCCACGTCCAATTCTGGAGTCTCGTTCTCACGGTCTGAGGCATATTTCGCTGTGACAGCGGCAACCTTTTCTTCTGAAATTGCGGTCGAGGAAGATGAAAATCTTCTGCTTTCCCTCTGACTTGTTGTCGAGGTTGGTCTCGCTCCTGGGGTGCCTCTCGGCCCCTTCCTCTATCTTGCCGTCCTCCTCCACCAGCCTGTGACGACGTCTGGGCCTGTGAAGAACGAGGAGAACGCGTATCAGAGCTCTGAAACCTTTCTGGTGATTTAATTCTCGACCTATCACGTAAATCATAAGTACGTTCAGAAGAAACCGAAACTGGGGAAACTCCTCTCGACCCCGGCTTCTTTTGTTGCTTACCCTGTTTTTTCTGTCTCCAACTCTTTTTAGTGAAGACCGGTCTATCATCTTTCTCAGATGTACTTTTTGTTTGTGTAACTTGTGTTTGCGATTGAGTTTGCAATTTTACAAAAGGCTTGTTGCCCAGGCTATTTCTTCCAATTGTTTTATAAGCCCGGGCAATAATTTTCGGTAATTCGCGGGGCCTGTCCAACTCTGGGACCAAAGCCAAAGCATTCGCTACTTGAAAGTTCATAGCATCGCCCTTGACATTTCCAAGGATCAGCTCAGCTACTACATCAAACACTCCCACTAGTCTCATCCCTAATTCCACAGCCGCTTCAGGGCCATGTTCATCCTGTACTTTTTTAATTACAGAGGGTAGAACCGTCATGGAAGGAGTTCCAAAACATTTTGAATAAACTGCTGCGAATACCTTACCCCAGTTTTCACATGATGTCAAATCGGGGATTAAGTCTTTTGGCAAACTTATCGTAAGGATGCGATGTTTATCCACTGGGGACGTATGTGGAAACACCGCTCTATCTGATCGAACTTTTCGGCAAGCCAGTAAGGATAGTCGTCCTTATTTTGTGGACGTTTGCCCATCACAGAATTTACCATGACAGGACTTATGGTCACTCCAGCGGCTATAGCTGGTTGGCCTGCGACTACAGGAGCAGCTCCATGTAGGCTACCTGTAACGTATGTCACTAGGGCTCGATGCACTCGCACCAATTCGGTATGCATAGTGCGAAGTTCCGCAAGCGGTAATGCCAGATAATTCGGATGCGGAGTATACCCGGCCAATACAGGCCAAGTGGCCCCCTGAATTGATAAGGGGCCTAAACGAACTGTGGTAGTTGGTTGTGGTAGGGCGCCATTAAACCAAACACGGTGCTGCCAAGCCGTGAGAGGTACTTCAAGAGTGGTATAGGGGCGATATGCAGCAGGAATAACGGTGGGTTTATATTCATGAAACAGCTTATCACCTGCATCCACCGCTTCAAAAGTGATCCAAGTGTAAAACACTTCAAAGTGATAAGCCGGATCGGCTTGAACCACAAAGACCAACTCGACCCCTGTATCGGGCACTCCATACACAGCTAAGTGGTCTCGGAGTGCTCCTCGACTATGTGCAGCTATCGCCACACCAGCCATGACTAAACAATTATATTCGACAACCTAACAGGGAGCACAAAAATGGGTCTGTTAACTAACCTTTTTTAATAATATCAAGCTTGAAAGAACCTATAAAACATTCAATATAGGAGGTATCACCGTCACATACGCCTCCGGAAGCGTACGCGAGGGGTTTGTGGACAAGCACAAGTACTACTCAAGCGTGCCCGTGAGATAAGCCGCCCCACGGTGGTCGCGCCATGTCATAAGGTTTCTGCACATACACAGAGCTATGCACAGGAAAATGGGACCCCGGAATACAGTGGTTTGCCACCATATACCGTAGCACCCAAAAACCCCAACCCAACTAGCTTAGCATCCCATTAGCACCCAAGTACTAATGTTTGGACAACCCAGAACACGGTATCTTTATCTCAGGACTCGCAGAAGCAAGAACACTCTTTCGTCACTCACTCGTACTTGTCCACAAGGTGCGTAGGAAGAGACACTGGATAGGTTAAAATGTTTATTCCAACTTACGTGCTCTAATGTACAGTACACGTGTCAGTACTAATAGCATAATGCATATGACTAATATAAGCAGCATGGTTACAATTCCATAGAATACAAACGGGGAAAGCATCTCAGAGCTCAGTGGATAAACGTATAAATAACATTACCACCCTCCCCTTGCAGTAAGATAGTTTATTATAATAATAGAAGACCTCTGGGCTTTGACTAGCGAACCCCCATACCTCAGTCTCTAGATGCAGAATTACATCAGCAGGACATCATAGCTCTTCTCACTGAAAGGGATTTCTCCAAGTGTTTTGCGCCAGTACAAACTGCAGTATTAAAAGCACACAAAGTTTCATGGCATTTGCGCATAATGTTATGTCTGGGTGCGCGAGACTGGCCATATCAGGAAGAACCGAAATACATTGTTATGCGACCTTGTACATGTTGTGCAGTCTGAGCCCAAATCGAACAAGAGAAAAGGTGAAAGACAGAAAATGCAGACAGCGCAAAAGAACTTGGCAAGAGCAAAGGGCGAGTGAGCCCTGGCTCAGTGTAACGTGCGCAAAGAAAAGCAGCGTGGCAGCCAGGCCTAGGCCAACATAACAAGGCAGGTAACAATCCACAAGACAACACAAAGTGGCACATAGTTTCCCTCTATGTGGAATACACGTTGATTTATCTCTGTAATCAGAATGAGGCCCTTCACGGTCTAATTGAATTGTTAGATGCCCATGCGCGGTTATCTGGCCTGAAAATAAACTGGGCTGAATCTGTTCTGTTTCCAATGTCAGCCATACCCATACCACAGAGACAACAGCAACCCCACGCCCCACTTATCAGAGCATAAGACTCTTTCAAATATTTGGGGGTCCAGATTCACCGCTTTTCGACTGACCTTATAGACGGCAACCTGGGTAAGTTGATCGCCAGCGCGAGGGCCACACTCCCGTTCTGGACTAATCTTCCATTATCCCCCATGGGCCGGATAGCCATCTCCAAGATGCTTCTCCTCCCTACGCTACTTTACTTTTTTACAGTTCTCCCTTATAAACTACCCCAGAAAATATTTCAGGACCTGCGGACGCGGCTTGTGTCCCTGATATGGGGCGGTTCTAGGCCAAGGGTAGCACTTTCGAAGCTATAACTTCCCATATCGGAGGGTGGACTAGGAGCGCCCAACTACGAACTATACTATGCAGCTGCGCAGCTCCAGTGGCCTATGCGTTGGCTTGCAAAAAGTAACTTATTTGAATTGGATGCTTGGGCAATAACACTAAAGCAGCCACCCTTGATTGAATGGCTGTCAGGGTCTAAAACGCCACTACAAAGGAAACGCGGTTGTATCCTGATGTTAGCAGCCCGTAGCACCTGGACGAGATATGTGTTGCCCAGTCGGCGACCGCCACCATATGCTCCGGATCTCCCCCTTGAGACGATGCCAGGAGCATATACTTGCCTAAAGCGCCCAGAACTGCCTGAATGGTGGGCGGCTGGCCTGACAACATGGGGAGATTTGTTCACAGATTCAACCCTATGCGACTTTGATAACCCTGATGGGCGACAACGGTGTGTCGACAGGAACTTTCCTCCTATATGCAACACTAATGCAACAGGCATCGTGAATTTGGGGGGACATAAATACTGTGCCCACAACCTCCGGAGCCCTACAAACATTACTGACAAACGAGACGGACAGGAAAGCTATCACAGCTATCTACAATTCCCTTAGAGCAGACACTGCACCCTCGCTCACTTCATTATGTGAATCCTGGAACACAGCACCATCCATCAAAATCACAGACAAACAGTGGACACAATGTCTGGGAATTCCTAAGATTATATCAACAAATGCCAGACTAAAATTTACCCAATTCAATTATCTACATCATACATATTTACCCCCGCATAAATTGGCACGTATGTACCCATCATCTGCAGATATTTGCCCCAGATGCCAGAACTCGGATGCTACTTTTTTACACATGGTCTGGGCATGTTCTCAACAAACGTCATTCTGGGGAATGGTCTCGGAAATATTAACTGCAGCAATGGGAACTCCAATTGCAGCTCAGGGCGCACATTTCTTGCTCTGCATTACGAAACGTAATGCGCGCCACAAGAATCTCAATAAGTTTCTAGACTTAGCGCTGGTCTTAGCTAAACGTATGAGGAGGAGCCAAGCCGACTGCCATGGCGGACTTGCTGGGCTAGAGCTCCACCGCCGGTGCAAGCATCCTGTCTGTCACTGCGCACCTGGGGCTCCACAAATCAGCTCCATCGATGTCGGAGCGCGGTGGGGACCTGACGCTGTGTTCCAGGGAAGCTAAGAGCCGGGGGGCACTGAAATAATTGCCAACTAAGCGCCAGCAGCTCCGGACCGCAAAATGGCGGCCGCCAGGCTCCGGGGCTGACACTCGCCCCAGGCACCAGTGTTACGGTCGTGGACCCGGCTGTCGAACTACTCAGCACTACCCCTGCTGCGGAGGTGAGGAGGTGTGGACATGGGGGCGCATTCATCCCGCCGACAGCGTACTGTTTACCGAAGCCCCGGGTCCCCCTCCCCTCCTCCCGCGTTGGTGATTACTGACTGCGGGACCGCGGACATCGGAACAACGCGGTGGTGAAAGGATCCTTGATCTCCAGTGTTGTGTGGTGAGTCAAGGCGCAAACGCTAGCTCCCGCATCGGGAGGGATCGTTGTTGAGGTTGGGACCCCCTCCGTAGCAACCAAGCATGTAACTATGCACCAACGCGGCCCGCCTGACTCTAAAATGGCGGTCAAAGAAACGACCATGACAAGGGAGGACTACACTATGGAAGGAAGGCACACCCAATGGTCCTAAAGAACAGAATGGGAGAGAAAAGGCAGAATGACCTCCCCTTAAAAAGCTAGGCCCCTAAGCCTGGTATTCTCCTTTTGTCTCCCCCGGGCACTTCACGATCTGCGGGCCCACATCCAACTGGGGAGCCTGTGCGGAATGGGAGTTCCCCTCTCGGATATGACACATTGCATCTCCCACATGATAGCAGCTTAGACTTCTCTGGGAACCCCCCCTGTCATATCGATCTGGCCAGGGGACTTTTTTATGAGCCAAACTTTTCCTTACAGAACCCACTCAGGACAGTGCCTGACCTCAAGATGGCGTCTGGATTTCATTCGGACCATGGATTCTCACTCCCCCCAACCCCACCCCGCGCTACTCTGACATTCTCTGAGTACACCTGATCACTATCCTGACAGCGGAGTCCGAGCATTTTGTCCGACGCCTGGTGGAGCTGCTCGGTTCAGCTATTGAGGAGATTGGCCCTGGTTCATCCCCTCGGCCGTCACCTACCCAGCCGGACATTGGGCACAGTTTCTCCCTGCCGCCCTGTTTCTCCCATCCCTCCCCCTCCCATTACGAATTTTCTGTAACTCTGCTCTTTTCTTTGTTTCCTATGTTTTGATTGCTCTTGAACAAATGTAACATGTTAGCCTGTAACTCTGATCCTCATGTAAAGCGCTCTGATACCTCTGGGTCTAGCCAGCGCTATATAAAACTCAAATAAATAAAAAATAAAAAAAACGTACACTAGCTATGGCCTGGAAATCACCAGCAGGCCCCTCCTTCCCAGTTTGGTTGGTGGCCCTCCGCCAGGCCTGGTGACTGAACACGACATACAGGCTTCCCATACCCCACGACCGCCTTCTAGAGCTCAACCTGCAGACTGGCGACACTATTTATCTGCCATAGAATCCAAATATAGTGAGATACGCACTAATTCGTAATATATCAGCGGTATTACAACCATAACTTGATGGACCACCTAGAATAGAAACACCCATCTGTGCGCACACACACTCTGCACACAGAGTCAGATTGCCTATAACTCTGACCAGGCCCAGCCACATCTAGTCTATTGAGTGGAAATTAGATCAAGTAACCTTCTCCCCCCTCAAAATCGAAGTTAACATTTGTTTATATACCTCACAGTATTCACTATCAACATGCTGTACAGATATCAGTTTTATATGCATAGTAATCATTGGATAGGCACACTATTTATGTTGGATAATGTTTGATAATATGATTCGGTACAGTTTTTAATGTTCAAAATATTCTGGAAAGAGCTCAACAACGATCAACGTTGGTGGTATTAAATGTTGTATTGTACATGTTCTGTTGCCCCCACCAAAAGGGCACGAAAATGCAAAATTGAAATGAACAAAATTTGTATCCTACTATGGTTTATATATTGCTGTAAGTTTGATTGCAAAATTCTATAAACATTATTAAGAAAAAAGAACAAGCACTAACCCTTGATGCCAACTTCCTCAAACAATATATTTGTATTTTGAAATCTCCGGAAAAAAACCTTAAAAAGCTGCCTTAGAAACATATTTGAAAAAACGGGATTGCCATAGAATATTCAGCTCACAAAAGTCCTGGCCACCACAGAAATAAACCAAGCAGCACTAACCCTGCCTAGCATCACATACGCAATCTGGAAAAATACCATTAATAAACAAGTGCAATCAGCCTTATTTCAGCAAGACCAGGCTACTCTAAAAACATCTCCTTTTCTTGCCCTGTTAAATGCTTCATATCTGGTAACTAAACCCCAGCCTTACCTCTCTGCTTCTCTCAATCCAAATACCAGAAGAGAGATCATGTATATGTGACTGCTGGCACTGCCGATAGTGGATTTTAGCCGGGCCTGGGCAAAACAAAAAACTGGAGGAGCATGCAGACTATGCGACTACAAACGAGAATCATGGCTGCACCTCATGTGCTGTTGCTGGCTATAATGAACGAAAGGAGAATTCTTCTCAGGGAATTATACCTGGGGGAAATGCAAGTACCTGTCTAGAGGCTTCAGCAATATGTTTCTCACAAAAGGAGCCCTCTATCCTGGCACGTTGTGGAAAATGTATACAAACAATCAGGGATGCCCTGAAGCCCCGTTCTGATCCTCGATCGCGCCCATGCATAATCCAAAAATTGATTCTGGATTATTTCAAACAGAAGCCAGGAGATGGACTTTTTGCCGACCAGAAAGAAAACCCAGTAGCCATGTTTATATTCTCCGAAAGACTGCTGCACAGATGGGAAATACAGCTCTCCGGTGGAACTCAGATGCTGTTCAAGAACGAAGTGCAATAGAGGCTGTGGACCCTCAGCAATCTCATCCAATTAAGGACTGTTTTAAACCTCACAAAGCCGTAAAGCACAAGCCCTTTATCAGAGAAACAGGATCAAGGACAGTATAAATGGCGTTAAAGGGCATGGAAAGAATGGAGGAACAGGAAAACAGATGAGTCAGACGGGGACCAACTTTCTACCGGGGCAGGTTGTATAGGAACACGCAACTGTAAACATTAAATTTAAGCCCCGGAATACATTACGGCACATAGCACCTGCACCTTACTAGAGAGTTGGTGCCCATAGGCAAAGCTCCGCCTGCTAAAAGGAGAGGGTGGTAGAGAGGGAGTAATGACGGCCCACAAAATTGGAGACTAAGCTTACCGGGCACGGTCCAATGAACAATGCGTAGCTTCCCGCACATAACCAGAAGTAATTTTGCTATTTTTTAACTTTGATACAAGGGCCAAGTGCAGAAGACTGCTATTTATTTGTGTGGACCCTAGCAGTGCTTTATTTAGAACAGAAGACAGCAATAGTCATCATGTGATACACTGTGATGTTGGTGCAAGATGGAGGACAGTGTAAACACAGCCTAAGTTAGCTTGAGCTCAATTTACTATGCATTTAATAGAAGGAAAAAAACATCTCCCCCAAGCCTATTTACCACACATTAACACAAATTAAAACACGTGCTCATGTAATATTAATCTGCTGCTACTGAGTCCTGTCACTGTATAGCCTGGGTTTAAGACTAATTGATAATCTCACTCATAACTATAAGTATAATTTGGGTGTCCCTAGTCCTCACAGTCCCATCAAATAGAAGGGCAAAAGGATGTAATGCTTGCAGAGGACACGAAAAATTGTTTAGTTCTCCAGAAAACAGGAATGGCCAGAATAACTGATAGGGTGTGGTGGTATAGCACTTCCAAGCCATGCAGATGACTTTTCTCTAATTAGTTTAGGTACACTTTTTTGATCCTGTGAGTGATTATTATTCTGCGACTATTTCAATTGTCGACCAGTTGAAAGACTGCATGCATCTAATTTACATGCAGAAAATATAAAAAGGCTGTAAGACTTAACTACTGCACACCTATGTGGCTATACTTGTTGACTCTGCAGTCTGAGTACTGATTGTATGAAATCAGTGCTACACTGTTTGTTAAAAAAATTATGAATCATTTCTCAAAAGGATTATCAATACCCATGAGTTTGGAACATCTAGCCTGCCATTGCAGCCTGTGTGTGCAGTTTTAAGCTACCATTTCCACCTGGCAAGTTAAACCTCTTGCCTGACCCAAAGTTTCCTTTTTAATTCATAGACGTACCCCGAAGGTAGGCTCTACATAGCTCAAAGGGCAGGGTGGTGCAGTGTAATTAAAAAGTGGTACTTTTAGGTTTTACATGTCCTGGTAGTGAAAACCTCCTAAATTCACTTTTCACTACTGCAAGGCCTACCTCTCCCATAGGATAACATTGGGTTACCATATTACATTAAATAATGCTAACTTTCAATTCGGAGCAAGTGGATAGTTTGTGTTTGGTGTCTAAAGAATTGTAATTCAAAACTCTTTTTAATGGTAAAGTCAGATTTTTTGTCACAATTCTGAAAATGTCACTTTTAGTAAGTTCGCATTTTCTTGTACCAATCATTTGGTGTCTGCTGCCTCTATTCTGGGCCACATGACTAGGTGTAGTTGGCAGTTGGTCTTTGTGTGTTGCTAGGTGAAACAAAGAGAAACTAGGTGTTAGCAGGATGGGCCACTCTGCATTAACGAGGGGGAGGAGCTGTCACCTACCACACTTGCACATCACAAAGGTCCTGTCTGGAAGCTCTCACTAAGGGTTTGACACTAGTTTAATGTGACCCCAGACAAACTGGGGCCAGGGCAGGGAGGCAGGAAATTTCAAGCACATCTGTTGGGTGGAAACCTCTATAAGCTTCTCCTACTTCAAAGTAGGCACCACGTATAAATATTGGACTTGAAACCCCCAACTCTTCAGTACACATCTGGACCTGTGGAAGACTCAGAAGAAGGACTGCTGAGCTGCTCTGCTGCAAGAAGGACTGCCACTCTGCTGCCCTCCTGTGCTGCCCTCCTATCTGAGTGAAGGACTGGACTGACAAATTGAACCCCAGACCACCAGAGTGACTCCAAGGGCTAGTTGGCTAGCTTCCTGATCAGAAGCCTCAGGGACAAAGCAGGCTTCCTTCATCTCCTACTCTGCTCCTGGACTTTGCCAGCAGTGAGTCCTACACTCGCAAGTAGTGCCACCCCAGTCCCGCACCCTTGGAAGAGGGCCTAGCCCCAACTGTGGTCCCAGCAGAACTGACACATCAAAGACTCAGCGGGACGCTTCTCTGACCAGAAACTCCACATCGGAAACACTGCATGACACATTGCCTCATCAAACTTCTCATCAGGACTGCTGCATGGTTTAGTCTCTGGTTCAGGACTTCGCATTGCCGCCCACAGATTTCCAGGAACCTCCGCTGCTCGATGCATGCTCAACACAGACCTCCACGTTGCAGGCCCCTCATTGACAGCATCCTCGACGACGATGCAGAACTCCGCATTGCAAGCCCCACAGCATCTTTGGAATCAGCCTTTGCATGATGCATCTTGACGCAGGACTTTGCATAGCAAGCCCCTCATTGACGACAACCTTAATGACGACGCAGGACCTTGCATCTCAGCTTCACAGCTCAACGGAATCGCCGCTGCTCAATGTATCCTTGACGTGGGACTCTGATTCACTCGTCAACCAGGATTTAAGGTACTCTTTGTCAGCTAGCCTAACTAGGTAGCTGGCCCGCTCTCTATTGCGGTCAGCATGAACTTATGACTTTGTCTCAGTCCAGTGACTGGATATCCACAGTTGGTGCTTTGTGCTTTTTGCCACTATTTTCTCTTAAATCTTTGAAATTACATATTTTCAGTTCTTATGATTGGATTTTTGAGGTTTTGGTCATAAATTATTTATTACATTTTACTCTATTTTTCTAAATTAGTGTGGGATTTTTCTAGTGTTGTGTTTCACTTTGTTACTGTTTGAAGTACTGCATACATACTCTCCACATTGCCTCTAAGTTACGCCTGACTGCTTTTGTGCCAAGCTGCCAGCGGGTTAAGCAAAGGTCAATTTGGGGTTGCTTGTCACTCCACCCTGACAAGGATTTTGGTTCCTGCTTGAGTAGGGTTTACCTCCCCACAACCAGTAACCCAATTTCTTACAACTGGGATGCAACTTTTCCAGTTCTGGCCTATGCTTTCACAAATCATTGTTTTCAGGTGTTTTAGCCTGATTTGTTTAATTGACCTGCATCAGAATTAGTAATTTCTGAATAGAGTGATTGTTGCATGAAAACTCAGGGCAGAAAAAGAGGAGTTTGGTTAATATGTAGCCTTTTGGGAATCTTATATTTAGCCCTAGTACGTTCCCATAACTTTCTGAGCATGAGCAAATACATACCTGTAGAAGAGTAAACAGCTGCACCTAGCTTTAAAAAGATTACATCATCTTCATCATTAGTCACCTATGAAGGTAAACTTAAAGGAGGGTTTGTGGAGTTAGTGACAGCTCTATAAGCCCCCTCATCCCCCCCGGTTTATGTGTCTAGGCCCTTCGTATAATGGAGTGGCAATCTGTGTCATTCAAACATTCTCTTTGATGGCTATTGATACTTTTAGACCTTTGACTTTGTTCTGTTAGGGTGTAAATTGCATTTAAGCCAGGTTTAGCACTAACTTGGGTGCCCATTATAGTCACTCCTTGATGCATTCTACCTGGTGGCAGTAGCCTGTTTAAATCTGCCTTATGCATAATATTACATTATTTCAGCTGTTTAGACGTAAGCCAGATAAATAGTGAAGTTTCTTGTTATGTTATGTTATTTACATTTTTAAAGCGCAACGGTTACCCGGGGGTGTCCTGGCGCTGGTAGATAACTCTTCTGAGATCAGGATTAGGGGAAATTGTCAGTGGGAGATTCTATAGGTTAAAAAGCCAGGTTTTCAGTTCTTTCCTGAACACAAGGAGGTCAGTGGAGTTCCTCAGATTCCAAGGGAGGTCATTCCAGGCCTTGGCCGCACCATGTGATGAAACCTCTTCCCCCCCACGTAGCTTTCTTAGTGGGTGGTACGCTCACTAGTTTGGCTCCTAGTGAGCGCAAAGTTCTTTTGGGAGTGTACCATTGAAGCTGGCGTTTCAAATATTAAGGACCCAGGCCATGTAGAGCCTTGAAGACTGTGCATAAAGAATTGAAACGGACCCGTTTCCTGATAGGCAGCCAGTGTAGTCTTTTAATTTCCTTGGCGACCGAGACAAATTTGGAAGTACCTGTCACAAGTCTTGCTGCCGCGTTTTGCAGGATCTGCAGTTTATTTAGGTGCCGCTCTTGAATATTCAAGTAGAGCCCATTGCAGTAATCCAGCAATGATAAAATGAGGGATGAGACGACAGTTCGCAAACTGTCTTCTGGCAGGAATGGTTTAACCTTTTTTATCAGTTTAAGAGTGGCTGAGGTCGTGGCATTTATCTGATCCCCGAAGTTCAGTCTATCATCCACCATAACACCCAGGTTTTTTGCCTTCCTCGTGGGTTTAGGGAGGGTACCCAGTTCTACCGGCCACCAGTCCGGGGTCCAGAAATTGGCCTTTTTTACGAACATAAGGATCTCAGTTGTGCCTGAATTTAGTTTCAGGCAGTTCTGTGTCATCCAGGTTTTAACTGCTTCCATGCAGTCATGAAACTTCTTGCTCATCCCTGATTCTTGTCCTGGTAGCAGATTGTCATCTGCGTATGAGGTAAGGCTGAAGCCAAAGAATCTTATTAGGGGGGCTAAGGGTGCCATGTATACATTAAAAAGGGTAGGGGCTGAGGGATGACCCCTGCGGTACTCCACATGGCAGAGAAAAAGGTTTGGAGTAAAATTTCCCTAGAGACACTATTTGTGTTCTGTCAGTTAGAAAGGATTTTAATAACTTCCATACCTTGCCCTGGACTTCACACTAAGACAAACGATCCATCAGGAGATCATGGTGGACTGTGTCGAAGGCAGCAGAGAGACCCAGCATGATAAGAGCAGCCTCACCTCCCTGATCCAGGGCTTCCCTGATTTCTTCTGTTGATTTTATGAGGGCAGACTCCGTAATGTGCCCTTCTCTAAACCCATATTGAGTGGGATCCAAGAGCTGATTCCCATAAAGAAAGAGACTCAGCTGGGAGTGAATTACTTTTTCAACCACCTTCGCCGGCAGTGGAAGGCGAGAGATTGGCCTAAAATGATTTGGGTCCATCGGATCCAGGTTGTGTTTTTTCAATTGTGGAAGTATTGAGGCTATCTTCCACATATTAGGGAAGTCTCCTTATTCCAAGATTGCGTTGAATACGGATGTGAGTGCTGTGGCAATGGGTTCCAGGGATAAATTAACCACTGGTACCGGACAGGGGTCGTAGGGAGACCCTAATCTGATTGAGCCAAGAAGCATTATGGTGTCAATTATGTAAAGTGGGGCAAATTTATCGAAAGCAGGACGGGAGCCTATGACTTGCTTCACTCCCATCATCAGGTTTCCTGTGCCTCCCTGCGGGAGGTGGTTGAAGACTGAGAAAATGGCTTCCACCTTGTTCTGAAAAAACCTAGCAATTTTCTCGCTTAATTCTTGGATCGACTTGATCTTAGGTGGACTTGGGGAGGCCAACTTGGAAACAGTTTTAAAGAGTTCTTTTGAGGAATTTTTTGCTAAGTTGATTTGGTTTATAAAAAAAAAGCTTTTTTGCATTAAATACAGATTGTTTATAAACAGTAAGGTTTTGTTTATAGATTTCTTTCTCAGCTTCTGTGTACCGGGGGGCGTGGCTTCGTTGAGCAGCGAAATGGCCGCAGACTAACGCGGCTCCGCCGGCCGAGCACAGAAATCCGTCAATAATCCGACACCCGGGCCTGAAGCCGGGAATCAAGGGTCGCGGAAGGTGTGGGAGCTGCTGCTGTGCCCCACGGAGGAACTTAGGCGGTGTCCACCCCGAATTGGCCGAGATACAGAGGACGCAGGGTGAGAGGCGGGGCTGCGGCCTGGAGGCCTGCTGAAGCCGGGGGCTCTGGTGACGATGGCGGAGCAGAGCTGATTGCGGTGCACATAGTAGCCGGAGAGCAAGTGTACCGGACGAGACTGCAGCAGAACCCCTGAATGGTGCACTCCCAGATGCAGCTGGATGAGCGAAACTGCCATTGAGAAGGCAAGATCAAGGCGGAGTGCGGCGCGGCGATTGAGAAGAGGAGGAACGGAGCGCTGCGCCAGGGAACCGGTGACCGCGGTCTGGAGGTGAAGCGCTGCGTGTGCGGTGACAAGCAGAGTAAAGCGGCTGGAGTGGGTATACACGAGAGGATCCCCCACCCCCCCCTGGATGCGGGGGCTCCGGACCGCTGAACTACACATGAGCTAACTGGGCCCTACAGGAACAGTAGAGCGGCGAGTGGCGAAGATGGCCGCCGCTGTATAAATCGGATGACCAGACGGCCGCCATTTCGCGAACCCCAAACCGTGAGTAGTCGGCGAGCTACGGAGTGTGCGGTGCTGCGCAGCACCACTGGCCCTCCCTCCGCCCCGCAGATCGCTCCCTAAGCACCAGAGAGGGCAGTAGTGAATCCGCCTTGTGACCGAGTGGCGGGGGGTGTGTGGAGCGGGGAGCCAGGCGGCGAGCGGCTGTGCTGGAGTGAATCGCGGCGGTCTGGAAGATAAGGGCCCACGGATGTAGAGCCTATTGGCTGAGAGAGCGGAGGAACAGCTGGCAGGCGGACAGAGCTGCGTGATACCCAGGAGCACAGATACCGCTTCTGACGCCACGAAAGGTGGAGATTCCAACTAGACAATATTAGTGGAGGGCCGCGGACAAATACGAACAAAACATGGGCAAACCGGACACAAGGCAACCCCGCCTCAACTTTGAAAAGAAACTTGCCAAACAGGCAGAGATCGATGGGGCCAGCCAGACCCTGCGGAGGAGGCAGGCTCAATGCAGCTACCAGAAGATGACATACGCACTATGTTCAAGGAGCTGAAGACCGGTCTCCAGGGCATAGACACCAAGATTGACACCCTAGCAGAACGTATGGACAGGATCACGCAAAGGGTCGAGAAACAGGAAGGGAGAGTGGGGGTGCTTGAAACAAGAGTTACAGAAACGGAAGAAGGGCAGACCGAGCTGGAAAAGAAAGTGAAAGGCATGGATAGAGTGCTGGAGGTGATACGACAAAAGAATGAAGATTTAGAAGCCAGGTCGCGAAGAAATAATGTGCGAATTATGGGAATTGCGGAAACAACAAATATCCAGAACATGGAAAAATACATAGAAATAATGATGAAAGATATCTTTGGGCCGGAACTGTCCACGATGTTCCTCATTGAAAGGGCGCACAGATCGTTGGGCCCGAGGCCGAGACCGGGAGCCCCGGCAAGACCTGTTATAGCAAGAGTGCTCAATTATAGGGACCGGGACACAATACTCCGGCTGGCTAGAGAGAAAGGCGACATCCAGTACCAAGGTAACAACATTGCATTGTACCCAGACTTTACGTTGCAAGTGCAAGCTGCTCGCAGGGAATTTATCCCAGCAAAGAAAATATTTCAACAAATCGGAATGAAATACGCATTGATATACCCAGCTAAATTGCGACTACAAGGCCCTGGAAAGCCCACGTTCTTCACGGACGCCAAAGCAGCATTAACATATGCCAAACAACTAGCGACGGACCAGAGGAAACGGAGAATGTCAGGAGAAGAGCAACCGGACACCAGACTAAGTGACAATGATTGAGCATGCAATACGAGGACATTACAACAGGTTGGGGTGGACCGAATGGCGAATTGCAGTTTACAGGTTGAGAGCTAAGTAGTAAAATAATAATGTTGATAAAATGGGGAGCATACTCTATGCTTGCGTAAGCGGTTGACCTTCCCTGTAAAGGACTGCGGGGGACTTATATTGTGTGATTCCTGGGCTTTGGGCGGGGGGGAAATGTTGCTCGGCCACCCTGCCTAGAGTGCAGGGTTGTACGCCAGCGGACCCGCGTACCCCATGGGATGATTCCCTTTGCTCAGAGGCAATATGTTGGTTGTTTTTTGTTGTGGGGAAGGGGGGTGGGGATTGCACAACCTGATTGGGGGGTTGGTGTGGGTGGAGGGGGGAAAGTTATTTGTTATAACGTCCAAGCAGAAGTATCGTACACAACACGGAAGGGCGAGGAGCTGCCAATTCACTGCAAGCTCAGGGGTATCCAACACTGAAGCTGTGGGACGCTGCTCAGCACCTTGCAGGCCTAGCACAGGATGGTGGTGAACTGTTCGACAGCCAGGCCCTATGGAATCGACATGTTATGGATCACAAATGACCCGCACACCTAGTATGACTTCACTGAGATGCCTTACGTGGAATGTCAGAGGCCTTAATGACCGCAGGAAGATGAGGCTAATCCACACTTATCTTACCAGGCATGAGGTAGATATTTGTTTCCTACAGGAGACGCATCTCACTAATACACTGGCAGGGGTGCTCCGGCATAGAAGATGGGGAGAGGTAATAGAAGCTGGATATTCAAATTACTCGAGGGGGGTGGCGATATTGATCCGCAGGGGGTTGCATTGGCAGACACACCATACGTTAAAAGACAGAGACGGTAGGTACATCATACTACAGGGAACGCTGTGCCACACTCCCGTGGCTCTGGTGAACACCTATGGACCAAACACTGACAGCCCAGAATTTTTTCAACACATTGGGCACCAGTTACAGAACTTAGGTCAAATGGCGATCATGTGGGGGGGAGATTTTAATGTGGTACTATCGCCGTCTGTTGACAGACAGGGGGTGTCCCGGGTACATCACCCACAGGCGGCAGCAATGTTGCATACTATAGTAGAGGACCTCCAGTTGGTTGACTCCTGGAGATCACTACACCCTATAGCGAGGGAGGGGACCTGCGTGACACACCACCGCAATGCGTGGTCGCGACTAGATTTTTGGTTGGTCTCTAGGGACCTGCACGCCTGGTTGGTGGATGCCGTACATCTACCCCGTACCTTTTCAGACCACGCGCCGGTGCAGGTGCGGTTGACTGTCCCCCCGGCATATGCCCAGCCTTTCACATGGCGGTTTCCATCAACAGCTTTGTTAGACATGGTATTTCGCGAGGAGCTGCGGGACAAGGCTGCAGAATACTTCGAACTCAATGAGGGCACGGTAGAATCACCGGGGACCTTATGGGAGGCATTTAAAGTAGTACTAAGGGGACAATGCATGTCGCTTAAATCTGGAGTGCTGAAGGACATACGCAACACCTTACAGAGATTAGAACGGGAGTTAGGGGACCTAGAGGAGTCACAACGTGTAAACCCAGCCCCGGACACTATAGCGCAGATACGGACTAAGCTGACTGAATTCCAGGAGGAGGCGGAAAGGGAAACGAAATATCTCTCCAAATATACACAAGCTAGGAGATATGGAGAAAGTGACAGACCGGGTAAAACGTTAGCGGGACTGTTGCGCACGCCCAGAGGCTCTGACTATATAACTGAACTATGTCTGGAAGACGGGGAAATGGTGAGAGCACCACCAGATATTCTCCGTGAAATGGCGAGGTATTATGGGCAATTGTACACCTCACACACGGAGCCGACCCAGGAGGACATAGATGGCTACCTAGATGACGTGGCACTTGCATGGTTTCATGACGGAGCCAGGGAATATATGGAGCTGCCAATAACGACAGAAGATATACGGCAAGTAATAAATAGCATGCCGCCTGATAAGGCCCCAGGGGCCGACGGCCTGACGGCGGCCTTCTATAAAGAATATGTGGAGATAGTGGCACCCAGACTGCTCCAGGTTTTTCTCGAGGCAATGGACACAGGTAGACTCCCCCCAACGCTCCGCGAAGCTACGATTATAACTATATTGAAACCAGGCAAGGACCCAACTAATCCGGATTCGTATCGTCCGTTGTCACTGATAAATCTGGACGCCAAAATATACGCCAAATTAATAGCAAATAGACTGAAACCCATGCTGCCCCAGATTGCGCTGCCAGACCAATCAGGTTTTATACCAGGGCGCTCCACTGCACATAATTTGAGAACGCTCTTTGGCACACTACATTATTTAGCCCCCATGTGCAGGCCGTGGCGGCACTGCTGGACGCCACGAAAGCGTTTGACTCGCTAGAATGGAAATTCCTCTTTACTCTATTGACCCGTATGGGCCTCAGCTCTATATTCATTAGACAAATTCAAATATTATATACAAATCCGGCAGCACGAGTCAGGGTTAATGGTCAGGTTTCGGATCCCTTTGCGATCTCCAGGGGGACAAGGCAGGGCTGCCCGCTATCGCCGCTGCTGTTTGCCATTGCCACAGAGCCGTTGGCTGCTAAGCTTAGGCAACATCATGCGCAGAAGGGCATAGGCTTCACGACTAGGGGTCTCTTAATATCTATGTATGCGGACGACATGACGATCTACCTGACCAACCCTAATGATAACTTTGTTACAGTGATGAGGGAATTGATAAGATACTGGGGCCTAACTGGGATCCAGATCAATTGGTCCAAATCGGTGCTGATGCCGCTTACTGATGATACGATACCCTTTGATACGGAATTCCCGATTAAATGGGCGGATGAGGCGACGAGATATTTAGGTATTTGGATGAGCAGGTCACTGCAGGAACTATGGCTATCGAATTATGGCCGACTGATAGACTGGCTGGAAAGTAAGGTGCAAAGGTGGAAGGGGCTGCCGCTGTCCTTGATGGGGCGAATCGCCATTACAAAAATGGTTGTACTGCCTAAACTACTTTATTTATTTGTAAACATCCCCATGCCTCTAAACGCGCAATTTTTTAAACAACTACGCTCGAAGGTGCTCGAATTGATCTGGCAGGGAAACAACCTAGGGTCTCATGGAGGGTTCTGACGCTACCATTCTCACAAGGAGGTCTAGGCGCTCCAGACTTTGAATTATACGCCTACAGCGCGCAGGCGCAATACTTGCACTATTGGCATCACCCCACGCCATTTCAGCCCCATGTAGCAATAGAAATAGATAAGGCTGCACCTTTACCGCTGAAAACGGCTGTATATGCCACATATAAACGTCCCCATGATGAAATAGACACGGTGGAGGCGTTGAGATGGGCCTGGAGGGGAATAGCCAAGAGAGCGCACCACGAAGAACTGTATGCACCGTCAATGTCCTTAGGAGATAATCCGCTGATTGGGCCTTTAATGGATAAGGCCATCAAGCTAAGAGCTAAAGCACACAATCTCGAGACAGGGAGTGATCTTTTTCCAAACGGGGAATTTTTGACTATGGCACATGTGTGGCACGCAGGAGCCTACCGCCTCAGATATGCTGCTGTATTATCAGCTTAGGGCGGCATGTAAGGCCAGATTTGCCGGGTTTCCGGCTGAACCACCTACTTTATCAGCCTTGGAGAACGTCTTAAGTAACCCATCCCCCCGCAAATTAATCACACGTATATATAGCATGACACAGAAAGATTACCCAGTTGTCAGTCCAACGTCCAGAGAGGAATGGGAACGGGAGGCAGCCCTAACCATAACAGAAGAACAATGGCATTTCTGCTGCTCTCAGATGGAGCAGTTATCGCCAAACTACAGGCTACGTTTAATCCACTTTAATTTTCTACATAGACTTTATCGCACGCCGCTGCAGCTACACCGCATGGGGCTACAATTAGATGCGAGATGCTGGAGGTGTGTGGAGCGCTGGACGCAACATTTGTACACCTCGCATGGGCCTGCGGACCAATAGCAACATACTGGGTTGACATATTTACACACGTAGAGCAAATAATACATGGGGTGATACCAGAAACTCCAAAGGTGGCGCTGCTAGGATACGTAAAAGACATCCCGAAGAAGTATCGTAAACTCACGGCCATGTTACTATTGCTGGCAAAACGGCAGGTAGCCATTCATTGGAAAAAACCTGCACCGCCTACGGCAGCAGGATGGGTGAAAGCAGTTACTTACTGCAGGGACCAGTTTTCCAATTTCTGGGAATTAATGCCAAGTAGATCCCGGCCATCTGACATCTGGGAGCCATTTACGGGCTGGCTTAGATCGGGAGGAGAAGACTTACACATGGATCAATAAGCGCAGGGTGAGACATACAGGGGCCACTGCTAAGTGGGATAATGTTGCAGAAAAGGGTCAAGAATCCTGAGGTATATGTCGTATATGACACCACAATGGGCCGGGTTCATCGTAACATACCTGTGCAGATTAAACTAGTGCATTGGACGCGATTGCTTAGGAGTGTATGTGATATTGTTTGGATGGAGGGTGGGGGGGGAGGGGGAAAGCTAGTTTAAATTGTAAATATGAGAAAAAGTTATTGGTTTTTTTCTTACAAAGAACACAAGCAGACAGGAACAGTAAAGTTGGATGAAAACGCTGCCTGCCCATTGGGTTGTTGGCCAAGATAGCTGTGTACAATGCACTGAATACATGGGCCGCCGGCCCCTCTGGGTTGTGGCAAAGAGGCTGTGTAACTTCCTGAATATGCAATAAAACTTGTTTAAAAATCAAAAAAAAAAAAAACGTTCCTCTGTGTACCAGGGTGCAGTCGGTAGAGATCGTTTGGGGTGCAGGAGTTTTACCGGGCTAAATTTTTGCAAGCTGTCTCAACCCAGTGAGTGTACCATCTGGTGGCATCCTCCACTCCCACAGGCAGTGTACATAGGGTGGTACTAAGCAAATTTTTTTGTTCAGTCCCCTTCACTCTATTCCAGGCCCTAGTCTCTATCTGATTTATAACACCCCCAGGTGTGTAGTGATCAGCGGGAGTGGTCACTTCGAATTGAATTCCTGCATGGTCTGTCCAAACCAGGGGCATCTTTCCCAAGCAGGTCAGATGTAGATGGTTGGAAAAAATCCCATCCGGAGTGTGTCCTGCCGTGTGGGTGGGCTCATTCACTTGTTGGACCAGATCGGCGCTACCCATCATATCTAACAGGGCTCTGGTGTCTGGATCCATGAGGGCTTCCAGATGGAAATTGAAGTCCCCCAAAATGGTGAATGAATCAGAACAGAGCCCTTCTTCTAGCAGAGTCTCGATAAAGGTTATAAAGGAAGTTCTAGACCCAGGTGGTCTATACAATAGGATGCCCTTGAAGGAGTGATGGGGAGATAGGCCGACAATAAACAAGAGCGCTTCACAGGCCGTGTTATCAGCTGTCTGAAAAGCTATTTTGAGGGTATTGTGGTATATTATCGCTAACTCCCCTCCTCTCCCGGTTGGCCTGTTTAGGGTGTGACAAAGAAAACCAGGTGGAGTGGCGTTGAATAGGTCAGGCCCTGAGGCCTCATCCGTCCATGTTTCTGTAATGAACGCCAGTTTCATATCTTGTTTCACCAGGAGCGTGGCGCTCAAAACTGTGCTTTACCAAAGATCTGGTATTAACCAGTAAGCACTCTAACACGTATTCCATGGGCTTTGCATTAGCAGTCCCAGTTGATGGCTTAATGGGTTTAACTCCCTGGTAGAGAACCAGGGGAAGGGGGCTCTGGCAGTTGGGACAGATGTCTGGGATGGTGACAGGTTTGGAATGAAATGTAATGCCCTAACATTTGTTGCCCCCCTACCCGGATTCAAGGCAAGCAATTGGGCTCTGGAGTACCTTAAACATGGGCCATCGTCTGACTTGGAATGGACAGGGTGGCCATTGCACATCTACTAGCCATACTGTGCACACTGTTTTCTATTTAGCAGCCAACAGGTGAAAATGACATTTCTTTGCTATTTGCATGGCTGTTGGCCAAACAGTACATAGTTAGTTTCATATAGTCAGTGGCTAGGTAAATAATGAAGAATAATAATGTTTTTTTGCTTTCAGCAAGGCCACCTGCCAAATAATACATAATGCCTGCTATTTATTCAGCAGCCAGGTAGATAGTGACATTGAATTGCTATTTGTATAGCTGCTAGCTGATTTGTATATAATGTCTGCTAATTTGACAGCAATTAGAGTGAGGTTTCTTGCCAATTTGCCTGGCTGCTGGATAAATAATGCATCTCTGCCTTCACCCAAGAGAACGCATGACTCTAGTCCTGCAATCGCTCCACTGGCTACTTGCAGCTAGAAGGACAATGTTCAAGGCACTCTGCATTGTCCATAGAGCCTCCCAAGGAAAATGACTCCTGTATCTACAAGTTAAATTCAAGCAATACAAACCAATCAGAACAGTGCACTCCAGAATTCAACATCAAATCATCAGACCATCTAGCCATAAGAAATCTGTATGAGGCACTGCTATCTAAGTACAAGCTGCCAAACTCTGGAACTCACTAACAGCCAGCATTAGAAGCACCCAGGAGCATAAACACCTCCGAAGACAGTAAAATACTTGGCTATTTCCTAGATAACTGCACCACCCAAATCCTGGCAACAGAGCCCAGAAAACAGTTGCACCCTCAAACACAATCCTCAGCTTACAACTAACGAATTGCAAACAACTCAACCAGCCAACTAATTTCGATATGCAGGTAAGCTAAGACATTTCTGACCTATGGTTCGCTGTGGCATTATGCACTAATGTACTTCCATATATAACTGTTTTGGCCCACAATAATACTAAAACCATAATATGCAGCGGTCACAACAAATTATAACTTATACCTCTTAAATTCACATGGGACATAACTGCTACGATAGTTGTCTATCATTAACACTGTACAGCAAAAAAACAGCGATCACCAAATGAACAGGCATGGAATAACTGAAGAGATCTGTCACATATTGCTGGGAAATGTGGAGGACTTTCACGTAGTCCACTACTGCAGGTCTCAAATATCTATATATTATGACCGCTTCCTTATATCTCACAAAGACACTCAGATATGGGTTGATACTAAAAATGCCTTTCCCAGAACTCAAAAATAACAATTGATGGACAGAATGCTGAACAATGTCAAACATTCACCCCCAGTACAGAGATCTGGGCCTAAATCCATCGTTTTTTTGTTCAACATGCAATTACACTTTGGACCCAACCATATGCAAATCATTCTTGACCCTGCTCCCCATTGAACCAGTCCAGCGCAAAATGTTAGGCAAGATCCTTCCTGGACTGGAAAGCAAGCATCTTAGGACTGGTTTCAGGACACTCCGAAACCGGTCCCAGGGTGCTTATTTTCCAGTCCAGGGAGGACCTGGCCTGGCTGTTCGGGCTGGAGTGTTCCCATGGGGAGCTGGGTTGAGACTGATTTGCATATGGCTGGGTCCAAACTGGGGTGGAATGGTGAGCAAAAAAATAATGGCTTTGACTCAGATCTATGACTAGGGGTGAATGTTTGACAATGTTCAGCAGTCTGTCTATCATCTTTTTGTGTAGCTATAGTTGTTCTAAGTGGGAAGGGTATGCCCAGACGTGGGTCCCATGCCCACTATGCCACTGGATTCAAGCTAGCCAGACTGAGGATGGGTAAAACCCTGAAACCAGTCCCAGGACGCTTGTTTTTTAGTCCAAGGAGGACCTGGCCTGGCAGTTCAAGCTTGACTGTTCTGATGGGGAGCAAGATCGTGAATGATTTGCATATGGCTGGGTCTAAACTGGGGTGGCATGGTGAGCAAAAAAATTAAGGATTTATTCCAGATCTGTAGCTGGGAGTGAATGTATGACAATGTTCAGCATTCTGTCCATCATCTTTTTGTGTTGCTATAGTTACCCTAAGTGGGAAGGGTATGCCCAGATGTGGGAACCATGCTCACTATGCCACTGGTTTTAAGCTATCCTTGCAGCTATGGGGTGATACCCCGAAATGGGTCCCAGGATGCTTTTATTCCGGTCCATTGAGGACCTGAACTGGCAGTTCGAGCTAGACTGTTCCCATGGAGAGCAGGGTTGAGACCTGATTTGCATATGGCTGGGTCCAAACTGAGGTGCATGGTGAGCAAATAACGATGGATTTAACCCAGATCTGTGACTGGAGGGTGAATGTTTGACAATGTTCAGCATTCCGTCCATCATCTTTTTGTGTTGCTATTGTCACCCTAAGTGGGAAAGGTAAGCTCAGATGTGGGTTCTGTGCTCACTATGCCACTGGATTCAACCTAGCCAGGCTGATGAGGGGTTGCACCCTGAAACTGATCCAAGGGTGCTTGTTTTCTGGTCCAGGGAGGACCTGGCCTGGCAATTCGGGTTGGACTGTTCCCATGAGGAGCAGGGATCTAGATCGATTTGCATATGGCTTAGTCCAAACTGAGGTTGCGCAGTGAGCAAAGAAACCAATGGATTTAACCCAGATCTGTGACTGAGGGTGAATGTTTCACAACGTTCAGCATTCAGTCTATCATATTTTTATGTTGCTATAGACACCCTAATTGCGATGGGTATGCCCAGACGCGGGTCCCCTGCTCGCTATTCCTCTGGATTCAAGTTAGCCTAGCTGATGACGGGCGAAACCCCAGAACCTGTCCCAAGATGCTTGTTTTCTGGTCCAGGGAGGACGTTCCCTGGCCGTACGGGCTGGACTGTTCCCATGGAAAACAGAGTTGAGACAGGTTTAATATGGCTGGGAACAAACTGGGATCGCATTGTAAGCAAAGATTGAGGGCTTTAACTCAAATCTGTGACTCGGAGTGAATGTTTTACAATGTTCAGCATTCTGTCCATCGCCTTTTTGTGTTGCTATAGTCACCCTAAGTGCAAAGGGTATGCCCAGACGCTGGTCCCTTGTTCGCTATCCCACTGGATTCAAGCTAGCCTGGCTGATGATGGGTGATCCCAAATCTTTGAATGGGGGTGAATGTTTGACACTGTTCAGCATTCTGTCCATCATTGTCTTGTTTTGCTTTAGTTGCCCTAAGTGGGAAGGTTATACCCAGACATGGGTCCTGTGCTCTCCATGCCACAGGATTCAAGCTAGTCTGGCTGATGAGGGATGATACCTCAAAACATGTGGCAGGATGCTTGTTTTCCGGTCCAGGGAGGACTTCGCCTGGCAGTTTGGGCTGGACTGTTCCCATTGGGAGCAGGGTCGAGACTCTGGGGCCGATTCCGATCTCGGCCGGAAGCTCACCTAACACTATTCGCCCGGAAAAAAACCAAGCCGAACGCGTGTTTCCCGACCGATTCGAACATTTGTCCGAACGAGCAAGTACGATGCGCATAACTGCCCAGATCCCGACCCAGCCGTACGTACCCATTCCAGCTCCTGTTCCCCGCCCGAGCCGGATCCGTAAACGCCGAATCGAGTCGCACGGAATCAAATATACAGCACCTTCCGGCCGGACTAGTACGATGCGCCTTCCGTACACGCCGAACCCGTCGCTACGTCCGGCACGTCAAAGCATCCGGGAGAGCTGCACATAAGCTCCGATTCGCGCCACAAGATGATCCACGGCTACGAGATGAACAAGCCAGCGATGAGTACGAGTCGAAGCCACGAGAAACACGAACGAGACGACCCAACCATGAATCCCATCGCGCAGGTCCTACCAATACTCTACATCTATTACCGGAACCGGTACGGACGCGTACGGCGCAGACGGTAAGTCAAACACCCACAACACAAACAAACAACACGTACCCGACATATGTCACACACACATAGGGATGCAGAGATGACGTACACTAGCAACAGCAGAACCATAGGGGCAGGATGGCAATCACCAATGCCACACACACCCATAGGGTCCTGGATGCCTACCACTACCACCACCCCTACTCATGGGGGGCTGGATGCCTACCACTACCACCACCCCTACTCAGGGGGGGTGGATGCCTGTCACAACCACCACCTCTACTCATGGGGGGCTGGATGCCTACCACTACCACCACCCCTACTCAGGGGGGCCTGGATGTCTGTCACTACCACCACCCCTACTCATGGGGGGCTGGATGCCTACCACCAACACCACCCCTACTCATGGGGGCCTGGATGCCTACTACTACCACCACCCCTACTCATGGGGGCCTGGATGCCTACCACTACCACCACCCCTACTCAGGGGGGGCTGGATGCCTACCACCAACACCACCCCTACTCATGGGGGCCTGGATGCCTACTACTACCACCACCCCTACTCATGGGGGCCTGGATGCCTACCACAACCACCATCCCCACTCATGGGGGGCTGGATGCCTACCACTACCAACACCCCTACTCATGGGGGCCTGGATGCCTACCACCAACACCACCCTACTCAGGGGGGGCTGGATGCCTGTCACTACCACCACCCCTACTCATGGGGGCCTGGATGCCTACCACTACCACCACCCCTACTCAGGGGGGGCTGGATGCCTGTCACTACTACCATCCCCACTCATAGGGGGCTGGATGCCTGCCACTTACACCACCCCTACCCAGGGGGGCATGGATGCCTGTCACTACCACCACCCCTACTCATGGGGGCCTGGATGCCTACCACTACCACCACCCCTACTCAGGGGGGGCTGGATGTCTGTCACTACTACCATCCCCACTCATAGGGGGCTGGATGCCTACCACTATCACCACCCCTACTCAGGGGGGCCTGGATGCCTACCACCAACACCACCCCTACTCAGGGGGGGCTGGATGCCTGTCACTACCACCACCCCTACTCATGGGGGCCTGGATGCCTACCACCAACACCACCCCTACTCAGGGGGGCCTGGATGCCTACCACCAACACCACCCCTACTCATGGGGGCCTGGATGCCTATCACTACCACCACCCCTACTCATAGGACGGGTAATGCATGACACAACCAGCATACTCCAACATAAGGAATGTCAGAAAAAGACATCCCCCCAACATCATGACAAGCGTGTGTAGTCTGTGTCAAATGCCTACAACACTGAACATGACATTGAACATACAATGTGACCCCCTATCACATGTGTCACACATAAATGTGTGTGGCCTCCACAATGCAAGCAGACCATGACCACTGTGGCAATGGGGTCTAAAGCCCCATCATCACAGTGACCAAAATGTAAGTGTGGGGTCCATAGCTGAAGCACATTTTGAACAATGTGGCAATGGGGTCTAAACCCCCATCATCACAGTGACCAAAATGTAAGTGTGGAGTCCATAGCTGAAGCACATTTTGAACAATGTGGCAATGGGGTCTAAACCCCCATCATCACAGTGACCAAAATGTAAGTGTGGGGTCCATAGCTGAAGCCCAATTGAACATTGTGGCAATGGGGTCTAAACCCACATCATCACAGTGACCAAAAGGTAAGTGTTGTCATGGAAAAAGCTGCAACTGCCAAACAGCATGGATGATTCCTGGTCACAGAACAACAAACACATCAGTGGCAAAGTAGTGCTTGTGTCCCATAGCAACATAGATTGGGTGAGGCAAACAGTGCAGTGCAAATAAGACATACCTTTGGCCATGTGCAGACAAACATCACCCATGGGGGCTGACATTGTCAACATTCATCAATTACACAATGACAGAAGTGACCATCATAATGCAGACCCACATATCTGCACCAATGGACACACAAATGTAGATATCCTGTGGAGACTGTAGATGTGAGGTGAACAAATACCATACCATGGCAGCAATGGGACATACAAACCATGATCATTGTGCTGACTGATGACCTAGGCGTCCCAGGGACAGCAGGGGAAATCCACCAAACAACATACAGCCAATGGCACACTAAAGATATGCCAATGCAGTGGTGCAGATGCACAAACACAAACAGGCAGCCTCACACTGCATATCAAACACAACAGGTGATGGGGGGTGTGCCAGTGTCCCCAGGCAACCACACAACACATGAGGAGGCCTGAATCCCAATTACACAGATGTGTATACAGTGCCACACAAAAGTAACTCATGGATCGGATTCCCCTATGTGGGCAATCAGGCATTGTTAGATGAGAGGGAGCCCAAATTACACATGTCACACAAGCTTGTAGGAACAGCAACTCACACAGCAAGAGACAGACCCACCACAGCACTACCCCCAGGGACCCCACATTGTGGTGACACTGGCCTGCATGATAATCCCACTGTGATGACAAAGCTAGATGTCGTTCACACTGTGAACCACAGTCATGTGTCCTGAGCAACAAACTACCATCACACCTACACAAGCACAAATCAATCAGCACGGCCTGTCAGCCAAGGCCAATATGGAGGTAGGGGTCTAGCCGTGCAACAACTCTCATTTGCACACACTCAACACCACACACCTTGATCTCCACCAATGTGCAGCAGTGAAGCTCACATGGGCTGGTGACATTGCACATGCACCCATGACAATCCCAGGGGTGGTGGTGGGAACTAAGGTGCAGAAACCCATCACACATGGCCAGTCAACAAGACTCGTGAATGTCTGACACACTGCACAGTACGCCGTACATGGGCATGACGTGAAATCCACCCCAATCAATGGGATCCCGGCCACAGTCACACACCAATGAAGAAGCCAAGGTCACCCACAAAGAACACACATAGACAACTTCCAACATTGCAGCTCTGACCCTGAGGAGTGGCAGCAGTCACACACACAACGTGTCACAATCACTGAAAGCTACCACAAACTGTAAATTACATGACTTGTGTAACCAACAAGTGCCAAGGGGAATCCTGACTGTGTCCCATCTGCGTTTGCCCACATCCCCAACCCTGACAGCAAAGACAACTAGGGATGACAACCTGATGAACATTAGTTTGCCATGCACCCACATCCCGGAGAAACCAGGTCCAAGATGCTGGATGAACACAGGACAACTCAGCAAGCATCACAAACAGGAACATCCCTAGGGACACAGGCTGTGTAGGAAAAGGGAAGGGAACACACACAGACATGCTCACACAACACACAACACGGGCCCAGCCAATGTCACAGGATTACACACTACCATGAGGGCACCCCACTCCTGTGGAAGGTCCGGTTTGCCAAACCTTGTCTGTGCACGACTCAAACATGTCAGCAGAACACCTGGTCAGTGAGTCAACAACTACAACACACTGAAGGCTCTGCTCACATTAGCCTGGGTACGGGAGTGTCACGTCAGTCATCTGCATACACCCAAAACACATGTCAAGCAAGTTGCACTGTATACACAGATGAGTCCTTCAACATTGATGTGCTAAACTGCATGTCCAGTGGAGATGGGCACACAGTCAGGGAAATAGAAACATTGAACAGTGGTAAGCCCACCAGATGTGCATCAGTGTAAGCCAAAGATGTTAATTTACAAATGCAAAACGTACATCCCTGTGTCAAATGCTGAACATTACACCCTCAGACTGCAGCAAAGGATGCTATAGATCCAGACTACATTAGGACACATATCCCATGGACCACATGGAGTCCATCACAGCAACACTTTATTTTCATGGTCTGAACACTATTACAACTGCAAATGCATGATGATACTCATCTACATCATGTACATCCAAAGAAAAACAACAAGTAAACAAAAAGAGGCTTTATTCAGCAAATGTTAAAGTAAAAATTCAAGTCCAAAAGAAACTAAGGCCAATGGCCAGTCCAAATAAACAGTCCCAACAGGGTGATATGTGACAACTTGTCACCCATTGCTTGCCTGCACTGGTACGGACAGGGGACATCCCCCTCGGAGGGGCATACAAGGGGCAGGCCAGGCACCGCAGGGACAGGATCAGGGGATGCCAGAAGGAGGCAGTGAAGGGGTGGTGGGTGCAGCAGTGTCACCGGCAACTGCAGTGGAGGTGTCTGACTCAGTGGGGGCCGGCACCACTGTAGGGCACAAGTCAGATGGTGTGGGTGCTGCAACCACTGCAGTGGGCCGGTCAGATGGAGTGGACTGGGTCCCCACTGCAGTGCCCGAGTCAGACGGGGTGGTTGTGGACTCCACTGCAGTGCATGACTCCAAGGAAGTGGAAGGGGGGCAGATGAGGTGGGCAGGACAGAGGGGGGGACCCAGTCTCCACACCAGTGTCCCAAACAGGCTGAGCGTCTGGGTTGGGGTGGAAGAGCAAGTGGTAGGGGGGGAGGGCCTAATCAGTTTGGGGATGCGATATTGGTGTGTGGGGGAACCTGGGGCAGGGTGTGGCAGTGGAACCTGTGGAGTGGTGGCCTGGGGAATGGAGGAGAGAGACTGTGTGGTGGAGCTGCGTGGTGGTGGTGGTGGGGTCTTGCCCTTCCTGGTCCGGTGGGACTTTCGAATGGGGTCCTCAGCCTGCCTGTGCCTGGGGGAGGGTGTCCGGGTGTGAGGGGCACTCCCCTCTGTGTGTGGTGGTCGCCTCTTCCGCCTGGACTTTGTGTCAGATGTATCTGTGGGGAAGAGGCCAAGCTCACAGAGGAAGAGCTTCTGGGAGGGGGGGTTGCAGGTGAGGCAAGGGAAGGTGTTTTGGAGTGAGAGGCATCTGAGGACTGCGGAGTGCTCATGGATGCGTGTGTGTGTGTCTGGGCCCCATCCCCTGTGAGTGAGATATCAGTCCCCTGACTGTGTGTGCGTGTGCATCTGGAGTTTGGCTTGTGTGTCTGTGTGCTGCTTGTGTCTGTGCTGGTGCGTGCCGGTGCCGGTGTGTGTGTGCTTGGGACAGGTAGGGTGCTGGGGATTGTGGATGGGGCAGAGGTAGGAGGGGTGAGGGACTGTTGCAGGAGGGACACTGCTGCCGTCAGTGAGGAGGCCATGGACTGATTGGTCCGATGTAGGGCAGACATGCCAGATGACATGCCCTCCATGAATGACACCAGTTGTGTCAAAAGACCCGTGTGTGCATGGAGGACACTCAGCATTGATGTCTGCCCTACATGGATCTGTTTAAGCAAGTCCACAGACTCCACACTCAGGGCAGCAGGGGGACAGAGGCAGGGGGTGCGGTGCCTGGCATGAAGGAGACACGCTCCCCTACACGGGAGCCTCCACGGGCATGTGGGATGGGAGCAGATGGGAGGGTGGAGATGGTGGTGGTGGCGGGGACAGACTTGCTTGACGTTGCCTCTGGTCTGCTGACACCCGCCTCCACAAGGGAGTCCTCACTGGAAGTGCTGTTTTCCCCAGCCGAGGTGGTCGTAGCTGAGGTCTCCTCAGTGTGGCTCCCCTCACGCTCCGTGCCACTGGGTCCCTCGGTCTCCCCTGCAGTGGACCCAGTCTGGCTCTGCCGCTCCTCTTGGTCCGTGGAGCTGTCTCCTCCTGTGGCCGTGGATGTATCTGCAAACAATCAGGATAGCCAGAGCAACATTAGTCACCTGTACTGACCACACACACCACAGTAAGTACAGCACATCACAGAGCAAGCCCTGCCATCATTTGCTAGACATTGCAATAAGTGCTGACACTGATTTGAAGAAGCCCATTGTCTGCCTGACAGTCAGTCATGCCACACATATCCTACCTGTCCATGCACCCATCTGTCTGCTGCCTGTTGTATGCGACTAATCATATGTGCACACATGCACCACATACACAGTTGTTGGACATCCAAGAGAACATATGGAAATGTGTCACTCCAAACACATGCCATCTCCTGCCACTGACTCAGTACATGTGTCAGGAAAAGTGATGGGCAAAGTCTCTGTTGATATGCGGGTTTTGGTTCCATCACCAGACACAATGATGTCCTCATGTCCTGATAGACAATGCAACAATGGTGTGCATGCAGGACATGTCACACCACTGCTGGATCACCCTTTGCGATTGGAATGTCATTTCACAGGCCTGTCTGGCAAGTCAGTCATAACTGTCTCCTGTCACAGGGGCAGTGCATACACACAACACCAGTCTGCACTGTGTCACAATCATGGAAGTTTTTGAAAAGTAAGCCCTGTAGCTGACAGGTGCACATGTGCACCCCTGGCCACCCACATCATGAGGACTGAGATGATTCCACATCAATCAAATGAGACATTTGAGTGACTGCAAACACAAATCCATACACATGAGCACTTCAACGTTTGATGAGAATGAACCAAAGCTGCCTGCACCCCAATGTTTCATACAACATTGTGCACAGTCAAGGGATCAGAGACCTATGCATTGACCTATGTGCAGATCCCATAGTCACAACTCAGATGGCTGGCCACCCCAAATTGTTAAACACACCAGGAGTCCAAATAGCAAGGCCACACCACGGTGACACAGAGGCATACACCTGAGTGCCCTCTTCACAATGCCCAATATGTATGCTGGCACACGGGAGTGGGAGAACAGAGTGCCTTCGATGTCCGGAGTAGGCATTACAGCCCTGGTCCATGTGCAACATGGTATTACCCTGAACAATAGGCAGGTGGCTATGCATGTGTCACACACATGATGTACATACTACTGAGGCTCCTACCTTGGTCTCTGCTGCAGCATGGGTGTGTGGCTCCTACCCCAGACATGTGGTGAGTCAGAGCAGCAATTGGAACACATGTTAAAGCCATACCCAGAGTACATGTCAGATCACAGGCATTGTGAGCAATTGTACCACCCATGCAGCCCACCACAAAGTTCCTGTAACTGATGCTGTCCCCAACTTGAACCACAGATAACAGCAAGTACACAGTACCCAAGTGACCTAAGTCACAGACTGTAAGGGCCACACCTGTGTATCAGATCAGGAGGGGGCATGACACAAGTGAGGGACATGAGTCCAGGACGACATGACAGTTGTACTGTGGAAGTGGAGCCCGGCTAAAGGAGTGCATAGAGCATGTCAGGCATAGTACACAGTTGAGGCTAGCACTTACCCCCTCCTTGCTGCTGTCTGGCCTTCAGCTGCCCATCCAGGTCAGGGAAGACCACCGCCAGGATCCGGAGCATGTGGGGGGTCAGGGTCCGGTGTCCGCCCCTCCTGCGAGGAGGCGACAGCTTCAGCTGGACCCTTGCGATCTTCCGGGTCCATCCCCGAAGGTCCTGCCACCTCTTCTGGCAGTTGCGGATCCTGCGCCTGTAGACCCCCACCGATCGTACTGCCCGGACGATGGTCAGCCAGATGTCCTGCTTCTGGTGGGCATCAACCTGTGAGGATGACAAAGTGAAAAGGCCATTACTACACATGCAACATTTCCGTGCATCACACAGTTGGATATACATGTCTCAATCACAGGGGCATATGATGTACACAGGCAGTGCAACTATGGCTATGGACAGTTTGCCAGCAGTTACCACATGGTATCATTGCCTGGGAAGTCAAACCTTGTTGGAATGCACTGTTACTGCACTATACCTGTTCAGTGCATGTAACTACACACTTTGGGGGCTGACAACTACTCAGTGAGCATGCTAGCCAGTGGTGTGCACACTGTAAGTCTTGCTAGTCAGACAACATGCACAATTAGTAAGGCAGTGGACAGCACACTCACCTGCTCCCCTGGTTTCCCATACAGCTTGCTGTACTGTGGAAGGAGGCTGTCCAGCAGGGCCTGGTTCTCCTCAGTGCTGAAGGCTGGGGCTCTCTCCACAGTACGTGCCATTGCAGTAGCCAGAGGATGCAGAGACAGCAGCAGTGGTGGTGGCAGATATCGTCCTGGAGCATGTAGTGTAGGCAAGTGAGCTCTCAGGGGAACAGCCAGCACAATTAATGTGTGCTGCAGAGGCAGATAGTGTCCCATGTGTCCAAAGTGATAGGTCCAAGTCGTTTGCATCTACTGAATCTGGCCAATCCATGGAATTGCACCACTTATACACGCCCACAGCATCCTTCAAAAGTTCAACTTCATGACACCCATGAATTTGCAACATTGTTGTGGGTGGGCAACTGAATTCACTGCATCAGACTCGTTAAAGCTTCGAAAACGCGTCCGTTACCATGTCAGGCCATAGCCAATGCGTGCGCACCGATCGGACCATTGCTGTACAACGCGTATTTCGAAAAACAACACGCATCCGTCCACATCATATGCAATGGCCAATGCGTGCGCACCGATCGGTCCATTGCTGTACAACGCGTATTTCCGTCCACATCAAATGCAATGGCCAATGCGTGCGCACCGATCGGTCCATTGCTGTACAACGCGTATTTCCGTCCACATCAAATGCAATGGCCAATGCGTGCGCACCGATCGGTCCATTCCTGTACAACGTGTATATCGGATGACAACACGCATCCGTCCACATCATATGCAATGGCCAATGCGTGCGCACCGATCGGTCCATTGCTGTACAACGCGTATATCGGATGACAACACGCATCCGTCCACATCATATGCAATGGCCAATGCGTGCGCACCGATCGGTCCATTGCTGTACAACGCGTCCCTGTACAAATCACTCGCATATGTCACCATGGTTGTCACTGGTGAACGTATGCCAGCCACAATTACTTGCCAGGGACTCAGGGGCACACCTACAACACCACAGCCTGTCCACACTGTATCCTAAGGCATGTAAGGCTGCATTACCTGTGTGTGTATGGGGGTCAACATGTGGTTTTTTGGTGGCACTTGGGGGCAGCCACTCCCAGGCTGTGCACGTGTTCATGGGGACAGAATCCTTTGTGTGTTGTGCACATGACCACTGTGATGTGCAACTGTTCAGTTCAGGGCATGTGGCATGGTCACATTTCCAGGTTGTGTATGTGTATGTCATGTCACATACACCCTGAGTCCCATGTGGGAAGGTATGTACGTCACAGGGTGACCCATTGCCACAATAGTGATGGCCCTCCACAGTCTGTGTGCATGTTGTGTTTCAGATGTCTCTGATTCAATGTGCACAATGGGAGACAGTCTCCACATCCACGTTGTTTGTGCATCTACTTTTATGTTGTGCGTGTGTGTGTGTCACAGACTTCCATGTCTGTCCTGCAGAGGCAACAGGGGCCACTACCTGTGGGAGTCATGGTTGTTTTGCTGACGTGTACATGGTACGCCATGTCATGCCACTGTCCATGTGGCAATACAGGGTCCCTGGGAATCTACCTGTCAATGAGTTGTGATGCCTGTGGCACATCTGTCCTCACTTGTCACTGTGGTGTGTGTTTGGAACGTGACAGCAGTACATGGGTACTGTGACACAGCCTAATGATTTCCCATAGCACGACCTGGAACTTGTTGTCAACACATGTTGAACTGTGATGTTAGATGTTGGCCATGTAGATGCCATATATGTCCATACAGAACGGCACACACATCAAGTACTTGTGTCTTGTAATGATGTATCATGTGATATTGAGTATGGTCAATGCCACATATGTGGGGTGACTGACAATCTTTCTTTGTTCACCTATGCACTGCAGGGCACCAGCTGTCCATAGACCATTCCCTGACCTTGCAACCATGGTTGAACGTGACAGCATCCGACGGTTTCGCTTCAACAGGCCGCTGATTGAGGAATTGACGGTGCGGTTGGCCCCACATTTGCAACCTGGCCGGACATACCCTACAGCGCTGACCCCCAAGGTGAAGGTGATGGCAGCCCTACACTTCTTTGCCACCGGTATCTTTCAACACACTGTGGCGTCTGCTGGTGGGATGTCACAGACCATGTTCAGCCATGTGCTACGCGATGTTTTGGAGGCAATGTTGAGATACCTGAACCAGTACATCTATTTCCCTAGACGTAAACAACTCACTGATGTCAAGAGTGACTTCTATGCCCTGGGGAGGATGCCACATGTCATTGGCTCCATTGATGGGACACATGTGGCTTTGGTACCACCACAGGCACATGAGCAGACATACAGGAACAGAAAACATTACCATTCTATCAATGCTCTGGTGGTATGTCTTGCAGATATGAGCATCTCACATGTGTGTGCACGTTTCCCCGGTTCTGCACACGATGCCTACGTGATGAGGAGTAGTCGCATCCCGAGGATGATGTCACAGATGCAGAACCAGCGTGCCTGGCTTGTCGGTGTGTACTGACTTTTTACCATTGTGTGTGTTCGGCAATGTTGTATTCCACCCTCTTTACCCAACTCAGCTAATGTGCAATTGTCTGTGTGTAGGTGACTCCGGATACCCCAACATGCCGTGGTTGCTGACACCCCTCAGGAACCCTGTGACACCAGCCCAGATGCGCTGCAATGAGGCACATTGTCGGACCAGGAGAGTGATCAAGCGGACATTTAGTCTCCTGAAGAGCCGCTTTCGCTGCCTGGACAAGACAGGAGGGGCCCTCCCATATGCCCCAGCAAAGGTGTGCAAGATTGTCATCGTCTGCTGCATTCTACACAACCTGGCAGTGTGGAAGGAGTTGCCTCTCATCCTGGATGACGATGACCAACATCCGCCACCTGTGGAGGATCCTGGCCTGGGCCACGATGCCAGTGATGATGATGATGATGATGGTGATGTCCGCACACAGCTCATCACCAACTTCCTCAGCTGCATGTGAGTATCCAGAGATTTCATATCAATGATTTGAGTTTGCATGATATGTGTTGGTGGTGCTCCGTTGCTGTTTGAGTGTGGCCATGTGCTGCTTGACTGGTTGCGTGCAGCGATGTGTCCTTACAGGTAGTCTGTACTCCCCAACAGTGTTGACATGCTAACTTGGTTTTATGTAGGTATCTTGTGACATGTATTGGGCATGAGTATTGCAGTTCTGTCCTGTTCTTCAGTGCTTTTGACTGTGTGTCATGTCTGTCCTTCACAGGGTGCTTTAAGAGTTGTTTGGTCAACTCGGATCCCCCGACACCATGATTCAACTTCCAGGGTGGAAGCAGTCGTTTCCCTAAAGGTGATGTGCCCCACACCCCTGGACTTTATTTCTTCTACACTTGTTGACTGTGTGGCCACTGCCACGTGGGATTACCTTGCATCTGTAGTGGAAACAACATGTTGCAAATGTGTAATAAACCTGTGCTTCACTTTGGGATGTGCGTTGTCTGTGGTCACACATCTGACTGACATTTGCTTACTGCACCTGTGGGCTAGTTAACACAGACTGTGAATAGGTGTGGTGTCTGTGCATTCCATTGTATTTCCTGGCAACATCAGTGTAGGCAATGAGTCAGATGGCCCTGGTGTGTATGTGTTGTGTTTAACCCTGGGCGTAGTTCGCGTAGTCGCGCTACACGAAGCTACGCGAAGCCGTCGAAGCGCTACGCGAGCTTCGCGTAGCTTCGCAAGCGTGCGTAGCTGCTTGGCGCGCCCGTTCGCGATGCGTTTTTCTTGCTTGGGAACGCGTCGTTCGTGTTCAGGACGCTGTTTGCGTGCTCGGGGGCGCGAACTTACCCATGCGGTCGCCTATGGGCGCGGCCATTTTGATTTTCACTTGTCCCGCCCGTTCGCGATCCCTTTTTTCCTGTTCCGGGTCGCGTATAGCGTGCTCGCGATGCGCATTCCATGTTCGGGAACGCGTTGTATGTGTTCGCGACGTTTTGTGCGTGCTCGGGGAGAAATATCGCGCGAACTTACCCATGCGGTCGCGATGGGCGCGGCCATCTTGTTTTACCACTCTATGCTATGGTTCTGGGCCTGCTTTTCTATCCTCCCTCAATCTTTGCAATCCTTAGTTTTTTACACTGTTTTTCAATTTTTCTTTATTTCTTACCTATCTCTCTCTCTGCCTAAGTCTATATTTTGCATTTTTTTCTACTTTTTACTGTGTTTTTTTACTTTTCAACTGTTTTATATAACTTTCTTCTTTAAGCTCCTACTTCTTCCCCTAACTTTATTTTTCCCTTCTAACTTTTATTTTTCACCTCCTCCCACCCCAGAACCATGGCGAAGGGTAGCAGCAGCGGGTCAAAGGGCAAGGCGCGTGCGCCAATCGCCGCCTGCCTTGCGGCAGACTGCGCCCCGCAGGCGTGCAAGCCCGCCAGCTGTTTATGGAGGAGGAGGTGGCCGCCCTGTTTTTTTATTCAGCGCCACCTCCCCTTGACCTTGGCAGCAGGCGGCAGGCCAGGCTCCGGTTACCCGACCCAGGAGCGTCACCGCCGGTGGGCGAAGGTGCGTCGGGCAGTGTTTCGCTGCTCCGCGGTCCGGCGCACACATAACCAGCTGGCCCACCGGTGGTCAGACATTCTTGACCGGGAGCAGGACCTGTTGGACCTGCTAGGTGTCGAGGTCGTGGGGCTTGGTGAGTAGCCAATATATATAGTAGTATAAGTATTGTGATTTGTGTATACATTTTTTACAAATAACAAGAATAATGCTGCTTACATTGCAGGTAAATTACGTTTCAAAATCTTCTGTGATTGTAGGACACAGGTGCTGGGCGGTACTCTTACTTTTTGCAACTTTGCGCTCGCTTGTCATTATTATGTAAGAGTTTACTTTAGAGAACTTCAGTTAGGTAATGCTATTACTAGAGAGACTGTAGTCCTTCCTTTGTCCTCCTGTCAAATAGTGGTGGATGGATTTGATACTAGGTTTAGTTACTATTAGTTGATAATTTTTGAACGGTGTGCGTGACGCATCCTCTGTCACTGAGTGCTGCTTACCCCAGTCCTTAGTAGAACCTTTTGTAGTTTGTTTAGTGAGTGGTACTGGTAAGCTTAGCTTAGCAGTGTCAGTCAGCTGCAGAACATCAGACGCAACCAACCAACAATTTGGTGTATGCATTATGCACTGACTTTATGCATGTGTCCTCCTTCTCACCTATGCATTTTTGATGGAAAAAAAAATGGAAATGCATGCTTAATGAACAATTGGCCCGCCTGGAATAGGTGGGCTAGGTCAGGTGGTACTTAGGCTTAGTTAGTGTTCTGGATTTTATTTGAATCAATCAGAATGGAACACTGAATTAGTGTTCCCCAATAAGTAGACTGTCCGTGAATTCCGCAAGCCAGTAGGCGATCGGATTAGATAGGTCAATTTTATAGCAATTTTTGTTTCCTAAAACGTTTTTTGAGCGTTTTTTTAGATAATTTATTTGTTTCACAGCAATCATTAATGTTTGTGTCTTTCTTTTTCTTTATTATATCTTACATGATCACTGATCTGCAGCACCCAGGGGCAAGAAGACGGGGTCCGAGTCGGCGGGACAACCACCAGAGGACCGCTCCTCTACCGAGGGCCCTGCTGCTGGTCCCAGTAAGTCCTCCAGTGGTTATATTAACAATTATATTGCCCTAACTTTTACTGGACCTTATTTATTCAGAACTATTAATTCTGGCTCCACTCCCTAATTATATTTTTTACAAAAGATTCTTTGATCTTGACTTGACTATCTGTTTCTAAATTCTGGTTATCCCTGCCTCTAAGTTGTAACTGCCTCTGCTATGAATGTCTGTACTCGGTACTACTACTATTAGTCTGTCGCTAAGCTTGCCCAGTTTGCATTGCCACTCTTTATTGTACGGTTTTGAATAAAACTCAGATTGACCAATACTAATAGCTCTAGCCACTGAGTCCAGTCCTTTCGGTTGTCCTCTTCTAGGCTTCTTAATCTTGAGGCTTTGACAATTACCACAAACAAAATGCACAACCAGATATTTGACTATTTTTGATAGGATATAGTACATACTACTTGGATTCTGCACAGCCCCATGCAGAACTATGCACAATGAAAGAGGATGTTGGTGATGAGAGTTTGGAACTTGGACGTTACTCACACCTCAGTCAGAAGTGAACCCACAATCCCCTGAACGACTAGCTAGTGTCTCATTAGGTCCCCGAACCCCCACCCGAAGATACCCAATGATTATGATTCCACAACCCAGAACATAACACACTTTCGCTCACTCACTCGTGTAAGTCCACCACCACCACCACACCAAATACCACATAGTCTATGTGTAAGTTCAAAAGGTTTATTTTCAAATGACAACTTCTGTATGTTGTTGTTCTATAAAATTCAGTGTACTCCAGCCAGCTCCAACAGCAAAATGCATAAGATTAAAACAATAAAAATTGTTGCAACAAGTGCATGATGATATAAGACAAAAGATCTGTGTGAATTCTGGGCGACTCCTCACCGTAGAACGTAGAATTACTGGTTACATGCATCATTCATAAGCTCTGCAAATCTCTGGTTCGTACTCGTAGAAGGGAATCCTCTGCCTGAGAAAAATGGTGCGTGTTAATGCAAGCATTTGTCAGTCCTGCCAAAAAACTGTAACATGTTACCTATGGCTAAGTAATACGGACTAACGGAACTCCATAACAAAGTGGCTTGTTTTCCGACCTCTTGTACGCAACGCTCAGACAGTAGCTGTATGTGCTCATGTGGGCTCAAAAAGGCGTCTTACTGTTACTGCACAACAAGCTGCGAGGTAACATGCGCAAAAGACATGAAGAGAAAAATGGTTGCATGGCTCAGGCTAACCTTGCAAAGAGTAGAGTATAGTATAATAATGACCTTAGGGACCATAATAACACTACTAGTGTCTGTCTACTGACTGTACTCTAGTACCCGATTTGGACTATTGAATGTGATTTATAATAATAATATGTATTAACCTTTTTTCAATGTTGCTAGTGAAAAAGAATAAATAGGGGGAGGTGTACAGGCATCTAAAAATGTGTCATGTTTTTTCTAGGCGTACTACCGACCACCAGTGCCGGTGGGGCCAGCGGCGATGGCGTTGCGGCCATTCCGGAGGGGGCAGGAGATACAGGGGTGAGCCAGCAGCAGTGGCGGGCGGTGGTAAGTTATATTCATGACTTATTGACATTGCACTAGCTGGAAGGGTGTGTGGAGTGGACTTCACTCACTGTACTGTTGTTGAGACTTATTAGGTATGAAGTTGTAGTGAACATTATACAACGGTTAATAAAGAAGACACCCTTTATTTAGCAGCATGAGCAATGCAGTACCAATAGCATTACCAGCGTGACTTCATTAACCAATGGCCTCTTATATCTGACTCCAACTCAGCTGTGAAAGTTTTATGGAGGAGACTAAAAGTCAGATCAGATTACCTTGATGGATGTGTTGAACAAAAGGGAAAGAAGGGTGGAAGGAGGAAGGGCGGGCGAGATTTAATATGACGACTGGCAGAGAAGGATACGTTGGAAGCATGGATAGGTGGCTGATAGGAATCAGATGCATGTGTTGTTGAAGGATGGGTGGGAAGTGAAAGAAGAATGGATGCCTGCCTGGGTGGAAGACACAGTATGGGTGGATACTGTGGATAGCAAGAATCATCAGCGGTGTTTGGGTGAAACTCTAAGCCAAGGCAAGCAACGGAGTGAGTGGACGCATGCGTTGTTGTTGGTGAAACAAAGTAACGTTTGTGGAGAGATTAAGAAGAATGATTGACATTTACTTAGAATGGATGGATGCCTGTATGTATTCATCATAGACAGCATAGGTGGAGACTGTCACGGGATGCACAGTTTTAGGGAATGTTAAAGAAACCGCGCCAGCGTACCAAAGCCGATGTGGGGAGGGGCAGGGTGGGGGTAGTAGTAAACAATGTATTACGCGGGCAAATACAGGTAACTTTACTGTAACATACAAATAAATAAAGTGAATTTCATTGTGCGCACTGCACCGCCAAATGCGATGCAGTGTGCGCAACAAAATTAGTTTCATTTATTTATATGTTTACTTACCTGTAATTGGCCGTAATCCATAGTTTACTACCCCCATCCTGCCCCTACCCACGCCACCGCCCGGCCAAACTCCCCGAGTCCCACCAACGACCGCTACTGACCTTATGTCGTTGTCCCATATAAAAGCAACGATCATTGGATCAGATATATAATCTGCCTTTTTGTAGTAGCCAAGGCACTGTGAAATTGAGCAATTGCCCTCCATGTAACAGAGAGAGTATGGCCAGTGCCACCCGTAATAGAAAAATACGAGCTTCCCCACCTGCAAACAGTAGTAAATCAAACTAATGTTACTCTGCGTCATGACTCGTATGTTTGTCTTGGCTTCAAGCATAGATGACCGAGCTGGCAATGCCGGCTACAACCAGGTTATGTCATTTCCCTAAACTAGAGATAAGAAGAACACTGGTGTACTGTGTACTGCTTGGAGTCCATAGTGCTAGTATAATGCCTGAAACTCCCACAAATGTTAGAGGCCGAGGAAGTGGGAGGATAGATAGATTATTACCACAAATGTTATGTACTGTGCTTCTTGCTAGTGCTACTGTGCCATTATGTGTTGAATTAATTTTGTGTTACTGTTTAGGTAAGAGTACTGGTTACAACAATATTTTTTTCTTTCTTTTCCCAAGACAAACCATTGCGGAAGGAGTTGGCAGTCAGGGCCCGGCGCCGGAAACTGGAGGCCATATGCCGGGAGTACCGGCGGCTGGTGGCTCTGGCGGAGGAGGAGGAGGAGGCGGCAGCAGCTGCAGCCTCGTCCGATGCCCCGGGCCCCAGCCAGGCCCCAACTCCAGCGGTACGGCGC
The DNA here is from genome assembly GCA_963921515.1 of Calotriton arnoldi. NCBI lineage: Eukaryota > Metazoa > Chordata > Amphibia > Caudata > Salamandridae > Calotriton > Calotriton arnoldi. Next base: position 250,951 of record CAWUFW010005781.1, read on the forward strand.
CGCGGTCTGATAGCCACCCGCCGCAATTCATTAGCAGCCAGCACTGCTGTCCCCCATTGTGGATGCCACTGCAGGGCATTCCGCAAGAAGATTCTCCTCCGGATGGCACGGCAAGAGGAGCAAATGGAGGAGCGGGTGAAAATCCTGGTGGACAAACACCTCAAAGCCCGCCGATTATAACATCGAGGACCCTGTTGCTTTGCCCCTTTTTATTCCTTGTTTTGGTGGGTGGGAATTGGGCGTTGGGGTTTCGGGACATTCTTTGGACTTTTTTGTTTTGGACATTGGTTGGGGTTAGGGAGAGGGGTGGGTCAGGTGTGGGATAGTTTATTTTTGTTAGGGTAATAAATTATATTTATACTTAAACATACAATGTTAATGTTTTGTGGGGGTTACTGTTTTACGAATTAACGTCACATTGGTTTGCTTGCTGCTGCAGGGCCGCAGCCAGTGTTTGATTTAAATAATCTGCCGATGATGTATAACAAACAGATAGATGCGGTACCCCTCACTGAGTTATTTGTCCTACTAGTATTCTACCTCCCACCAAACTTATCTTACCTGTGATTGATGATGACTACGTTCGGCACAGCGATGGCTGCATGGTTTCCATAGAGAATGTAGAAGATGCCATGGTTGTGGTGGTAGTAGTAGAGTAGACACTGGCAGTAGCATTTGCTAAAAAATTAAAAAAGAGACAGTCACTTGCCTGAGAAAAACTGTGGGAGGAGTAGTCGAACGAAGTGAAATACAGTACAGAAGAGGACTGCCAAACAAACAATATTGCAGTTGCAACTGCTAAAGTCAAATTAAACATAATGGTGGCGGGGACAGCCTAGTACAAGAAGTTATAAACTGCAGTTGTGCTGTCGAGTGAGTCACTTAACTTAACACAATCGTAATTCGTAACCTTTACTGCTGTGTGGTAGGAGTTTGATGATTAATCCAATCAATGACGGCAATTAATTATGATGTACTACTATTAGCCGTTGACGGCTTGCACAATGCACATAGACTGAGCATGGGTGGCCAAGCAGAAGAAGCTCCTCGCCCTGCCTTGCAATTGAATTAGTGTTGCTTTCACCACATCTGCCCCAGCAAGCGTGTGATCAATTGGTGTACATTTTATGTAGTCACATCACACCTCAATATAAATCACAGCCCGGGGGAAGAGGGTTAGGGTTTGATGAATGGATGGGAAGGGGGTTTGGGGAAAGGTTTGAAAATGAAAAACAGTACGCATGGACAACAAAAGCAAAGCGCAATCTTGGCAGACGACCATGATCTTATCCAAAAAATCAATAAAGCGAGAAAAGGGAAATGCATGCGTTAATGCTGATGAAGATTAGATAACTTGATGGTTAATGAGTAGTACTTAATAACTCCTACTAGACAATTAGACAGTACAGGGCACCAGTATATTCTATGCAATATGCCTTGCCTGTAATATGCCCTCAGAGACCCAAATTCCATGTTGTACTGGGCTTACTTGTAAAGATAGCAAAGACAATTAAAAAACATTTGTAGGGATCAATTAGCAAACAAACACACAACACACAGTCCTAATGATTGCAGAGAAAAAAGGATTCAAATTAATTAAAAGATGACTGATGAATGATACTAAAGTTACTGTATTATCATGCTAAAATTGTGGAGTTGAATCTCGTCCTTCCTCTTGGTCCTATCTTCCATGGACGCTCCGCACATCAATCTTGGTGGCCTTCCTGATGCCGATTGGTAAGGTAAATGTGAGTTGTGTCTCCCAGTATAGCAAACACAGGGTAAAGGCCGGCCTGTAACGTCTAGATGGAAAAACAAAAGGGGTATTGAGAAATCAATGAATAAAAAAAAAAAACATCATTTACGGTGGAGTCCAAGAAGAGAAGAGAGAACACTTTCAGAGTGAGGTGGCTTGGATATATCATGTAGATTCTGTTTACAGCATTAAGCTACAACAACAACAGGACAGAACAGGCCCACCACAGCACCAGCCCGTGACCCAACCTCCATTTACCTTAATTTTTGACATAGCCAGACAAAATGGCATACACAGCAACTTAGCATTTTCCTAATTAAGTGACAAAATCAATGCGCCGCTGTCAGTCATCACTACACTCGACTAGACCACTACATGGACATGTAGGTCTGCTGTGTTTACTACTTTCTTGTTGAATTGTTGTGTTTATGTTTACCTTATGCCACTTCATGAAATGCAGTTAGTCCTTGAATCATCTCCGATCCAACTGAATGACTGCGCGCGAAAAGATAGTATGGTCATCATCATGGTGTGGTACGTGTTGTCCAACTACAACTCAGTCTGTATTGACTCCGATTAAGTCCATATTCCATATTAAAAAATTACAACAGATATTGGCCTGCACCTGCAGTAGTAGGAGTACAATTTGGTTATTAAACAACAAGAAAGGAAACATTGACTGTCACTTACTTACTTGAGTCACTTTGTAGATTAACTAGTAGAGTAGAGTTCGACTTCATGCACAACATCAACAACAAACAACAGCAATCGCTCAGAGTCTGCAAACATCCAATGCATTCCATCATTACCTGTCTTGCTCTTCTCTTTGGCTGTCAGATCATCAGATGCCTAGTTCTGACATTTTTTATTTTTTTGCGGGGCAGTGGCCTCATCATTATTACTCCAGTCCACATTCATTTTGAGTGTTAGGCGCTGTTTCGGTTTTCGTCTTATTCATCTGTGGCACTTCTTTGTCACAGTTTAAGTTGCTTCCCATGGTCAGCACTGTGATGATGGTCCGCGGCCTGTGTAGTGCTCATTGCTGGTCATTTGAGTTTGCACAAATGTCAGCAAGTTTCTTCGAAGAGTCTCTTGTCTTTCTCTGCCAAGTACCTTCTGTCCTGACAGTGAGGACCTTTGGATGCCTGCTGAGGCTGTAGCCTTCGGACACTGATGCGTTTCAGCTCGAAAACAAAACGGAGGATAGCTATAGTAGTCACGTTTCACTTCTAATGGAGGCGGGACTGGTAAAGGCAACATTTCTTGTACTAATGTCTGGCTTGATGGAAATGTACTCGTGCGAGACAGGAAGATGAAGCAGGACTCTGAAGAGTGGACAGTTAAATGCACAGACGTGCAACTCTAATAGGGAAATAAAAAGAAGACGGTGGTGATGGTTTTGTTGTGATTTGATTTGAACCAGAAAGACAGATACACAGACACATAAAGGAAGGAAGAAAGCAACAATTTGAAAGCCTAGTTGTCAGGGAAGAGGAGCTCATCCTCAAACTCTGGTGGTTCGGACAGAAGTAGGTCCTGTAACGCACTATTTACGTCATCCAAGTCGCTCTGCTCTTCCTGCTGTGATTCACGTATTTTGTAATCCGGTGGTATAAAGTGCTGATTCATTTTGATCATGGTTAACCTCTCCACGCTTTGGGCTGAGAGACTGGTCCTTTTCGAAGTTACAATGGCACCAGCAGCACTGAAAACACGCTCAGAAGAGACACTTGCGACAGGGGAAGCGAGATACTTTATCGCCAGCCTGCTGAGCACTGTCCATTGGCTTCTTTTCCCATACCAATACACCAATGGGTTTCCATCCATGAAGACCTCTGTTGGGTCATCCAGATAGGCCTGGACCATCCGCTCAATGTTAAGGGGTGCTCAGATGTGCTCGGCCGGTTTTGCCTTTGCATCAGCACTGGACTTACCATACCCCTGCTGTAGAAACCAATCAGTTGCACATTGTGCTATGGATGATCTTGTTCTTGATGTTATTGTTGGTGTAGGTGACTGCTGGGAGGCAAATGCACTGCCCTCAGGCTCCGAAGTATAACTTGACTCTGGATGCCCTGTAGTACTGGTTATGGCCTGTGGTGGGGGGCCTGTAATTAACAGCCGTTCGCTTTCGAAAATAGTTGCTTCCTTAGCTATCAAAGTTTTGTAGTTGGCAACATCCACTTCCGAAAAGGAATTACTGCCTTGCTGTTCAGAAATACTTTGTACCGTGGATCCAAAATTGTGGCACTAATGTAATGTGGTTGTGACAAAATTTTATTTTTAATCCTTGTATTTTCCGATAAGCGAGCGGCTAAGGTCTCCGCCAAATGATATGCGTCTTGTTTGTCATCCACACCTGCGTACGTTTCAGACACATCCTTCAGCTGTTGCTCTAGCATGTGCAACAATGGGATAGCTTGGCCCATAGTACAGTCCTCCCTGCTGACTTCACGTGTGAAGATCTCAAAAGGAAGTAGCATCTCAGTCAGGCATTTAATGAGGTCCCATTGAGCCATCTCAACGGTCATGCCTCTCACAGTAGGTTCCCCTATTCTTTGCATGACATAAGCATTGAGTGGTATGTACAGTTCAAACAGACGATCAAGCATATAATAAGTTGAGTTCCAACGTGTTGGCACCTCCTGGATGAGCGCTTTGACTGGCAGTTTATGCTCACGTTGAATGACCCTCAGCTGCTTCCGGGCTTTAAAAGAATGGCTGAAATGTGTGCATATTCTTCTGCAGGTGACCAGTAAGTTGCTGACTTTTGATTCATTTTTCAAAAGTCTTGAACAACAATGTTAATGCAGTGTGCCAAACACGGGACCCTGAAATAGCCACCATTGCGCATGGCCAAAACTACATTGCTGCCATTGTCCGTGGCAACAAAACCAATCGTAAGCCCTCTTGGGCGCAGCCACTCAAAGACCTTGGTGTTAAACTCTTCCAAAATGTTTGCAGCAGTATGAGATTTCTCCATGGCAAACATGGCTACAGTTGCATGTTTGCGAGTGGCATGAAAAATCTCTGCAGTATCAACACCAGCAGATAGCTGTTCTCTAACACCCACAAAACTGATCCAGTGTGCAGTGATGCACATGTAATCTGTGGCTTGGCAACTGGTCCACATGTCTGTAGTCAGGTGGATACTGTGAACAGCACTCTGCTTCAAGGCCTTTCCTAGCAATTCCAGCACGTCGTGATGTAGTGCTGGAACTGCAACTCTGGCAAAATAGTAGCATCTGGGAACATGCCATTTTGGGCAGATGGTTGACACAAATTCCACAAAACCCAACCCTTCAACAAAAGAAAAAGGGAGAAGGTCCAGTGCTAACATTTTAGCCAGCTTCGCATTGTACAAACGTGCTATTGGGTGGTTGCGTTCGTACTGCCCCTCACCCCCAAACATGCTGATAATGGTAGACTGCATGGTTTTCCTTTCTCTTAGGCTCAACGCACTTTTTGGTAGTGCGGACCTGGTACTTCTTGGTGTCTCCGGCTGACTCTTACTCTTGTGCCACTGAGATGTTGCTGAAGATGTGTGCAACGTTAAGACTGCACTGCTGGGGTCAGGGACACCTTGTGTACCACTAGTGAGAATGTCTCCCTGTCCTTCCTCTTCCACCGTGATCGGATCTTCTTCTACTCCTTTATCCCCACCAACACCAATGGTTGCAGTTTTTTTTCTGTCGCAAAGGTGGTCCTCCCAGCTGATCAAGTGGTGTTTTTTCAGATGGGTCATTTGGCCTCCGGTACCATAGTTTGTACCAAGCTTACCACGACTAACAGAGGTATTACAAATGGAGCATATAGCAATGTTCTCCTCCTTTTCGCTAACCGTAAAGAAGTCCCAAACTGGGGAGCTTAACTTTGGCCTCCTGCTGGAGGTGCCACTTTCAATGCCGGATGATCTGTAGGGTGTGTGTTGAATTTGACTCTGTGCTGCTGTACCACTACCTACTCCTACAGAGGTGGTGGTTGTGCTGGATGTAGGTCGCTGCCGGGCCTTTGCTAATGCAAATATGGAAGCTGTAGGTCGTGTTGGTGTTACCTGTGGAGGTATGCGTGCTACATCCCTCGCAGCGATTTTGGATAGAGTAAGAATGTTGGTCTCCATCTCCTCGGGGCCGGGAGTGATGTTCGTGATGACTGGCTCGTCGTCATCATCATCATCATCTTGCTGTTCTACATCGACCTCCATAAGTGTAAGGCTTTCTGGAACCTTCCTTTTCCCTAGCTTGGTCTTGGAACGTGGCTCCCTCTCAGACTCAGTTTGTGGCTTCCAAGTGGCATCTAGATCATCAGAAGGGGGCTTGGCGAAGAACTCGATGGACTACCCCTCCTTTTCCTTGCTGGGGATTTGGAAGACAATGGATCTTCTGAATGAGTGGCTTCTTCTTCTACCTCTGCATGAGGCTCAATTTCCTGAACTGCCCCTACTTCAGGAGGAACAACAACTACTATTGCGGGCGGTGGTTGCGGCTGTTGTTGTTGACCACTTATCTGCTGTGTTTCCTCCTGCGTTGATTGGGTACTACTTTGAGATAGCGATAAGTTTATCTCCGGCTCAGCATCACTGCTTTCCACCATTAGGCTGGCTACCTCTTCCCCACTCATGTGCTTGGCCCTGGGTTGGTGGGTTGGGTCCACTGATGCGGATGTGCTGCCCCCAGCTTGCCCCCGGACACCGCTGCTGCAGGCGCAATTTTTTTTCCCAAAAAGGTACTGGCCGGCACACCAGACTTCAGTGTCACTTGCTTCTTCTGTTCCTTCTTCTTCTCAATAGCAACTTTCTTGGTACTGGAGGACCTGGTACCTGCTTTCTTTGGGCCCATCTTCTTCAGATGTCAGCAGCACTCAGTTGCAGAGATGTCTGGTCAGGTCACACGTCACGTTGTGTGTCCAGCAGCAGGATGTCTGTCTGGAAGTGCAACAGGCAATGATGAGAGACACACCTCCTCCTCAGTCTTTGTGCACCTAAAAGCAAAAAAGCCAGAACATCAGTCAAACATAGCACAAATCAAACAAATAGAATATAGAACTTAGTGTGTGGTGGCCTCAATTATTAAATTTCAGAAACTCTTCCAACAACAACACACAGTGTAGCCATTTGTGAGACGTTGACAACAAGGCCAGGGCTTTCCTGGCTACTGTACACTCTGGAAGAATAAGAATATTAAAGAACAAAAACTAAAATGTACTGGAGCATGTTTGGCCTAAATTTGTGCATCACGTGTGATGTATTATATAGCAGCATCAGGGAGCTGCAGCTGGCAATGGGGATGGATTTGGAAGCAGTAAAACAAGAGGAAAAATGGAAAGACACGCAGGCCTATTTGGCAAAAACAGCACACTAATAACTACCACAACAAAATGGCCCCCAGAAACATGGTGACTCACAGGCACAAGGCACGGCAAACAATGAACTCAAGCAGGCCTATATATGGGCAGACAAAGGATGCCTTATAAAACACACACAGCTGTAATGCAAAAACTAAAATCCACATGGCTAAAAACACTTTGGAAAGTTAGACAACCACTACAACAACACTATTATAATGACACAGTACACACGCAAAAAATGCATTTATTTACCACACCCAATAAGTGAAATAGTCAGACCCTCCAAAAAAGCCACATTCCGCAATTCAATTTAATCTATTCAATGCCATCCATGGCCTAAATGATGCCAAAATTCCACAGACTACACAGAAACAGTTTTATGCACCCATGGTGACTACCTCTGGGCCTACTGGCATACTGGGCCGCAAGCTTGGAGGCCTATGGCAAAAGCACAGTGGCTGGTTTAACAAAATGGCCCCCGCCCACATGGCCAGGCCACCCAAAATAACAAAAAGTGAAGACAAAGGACAGGACCAGGCAGTTGGAGACTCTGGGAAACTTGCTACCTCTTGGAAAAAAATTGTAAAACAAAAAAAAATGACTCCTTGATCACCAAACTACATCTAAATGACAACCTGAGGAGTTTTTGTGCAAAATGAACTAAATCAACATTTTCGAGAAGGTTTAATGATGCTTGAGAGATATTGTTCGCCAGATTGTAAATTTTGCGTGTTCGGCATCGCGATCGTCACAAATTGTCGTTATCGCGCGCGAAAACGTACATTGAGCGCGCGAAGAAGTTAAAAAGTGTAAGTCCGCGTTGTCGCGCAGTGCGGACTTGCCCAAAGTCCGCGAGCTGAACGCCCAGGGTTACCTACTGGCTGAAAAGGCCTATTTATTTAACAAACACCACAAAAAATAAAATACGCCCCAAAAACCACTTTTACCAATTAAAAACAATGCCATCCATGGCCTCAATTATGTTACAATTCAACAGACAACAAAAAACAGTTTTTATGCACCCATGAGGATGACTACCGCCGGGCCTACTGGCACACTAGCCCGCAAGCTTTGAGGCCTATGGCAAAAGCACAGTGGCTGTTCACACAAAATGGCCGCCAACACATGGACAGGCCACCCAGAACAACAAGAAAAGGAAGACAAGACAGACAATGCAGGCCTATGGCAAAAGCACAATGCCTGGCTTCACAAAATGGCTGCCACCCACATGGCCAGGCCACCCAAAATAACAAAAAGTGAAGACAAAGGACAGGACCAGGCAGTTGGAGACTCTGGGAAACTTGCTACCTCTTGGAAAAAATTGTAAAACAAAAAAAAAATGACTCCTTGATCACCAAACTACATCTAAATGACAACCTGAGGAGTTTTTTGTGCAAAATGAACTAAATCAACATTTTCGAGAAGGTTTAATGATGTTCGAGAGATATTGTTCGCCAGATTGTAAATTTTGCGTGTTCGGCATCGCGATCGTCACAAATTGTCGTTATCGCGCGCGCGAAACGTACATTGAGAGCGCGAAGAAGTTAAAAGTGTAAGTCCGCGTTGTCGCGCAGTGCGGACTTGCCCAAAGTCCGCGAGCTGAACACCCAGGGTTACCTACTGGCTGAAAAGGCCTATTTATTTAACAAACACCACAAAAAATAAAATACGCCCCAAAAACCACTTTTACCAATTAAAAACAATGCCATCCATGGCCTCAATTATGTTACAATTCAACAGACAACAAAAAACAGTTTTTATGCACCCATGAGGATGACTACCGCCGGGCCTACTGGCACACTAGCCCGCAAGCTTTGAGGCCTATGGCAAAAGCACAGTGGCTGTTCACACAAAATGGCCGCCAACACATGGACAGGCCACCCAGAACAACAAGAAAAGGAAGACAAGACAGACAATGCAGGCCTATGGCAAAAGCACAATGCCTGGCTTCACAAAATGGCTGCCACCCACATGGCCAGGCCACCCAAAATAACAAAAAGTGAAGACAAAGGACAGGACCAGGCAGTTGGAGACTCTGGGAAACTTGCTACCTCTTGGAAAAAATTGTAAAACAAAAAAAAATGACTCCTTGATCACCAAACTACATCTAAATGACAACCTGAGAAGTTTTTGTGCAAAATGAACTAAATCAACATTTTCGAGAAGGTTTAATGATGCTCGAGAGATATTGTTCGCCAGATTGTAAATTTTGCGTGTTCGGCATCGCGATCGTCACAAATTGTCGTTATCGCGCGGCGAAAACGTACATTGAGCGCGCGAAGAAGTTAAAAGTGTAAGTCCGCGTTGTCGCGCAGTGCGGACTTGCCCAAAGTCCGCGAGCTGAACGCCCAGGGTTACCTACTGGCTGAAAAGGCCTATTTATTTAACAAACACCACAAAAAATAAAATACGCCCCAAAAACCACTTTTACCAATTCAAAAGTAAACAAGGTCATCCATGGATGCCCGGCCTACATGATGTTTAAACTTTAAATTCAACAGACATCACAGAAACATGCACCCATGGGTACCTCTGGCTCTAGTCTGGGCCTACTGGCTGAAATTCCAATCAAAGAAAAACAACTAGGCCCCTGCCGAAACTACAGGCCACAACAATACATTTAAAAAAATATGGAAATCCCCCAAAAAATGTAGGTACAAACAAGCCCCAATCAAACAAACAAGTACACCAATTCTACAACTTACTTGTAAAATCTCAAATCCAAGAGTCCTCAAATCCAATCCAATGATATGATGCAGCAGACAGACACAAAAAGTGATCCTTCCAGCTCCAAATCCAAATGAAAGTGAACAGCACATGGACAAAACACTGGGAGGAGCCTGCTGGACAGGAACAGGAAGTTTGAGAATCAGGGGCACTTCCTTCCTCTTGGAAAAAAAGAAAAGGACTCCTTGCTCACCAAACTACATCTCTAAATGACAACCTGAGGAGTTTTTGTGCAAAATGAACTAATTCATCATTTTCGAGAAGGTTTTATGATGCTCGAGATATATTCTTCGCCAGAATGTAGTTTCTTCGTGTTCGGGATCGCGATCTTACCAACACTGCCGCCGGAAGTCAGATCGCGCGTCCGAATGACGTGTTCGCGGTCGCACACTCTCGCGGGATCTTGCGGCCGGATTCCAAATCTCGTGGCGCCCGCGAACGGATAGGAAGTCGCGTCGGCGAACGCAGAATCACGGTAGGTCGTTACCGCGCGCGCGAGAACGCATATTGAGCGTGCGAAGAAGAAAAACAGCTACGCTACGCCGCAAATTGCGTAGTGCACGGTAACTTCGCGTTCTACGCGAATCGCGAAGTTACCGCAACTTCGCAAGCTTCGCGAGCGTAGCGAAGTTCACCGCCCAGGCTTAGTTGTGTTGCCCTAGTGGTGTGTCTCCCTCATATGTGTCACGTCTCCATGACTCACATGACGGTGTTGAACTTGCTGTAGCAGTTAGCATGCACAGTGTCATTTAGCAGATCATCATCTCCATGACAAAAACAACGTTGGAATCACAACAGAGGCAAGTATGGTGTATTAGTGAGTTTATTTAAATACATGTGTGAGGATAGTGCACAGGATGGTGGGTGCTGTACATTGGGATTGGAATCCAAAGTTCCCAGATGAGTTGGAAGTGTTGGTAGCAGAAATTTCCTGAGTAAAGACCACAGATATCTGATGCATTAGTCCAACTTAAACTCCCCATGTCATGTGGGAGAGTTTTGTTGCATTTGACAGGGTGAACAGTTTGCACACAAAGGAGATTTTCCAGAACAGGTGTTGGGTTCCTGGGGGATGTACATGGCCATCGGCCTCTCAGTTGTCCTTCCTCGGACGGCCCCTCTTCTTTCTGGGGGGACCCTCACGTGCAGGCCGCTGCGGTGCAGAGGACTCTCCACCAGAGTCATCCTCCCTCCCTGTGGCAGTTGCAGTTGTTGTGGCACCAGATGTTGTGGGCACACAGGGAGGTGTGGCCATGTTGGTGCTAATCTGGCGGAGGCATGTCAATATGTCCCTCTGCACCGCTGTCAGCTCTTCCAATGTGTCCCACTTGGACTCCATGCCAGACATGTGTGTTTCCACACAGGACATGTGTGTCTCCACACGGGACATGTGGGAGTCCAAGCGGGCATGATGGGCAGCCTGCTGCTGTTGAATGTCCTTTAGGATCCCCACTACCTGGCTGACCTCTCCGGTGCTATTCTGGTACGCATCAGCAATGCGTACCAGTTGTGGGTCATCATGCAGTCCAGACCCCTCTGCAAACAGCGACCTCTGCCTACCACCCCTCCCACCACCCCTGGCCACACGTGCGGGACCTGCGGTGGCACGCACAGGTGACCCTAGGCCCCCTTGGGGGTTGGTACTTGGGTTGTTGTCCGTTGCTTCACGGTGGGCTGTGGTCCCTGTGCTGTTGTCATTGAGTGTCCTTGGTCTGTCTGTGTCGGCGGGGGTGGTCTGTGTGTCGGCAGATGTTGGAGGAATGGGTGCAGGGGGTGCAGATGGTGGTCCTGCTGGTGCTGCATGATGACTCACACCGGAGGTGCCAGGTTGGTCTTCGCCATCCGATGAGGGCAGAGGCTGTTCCACACCAGAGAGCTCATGGGCCAACGGAGCCTGGGACAGGGACTCCTCCTCATCTGCTGCTGTGTCCCCATCATCACGTGTTTTTGGAAGAGACACACAATGGGGTTGATTCCGATTCGGGCCGGAAAACGTACCGACCGACTCGGAGAAGGAATAAATTCCGACCGACACGTACCGGTGCAGCCCGACCCGCAAAGTACGATGAGAAGCGTGCAAAACCCGACCGACTCGTACGGAACACAAGCCGAACGACCGAGCCGCGCGGAAAACAGCAATCCGGCCGGAAAAACACGCGCATCGAACCGACCGACACGCACCCGGAACAATCCCGACCGAAACGTACCCGCGAACTCCTACCCGCCAAGTACGATGCAACGCGTGGAAAACACGACCGAGTCGCATGGAGGACAAGCCGTACGACCGACACGCATACAAAACTGCGAGCCGAAGCAACCCAAAACACCGCGACCGACGCGTACGCAGCAGAGAAAACAGCACAAACACAGCGTGAACGAATCGGAGAAGCCCGTACGAGACAACTGCAGGGTCCGACTCGGTCACAAGAACGTCTCCTACATGCACAAAAAGTACAAAGGGAAAATACACAAAAAAAAGGCCAAACAAGCAATTACAAAGTTAATAAATACTGGGGGGGGGCAGGGAACAAAGACACACCCACAACTCCACCCATATAAAGGACACAAATCCCTACCATGATCCTTTGCAAAATCAAATTACCTGCCAGCACTCAACAGACAGCAACCACACACCCACAGATCATCCATCACACAAGCCACACACCATCAGCACCCCAACAAATAGCAACCTCACATACACCCAGCAAAACACACACTCACACACCTTCACCTGCACACCAACACACACATCACTCACCATCACCACCCATCACCATGCCCCCAAAGAAGAATCATAAGTTCCTAGATAGTGAATTGGAAGTCCTGGTAGATGAGATCCTCAGGGTAGAGCCACAGCTGTTTGGTACACTGGTCCAACAGACACCCATGGTGCAGAAAACCAAGATGTGGGAGAGGATCGTCGACAGGGTGAACGCACAATCACCATGTTTGCGCACAAAGATAAACATCCAGAACAGGTGGTTTGACGTGCGCAGGAGGGTCAGGGAGCTGTTGAAGAAGGACTACCTCTTGAGCCAACACAGCGGCAGTGGCCCTCCTGCCAAGCCAGTATACCTCAGGCCCTGGGAGGAGAAGGTGCGGGCCATCCCACCTCCAGTGAGCGTATATGGACTAGAAAACATCCCAGAGCCTGGTGAGTACACAACAAATGTACACAATATTGTGCCACAATACACACACATCACTGTCAAAGGGAGAGTCAAACCATGCACCCTTAGCAAATACACAGCAACCAGAACAGAACCATCCCAAAATGTGTATGTCAGTCAGATAAACACAACACATGCCATCTCATAGTGACATGTAACTGTGTCATCACATGTACAAACACAACTACAACTACAGCTGGGCAGTGGCACAAATATAACTAACAAACACATCCAGACATGTAGCCACCACTACAACACCACCACACAGTGAAGCCCACTGAAAGGAAGGAATACTGTGTATGCTGGGCAAGTCAGTGTAGCCAATAGCATCATGGGAGTCGTAGTCACAGATATTGCCCACCCTCACAATGCGCACATCAACACCACCATGAACCATGCTCACATCACAGGGAGTGGAAAACAACTGACAAGATGGCTGACACTGGCTACTGCTGTGGGGAGCACAAGGTCCTGCTGGCAACTGTGCACCAACCAACAGCAGGACACCACTGACTGACATCTTGCCATTGCACTCACACTCACACACAGTGAAGTCCACCCAAAAGCAAGTAAGTATGGGCATGCTGGGAAGTGGGGTGGAGGCAATAGCATGATGGGAGTGGTAGTCACAGCTCAACATCCCCCACCCACATGGCCCAGCAAGCTCACACTCAAGCATGCACACCCCACAGAGAGTGGAAAGCCCCATCAAAGATGTCTGACACTGGTGCTCTGTTGTGGGGAGCACAAGGCCATGCTGGGAACTGGCCACCAACTAACAGCAGGACACCACTGTCAGCCATCTTGCCATTGCACTCACACTCACACACAGTGAAGTCCACCCAAAAGCAAGTAAGTATGGGCATGCTGGGAAGTGGGGTGGAGGCAATAGCATGATGGGAGTGGTAGTCACAGCTCAATATCCCCCACCCACATGGCCCAGCAAGCTCACACTCAAGCATGCACACCCCACAGAGAGTGGAAAGCCCCATCAAAGATGTCTGACACTGGTGCTCTGTTGTGGGGAGCACAAGGCCATGCTGGGAACTGGCCACCAACTAACAGCAGGACACCACTGTCAGCCATATTGCCATTGCACTCACACTCACACACAGTGAAGTCCACCCAAAAGCAAGTAAGTATGGGCATGCTGGGAAGTGGGGTGGAGGCAATAGCATGATGGGAGTGGTAGTCACAGCTCAACATCCCCCACCCACATGGCCCAGCAAGCTCACACTCAAGCATGCACACCCCACAGAGAGTGGAAAGCCCCATCAAAGATGTCTGACACTGGTGCTCTGTTGTGGGGAGCACAAGGCCATGCTGGGAACTGGCCACCAACTAACAGCAGGACACCACTGTCAGCCATCTTGCCATTGCACTCACACTCACACACAGTGAAGTCCACCCAAAAGCAAGTAAGTATGGGCATGCTGGGAAGTGGGGTGGAGGCAATAGCATGATGGGAGTGGTAGTCACAGCTCAACATCCCCCACCCACATGGCCCAGCAAGCTCACACTCAAGCATGCACACCCCACAGAGAGTGGAAAGCCCCATCAAAGATGTCTGACACTGGTGCTCTGTTGTGGGGAGCACAAGGCCATGCTGGGAACTGGCCACCAACTAACAGCAGGACACCACTGTCAGCCATCTTGCCATTGCACTCACACTCACACACAGTGAAGTCCACCCAAAAGCAAGTAAGTATGGGCATGCTGGGAAGTGGGGAGGAGGCAATAGCATGATGGGAGTGGTAGTCACAGATATTGGTCACCCCCACAACTGTCCCATCAACACCACCCTGAACCATGCGCACATCACAGGGAGTGGAAAACAACTGACAAGATGGCTGACACTGGCTACTGCTGTGGGGAGCACAAGGCCCTGCTGGCAACTGTGCACCAACCAACAGCAGGACACCACTGACTGACATCCTGAAAGACAACTTGCACTCCCTGCAATGGAAGCACGTTCCATGGTGGGATATCTGGCTGGGTGGGAAGGAGGACTCACAGCCCTGACCATAGTTACCAGCAGCGTTTCTCACACACACCCCTAACACAAACTCCACAAAACTCACCTGGGAGAATGCATTGCCTCACACTCCAATTAAATATCCCACAAAGAACCACAACCCTGGGTCATGCTGAGTGAAGCACTGGGACACACATATGGGACTTGTAGCAAAACTAACCCCAGGATAACACTGTCAGCCATCTTGTCAGCACAGGCACACAACCCCACAGGAAGCAGAGTCAAAGGGAAGGAAGCATGGGCATGCTGGGAAGGGGGGTGGAGGCAATAGCATGATGGGAGTGGTAGTCACAGATATTGGTCACCCCCACAACTGTCCCATCAACACCACCCTGAACCATGCACACATCACAGGGAGTGGAAAACAACTCACAAGATGGCTGACACTGGCTACTGGTGTGGGGAGCACAAGGCCCTGCTGGCAACTGTGCACCAACCAACAGCAGGACACCACTGACTGACATCCTGAAAGACAACTTGCACTCCCTGCAATGGAAGCACGTTCCATGGTGGAATATCTGGCTGGGTGGGAAGGAGGGCCGGATGTCAACCAAATACAACCAATGCAGACCATGTACACACCTCAACATTCACATAGAAAAGCCCAAATAATGCAGGACAATGTGCTACACCAATATCAACCCCTGACTGTGACAACTTAGGACAATGCAATGTACAGGCCCGTATCCAGAGGCACAGTCACAACTGTCAGGTGTGTCAACCATTGATGCCTGCAGAAACATAACATACATTTTGTGTGTCTCCCAAAAACAGGTGATGATGGGGACACAGCAATAGACGCTGAGGAGTCCCTGTCCCAGGCTCAAGAGGATACGGAGCTCACTGGTGTGGAACAGCCTCTGCCCTCCTCGGATGAAGAAGACCCACCTTGCACCTCCGGAGCAAGTCATCATGCAGCACCAGCAGGACCACCAGCTGCACCCCTGCACCCACCCCTCCAACGACTGTCAACACACATACCACCCCTGCCGACATGGACAGACCAAGGAGCACCACCACCACCAGCACAGGGACCCTGGACCAACGTGGGGCCATGGACACCAACACCACCAACAACCCCCAAGGGGGCCCAGGGTCACCTGTGCATGCCACCTCAGGTACTGCACGTGTCGCCAGGGGTGGTGGGAGGGGTGGGAGACATAGGTCGCTTCTCGCAGAGGGTCTGGACTGCATGATGACCCACAACTGGCATGCATAGCCGATGCGTACCAGTCCAGCACCGGAGAGCTCAGCCAGGTTGTGGGGCTCCTCAGGGACATTAAACAGCAGCAGGCTGCCCATCATGCCCGCTTGGACTCACACATGTCCCGCGTGGAGTCCAAGTGGGACACACTGCAAGAGATGACGGCGGTGCATAGGGACATATTACAATGCCTCCGCCAGATGAGCAGCAACCAGTCAACACCTCCCTGTGTGCCCACAACATCTGGTGCTGAAACAACTGCAACTGCCACAGGGAGGCAGGATGACTCTGGCGGAGAGTCCCCTGCACCGCAGCAGCCTGCACTTGAGGGTCCCCCCCCAAAGAAGAGGGGTCGTCCGAGGAAGGACAACTGAAAGGCTGATGGCCATGCACAACCCCCAGGAAGCCAACACCTGTTCTGGATAATCACCTTTGTGCGCAAACTGTTCACCCTGTTGACTGCAACACAACTCCCCCACATGACATGGGGAGTACAAGTTGGACCAATGTCTCAGATGACTATGGACTTGATACAGGACATTTCTGCTACCAGGACTTCCAATTCATCTAGGAACTTTGGATTGCAATCAAAATGTACAGCACTCACCATCCTGTGCACTATTCACACACATGTATGACAATAAACACACTAATACACCATACCTGCCTCTGTTGTGATTCCAACGTGGTTTCTGTCATGGAGATGATGACCAGTGAAATTACACTGTGCATGCTAACTGCTACAGCAAGTACAACACAGGCATGTGAGTCATGGCAACGTGACACATATGAGGGCAACACACCACCAGGGCAACACAACAAATACACACCTAGGCCATCTGACTCATTGCCTACACTGATGTTGCCAGGAAATACGGTGCAATGCACAGACACATCACCTATTCACAGTCTTAGTCAACTAGCCCACTGGTGCAGTAAGCAAATGTCAGTCAAATGTGTGACCACAGACAACGCACATCACAAAGTGAAGCACAGGTTTATTACACATTTGCAACATGTTGTAACCACTACAGATGCAAGGTAATCCCACCTGGCAGCGGGCACACAGTCAACAAGTGTAGAAGGAAGGAAGTCCATGGGTGTGGCACACATCACCTGTAGGGACACGACAGCTACCACCCTGGAAGTCGAATCACGGTGTCGGGGATCACAGTTGACCAAACGACTCTGAAAGTACCCTGTGAAGGACAGAAATGACACACAGTCAAAAGCACTGAAGAACAGGACAGAACTGCAATACACATGCCCAATACATGTCACAAGATACCCACCCAGAACCAAGTTAGCATGTCAACACTGTTGGGAAGTACAGACTACCTGTAAGGACACATCGCTACACGCATACAGTCATGTAGCCCATGGACACACTCAAACAGCACCAGAGCACCACCAACACATATCATGCAAACTCACATCTTTGACATGACATCTCTGGATACTCACATTCAGCTGAAGAAGTTGGTGATGAGCTGTGTGCGGACATCACCATCATCATCATCATCATCACTGGCATCGTGGTCCAGGCCAGGATCCTCCACAGGTGGCGGACGTTGGTCATCGTCATCCAGGATGAGAGGCAACTCCTTCCGCACTGCCAGGTTGTGTAGCATGCAGCAGACGATGACAATCTTGCACACCTTTGCTGGGGCATATGGGAGGGACCCTCCTGTCTTGTCCAGGCAGCGAAAGCGTCTCTTCAGGAGACCAAATGTCCGCTTGATCACTCTCCTGGTCCAACCATGTGCCTCATTGTAGCGCATCTGGGCTGGTGTCACAGGGTTCCTGAGGGGCGTCAGCAACCACGGCATGTTGGGGTATCCGGAGTCACCTACATACAGACAATTGCACATTAGCTGAGTTGGAAAAGAGGGTGGAACACTACATTGCAGAACACACACAATGGTACAAAGTCAGTACACACCAACAAGCCAGGCACGCTGGTTCCGCATCTGTGACATCATCCTCGGGATGCGACTACTCCTCATCATGTAGGCATCATGTGCAGAACCGGGGAAATGGGCACACACGTGTGAGATGCTCATATCAGCAAGACAGACCACCAGTGCATTGACCGAGTGGTAGTGTTTGCGGTTCCTGTATGCCTGCTCTTGGGCCTGTGGTGGTACCAAAGCCACATGTGTCCCATCAATGGAGCCAATGACATGCGGCATCCTCCCCAGGTCATAGAAGTCACTCTTCACATCAGTGAGTTGTTGGAGTCTAGGGAAATAGATGTACTGGTTCAGGTATATCAACATAGCCTCCAAAACATCGCGGAGCACACGGCTGAACATGGTCTATGACATCCCACCAGCAGTTGCCACAGTGTGTTGAAAGGTACCGGTGGCAAAGAAGTGTAGGGCTGCCATCACCTTCACCTTGGGGGTCAGCGCTGTAGGGTACGGCCAGCCAGGTTGCAAATGTGGTGCCAAGCGCACTGCCAAATCCTCAATCAGCTGCCTGGTGAAGCGGTACCGTCGGATGCTGTCACGTTCCACCATCGTTGCCAGGTCAGGGAATGGTCTATGGACAGCTGGTGCCCTGCAGTGCATAGGTGAAGAAAGAAAGATTGTCAGTCACCCCACATATGTGGCATTGAACACACTCAATATCACATGATACATCATTATGAGGCACAAGTACATGATGTGTGCAGTTCCGTAAGGACATGTATGGCACATACATGGCCAACATCTAACATCACCGTTCAACAAGTGGCATCAAGAAGTCCCAGGTTGTGCCATTGGATATCATGAGGCCGTGTCACAGTTCCCATCTCCTGCTGCCACGTTACAAACACACCCCACAGTGACATGTGAGGACAGATGTGCCCCAGGCATCACAGCTCAACGACAGGTAGATTCCCAGGGACCCTGTATTGCCACATGGACACTGGCATGACATGGTGTATCATGTATACACCACAGCAAAACAACCATGACCCCCACAGGTAGTGGTCCCTGTTGCCTCGGCAGGACAGACACGCACAACATCAAAGTGCATGCACAAACAACGTGGATGTGGAGACTGTCTCCCATTGTGCACATGAAATCAGAGACATTGTAAACACAACATGCACACAGACTGTGGAGGACCATCACTATTGTGCCAATGGGTCATCCTGGGTTTAACATACCGACCCACATGGGTCTCAGGGGGTATGTGACATGACATACACATACACCACCGTGAAATGTGACCATGCCACATGCTCAGATATGAACAGTTGCACATCACAGTGGTCATGTACACAAAACACCAAGGATCCTGTCCCCATAAACACGTGCACAGCCTGGGGGTGGCTGCCCCCAAGTGACACCCAGAGAACAACATGTTCACCCCCATACACGGAATAGGTAATGCAGCCTTACATGCCTTAGGATACAGTGTGGACAGGCTGTGGTGTTGTAGGTGTGCCCCTCACTCCCTGGGAAGTATATGTGGCTGGCATATGTTCACCTGTGACAGGCATGGTGACATATGCCAGTGACTTGTACAGGGACGCGTTGGACAGCAATGGACCGATCGGTGCGCACACATTGGCCATTGCATTCAATGTGTGCTGGTACGCGTTGTATTTGCAATACGCGTTGGACAGCAATGGACTGATCGGTGCGCACACATTGGCCATTGCATTCAATGTGTGCTGGTACGCGTTGTATTCGCAATACGCGTTGGACAGCAATGGACTGATCGGTGCGCACACATTGGCCATTGCATTCAATGTGTGCTGGTACGCGTTGTAACCTGGGTACGCGTTGAACAGCAATGGACCGATCGGTGTGCCCGGCCGGCCCATTGCATTCAATGTGTGCGGGTACGCGTTGTATCCTGGGTACGCGTTGAACAGCAATGGACCGATCGGTGTGCCCGGCCGGCCCATTGCATTCAATGTGTGCGGGTACGCGTTGTAACCTGGGTACGCATTGAACGGCAATGGACCGATCGGTGTGCCCGGCCGGCCCATTGCATTCAATGTGTCGGGTACGCGTTGTATCCTGGGTACGCGTTGAACAGCAATGGACCGATCGGTGTGCCCGGCCGGCCCATTGCATTCAATGTGTGCGGGTACAGCGTTGTATCCTGGGTACGCATTGAACAGCAATGGACCGATCGGTGTGCCCGCCGGCCCATTGCATTCAATGTGTGCGGTGCAGCGTTGTAACCTGGGTGCAGCGTTGAGCGGCAATGGACCGATCGGTGTGCCCGGCCGGCCCATTGCATTCAATGTGTGCGGTGCGCGTTGTATCCTGGGTACGCGTTGAACAGCAATGGACCGATCGGTGTGCCCGGCCGGCCCATTGCATTCAATGTGTGCGGGTGCGCGTTGTATCCTAGGTACGCGTTGAACAGCAATGGACCGATCGGTGTGCCCGGCTGGCCCATTGCATTCAATGTGTGCGGGTACGCGTTGTATCCTAGGTACGCGTTGAACAGCAATGGACCGATCGGTGCGCACCCATTGGCTATGGCCTGGCCTGGCAACGGACGCGTTTTCAAATTTTGAACGAGTCTGATGTTGTAAATTCAGTTGGTCACCCACAACAATGTTGCAAATTCATGGGTGTCATGAAGTTGAACTTTTGAAGGATGCTGTGGGCGTGTGTAAGTGGTGCAATTCCATGGATTGGCCAGATTCAGAAGATGTAAACGACTTGGACCTATCACTTTGGACACATGGGACAGTATCTGCCTCTGCAGCACACATATAATGCTGGCTGTTCCCCTGAGAGCTCACTTGCCTGCACTACATGCTCCAGGACGACATCTGCCACCACCACTGCTGCTGTATCTGCACCCTCTGGACCCTGCAATGGCACGTACTGTGGAGAGAGCCCCAGCCTTCAGCACTGAGGAGAACCAGGCCCTGCTGGACAGCCTCCTTCCACAGTACAGCAAGCTGTATGGGAAAGCAGGGGAGCAGGTGAGTGTTCTGTCCACTGCCTTCCTAAATGTGCATGTTGTCTGAGTAGCAAGGCTAACAGTCTGCACGCCACTGGCTAGCAGGCTCACTGAGTAGTTGTCACCCCCCATAGTGTGTAGTTACATGCACTGGACAGGTATAGTGCAGTGACAGTGCATTTAAACAAGGTTTTACTTCCCAGGCAATGATACCATGTAGTAACTGCTGGCATACTGTCCATGGCCATCGTTGCACTGCCTGTGTACATCATGTGCCCCTGTGATTGAGACATGTATATACAACTGTGTAATGCACGGATATGTTGCATGTGTAGTAATGGCATTCTCACTTTGTCATCCTCACAGGTTGATGCCCACCAGAAGCAGCAGATATGGCTGACCATCGTCCGGGCAGTGAGAACCGTGGGGGTCTACAAGCGCCGGATCCGCAACTGCCAGAAGAGGTGGCAGGACCTTCGGGGCTGGACCCGGAGGATCGCACGGGTCCAGCTGAAGCTGTCGCCTCCTCGCAGGAGGGGCGGACACCGGACCCTGACCCCCACATGCTCAGGATCCTGGCGGTGGTCTTCCCTGATCTGGATGGGCAGCTGAAGGCCAGAGAGCAGCAAGGAGGGGGTGAGTCCATGACTGCATTGTGAACTATGTCTGCCATGCTATGTGCCCTCCTCTGGCCTGGTTAAACTTCCACAGTACATCAGTCATGTGGTCCAGGACCCATGTCCCTCTATTGTGCACTGCCCACTCCTCATCTGATACCCAGGTGTGGCCCTTACAGTCAGGGAATTGTGTCACTTGGGTACTGTGTCCTTGCAGTTTGCTTGACTCAAGGTGGGGGACAGCATCTGTTTCCCTAACTCTGTGGTGGGCATCATGGGTGGGTCCATTGCTTACACAATGCCTGTGTTCTGACATGTAATCTGCGTGTTACTTTGATATGTGGTCCAATTGCTGAGCTGATCCACCACATGTGCCTGGGGTATCTGGCACACACCCATGCTGCGGGTGGGAACAATGTTTGGGCCCCAGGAGTGTGTATTTTACGTGTGTCACACATACTTAGCCAGCTGCCTACTGTCCAGGGCTCATCCCTCATTCATGTGGGGCAGGACAGTCATGCCTACTCCAGGCCATACAATACACTCTGTACTCCCACTCCCGTGTATCAGCTGACACGTTGTGCTCAGTGATTTGTCCCCTCAGGTGTCTGCCTCTGTGTCAGTGTGCTGTGGCTTCATTGTCAGGACTGCTGGGGTGTTTCTCGGTTGGGGCTCAGCATGCCACCGGAGATGTCACCATAGGAGACGATACTTGTGTGACACATAGGTGTTTGATCACCTGACCGTGCAGACTGGGGTATGCGAATGTGAAGTTCAGGCAGCTGTCTCCCATTCACAGCAGATTGTGAGGTGCTCAGGTTCAGAGGGTCATGTTACAGGTCTCCCATATGTCCAATCGGTATGACCTGGACAGATAAGGGTTCAGATGATGTGGTGTGTGGGGGATGTACATGTGCACTTGTTCAGCTCCAGGACTTGCATTCCCCATGACCTTGGATTGTGACACAGTGCAGACTGTTGTTGTCTGGCTGCCCTGCCCATGTGACTGGAGACAGTGATGTATGACTTAGCAGGCATGCCTGTGCCATGGCATGAAACTTCCAATGAGTGATCCTGCAGGGGAGTGACATGTGCTACTTGCACACCATTGTGGCAATGGCTATCAGGACATGGGTGCATCATGGTGTCTGTCGCTGGTATGCATCACATGCATTTCCTATTTGACTCTGGGCATCCCTTTCATCCGGACACCTGTACTGACTCAGTGGCAAGAGTTGTGATGTGTGCATGTTCACATGCTTAACCGGGTTCTCTGCACTGTCCAACTACTGTGTAGGTGGTGCATGTGTCCACACTGGGGTATTGCCATCCAACAGACACCAGACAGATGGGTGCAAGGCCAGGTGGGATGTGAGTGCCATGGTTGACCATCAGACTGACAATTGGCTTCTCCTGTTCTGTTTGGGCACTTTTAGCAAAGTTCAACTAAGGATGCCAGGGCTTGCTCTGTAATGTGCTGTACTAACTGTGGTGTGTGCGTTTGGTGAAGGTGACTGATGTCTGTCTGTTTCCCTATTGATTGCAGATACATCCACGGCCACAGGAGGGGACAGCTCCACAGACCAGGAGGAGCCGCAGAGCCAGACTGGGTCAGCAGCCGAGGAGTGGTCGGAGGGACCCAGTGGCACGGAGGGCGAGGGGAGCCACACCGAGGAGTCCTCAGCACCATCCACCTCAGCTGAGGACCACAGCAGCTCGGAGGATGACTCCCTTATGGAGGTGGGTGTCAGCAGCCACCACACCCCAGCTAGTGTTGCTGTCCCCGCCACCACCACCACCGCCCTCCCATCGGCTCCCATTCCCGAGGTCCATGGAGGC
This sequence comes from Calotriton arnoldi, assembly GCA_963921515.1. NCBI lineage: Eukaryota > Metazoa > Chordata > Amphibia > Caudata > Salamandridae > Calotriton > Calotriton arnoldi. The sequence goes on from CAWUFW010005781.1 coordinate 274,568, forward strand.
TCCCATGTTTGGGAGCGTGTCTCCTTCGGGCCAGGCACCGCACCCCCTGCCCCTGTGTCCCCTGCTGCCCTGAGTGAGGAGTCTGTGTACCTCCTTCGCCAGCTCCATGTAGGGCAGACAGCGATGCTGAGTGTCCTCCATGCCCACACCACTCTGTTGACTCAGCTGGTGTCGTTCATGGAGGGCATCTCATCAGGCATGTCTGCCCTACAGAGGGGCAATAGGTCCATGGACTCCTCCCTGATGGCAGCAGTGTCCCTGCTCCGACAGTCCCTCACCCCTCCTGCCTCTGCCCCATCCACACTCCCCAGCACCTTACCTGTCCCAAGCACACACACACCAGCACAGGCACACACCAGCACAGACACGAGCAGCACACAGACACACACGCCACTAACAAGACGCACATGCACGCACAGTCAGGGGACTGAAACCACACTCACAGGGGATGGGGCCCAGGCACACACACACGCATCCACGAGCACTGCGCAGTCCTCAGTTGCCTCTCCCTCCAAAGCCCCCTCCCTTGCCTCACCTGCAACCCCAAAGACACAGCGGCTCTTCCTCAGTGACCTCGGCCTCTTCCCCTCCAATCCAGCTGATACAGCATTCAGGGGGAAGAGGAAGCCCACCCACACGGAGCAGAGTGCCCCTCGCCCCCGGACACCCTCCCCCAGGCGCAGACCGACTGACGCCCCCACCCACAAGTCCCCCCGGCCCGGAAGAGCAAGACCCCGCCGCCGCCCTGCAGCTCAGGCACCAAGTCTCCTTCCTCCATCCCTCAGGCCCCCACTCCACAGGTGCCCCCACCACACCCTGCCCCAGGTTCCCCCACCCACAGATACACCATCCCCAAAAGGATCAGGCCTTCTCCCCCTGCCACTTGCTCTTCCGGCCCCACACACCCCGCTGCGCTTGTCTGTGCCACTGGTGTGGTGAGGGTGTCCTCCCCCTCTGTCCTGCCCACCTTACCTGATCCCCATTCTCCTCCCCTGGAGGTAGGCACTGCAGTGGAGGCCACTACCACCCTGTCTGACTTGGGCACTGCAGTGGCGAACCTGTCCACTCCATCTGCACGGTCCACTGCAGTCGTGCCGGTGCCCACAACATCTGAGTCATGCCCCCCAGTTGTGCCGGCACACACCATGTCAGACACCTCCACTGCAGTTGTCAGTGGCTCTCCAGCACCCACCACCCCTTCCCTGCCTCCTTCTGGTGAGCCCTGATCCTGTCCTTGCGGTGCCTGGTCTGCCCCCCCGTATGCCCCTCCGAGGGGATTGTCCCTTGTGCGTAGCAGTGCAGGCATGCGTAGGGTGACATCTGCCACTGTCACCCTGTTTTGACTTTCAGAATGGACTGGCCATTGGCCTTTGTTTCTTTTTTCTGGACTTTAACTTTTGAACCCACATATGCTGAATAAAGCTACTTTCTGTTCTCTAGTGGTTTTGCTTCTGATGTACATGATGTTAATGATGCTAACCGTGCCCTTGCTGCAGTGATGGTGATTTTTGGTCTCATGGAAATGAAGTGTTACTCTGCAGGAACCCATGTGGTCCACGGGTAATGTGTCCTATCCTGTAGTGTATCCATGTCATCCTTAGCAGCATATGAGGGTGTCATGTTTTCAATATTTGGCAATGGGATTTCCTACCTACATTAGCAATGTCACATCTGTGGCTTCCACCCCTGCACATCTGTTGTGCTTGCCATTGTTCAATTAGTCTACTTCCCTGACCGTGTGGCCATCTCCACTGGACATGCAGGTTTGGGCATCAATGGGGAAGGACTCATCTGTGTTGTCAGTGCAACTTGCTATACATGTGTGTTTAGATCTGTGCTGATGATTTCGTTGACACTCCCATGACCAGGCTGATGTGACAGGAGCCTTCATTTGGTGCTAATTGTTGACTGTGTGACCAAGTGTTCTGCTGACATGATGGAGCCCTACTGAGGCGTCATATGGCACAGCTTTCCTCACACAGGAGTGGAGTCCCCTCATGGCAGTGTGTGCTCCTGTGACATCGCCTGCGCCCAAGGTGTGTGTTGTATGAGCATATCTGTGTGTTCACTTCCATTTTGCTGTGCATGCTGGGATCCCTAGTGATGTTCCTGTTTGTGATGCTTGCTGAGTTGACCTATGTTCCCCCAAAGTCTTCTCCCTGGGTTCTCTGTGATGTGGGTGCATGGCACATTACTGGTCATCAGGGTGTCACCCATAGGTGTGTTTGCTGTCAGGGCTGAGTTTGTGGGCAGATGCTGATGGGTCACAGTCAGGATTCCCCTTGGCACTTGTTGTTTACACCTGTCATGTGATTTCCGGTTTGTGTTAGCTTTCATTTGTTGTGACACGTTGTGTGTGTGACTGCTGGCACTCCTCAGGGTCAGGGCTGCAATGTTGGTAGTTGTCTATGTGTGTTCTTTGTGGGTGACCTTGGCTTCTTCATTGGTGTGTGACTGTGGCTGGGATCCCATTGGTTGGTGTGGTATTGCCGTCATGTCCATGTACAGCGTAGTGTGCAGTGTGTCAGACATTCAGGAGTCTTGTTGAGTGGACATGTGTGATGTGTTTCTGCACCTTGGTTCCCGCCACCCCCTGGGATTGTCATGGGTGCATGTGCAATGTCACCAGTGCATGTGAGCTTCACTGCTGCACATTGTTGGAGGTTGAGGTGTGTGGTGTTGAGTGTGTGCAGATGAGAGTTGTTGCCCGGCTAGACCCCTGCCTCCATGTTGGCCTTGGCTTACTGGCCGTGCTGATTGATTTGTGCTTGTGTAGGTGTGATGGTAGTTTGTTGCTCAGGACACATGACTGTGGTTCACAGTGTGAACTACATATAGCTTTGTCATCACAGTGGGATTGTAATGCAGCCCAGGGTCACCACATAGTGGGGGCCCTGGGGGTAGTGCTGTGGTGTCTCTGTGTCTTGCTGTGTCAGTTGCTGTTCCTACATGCTTGTGTGACATGTGTGATTTGTGCTCCCTCTCATCTGACAATGCCTGATTGCCCACATAGGGTATTTGGATCCATGAGTTACCTTTGTGTGGCACTGTATGCACATCTGTGTAATTGGTATTCAGGCCTCCTCATGTGTTGTGTGGTTGCCTGGGGACACTGGTACCCCCCTCCCCCTCACCTGTTGTGTTTGATGTGCAGTGTGGGTCTGCCTGTTTGTGTTTGTGCATCTGCACCACTGCATTGGCATATCTTTAGTGTGCCATTGGCTGTATGTTGTTTGGTGTGTTTCCCCTGCTGTCCCTGGGACTCCTAGGTCATCAGTCAGCACAATGATCAGGGTTTGTGTGTCCCATTGCTGCCATGGTATGGTATCTGTTCACCTCACATCTACAGTCTCCACAGGGTATCTGCATTTGTGTGCCCATTGGTGCAAATATGTGGGTCTGCATTCTGATGGTCACTTCTGTCATTGATGAATGTTGACAGTGTCAGCCCCCATGGGTGATGTTTGTCTGCACATGGCCAAAGGTATGTCTTATTTTCACTGCACTGTTTGCCTCCCCCAATCTATGTTGCTATGGGACACAAGCACTACTTTGCCACTGATGTGTTTGTTGTTCTGTGACCAGGAATCATCCATGCAGTTTGGCAGTTGCAGCTTTTTCTTTGTCAACACTTACATATTGGTCACTGTGATGATGGGGGATTGGACCCCATTGCCCCAGTGTTCAAAATGTGCTTCAGCTATGGACCCCACACTTACATTTTGGTCACTGTGATGATGGGGGTTTGGACCCCATTGCCACAATGTTCTAAATGTGCTTCAGCTATGGACCCCACACTTACATTTTGGTCACTGTGATGATGGGGGTATGGACCCCATTGCCACAATGTTCAAAATGTGCTTTAGCTATGGACCCCACACTTACATTTTGGTCACTGTGATGATGGGGGTTTGGACCCCATTGCCACAATGTTCTAAATGTGCTTCAGCTATGGACCCCACACTTACATTTTGGTCACTGTGATGATGGGGGTATGGACCCCATTGCCACAATGTTCTAAATGTGCTTCAGCTATGGACCCCACACTTACATCTTGGTCACTGTGATGATGGGGGTATGGACCCCATTGCCACAATGTTCAATATGTGCTTCAGCTATGGACCCCACACTTACATTTTGGTCACTGTGATGATGGGGGTTTGGACCCCATTGCCACAATGGTCATGGCCTGCTTGCATTGTGGGGGCCACACACATTTATGTGTGGCACATGTGATAGGGGGTCACATTGTATGTTCAAAGTCATGTTCAGTGTTGTAGGCATTTGACACAGTCTACACACGCTTGTCATGGTGTTGGGGGGATGTCTTTATGTTGCATTGTTTATGTTGGTGTGTGCTTGTTGTGTCATGTATTAGCCATCCTGTGAGTGGGGGTGTTGTTGGTGGTAGGCATCCAGCCCCCCATGGGTAGAGGTGGTAGTAGTGGTAGGCATCTGGCACCCCCTGGGTAGAGGTGGTAGTAGTGGTAGGCATCTGGCACCCCTGGGTAAGGGTGGTAGTAGTGGTAGGCATCCAGCCCCCATGGGTAGGGGTAGTAATAGTGGTAGGCATCTGGCACCCCCTGGGTAGGGTGGTAGTAGTGACAGGCATCCAGCCCCCCATGGGTAGAGGTGGTAGTAGTGGTAGGCATCTGGCACCCCTGGGTAAGGGTGGTAGTAGTGACAGGCATCCAGCCCCCATGGGTAGAGGTGGTAGTAGTGGTAGGCATCCAGCCCCCCATTGGTAAGGGTGGTAGTAGTGGTAGGCATCTGGCACCCCCTGGGTAAGGGTGGTAGTAGTGACAGCATCCAGCCCCCCATGGGTAGAGGTGGTAGTAGTGGTAGGCATCTGGCACCCCCTGGGTAAGGGTGGTAGTAGTGACAGGCATCCAGCCCCCCATGGGTACAGGTGGTAGTAGTGGTAGGCATCCAGCCCCCCATGGGTAAGGGTGGTAGTAGTGGTAGGCATCTGGCACCCCCTGGGTAAGGGTGGTAGTAGTGACAGGCATCCAGCCCCCATGGGTAGAGGTGGTAGTAGTGGTAGGCATCTGGCACCCCCTGGGTAGAGGTGGTAGTAGTGGTAGGCATCTGGCACCCCCTGGGTAATTGTGGTAGTAGTGACAGGCATCCAGCCCCCCATGGGTAGAGGTGGTAGTAGTAGTAGGCATCTGGCACCCCCTGGGTAGAGGTGGTAGTAGTGGTAGGCATCTGGCACCCCTGGGTAAGGGTGGTAGTAGTGACAGGCATCCAGCCCCCATGGGTAGAGGTGGTAGTAGTGGTAGGCATCTGGCACCCCTGGGTAGAGGTGGTAGTAGTGGTAGGCATCTGGCACCCCCTGGGTAAGGGTGGTAGTAGTGGTAGGTATCTGGCACCCCATGGGTAAGGGTGGTAGTAGTGACAGGCATCCAGCCCCCATGGGTAGAGGTGGTAGTAGTGGTAGGCATCTGGCACCCCCTGGGTAAGGGTGGTAGTAGTGGTAGGCATCCAGCCCCCATGGGTAAGGGTGGTAGTAGTGGTAGGCATCTGGCACCCCTGGGTAAGGGTGGTAGTAGTGACAGGCATCCAGCCCCCATGGGTAGAGGTGGTAGTAGTGGTAGGCATCTGGCACCCCTGGGTAGAGGTGGTAGTAGTGGTAGGCATCTGGCACCCCCTGGGTAGAGGTGGTAGTAGTGGTAGGCATCTGGCACCCCCTGGGTAAGGGTGGTAGTAGTGACAGGCATCTGGCACCCCTGGGTAAGGGTGGTAGTAGTGACAGGCATCCAGCCCCCATGGGTAGAGGTGGTAGTAGTGGTAGGCATCTGGCACCCCCTGGGTAGAGGTGGTAGTAGTGGTAGGCATCTGGCACCCCCTGGGTAAGGGTGGTAGTAGTGGTAGGCATCCAGCCCCCCATGGGTAAGGGTGGTAGTAGTGGTAGGCATCTGGCACCCCTGGGTAAGGGTGGTAGTAGTGACAGGCATCCAGCCCCCATGGGTAGAGGTGGTAGTAGTGGTAGGCATCTGGCACCCCTGGGTAGAGGTGGTAGTAGTGGTAGGCATCTGGCACCCCTGGGTAAGGGTGGTAGTAGTGGTAGGCATCCAGCCCCCATGGGTAGAGGTGGTAGTAGTGGTAGGCATCTGGCACCCCCTGGGTAGAGGTGGTAGTGGTGGTAGGCATCCGGGCCCCTATGTGTATATGTGGCATTGGTGATGGCCATCCCGCCCCTATGGTGCTGCTGTTGCTGGTGTAAGTAATTTCTGCATCCCTCTGTGTGTGTGTGATGTGTCGGGTACGTGTAGTTTGTTTTTGTGGTTGGTGTCTGACTTACCTTCTGCGCCGTACGCGTCCGTGCCTGTTCCGGTAGTAGATGTAGAATATTGGTAGGATCGGCACAGTGGGATTCATGGTTGGTTCGTCTCGTTCGTCTTTCTCGTTGCTTCGCCTCGACCTCGTCGCTGGCGTGTTCGTCTTGTAGCCGTGGATCGTGTTGTGGCGCGAATCGGAGCTTATGTGCGCCTCTCCCGGATGCTTTGACGTGCCGTGCATAGCGACGGGTTCGGCGCGTACGGAAAGCGCATCGTACTTGTCCGGCCGGACGGGGCTGCATTTTGGCTTCCGTGCGACTCGATTCTGCGTTTACGGATCCGGCTCGGTCGGGGAACAGGTCCTGGATTGGGTGAGTACGACTGGGTCGGAATCTATGCTGTTATGCGCATCGTACTTGCTCGTTCGGAATAATGTGCGGTTCGGTCGGGAAACAGGCATTCGCATGGCTTTTTTCCCGACCGAATGCTGTTAGGTGCGCCTCCGACCGAGATCGGAATCGGCCCCAATGTATGTTATGTTTCTGCAGGCATCAATGGTTCAAACACATGGCAGTTGTGACTGTACCTCTGGATGCGGCCCTGTACATTGCATTGTCCTAAGTTGTCACAGTCAGAGGTTGATATTGGTGTGGCTCATTGTCCTGCCAACCTGATGCTTTGCAATGTGGATGTTGAGGTGTGTGCATGACCTGCATTGGTGGTATTTGGTTGACATCCGGACCTCCTTCTCCCCCAGCTGAGTTATCCCACCATGAAGCATGCCACCCTTGCAGTGGGTGCAGGTTAACTCTCAGGATGTCAGTCAGTGGTGTCCTGCTGTTGGTTGGTGCACAGTTCCCAGCAGGGCCTGGTACTCCCCACAACAGAGGACCATTGTCAGACATCTTTGAAGTGGCTTTTCACTCCCTGTGAGGTGTGCATGCTTCAGTGTGAGCTTGCTGGGCCATGTGGGTGGGGGATGTTGAGCTGTGACTACCACTCCCATCATGCTATTGCCTACACCCCCTTCCCAGCATGCCCATACTTCCTTCCTTTTAAGTCAACTTCACTGTGAGTGAGTGTGACAGCAATGGCAAGATGTCAGTCAGTGGTGTCCTGCTGTTGGTTGGTGCACACTTCCCAGCAGGGCCTTGTGCTCCCCACAGCAGTACCCAGTGTCAGCCATCTTGTCAGTTCTTTTCCACTCCCTGTGATGTGAGCATGGTTCAGAGTGGTGTTGATGGGCCAATTGTGAGGGTGACCAATATCTGTGACTACAACTCCCATCATGCCATTGCCTACACCCCCTTCCCAGCATGCCCATACTTCCTTCCTTTTGACTCTGCTTCCCTGTGGGGTAGTGTGCCTGTGCTGACAGGATGGCTGACAGTGTTGTCCTGGCGTTTGTTTGGCTACAAGTCCCAAGAGTGTCCCTGTGCTTCACACAGCATAACCCAGGGTGGTGGTTCTTTGTGGGATATTTAATTAGAGTGTGAGGCATTGCATTCTCCCAAGTGAGTTGTGTGGAGTTTGTGTTAAGGGGGGGGGTGAGAAAATCTGCTTGTGACTATGGTCAGAGCTGTCAGTCCTCCTTCCCACCCAGCCAGATATCCCACCATGGAACGTGCTTCCATTGCAGGGAGTGCAAGTTGTCTTTCAGGATGTCAGTCAGTGGTGTCCTGCTGTTGGTTGGTGCACAGTTCCCAGCAGGGCCTTGTGCTCCCCACAGCAGTACACAATGCAAACATTCACCCCCAGTCACAAGGATCTGGGTTAAATCCATCATTCTTTTGCTCACCGCACCACCCCAGTTTGGTCCCTTGCTCACTTTGCCACTGGATTCAAGATAGCCTGGCTGATGACGGCTGTAAGCCAGAAACCGGTCCCAGGATGCTTGTTTCCGGTCCAGGGAAGACATGTCTTGGCAGTTCGGGCTGGACTGTTCCCATGAGGCACAGGGTCAGACTGATTTGCATATGGCCATGTCTGAACTGGGGTGGCGGAGTGAGCTAAAGAATGATGAAGGATTAAACCCAGATCATTTGACTGGGGGTGAGTGCTTGCAATGTTCAACACTCCGTCCATCATCCCCTTTGGTTTTGCTATGTTCGCCCTAAGTTGGCAGGGTATGCCCAGACGTGGGTCCCTTGCTCACTTTGCCACTGGATTCAAGATAGCCTGGCTGATGACGGATGTAAGCCAGAAACCGGTCCCAGGATGCTTGTTTCCTGTCCAGGGAAGACATGGCTTGGCAGTTCGGGCTGGACTGTTCCCATGAGGCACAGGGTCAGACTGATTTGCATATGGCCATGTCTGAACTGGGGTGGCGGAGTGAGCTAAAGAATGATGAAGGATTAAACCCAGATCAGTTGACTGGGGGTGAGTGCTTGCAATGTTCAACACTCCGTCGATCATCCCCTTTGGTTTTGCTATGTTCGCCCTAAGTTGGCAGGATATGCCCAGACGTGGGTCCCTTGCTCACTTTGCCACTGGATTCAAGATAGCCTGGCTGATGATGGCTGTAAGCCAGAAACCGGTCCCAGGATGCTTGTTTCCGGTCCAGGGAAGACATGGCTTGGCAGTTCGGGCTGGACTGTTCCCATGAGGCACAGGGTCAGACTGATTTGCATATGGCCATGTCTGAACTGGGGTGGCGGAGTGAGCTAAAGAATGATGAAGGATTAAACCCAGATCAGTTGACTGGGGGTGAGTGCTTGCAATGTTCAACACTCCGTCCATCATCCCCTTTGGTTTTGCTATGTTCGCCCTAAGTTGGCAGGGTATGCCCAGACGTGGGTCCCTTGCTCACTTTGCCACTGGATTCAAGATAGCCTGGCTGATGACGGCTGTAAGCCAGAAACCGGTCCCAGGATGCTTGTTTCCGGTCCAGGGAAGACATGGCTTGGCAGTTCGGGCTGGACTGTTCCCATGAGGCACAGGGTCAGACTGATTTGCATATGGCCATGTCTGAACTGGGGTGGCGGAGTGAGCTAAAGAATGATGAAGGATTAAACCCAGATCAGTTGACTGGGGGTGAGTGCTTGCAATGTTCAACACTCCGTCCATCATCCCCTTTGGTTTTGCTATGTTCGCCCTAAGTTGGCAGGGTATGCCCAGACGTGGGTCCCTTGCTCACTTTGCCACTGGATTCAAGATAGCCTGGCTGATGATGGCTGTAAGCCAGAAACCGGTCCCAGGATGCTTGTTTCCGGTCCAGGGAAGACATGGCTTGGCAGTTCGGGCTGGACTGTTCCCATGAGGCACAGGGTCAGACTGATTTGCATATGGCCATGTCTGAACTGGGGTGGCGGAGTGAGCTAAAGAATGATGAAGGATTAAACCCAGATCAGTTGACTGGGGGTGAGTGCTTGCAATGTTCAACACTCCGTCCATCATCCCCTTTGGTTTTGCTATGTTCGCCCTAAGTTGGCAGGGTATGCCCAGACGTGGGTCCCTTGCTCACTTTGCCACTGGATTCAAGATAGCCTGGCTGATGACGGCTGTAAGCCAGAAACCGGTCCCAGGATGCTTGTTTCCGGTCCAGGGAAGACATGGCTTGGCAGTTCGGGCTGGACTGTTCCCATGAGGCACAGGGTCAGACTGATTTGCATATGGCCATGTCTGAACTGGGGTGGCGGAGTGAGCTAAAGAATGATGAAGGATTAAACCCAGATCAGTTGACTGGGGGTGAGTGCTTGCAATGTTCAACACTCCGTCCATCATCCCCTTTGGTTTTGCTATGTTCGCCCTAAGTTGGCAGGGTATGCCCAGACGTGGGTCCCTTGCTCACTTTGCCACTGGATTCAAGATAGCCTGGCTGATGACGGCTGTAAGCCAGAAACCGGTCCCAGGATGCTTGTTTCCGGTCCAGGGAAGACATGGCTTGGCAGTTCGGGCTGGACTGTTCCCATGAGGCACAGGGTCAGACTGATTTGCATATGGCCATGTCTGAACTGGGGTGGCGGAGTGAGCTAAAGAATGATGAAGGATTAAACCCAGATCAGTTGACTGGGGGTGAGTGCTTGCAATGTTCAACACTCCGTCCATCATCCCCTTTGGTTTTGCTATGTGCTGACAGGATGGCTGACAGTGTTGTCCTGGCGTTTGTTTGACTACAAGTCCCAAGAGTGTCCCTGTGCTTCACACAGCATAACCCAGGGTGGTGGTTCTTTGTGTGATATTTAATTAGAGTGTGAGGCATTGCATTCTCCCAGGTGAGTTGTGTGGAGTTTGTGTTAAGGGGGGGTGTGAGAAAAGCTGCTTGTGACTATGGTCAGAGCTGTCAGTCCTCTTTCCCACCCAGCCAGATATCCCACCATGGAACGTGCTTCCATTGCAGGGAGTGCAAGTTGTCTTTCAGGATGTCAGTCAGTGGTGTCCTGCTGTTGGTTGGTGCACAGTTCCCAGCAGGGCCTTGTGCTCCCCACAGCAGTACCCAGTGTCAGCCATCTTGTCAGTTCTTTTCCACTCCCTGAGATGTTAGCATGGTTCAGAGTGGTGTTGATGGGCCAATTGTGAGGGTGACCGATATCTGTGACTACAACTCCCATCATGCTATTGGCTACACTGACTTCACCAGCATACACAGCATTCCTTCCTTTCAGTGAGCTTCCCTGTGAGGTGGTGTTCTAGTGGTGGCAAAATGTCTGACAGTGTTTGTTGGTTAGATTTGTGCCACTGCCTTGCTCTATTTGTTGTTAGGTTTGTACATGTCATGACACAGTTACATATCACTATGAGATGGCATGTATTGTGTTTATCTAACTAACATACACATCTTGGGATGATTATCTTTTGGTTGCTGTGGATTTGCTAAGGGTGCATGGTTTGACTATCCCCTTGACAGTGATGTGTGTGTATTGTCACACAATATTGTGTATATTGGTTGTGTACTCACCAGGCTCTTGGATGTTTGATAGTCCATATACGCTCACTGGTGGTAGGATGGCCCGCACCTTCTCCTCCCAGGGCCTGAGGTATACTGGTTTGGCAGGAGGGCCACTGCCGGTGCGATGACTCAAGGCGTAATCCTTCTTTAGTAGGTCCTTGACCCTCCTGCGCACATCATACCACCTGTTCTGGATGTCTTCCTTTGTGCGCAAACATGGTGATTGTGCGTTCACCCTGTCGACGATCCTTTCCCACATCTTGGTTTTCTGCGATATGGGTGTCTGTTGGACCAATGTACCAAACAACTGTGGCTCTACCCTGAGGATCTCATCTACCAGGACTTCCAATTCACTGTCTAGGAACTTTGGATTCTTCTTTGGGGGCATGGTGATGGGTGGTGGTGGGTGTTGATGTGTGTGTGACTGTGCAAGTGAGGGTGGGTGAGTGTAGGTTTTGCTGGGTGTATGTGAGGGTGCTATTTGGGAGGTGCTAATGGTGTGTGGCTTGTGTGATGGATGAGTTGTGAGTGTGTCTGTGGTTGCTGTCTGATGGTGTTCTGTGCTGGCAGGTCAGTTGAATTTGCAAAGGATCATGGTAGTGATTTGTGGCCTTTATATGGGTGGGGTTGTGGGTGTGTCTTTGTTCCATGTTTTTTAACCCCTGTATTTATTGACTTTGTCATTGCTTGTTTGGCCCTTTTTTTTGTATTTTTCCTTTGTGGGTTTTGGGCATGTAGGAGACGTTCTTCTGACCGAGTAGGACGCTGAAGTTGGCTCGTGCAGGCTTCTCCGAGTCTTTGAAGCTGTGTTTCTGCTGTGTTTCATGTGCGGCGTACGCGTCGGTCGCGGCGTATTGGGTTGCTTCGGCTCGGTTTTGTATGCGTGTCGGTCGTGCGGCTTGGGCTCCGTGCGAATCGGTCTGGTTTTCCACGCATTGCATCGTACTGCGCGGGTCGGAGTTCACGGGTACGTTTCTGTCGGGTTCATTCCTGGTGCGTGTCGGTCGGTTCGATTCGCGTGGTTTTCCGGCCAGATAGCTGGTTTCCGTGTGGTTCGGTCGTTCGGCTTGTGTTCCGTGCGAGTCGGTCGTGATTCACATGCATTGCATCATACTACGCGGATCGGGCAGCGCCGGTACGTGTCGGTCGGACAATATTCCCGTACCGAGTCGGTCGGTACGTTTTCCGGCCTGAATCGGAATCGGCCCCTCTGATTTGATATGGCTGGGTCCAAACTGGGGTGACATGTTGAGCAAAAAATGGATTTAATCCAGGTCTGTGACTTGAGGTGAATGTTTGACAATGTTCAGCATTAAGTCCATCATCTTTTTGTGTTGCTATAGTTGCCCTAAGTGGGAAGGGTATGCCTAGACTTGGGTGCCTTGCCCACTATACAACTGGATTCAATCTAGCCTGGCTGATGACGGCTGATACCCTGAAACTGAACCCAGGATGCTTGTCTTCTGGTCCAGGGAGGGCCTTCCGTGGCTGTTCTGGCTGGACTGTTCCCATGTAGAGCAGAGTTGAGACTGGCTGGGTCCAAACTGGGGTGTGATGGTGAGCAGAAATTGATGGATTTATCTCAAATCTGTGACTGGGGGTGAATGTTTGACACTGTTCAGCATTGTGTCCATCATTGTCTTATTTTGCTATAGTTGCCCTAAGTGGGAAGGGAATGCCCAGACATGAGTCCTGTGCTCTCCATACCACACGATTCGGTTCACTGACAGAATAGCGACACCTAAAATAGCCCCATACCAAATTACCGACATCCTATATTTATAACGGTAAGTACAAAAATATCGATGTCATTAATATAGTTGTAGAAAATATTGTTTTTTATATATGTAAAATAAAATAATAAATATCAAATATATTCAATAATAACATTAAATTAAAAAATAGATTTAAGATACATTTTAACAAATATAACAAATAAACTTAATTTTAAAAAGTTAAACACACATATATAATAATTTATATATATATATATATATATATATATTTACTTTAAAACAATAAATAAACTAATAATTTTAATGTATTTTATATTTTAAAATTTTTATAAAAATATAACAAATACATATATATATATTAATACACCAATAACATAAAATCTATTAAAAAATCTAATTAAATTAAAACATAAAACTATTTTAAAATCTTTAAACTTAGTGAAAGTAATTTTCCAACTAACAAATATTAATTATTAAAAATATTATAATTTCAAATAAACCAAACAGAATAATTCAAATTATAACAATACAAAATTAATTATAACATTTAATACACAAACTATTCCCAGTACAATTTTAACAAAACTACGCAAACTATTAAAGTAAATATACAAACAATTTACCACAACACATAAATATTAAGACTGGATAAAAATAGAATTTACAAATCTCCCTCCAATAAATGCAACAGTAGTAAAAGTGATAAATTACACAGTGAAAATATTTACTGCATTCATTCCGGACAATACAACACCAAGGAACTTTTAAAGAGCAGAGGGGTAAAATGTAATATTCCCACTCCAGTCAGTGCAACAGTAGGCAAAGTGTTTTATTGCGGAGGGTAAAAATTACTATCCCTAGTAAAATGAGTGCAACAGTAGGGAAAGTGTTGTACAGCAGAAGGTAAAAATTACTATTCCCATTCCAATGAGTGCAACAGTAGAAAGTGTTGGATAGCGGAGGGGTGAAAATTACTATTCCCACTCCAGTGAGGGCAACAGTAGGGAAAGTAGGGGATAGTGGAGGGGTAAAATATACTATTCCCACTCCAGTGAGTACAACTGTAGGGAAAGTCTTGGATGGCGGAGGGATACAATTTACTATTCCCACTCCAGTCAGTGCAACAATAGGGAAAGTGTTAGATTGCGGAGGGGTAACATTTACTATTCCCACTCCAGTCAGTTCAAAATTAAAAACAAACAAAATATCATCAACAAAATAAAAATATTTAAAAAACAAAGTAAATAAAAAATATATAAACATGCTAAAAATTTAAATAAAAATATATTTAATATTAAAAATTTTAACAATTAAAAACATATTATAATGTTAAATATATATCACAAATACCTACAAATATTATATTAAATTAAATAAAGTAAAAAATAATTTTCAAACAAATAAATATTTTTATTTAGAAATTATTTAACAAAAACATTAATTATTAAATACATTTAATTTATTTACTTCCTACCCTATAACACCACACAACTCAAAACCCACATCTAAAATAAAAAAAAATATTTGCATAATTAACATAATTAATTATCAATTAAACTAATATTATTAATTAAAAAAAAACAAATTAAAAAACATAAAAATGTATTAACTTCCCAACCTTTACTCCTATAAACCCGCACCTAAAATTAAACTGTAAAAAATTAATTAAACAATTAAATAACTAATAGTATTTAACAACTAATTATAAAGTAAGTAACATTTTATTTACTCCTCACTCTTTACCACTATAAACCCAAAACCCACACACAAAAATAATTAAACAATTACCCTAATTAATTATCAATTAATTAATTAATATTAATTTTCAACTAATTATTAATTAATTAAAAATACATTACTTCCCACCCTTTACCCCTATAAACCCCACAACCCTCACCTAAAATTAATAACACAATTTCCATATTTAATTGTCAACTTATTAATTAGTATTAATTAACAACTAATTATTAATTAATTAAAAATACAATACTTTCTACCCTATTCCCCTATAAAGCCACAACCCACTACAGAATTAAAAAACACAACATTTAATTAAAATAAAATTAATAACTGCTAAAAATTTAACACATATATTAAATAACATAAACAATACTTATACAAAAAAAATACATCACATACATTTAAAATATATATTAAAATACATAACACTAATTTAAAAATCAAATGTTTAAACATATATATTTTTGCAAACGATATTAATGACTTCTATATTTTTGAAATTTATATTTCTTACCTTAAATTCAATATTTTTGACCACAATATTCTTGCTGTTGATATTTGTGTGTCACGATATTTACAACTCGATATTTGTGTGTCAACATTTCAAACTGTATATTTTGTCTGAATACCCTGGATTCAAGCTGATCGGTCTGATGAGGGGTGATACCCCGAAACATGGCAGGATGATTGTTTTCCGGTCCAGGGAAGACTTCGCCTGGCAGTTCGGGCTCGAGTGTCACCCAGGGGGAGCAGAGTCAAGACTCTGATTTGATATGGCTGGGTCCAACTAGGGTGACATGATGAGCAAAAAAACCATGGATTTAACCAAGGTCCATGATTTGAGGCGAATGTTTGACAGTGTTCAGCATTCCGTCCATCTGCGTCTTTTTTCGCTATAGTCGCCCTAAGTGGGAAGTGTATACCCAGATGTGGATCCCGTGCTCCCCATTCCACTGGATTCAAGCTAGTCTAGCTGATGAGGGGTGATACACCGAAACCGGTTCCTGGATGCTTGTTTTCCAGTCCAGGGAGGACCTGGCCTGGCAGTTCGGGATGGTGGACAAAAAAATGATGTATTTAACCCAGATCTGTGGATGGGGGTAAATGTTTGACAATGTTCAGTATTCTGTCTATTTTCTTTTTGTGTCTGCTATGCCACTGGATTCAAGCTAGCTGGCAGATCAGGATCTCAGCATAGAATATGGTTTAGTGCTACTGACTGTACACCTGGCTCTTCACGTGATCCTACTTGGAGAGCCTGCACATACTCAGTGTAGGAAAGTAGGATCTGCTTCTTATGGTTACCCCCACTTTTTGCTTGATGTTGCACTGTTTTTGACTAGTCTGATTGGGATCCTGCTAATCAGGACCCCAGACTATCTGCTTTTGCCTTTAAATTGACATACATGTACTTTGGTACACTCCAGATTGGATACTGGGGTACCCTTATAAGTCCCTAGTATATGGTACACATGTACCCAGGGCATAGGTACCCCAGAGGCCTCCCATGGGCTGAATCATGTATTATGCCACCCATGAGAGGCCATGCAAAATGGAACTACAGGTCTGCTACTGCAACCTGTGTAAGATGTTAGACGTTAGATATAGGTTCACTATATCTATTGGTCACTACACTTAAAACGTATAAGTCACCCCTATTGCAGGCCATATCAATCCTGAAGGCAGGGTGCTGGGTTTTTAGTGAGAGGGTGCCCCTGCATGAGCAGAGCCCCTCTGCAGCCTTCAGAGACCATTCTACCCGGTTGTCTGTGACTCAGCCGGACATATAGGTAGAGGTGCATTATAACCTCGCAGTAAATGCTATCTCGAAAACAGCTGCAGAGAAACATATTGTGTTTGGTATCAAACACCTTGGAATCATACCTCCACACCGGTGGGAGGTATGATTCCATCCTTCAGAAGCGAGCTTCGTGGGGTCACTGGTCTATCCGGTGCCAGCCTTCTCAACTCGGGCAGAACAAAATGAATACTGCCGACCAGAGACACATTTCTGCCCTCTTGCTGCTGAGCCAAGCTCGAGCAGAGGATGGCAGCACAATAGGCATCCTGTCACAGGGAGGTGTGACCACCTCCCAGACAGGATTTAGTGTATTGGGGCAGGGTGGGTGTACTCTGAGAGTGCCTGAAAGTCTGCACTGGGGGCACATTTGGTGTCCCTGTGCATAGTCCAGCTCAAACCAGTTCTGGGAGCCATTGGCTCCTGCTCTGGCACAAAATTGGACAAAGGACATGGGTGTAACCACCCCTCTGTCCTGACCCTCCCCTAGGAGGGTCCCCCGAATCTGTCCAACCCCTTCCAGTGGCTACAAAAGGGCTTACCTGGTTGTAAGACTTTAGACTTTACGTGGACAAGATTCTACAAGAAGAAACCACTGACCTTTGACCGTCTGGACACTCTGGACTTCGCTGGACTTCGACTGGGCCCAACTTCGTCTCCCTCTCCATCCTAAGCTTTGTCTGTGCCCTTGCTCCATACAGGTTCCATGCAGGACCTGTGGCGCACTAAGGCCAACTGAAGAATCTCCCTTAAAGTGAAGGAGTCACTCCCCTGCATTTGCAGGCACCTCAACGCAACTGACCGGTCTGCTGCTCCTGAGCTCCTGTGGACTCCGAAGATTTCAGCAACACAGAAGGTGGGTTTGCGAAGGTTGCTGAGGTTGATCTGCCCTCTCAGCAAGTTTGAGGCCAGTATCCCTTGTGGAGACTGCATAACCTGAACCCCTGTGCACCGCGTTCATTTGCAGTTGAATATGCTTGTTGGCAATTCCCGAGCATGTGCATTGGACTCTGTGTAGTCCTTACCCTGAGCAGTATTTTCACCAAAGAACTCCAGCCTCCTCGCACCGAATGCTCCGTGAGCTAGTACTTTGCAATCTTGCTCGAGGTCCCCTCGCGACTCCTGGTCATTTGGCCTGTGGGTTCTCCTGAGGGTCATCTTGAATTCTGTTGGGCTTTCCTGGTTGCTCCAGATGTGCCCTCACTCCCCATTGCTTGATGAGTCCCCTGGGCCTTGCTGGTCTACACCGTAACCCAGTGGTGGCTCGCCGAGGGAGTGCTGCGGGCGGTGGGGCAGGGGAGGGGCAGGGTGGGGGTAGTGGAGTCCGACATACGATAGACAGGAGTAAGGTAAGTAATTAAATAAATAAAACAATTTACCTTGCGCGCGCTGCATCGCCGAGTTGGCGATGCAGCGCGCAAAGTAAATTGTTTTATTTATTTAATTACTTACCTTACTCCTGTCCATTGTATGTTGGACTCCACTACCCCCCACCCTGCCCCACCGCAGCACTCCCTCGGCGAGCCGCCACTGCCGTGACCTGCTTGACCTTCCAGCGTGGATTGCTTTTGCCAAGGCTTGTTGGTGCTCCAGCCGGACACCGACCCCTCAGCACTCGACATCCTTCATGGGACAGCTCACCTCCGGCTCCTGGTCATTCTCGATGTCTCCTGGTCCTCATGGCTGCAGAGACAAGCACCCCTTCTTCGCACCTGAAGCACCCGACATTGGCGGGCATTCGTCTACCGAGTCCCTGGTCACTCTGAAGTGACCCAGACTCTGTCCCCTGTGCTTTCAGGTTCCTTCCTTCCAGAATCCAGGCTTGGATTTGTCCGGACCCTTTTCACCTTCACGGCAGCAGTACTTCTTCACAGCCCTCCATTGAGAACGACGGCGGTTCCGACACCACTCCAGACCTATGCACCCGGCTCCTCTGGGATAGGTAACTTGAGTACTACGTTATCCATGGGTGGGGTGGCTCTCCAACCTCTTAAGTTCCAAAGGGTTTGCTCGAAGTCCTCCTTGAAGGGTCCTTAATCTTTAAAACTGTAACCGCAACTTCCCCATAGAATAGTACGGAGCCCGTGGTCGTGTTAGCACACTGCACCCGTCCTCCGTGGGGTCCCTATCTACTCACCTTGGGTGGTTCCTTGGGGTCCCAGTGATTCTACCTGCTCTACACTGTGTCTTGACCTGAGTCGTGGTTGTTATACCACTATTTTAGTATATGGTTTGGTCTCCCCCTGGAGCCCACTGTGTATTGTGCTACTTACAACTGTTCTATTGATCTCATATTGTGTGCTTTGTGTTCTATCCTCGTGTAGAGGAACCTAGAGAGTGTTATATTAATAAATACATATTTTTATACAACTACTGTGTGGTTCTCCTTTTATTTAGTCAATATAGGAGGTGGCATTCTGGTAAAACAAGCTGCTTTGCATTCCTTCAAGATTAAGCCTGAAGGCTGCTCTCCACAGCTACCACTAGGATAGCTTTCTAAAGGTTATCTTTTGCCTCATACATCATAAGGGTCGTTTGGGCTGGTGCAAGGTGCCCACTTTAATTAGTGGACAGCATATACCAGGCCAACTTCTCACATTGGTGTGCAGCGGTTAGGATTCAAGCCTGCATTGTTTTACTAGATAAATCTCTTTGTATTGTTTAACTGAAAACCACTAAAGTATTCAGGCACATATAATACTTAAAGATTAGAATAAGTAAGTTCTACTGAACTTAGGGTTGGGTAGTTAAGGGTCTAGCACACCCTTTCTCCAACCTAAGAGAGTTTAGTTCCCACTAGGTTAGGTAGGTGCATACACCACACCACACTAGTTATGTCCTCTAAAGGAGAAGCCAGTGGCTCTCTGCCTTCTAAGTACAATGGTCTTACATTTCAGGAATTGAAAGCCATGTGTTGTTCCAGGAAGCTGAAGACAGGGAGAAATGCCAACACCCAACGTCTCATTGAGGTGTTACTCTTGGAAGACCTTAGGAAGACCCCAGGGTCAGCTGAGGTAGAAAGAGTGGGTGGGGCAGGGAATGAAGACAGGTCGGGAAGTTACACCTTTTATGACCTAGACTCAAACCCTGGCTAGGAGGATCAAAATGATTCCAACCTGGGCAACTTAGATCTCCAGGAAGAGGGTGGAGAAGGCCCCAGTGGCCCTCTCTTTACTCCTCCTGGAAGAGTGCAGTGTTTACCCAGGAGATCTAGAGCTCCCTCTGCAGAATCGGACCATTCAGGACATTCTATAGGGACCTCTATATCCCATAAGAGAGATAACTCTTATGAAAGACAGTGCCAATTTCTAGAGCTTGAGAAAGTCAAGCGTAGGCTCAGGCAAGAGCAATTGGCCCTAGATAAGGAATCTTTAGAACTCCAGAAGGCTAGAAAGAAATTGGGACTAGAGTCCCATGGTGGCAGCAACAGTGTCCCTAGGGTTAAGGGGTATACTTATGACCATAGGAACCTGAGCAAGAAAGTCCCTCCCTACCATGGTGGGGATGACATCCACAAATGGATAACTGCTTTAGAGAGGGCCTGTAAAGTACAGAGGGTCCCTCAAGAGTAGTGGGCAGCTATCTTGTGGCTCTCCTTTGCTGACAAAGGTAGAGATAAGCTCCTCACTGTTAGAGAAGAGGATGCTGACAACTATTCAGTCCTGAAGAGTGCTCTCATTGATGGGTTTGGCTTAACCACTGAACAGTACGGGAATCAAGTTCAGAGACACCCAGAAGACACAGACCCAGGACTGGGTAGACTTTGTAGATTGTGCTACTAAGGCTCTTGAAGGGTGATAACTAGGCAGCAAAGTGAATGATTTCAAGGGATTGTACAATTTGATTATGAGGGACCAGATCCTTAATAATTGCCAAAATCAGTTGTTGCATCAGTGCCTGGTTGACTCTGACCTGACTTCCCCCCAAGAATTGGGAAGGAAGGCAGATAGGTGGGTCAGAACCAGGGTGAAGCAGAAAAACCAGACCACAGGTGGTGACCAGAAGAAGCAAGATGCTAAACCTTCAGATAAGGGTGGGGAGAAGAGTAAAAACCAAAAGTCTTAATCAGGGCCCCAAAAACCTGCCTCTGGGGGGGGGAATCACAGTCTAACAAAGGTAAAGGCAAAAAGAAACCTTGGTGCTTCCTGTGTAAGGAGAAAACCCATTGGACAAGGGATGCCAATTGTTCAAGGGCCAAGGATCCAACCTACCACCACCACTGCCCCTAAGGCAACTGTTCCCCCTAGTTCAGCTCAAAGTGGTGGTACAGGGAACAAGGGTATAATAGGGTTAACCCTGGGTTCTGAGATGGGTTCTGGCTAGTCAGAAGTCCAGCTCAGGCTGTTCTTGTCTGTGATGGAGGCATAGATATTGCCTCCTTATTTGTGAGCCCCAGTAACCTGGGCAAATACAGGCAACAGCCTTTGATCAATGGTAAGGAGGCCATGGCATATAGGGACACCGGAGCAAGTGTCACAATGGTGACAAAAGATCTTGTGGACCCTAACCAGATCATACTTGGTGAGATGTACCAAGTGACCAATGCTAACAATGTCAGGACAGACCATTCCTTGGCAGCTGTTAATTTCAGCTGGGGAGGGGTAACTGGCCCTAAGAAAGTTGTGGTTAGCTCAGACCTCCCTGTGGAATGCTTGTTGGGCAATGATTTGGAAACCTCAGCATGGGCTGAAGTGGAGTTCAGGACACATGCAGCAATGTTGGGCATCTCTACAGATGTGTTTGCTGTGACTAGGTCACAGGCCAAACTGTCTTCCACTGAACAGGCCCTGGATCCTGGACAAATGGACCAGGTGCCTTCCAAGAGAAGGAGCAGTAGGGGTAAGGCAGTGTCTACCCCCCCGACTCAGAGTGAGGATCAGTCTCCTGAGGAAGATGATCCCAGTCCCTGGGAAGGAACTGTCTCAGAGGAACTTGAACCTGATCAGGTTGAGTTCTTGGGGACAGGGGGCCCTTCCAGGGCAGATCTGAGTCCGGAGCAGCACAACTGCCCCTCTCTTGAACCCCTCAGACAGCAAGCTGCTGCTGAGGCTGCTGGGAGTACCAGTGAGTCCCACAGGATCTACTGGGATGAAGGACTCCTTTATTCAGAGGGTAGAGACCCAAGTCCGGTGCTACCAGGAGGTTGGTCATACCTCTGAAGTTTAGGGGCTTCCTACTGACACTGGCACATGATATCCCTTTAGCAGGACACCTAGGCCAAAGTAAGACTTGGACAGGCTTGTCCCTCACTTTCACTGGCCTCACATGTCAGAGGACACAAAGGAGTTTTGTCGGTCCTGTACCACCTGTCAAGCCAGTGGTAAGGCAGGTGGTACCACAAAGGCCCCCCTGATACCACTACCTGTGGTGGGGGTTCCCTTTGAGAGGGTTGGGATTGACATAATTGGTCCCATGGATCCTCCAACTGCATCTGGGCACAGATATATTCTATATATATTCTAGTGGTGGTGGACCATGCCACTTGGTACCCAGAAGCCATACCCCTTAGAACCACCACAGCTCCTGTGGTGGCCAGGGCCCTCCTGGGAGTTTTTTCCAGAGTGGGTTTCCCTAAGAAGGTCTTAACTGACAGAGGTGCAAACTTCATGTCTAGTTATATCACTGCTATGTGGAAGGAGTGTGGAGTAAATTACAAATTTACCACACCCTATCACCCACAATGCAATGGGTTAGTTGAAAGGTTCAACAAAACCCTGAAGGGCATGATCATGGGCCTCCCAGAAAAGCTTAGGCAAAAATGGGATGTCCTGTTGCCCTGCCTTCACTTTGCCTACAGAGAGGTTCCTCAGAAGTGGGTTGGCTACAGCCCTTTTGAACTTCTGTTTGGACATCCAGTTAGGGGTCCATTGTGTTTAAGGTAGGAGGGATGGGAGTTACCTCTCAAACCACCTAAACAAGACATAGTGGACTAGGTACTTGGTCTCCGCTCCAGGATGGCTGAGTATATGAAGAAGGCAAGTAAAAACCTTGAGGCTAGCAAGAACTACAGAAAGCTTGGCATGACCAAAAGGCTGTGCTGACTGTCTACCAGCCAGGACAAAAGGTATGGGTGTTGGAGCCTGTGGCCCCAGCAGCCCTCCAGGACAAATGGAGTGGGCCCCATACCATTTTGGAGCAAAAGGGAGAGGTCACCTACCTGGTGGACCTTGGTACTCCCAGGAGCCCCCACAGGGTGCTCCATGTGAACAGGCTCAAGCTATATGTTGACAGGGCAGACATGGGCTTGCTCATGGCTACTGATGAGGGACAGGAGAAAGAGAGTGACCCACTCCCTGACCTCCTCTCACAGAACCCTGATGATGGCTCAGTAGATGATGTAGCCTTGGCAGGCAGCCTCACTGAGCAGCAACAGACTGATTGCAGGAAGGTCTCCAATCAGTACAGACATATGTTTTCCCTGACTCCTAGTCAGACCACTTGGTGTACCCATGAAGTGGACACAGGTGAAAGTCTGCCTGTTAAAAATAAGATTTACAGGGGGGCGTGGTTTGGACATCAGCGAAGATGGCGGCATGAGCCTTCGTCTCCTCCCGTGGTAATGCCAGAATCTGCATTTCCACCCATCTCCCGCAACGTTTGGTGTCATCCCTAGCAGCAATAATGTGGCGGAACTTCTGAGGCGTCCAGCGGTACCAAAATTTGGGTACTTTGACCATCGACGAGTGCAGCGGCAGTACAGCGGCAGTCTCATTGTCTCTACCCCTCTCTGGTCATCACTCGTCCCGGTCACGCGCCGTGCTCCATCGCACCTCACGGCTCTACCGACTTCAGAAGAGAGCGAGAGCGCCTCATGCTCACTGGTTCGACTCCGATTGTGTGACAGAGCAGCCTCAAGGATCTGGGGCCACACCAACCAAAAATCACAATCTTCCAGCTTTTTAAGCTATAAAGTAAGGTCGCGCGCCTGCACTCAAGATGGCGGTCATGCCCGTAATTTGTACTTGAATTAGATCTGTGCTTTCTCCCAGCACAGCAGCGCAGCAGTGGAACTCTGAATCCCCAGCGATTAGCTCACAAGGTTCATGTGCCCAAAGCTTAAGGTTATGTTATGTGACCCCCCTTAGTTTACTATAGAGCATCATGAGGCACGAAAGACTTGTGTCCCAATTGTTTTAAAATGTTTTAAAATGGCGGGTCTGTAACTGTCACGAACCTTGCACGCTCACCGCGGCTCTTTTAATGCGGGGATTACAGTTACCACAACGTCTGGGGCATATATACAGCATTGTGTTTTAATGCAAACAGGCGATAAATCTACATTTCAAGCTCACACCAGCGCAATGTGCACCGAGTGGATTGTACCCAAAATGGCGGGCATATCGGCTCGATACCACAAGTCCATCATAGTGGACATGCGCTTTAGCGCCTGAAGCAGATCTGAACAGGGCATATTTCAATCAAGTCAATTCGCAGCGTATATCTAACAGTGTCTAACAGTGTTGTTTTAATGCAAAGTAATAACGTGTATCCTTGCTTACCCTTGGGTGCCTGACCTCAAGATGGTGACCGACATGTAATGCTCATGCCTGTCTATACTGTATCTGCACTTCTAACCCAACACACTGTTTAGATCTGTTGTGAATCTTCAAGTTATTATACCTGGGGAATACCTCTCAAGTTAATGCCTTTTGTGGATCACCTAATTTGTGAATAAAATCCCACCATTCGCAGCCATATGCCTGACCTTGACATGGCACTCTAGATAATATTCTAGTGTATTCGGTGTCTCTCATTGTCAACCATCAGCTCATGCCTGACGTCAACCAGACATCCAGTCATAACCAGGCATAACCAGTCACAACTTGCAATCAGTGTTCAGTGGCTACTAAAGGCATCTGCGTCTAGTGATCGGTGTCTGGAGAGACCAGTGAATATTAATTCCTACCGGCTGTTCAAAGACAACCTGTACCTAGTGGCCAGGGACTTCCAGCTAAACCCAGTGTCTTTCAGTGATCAGTAGCAACCAGGTCCATCCTACACCTAATGATCAGCAACTGCCAGTGAATAACAGTGAATAACAGTGAATAACAGTGAGTACCAGTCTGACTACCAGTACATACCAGTGTATTCCAGTACACACCTGTATCTATCAGTTACCAACATAACAGCGAATAACAGTGAGTACCTGTCTGACTATCAGTACATACCAGTGTATTCCAGTACACACCTGTGTCTATCAGTTACCAATTTCTGCCAGTGACATTCAGTCTCAATCAGTGCCAATCAGCGTTTTTCTACTAACAAGCTTTATCCAGTGGCCACGGGTGTTGCAGTACGATACACTGAAGAAACACGGTAATTCTCCAAAAATGGCTAACAAAGAGGCCAAGAGCTTCAAGAGAATCAAAGCTGATCCACCAAACCCAGATTCTCCCATCAAAGGCAAACGCGACATCAATGCAACGATGTATACCATATTAAGTAAACTAGCAGAGGTCCATGATCTCGCCAAATCAACGAAAGAAGAAATCTCTGCAATCAGACAGGATATAAGAGACACCAACGTTAGAATGTCAGAAACAGAGAGTAGAATCAGCCAACTAGAAGATACGGAAACCAAAGTGAATAAATCCCTCAAAAACCTAACAATCACAACGTTAGTCTCTAACGAAACGTCTGTCAGGGCTCGAGGACAGAAACAGGCGAGGGAATTTAAGAATTTTTGGAATTCCTGAAGGGGAAGAAGATCCTTCAGGCTCATGCATCACTTTTTTGGAAAGCTGGTTTGCGCAAGCCACTAACATGTCTTTCAGTAAACCCCTTGAGTTTGACAGGGCCCATCGGGTCTCAACTAGAATCATGACAAACCAGAAAACTCCAAGACCAATTGTCTGTAAACCTCTCCGTTACCAGCATGTAGAAAGGATCCTTGCCTTCATGCGTAAAAATAACCATATCCTTTGGAAAAACAACATTTTTATCTCTCAAGATTACAGCAAAGAAACTGTGGACACTAGAAAAGGTTTCCTGGCACTTCGCCCAAGGCTAAGAGCTTTGAACTATCAGTTTGCCTTTGCGGGTCCAGCAAAATTCTGTGTAATGATTCAGGGCTCTCCACACTTCTTCACAGACCATCTACAACTGAAAAGATTCCTCGATGGACCAGATGATCATTTTATGGACACGGCGACCTCCGGGCCTTCTTCCATAACCTCTTAAATCTCCATTGTTTCAACGCTCTTAAATCTCCATTGTTTCAACACTCCACAACGAACGGTGCAACAACAATTTGATCTCTCTTGGCCTTCATCTGATTCCGAAGGCGTACCTCCACAAATGTTTTGCATAGCGACAATATGTACTCTTCTGGCCTCTTTTGAAGCTGCATGGCCATCACCTGATCTTCATGCAAGACACTCTAACCTAACTTGATGTATTAATGTCACAGGCCACGAGCCTGTATTTTCTATCCTCAATGTAGGTTGACAGGCGAGATGATCTCTCTTGACCTTCACATGTTCTTCATTCACGTCTCTTTAAGCTATTTTGATGCGTTAATGTGTTCTGTGTTAATGGCGTAGGCCACTGGCTTAAATCTGGCTTGAATATTCCGTCCTTATTGAATCTGGTTTGTATCCTAGGTCTTTACTGAAGGTCGTCAGTTAATTTGTCAATGTTCAGCTAGTTAGCTAGCCCTTGCTGTTCACTATTGTGCTGATTTGACAACTGTTTAGGCCCCATTAGCAATCTGATGTGAAACAGGCTATGAATATGTCTACTGACCAGGCACGGTTTGATGTCCAATTGGCCTGTTGGCCAATAGATATTGTTAGATTATTATGTTAAAATTCCACTACTTGCTCCACTTTGCATTATACTGTTAATATGCGTGAATACTTAGACCAATAGTATGTTTATGTATTGCAATAGTCCATATCACATTCTTAATCGCACTCAGTTCTCAGTCTTTGACGTTTATTATTCCTTAAGCCACAGATTGGACTCATGCGTCCAAGGCACTCATGGCTGGCTCCCATGGGAGGGAGCTTTCTTCCCTTGTCACCATGCCAGTTATCTACCTTCAGGGTTGGGTGGGAGGGTTAGGGATGAGGGTGGGTAGGACTAGGGTTTTGGATCTTGTTTTTCTTATTTTATTTCTCTATAGTTGTTTTCTTTACTCAAGTGCCTCGCCTCTTTTCTCATGTAACAATTTTCGTAGTGATAACCTTGTTCATACAGGTGATTCCTCATTGAATGGTTTGCTCTATATACGAGACATGGTTCTTCACTCAAGTGCCATGTTTTTTCACTCAAGTGTAATGTGTTGCAGTAATAACCTTGTATATACAGGTGGTACCTCAATGAATGTTAAGCACCATATACGTGACATGTTTCTTCACTCAAGTGCCATGTTCCTTTACTCAAGTGCCACGTTTTTTCTCTTAAGTCCCATGTTTTTTCTCGCAAGTCAAATGTTTTGCAGTGCTAACCTTGTATATACAGGTGGTACCTCTTCGAGTGGTAAGCTTCATATACACGACATGTACACATTGGCAGTCAATTTAACGCAACTGTGTCCACTAACTTTATCGCAAGTACAAAATGGTGTTACATCCTCTCCTCATATAGTGAGTATACTGTACAAAACCAACCCCATAGTCAGAGAATCACTGACAATGTTTATAACGCACTTATGATGTCGCAAACTTCCCCAGGTGCTATGGCCCATATGGTCCATAACAATCTCAAGATAGTCTCACTGAATGTTAAGGGCTTAAACCACCCTATCAAAAGGAGAAAGATCCTTGATTATCTTCATAAACAGAAGGGTGACGTTTTCCTTCTACAGGAAACGAAGATCAACTCCAAACAATTTAACTCACTTAGAAATAGGTTTTACAACAATGTTGCTGGACCGGATGCAATAGGTAAGAAAAACGGTGTCCTGACTTTAGTAGCCAAAAAATCGAACATAGACATGGTGACAAGCACATCTGATACTAAGGGGAGGGGGAACACAACGAAACTGGCAAAAGACAATACGGAATTTTACATTACTAATATTTATGCCCCCAATAGGGATGACACAGACTTTTGGGAAGATCTAAGCAAGCAAATTGATACAATCCCAGATACTGCTATGCACATATTAGCGGGCGACTGTAACCTGCCCATGGACCCGGCCTTAGATAGGGATTCACGCTGTCCTTTTCGTACCAACAACTCTCACAAAGCCCTTATAAATCTTTGCACACGCTTCAACTTGATAGACACTTGGAGGCTACAAAATCCCACAGGGAGGGAGTATACCTTCTATTCATCCCCACATAACTCCTATTCATGCATTGATTACCTACTTATTTCAGGTAACGCCATAGCCAGGATCGAACAAACTTCGATCGAACCAAGGGTGATCTCAGACCACTCATGTATTAGCTTGTCTATAACTGACCCGAAGCCTTTTAAAAAACAACCTCTTTGGAAACTCAATAATGAAGTCTTAGAAAAAGAGTCACATAGACAAATCATTGAAAGAGTGGTACAGAATTACCTTATGGTTAATAAAAAGGGAGACACCTCGGACCTCACAAGATGGGAGGCATTAAAAAGCACCATCAGAGGAGAGATCATTAAAATTAGAACTGCCATGAACAGGGACTCCAATAACAATCTTGAAAAGATAGAAAAAGAGATTGCTATACTAGAAGAAAAACATGTAATTTCCAGAGATACCTCGGTCTTGAACGAAATAGTAAAAAAGAAATAAGCGTATAATAAAATAGTAAGTGACAGAGCAGGGATATGGATAAACAAACAAAAAAGCATCAAGCTTTGTGAATCCAACAAGGCAGGGAAGAGCTTAGCATCATACTTAAAGTTCAAACTGTAGAAGAACACAATTAAAAACCTAATAGACCAAAAAGGTTTAGCTCACTCTGACCCTGATAAAATTGCAGAAATTTTTGAGAACTTCTATAGTACTCTGTATAGTAAGAACCAGGATCTGGACAGTACAAAAATTCAGGACTATCTAAACACATGCACACTACCTGCCCTCTCAGAACAAGGGAAAACTGAAATTAACAGCCCAATTACCGCTTCAGAAATCGAACACACGATAAAGGCCCTCAAAGTTGGGAAGGCTCCGGGCCCTGATGGGTTTAATGCTAAATTTTACAAGTGCTTCTCCTCGTCACTGATTCTCCCACTTCTAAACTTGTTCAACGAATTTAGTGACTCTGGTCAGATTAATGGGACACCAGCAGAAGCTATCATAGCAGTAATTCCCAAAGAAGGGAAGGACCCAACACTCCCTAAGAACTATAGGCCGATATCTCTAATTAATTTAGACTGCAAAATTTATGCCATGATCCTTGCTAAGCGCCTCCAAAAATTCTTACCCAAACTCATCTACCCTTCACAAGCTGGTTTTTTAAAAAACAGACTATCTAGTGATAATACTCGTATTCTAGCACATGTCCTTGAGAAAGCCAAACTTACTGACTCACCAACATTTGCTATCACGTTGGATGCCGAAAAGGCTTTCGGCAAAGTTGATTGGGCCTACTTGAAAGCAACACTTGATAAATTTAATTTGGGTGAGAACTTTACGTGTATGCTAATGGCACTATACTTTAACCCCTCGTCCAGGGTCAGAGCAGGAGGGTGCCTCTCATCTTCCTTTAAATTAGAACAGGGGACAAGGCAAGGCTGTCCTCTTTCCCCCTTTCTATTCCTCCTTGCAATTGAACCTTTCCTCTATCAACTTAGGAACAATAAACAGATCACAGGGATACGTTTCAAAAACTGCACGGTCAAAATAACTGCTTATGCAGATGACGTGTTAGTTGTTTCCGAGAATGCGGAAGCTGCTATCCCTGCACTTATGTCCTCAATAGAAGAATTTGCTGCAGTATCTGGTTATAAGTTGAATAAGGACAAGACTGAAGTAAAAATCCTGAACAACCTTGGCGGGAAAGAAATTATTGGTAACTCGGGTCTCTTATGGCAACCTAACTGCTTCAAATACCTAGGCATAGACTTCACGAGAGATCTGATCACCATCCTTCAGACCAATGAAAATGCTCTTTTCAAGAAAATCTCTTCATTGTTAGATGGTTGGTCACCTAAATTTTTATCTTGGTGGGGAAGAGCTGAGAATTAAAAATGATGATTACTCCTCTTGTTAACTATCTAGCCAGCATGCTACCAATGACACTCTCCAAGGACTTCCTGAGTAGGATCTATAAGCTTTTTAACAAGTTCCTTTGGCAAGGTAAGAGACCCAGAATATCCATGAAAAAACTTCAATTGCCCAAATAAAAAGGTGGTCTGGGCCTTCCGAACTTTAGGAACTATCAAGCCGCGTATTTATGTAAACAGGGATCTAACTGGCTACTCCCCCAGGAGGACTACACCCCAGTCTGGCTGGACATAGAAAGATCAATCATCAACGATATGCCTTTGCCTGCTCTCCTCACTATGGATATATCCTCCATGCCCCATTCAAAATATATTTTTCTTAACACTAAAAGAGCCCTACTACGACTGTAACACTTCTCCGCACTAAAAATTAACAAATCCAACTTGACCTCTCTCTGGCGCAACCCGAACCTAACGGTTGATGGAAGGATGCTCCATTGGGAACAATGGTCTAAAAACTGCATAAATCTAGTCAAAGACCTTTTTACAGGGACCCTCCCCCTACCTTTCTCCGTGCTTCAGTCTCCACATGGGCTAAACCCGATAGATTTTTATAAATTCCTAAAACTAAAATCACTCCTCACGATGCGCCCTATTAAACCTTCCGATCTTTCGATACTCTCAAAGATGCTATAGCTACAAAAGTCAGGACACACCGTCTCTAAAATATACAAACTCCTATCCCCTAAGTCTCGCAAATCTCACAGGAAGTGTGAAGTAAAATGGGAATCTGAGCCTAACTCTAGCAATATCCCATTCGACTGGGAGAGGATACATATCACCCCTTCTCGAATAAAATCTCTCCAATATTATTGCAAACCAAGCTTATGTTAATAAATAGGACATATTGGACCCCGAGAGGATCTTTAAACTTAATCTCAGCGAAAGCCCTACATGCTGGAATTGTAAATCTCACGTTGGTAACCTTGCTCACATGCTCTTCCATTGCCCTATCATACAAACATATTGGGATAAGATCTACGAATGTATAAGCAATACTTTCAACATAGTCCCTCCAAGGGAATTTTCCTATATCCTACTAGGTGCTCTGGACCCAAAGATCACAGATGTGAATGACCGATACTTGTTAGATCTTATGCTCACTTTAGCCTGTAAAATTGTACTGAATAAGTGGAAAAACTCCAATGAAGTCTCCTTTAGGATGTGGCAAGAATGGTTATCCTTCCTTAGAAGAGCTGACAACGTCGCACTTCACGCTTCTCCCTGGCGTAAATCACACAGGAAGCTATGGAAGTCCCTTGACGCCTTTTCCTTCTCATACGATCCTCCGTTAAAATCGACTCAAATCCCCCATAATGTAATGCTTATAGAACGCTATATCAGCTGTGATACACCTGTACTGTATTGTATTTTCTACTATTATAATGTTGAAAACTGTACTTGCTTGATACTCCTGTACTGTATTGTATTTTCTACTATTACTCGTGTGAAACTGTGCTTGATTGACCACTTGTATGTCACTACAGCTATACTGCGTCTCCCATGGTAAGGCACTTGAGTAACTTGTTGTTTTCTATTTACTTTGTATTTCTTATGATTTGACTGTACTCTATCATGTTTGCCCTTGGCTATCATCTTATTATTGTGTTTATCATTATCATTGTGTTTATTATTTATTTGTTTATTTCTTGAAAATTCAATAAAAATGATTTGAAATAAAAAAAATAAAAAAAAGATTTACAGGCAACCTGACCATGTCAGGGACTGCATCAGGACTGAGGTCCAAAAGATGTTGGATTTGGGAGTCATTGAACCCTCAGATAGCCGTTGGGCTAGTCCAGTAGTCCTGGAACCCAAACCTCATACCCAGGGTGATAACAATTTTTAAACAAAACACAAAGGTGCACCACTTAACAGTCAGAAGAAAATATATAACAGTCCATATCCATAAGGTAATTCTTTTTAGACTCTTCTTTTATTTATATTAATCTTGTTTAAAACACAGCCGACGCATTTCGTCCAATAAAGATGGTTGCTTAACCTAGTCTCTCCTCTATGTGCTGTTATGGCACAAATCTTTCTTGTATTAACTTGGTGAATGAATACCAGGGTGGCTTATTATGCCAGATGTACTTGTATCTGACAGAACTTTGAATTTTTTGGAGATATAATTGTGGGATTTCACTTTATGTCTTCTCTCAAACCTCTAAGAGTTACGCGCTTCTGTAGCTTCTATTTTTCAGCTTCTATTCTTTCTTCTTCTTTTTCTCTCTTCTTTTTTCTTGAATGAATAAACATAATTTTATATATATGAAATGATATACTCCTTGAAGAGTGTTTTTATAAATAGATGTGGAGTAAAATGGATTTGCAGAATAGGGTGTTATTCTAAGTGTTATGTATTATTGATGTAGTGAGTATGTGGTCAGTCACTGTGATATAAGTTATGTACATAGTAGTTTCTGTCTCAATGTTTATATATGTTTGTAATTTGTAAATATAATGTATTGTTTATGTGAATGTTTTACATATATTTATGGTTTGTATATATGTTTGTTACAGCCCTGAAGAAGTCCTTTATTGGACGAAACGCGTCGGCTGTGTTTTAAACAAGATTAATATAAATAAAAGAAGAGTCTAAAAGAATTACCTTATGGATATGGACTGTTATATATTTTCTTCTGACTGTTAAGTGGTGCACCTTTGTGTTTTGTTTAAAAATTGTTATAATCCTGTATTGGATTGCACCGTGGCAGTGGGTGCATTAACAGTGTGCACACATGAGTGATGGGGGATTTCCATTTTAGAAATAATAACTAGGGATAACGGGTCAGGTGCTTGGTCTCTACAGGGTACACTGCCAACAGTTTGTTTTACTTGTAAATTACTCCCTGTGTATGCACTGACTTGACCTACTAATTGTAGTTCTTACTACTAATTATAATAGACATGCCTAACTTCAAGGATAGACGACAGGAACTAGCACAGGACCTTTTTTCATCAAGACAGACCACGGGAAGTACACCAAGTAGTGTTGCCAGGACAGAGGGTTTAAAAACCAAGTTTCAGAAGTTAGAAAAATTAAAAAAACAAGAAATGTCTAGGTGGTGGGACGGCACCACCTTGGCTAAATATATGGAGAATGATAAGATCCCACGGGGTCTTAGAATTTTAATTTTTCCTACATTTGAGGACCTAGATCCTGATTCATCGAAGGACTGGGAGGTAAATCTCCATGACGCATCATTTAATATGATGCGTATACTAATCAAAAACGCAGAGAAGAAAGGATGTAAGCTGCAGTCTGAAATAGAAGAACTTGAGAAAGAGATTGCAGCTTCAGACCTAAAGGATACAATTAAGAAGAACTATGATATTCTAGAGAAAATACTAGACGAATATCAATTATATCTGAGGGACAAAAAAGTTAAAAAAAATTAAGAGAGATGACAAGGACTACAGGGATGGGACGATATATACTTTCTCTCACAGATATGATAACCTTAAAGTGACAGGAGATGGAAAGAGACAAAGAGAAGAAACGTCCAAATTAGCTTCGATGGATAGCACTAGCTCTCTCTCATCTGTGGCCAGTTTGGCCAATACTGATGAAATATCAGGTGCATCTGATATAGAAAATCGATTCACTTTTTTAGTGGAAATGGAACGGTTAAGGCTAGGTGTAAAAACGACAAGGAAAGATCAAAAACAAGAAGGGGGGGAGATGGCAGAAACGCAGGCAGAAACAAGAGAGTGCGGAACGATACAATTGCCATGTCCACCAGGTCCAAGACAACTTAGAAGAGGCGACAGTTGAGGGAGGAGTGGGAGGGTTGACCCAAGAACTTGTGATTGTTAACCTCTCCTCTAGAATTCTGTCTGAAATCGATATATCTGTACTGAGTAGAGGGTTGGGGTTTTGCCCCACCCAATTTGGAAATGACACAGATATTTTTGTTGATTTGTATAAATTCACTAGAATATTAAAATTGAAAGATCACTTTATTCGGAATCCTGTTGTATGTACTAAAAATATGGGGGATTATGTACCACCGACCCATACTGTTTCAGATTTGCATACTTTACAGTTGATGATGTCATTGCAGGATGAAACACCGATGAAGAGTACAGATACATGATGGTTGGCGAACCCTCATTTCCTTGCATATATGTGCTCCCCAAAATACATAAGGGGGGCCAATTTCCACCTGGTCGCCCCATCATTTCGGGGGTTAATTCCCCCACAGAGAAGCTGTCTGAATATGTAGATCAATACCTACAACCTCTAGTATGCAATCTACCGGCGTACATCAAAGACAGCAAAGATATCTTAAATAAATTTGACGGTTTTGTATGGTCTGAAAATCTTCTCTTTGTCACGATGGACGTGGCCAGTCTATATACATGCATTAGGAAAGAATTTGGGGTGAAAGCCCTGGAATTCTTCCTAGGATTAAGAACTGCAGACCACTATAAGCATAACGAAGTGTTATTAGAAATTACAGATATCATCTTGTCCAAGAATTTCTTTCTACATGATGCACAATGGTACCACCAAATACAGGGCACGGCGATGGGCTCCAGGTTTGCTCCTGCTTATGCCGGACTCTTTATGGGCTGGTATGAGCGGGAGCATGCCTGGGGATGCCGTGCTGCTAAGTGGATCGACCATATTATATTCTGGGGCAGGTACATCGACGATGTGATTATGCTCTGGGATGGACCTGTCTCAGATTTGCTGGAGTACCATTCTTTTCTTAATGAAAACCCCTTTAATGTACAACGTACCATTGCCTTCAGTAGAGAACAAATTGATTTTTTGGATATTACTTTCTTTGTTCGAGACAACTGTATCCAAAGCTCTTTGCATCGAAAAAGTACAGCATGCAATAGCATCCTACACTCAGGTAGTGCACACCCCGACATATAATAAACAACATTCCATACGGAGAGATGATACGTATGAGGAGGAATTGTAGTACGGAGGAGACCTTTGTTGAAAATATCAAACAGACTAAAAAGCGGTTCTTGGCACGTGGCTATCCCCTTGGCAAATTAGAGGAGGCAGAGAATAGAATCTCTAGATTATCTAGAGATAGTACTTTGAAATCAAAGGATTCAGTTAAAACCAAAAAGGCCCCAGTTTCTTTCTGTACTCAATTCAACAATCAAAGTGACAGGGTCTACAATGTATTACGTAAACATTGACATCTACTCAGCAATGTACCCAGCCAAAAAGATACGTTAGTCCCCAGACCCAAAATGACATATAGGAGGGGGAAGAATCTGAGAGATCTATTGTGCCCTAGCTACATTACTACGCCAAGGATGGTTACTTGGTTACCACATACAATTAAAGGCTTTCACACTTGCAAAAATTGTAACATCTGTGCATTTGGGAAAGATAAAACAAAAACGTTTGACTTTAATAACAACCGAGTTTTTTATATTAATTATCTAATTAATTGCAATACGAAGTATGTAACATATGTCCTGGGCTGCCCATGTAATAAGATCTACGTGGGCAGTACCATAAGACCATTAAAAATGAGAATTCAGGAGCACCTTCGTGCGATACGTAACTGTGATCATAAATATCCTATGACTTTCCATATGCAAGAAAACCACTCTACAGATAATAAAGTATGGTTCATAGGTATTGATCACATACCGGCCAACCCGAGAGGGGGGGATAGGGAACTATCCCTAAGGAAAAACGAAGCCGGCTGGATATGCAAACTCCGTAGTATTGAATTTGGGCATAATAGTGATGATGAAATGCATTACTTCCTCTGAAAAGGGGAGGATTTCCAACTGGTTATGATGACGAGACTCAGATTGCATGCCACACATATTCAGGGATTTATAATTATGCATATAATGACGTATTCGTCAATGTGACACCTTGGGGTTTAACTGGGGGCATACTTGTTTGTGAAATTGACAATTGTCAATAAAACAGAAAGAGTGTCCAACATATCTGTAAATGTATTATTGGAGTGTGTTCCCTTCCTATTTTTTTCCCCCTCCAATGAATACGATGGGTGTGCAACATTGTATTTGCCAATCAGATATTTTACATACTGGACTAGGGGTTTACTGGATGCGTGATGGATATCTGCTTTTAATAAAATGATAAAGAGTTTTTTAGTTATATAACTGTCTATTTTTGTTTTGATTCTTTTCTGTTACGTCCCTCCCATTCTCTTCTTCCTTCTTCTTTTTTTGGTTTAGTTTAACTGGGATGGATTTGACATATCGTGTCCCTATCGTGGCTATCGTGGAACTATATAATGTATTATTTGTTCTTTTTAGCTTACCTGGCATTTGGTTATACATCAAGTTAGATATACAAGTGTGCCGTTTTCAGCGTGCCGAAGACTTACACAATCAGCTGTTTTTTTAGGGGATTCTTGGTTCTATTTTTCATTTGGATATGTGAGGCTAATCGGGCGCATCTTTCCCATTTCAATATGGCGACCATTATCATTATTACGTTGAGAACATTAGATTGGATTAAGTGATGGGTTGGTTTTAGACCAACATATACCCGATCTTATAATTGCTAACAAGGGCCAATATTGAGTTAGGAATATGAGGACTAATATTGGATACATTAATTGATTCTGTACATATGAGTTATATACATATGACGCTTCACTTGAGACTCAAACGGAGTTATATATTATTAACTTCTTGTGTTATAATATGGTCCCATAATGGTTTAAAAGTTTGGAGCGATACCATACATTATAGCTCGCACAATTGCTAGAGTTTATTATTCCAAGATGGACCTCCGTTTTTCATTAGCCTTCGATTACCATTCTAAGATGGCCGCCGCATCAGACGCCATCTGACGCCACGTCTTGAGTTAATTATATATTGGTCTTAGCGGTACGTTTTTTTATTTTTTTAGCGGGCCATGTAATTAATTGTATCATACTATAGCCCCGTAATGGTTTAAAAGTTTGGAGTGATACCATACATTATCTCTCGCATATTTGCCAGAGTATATTATTTTTAAGTGGACCTCTGTTCCCTATCAGTCTTTGACTACCATTCTAAGATGGCCGCCGCATCAGACGCCATCTGACGCTGCCTTTTGAGTTGAGTATACATTGGTCTCAGCTGTACCATATTGGGGGTTTTTAGCGGGCTATTTAAACGAGGTGGTGCATGGGTATTTTCCGTGACCGTCCTCGCTCCACAGGAAGAGCTTTTTGGATTTGATCGTAGTCATATTGAGGTAAGGAGGGACTTTGCTCGAGTGACTTCACTGTAGCAATATTGGGAGTTAGGTTTATGACCCGTAGATCTCTATATATTTTATGTTGGTTATGGCATTAATATATAGAATTTTATGTATGCCATGTTTGTGTGTTTTATGGAGGGTAGAGGTTTAACATCTTTATCTTGGATTTCCGCCTCCCTTGCGCCCCCCCCCCCTTCCCCCCCTCCCGTATCAAACCCAAATCACAAACTGGGTATATTTTGATGGGGGTACCCCCCCTTTTATTAATTATGTGATAGGGGTAGCGTTAAGGATAGAACCCCTGAAGCTTGGATGTGAGCTATGCTCGCATAGTATATTGGATGGGAATATAGTTATTATGATTGTCCAAGATTTTATAATATACGATTCTTAATTACTTGACAGGCTGATCAGGTATTTGTCCTGTGACTTCAAGCCCACCAGATTTGGGCGTGGCCACTGATAAGGTCTAAAAAGGTGTTATCAGACCTTGGACTTTCTACAATGTTTATAGAGAAGTACTCTTCATCGTGATATTTAGTAAGTTATTTTTTACTTGTATGGGGCATAGTTAAAGGGTCAACCTCTGTGAGATTATATGGTCATAGCTGTGTGCTTTTTTTCTTTTCTTGTCACAGTTTTTACTGGAAAAAGTTTGTGTTATCTTGATCTACAAATCTACTTATTGTGGATACCCCGACGTTGATTCTAGTTTGGAGTGTCCGGTTTCTCATTTTTATGGTGGGTACCTTCTATGACAGATGGTTGCTTAACCTAGTCTCTCCTCTATGTGCTGTTATGGCACAAATCTTTCTTGTATTAACTTGGTGAATGAATACCAGGGTGGCTTATTATGCCAGATGTACTTGTATCTGACAGAACTTTGAATTTTTTGGAGATATAATTGTGGGATTTCACTTTATGTCTTCTCTCGAACCTCTAAGAGTTACGCGCTTCTGTAGCTTCTATTTTTCAGCTTCTATTCTTTCTTCTTCTTTTTCTCTCTTCTTTTTTCTTGGATGAATAAACATAATTTTATATATATGAAATGATATACTCCTTGAAGAGTGTTTTTATAAATAGATGTGGAGTAAAATGGATTTGCAGAATAGGGTGTTATTCTAAGTGTTATGTATTATTGATGTAGTGAGTATGTGGTCAGTCACTGTGATATAAGTTATGTACATAGTAGTTTCTGTCTCAATGTTTATATATGTTTGTAATTTGTAAATATAATGTATTGTTTATGTGAATGTTTTACATATATTTATGGTTTGTATATATGTTTGTTACAGCCCTGAAGAAGTCCTTTATTGGACGAAACGCGTCGGCTGTGTTTTAAACAAGATTAATATAAATAAAAGAAGAGTCTAAAAAGAATTACCTTATGGATATGGACTGTTATATATTTTCTTCTGACTGTTAAGTGGTGCACCTTTGTGTTTTTTTTTTAAATTGTTATAATCCTGTATTGGATTGCACTGTGGCAGTGGGTGCATTAACAGTGTGCACACATGAGTGATGGGGGATTTCCATTTTAGAAATAACAACTAGGGATAACGGGTCAGGTGCTTGGTCTCTACAGGGTACACTGCCAACAGTTTGTTTAACTCATACCCAGGGTGGTAAAAGAGAAATGAGGTTTTGTGTAGACTACAGGGGGATCAATGCAGTCACTAGGACTGATGCTCACCCTATTCCTAGCAGTATCAGACTACAGGAGGTAGCCCATATACACTATAGAGACTAGGGCAATCATCTATAACATACAACAATGTCTCAATGGGTGTTAATTGAAGGTCAATTATACGTAGCACAATTAGTTGTTGGGAATGGAATCAAAAGGGGAGAAAACGAGGGAAACAAATTTATTTTTGAAACATAAATTGTATTTGAGTGAATATACATATTTGACATATAAAGCTTCATATAATCAAACGTATGAGAGGGTGACACTGCGTTACATTGAATGACATGTAACCTGTGGGATACCATGCACAAGTGCTCGTGAAGGATTGTGACGGCGCAAATGACACATGAGGAAGTATGTACAGCGGTAGGGAGGGGCGCGACAAGGAATAAGTGAAAGTAAAACTTACATAGTTAGGATAACCGAAAAATAAATGGTAATGAGTACAAAATTAATCAAGTGGGGTATCCTTGAGGGGAGCGCCGAGAATTTCGCTGTAAAAATCGACGAGTTTCGGCCTGTAGAGGTATTTAGGCCATCATCAGGACCAGGTTACTGTTACTTATATGGCAGTGCTGGGGATAAAAGGATATATATATGTTACAGACAGGGCTGAAAAAACCCCCTTCAAACCTCGTTCCATCTTCTACCCTAGTCTTCCGCACGATAATGTAGACACATTCCATGAGGTCGTTATCAAGGCTCTTACGGAACATAAACACGCTAGATCTACAAAAGAATTTGTGTCAGGTAATTTGACAAAGAAACAAAGATTTATTATTTTATCACTGGCCAATGACAAAGACATCATCATTCGCCCGGCCGACAAGGGGGGGAATATTGTACTACTCAGCAAAACAATGTACATTGCAGAAGCCAATAGACAGCTGACCAACAGCAGATTCTATCAAAAAACTGACACCAAAACATACAATAGCAGCATTGTAACCACCTGGAAGAAACTGTCCGAATGGCAGCAAGAGGGCATAATAACATGGGAAGAATACTTATTTATGAAAAAGGATTATCCCAAACTTCCCATTATTTATTTTCTCCCCAAGGTACACAAAAACCCTTTAGTGCCCCCCGGGAGGCCTATAGTTTCATCTTTGGGGAGTGTCTCTGAAAACATCTCGAAGTATGTCGATTACTTTTTACAGAACTATGTCACCACACTCCCTTCATATGTCAAGGACATGAAAGATTTCTTATGTAAAATTGATGGCATACAATGGACAACTAACTATACATTCATCACCATGGATGTCTCAAGGCTTTACACCATTATTGATCATGACCAAGGCATCCGTGCATGTACCCACTATCTAAACGAGAGAAATATCATGTATTTAGAGCACACCAAAATGCTGATTGATATGATGTATCTATGTTTACAAAACAATATCTTTATCTTCAATGGGGAATTGTTTAGACAAAAACTGGGGACTGCGATGGGTACGTGTTTTGCCCCCAGTTTTGCGGGCCTCTTCCTGGGCCTATGGGAAGAAGAGATCAGGAATGACATCTGCCTATCTCAGTATTTAAAAAAAGTTAAAACTTGGTTGCGTTACATCGATGACCTTTTCCTGATATGGGAGGGTAGTGAAGAAGAAGCAAATGAGTTCATTCTGAAACTGAACACCAATATATACAATATAGTATTGACACAAAACATAAACAGAGAGGAAATAGAATTTCTGGACGTCAAAGTAAAAGCAGTCAATAATACCCTTGAAACCAGACTGTTCCGTAAAGAAACAGCTGGTAACAGTATTCTTCACGCTCTCAGTCACCACCCAGATGCACTGAAATGGAGCATTCCATATGGGGAGTTACTGAGAGCGAGAAGAAATTGTAGTACTGAAGAAAACTACCGGGCAGAAGAACAAACCATAATCAAACGTTTCAGAGAACGTGGCTACCCTGAGTGGGTATTAAACAGAGCTGTCTCTAAATTAAAAAACATTGACAGACAAAGCACTCTGAAAGTCAAGGAAAGGAACACAGACCCTCATGAGACACGGGTCATTCTCACATACAATAACAGTTCACGCAAAATACAAAAAATTCTTAATGAGAATTGGAAAATTTTGAAAAGCGATCACATAGTCGGTCCTACCATTAGTGATAGACCTAAAATTACATATCGCAAAAGCCGCAGTCTTAGGGACATGCTTATGCAGGGGGATATCACAGACCGACACAACATATCTATGCACAACCTTAGAGGTTTCTATCCTTGTGGACACTGCAAGGCATGCAGGGCAAGTTATATGGTTAAGGAATTCAGCATACCACATTCTGAAAAGAAAAAAGTTATCTCCCAATTTCTGACATGCAGTACGACATATGTCATTTATATTCTAACTTGCCCATGCCAGAAACGTTATGTAGGGAGCACTACACACATGGCTAAGAAAAGGATCCTCGAACATCTTAGGGCCATAAACAACAAAGACCCTCATTACCCGGTTGCAAAACATTTTGCAGAGTATCACCTCTCTAACAGCTCGCTTCTTAGTTACTTTGTGATTGAACAGGTACCAGGAAGTCCGAGAGGGGGAAATAGGGAACTCAGACTCAGGAAAAAGGAATCCAAATGGATCCTAGAGCTCGAGACATGATACCCGAATGGACATAATTTAGATGAGGAATTAGCCACACATCTAATTGAAGAATAACTGATCTCCAGTATATATGCCTGTATTTTCTGTTTTTCCCTTGGACGTTATGCAGAAATCCATGATGCTTGATTTACAGATGTAACTATTTACATGTATATATCACTGTTTTATATAGTTGCATTCTTGTTAAGTAAGTCACAGTCTAAACTTTTAATGTTTTATCTGATATTTCTTTCTCATTTTTTCACAGGAGGAAAGGAAGGGGCCCACCGAACACTTGCGGGCATCCCACGGGCCACCTACCCTTTTCTTCACCTCTACGCAGAGTGCACCACTTATGTATAGATAAGATTTTTCCCTTTGTTCTCTTTTTATTATTCACATATAGACACTGCTATAGTTTTTTGTCTCTGGACAGTATTGGGTAGTCATGAGTAAGAGCCACTTGGCGCTGGTATAAATACAACGGTTATATAAGGCACTTAGAAGTATGTCTTTCCTTGAGCTTATACTGCCACTGGGCGCAAGTATGGAAGTACGCACTGCTAGTTAGATGGGGAGACTCCTATACCAGCAACCAGTTGTATCTTTGCTCCACCCACTTTGTCATCACTGATAGTTGCCACTAGCTTAGCAGTGCCAATAACCGTCTGACCTACACTGCAATGTATAATTCTTAGCCTTACCCTGGCTACCGTGTTTTAGCATACTCCTTTAAACCGGTACAGATACATTTATTCACAACCTTGGGGATACCTAGATGGCCGCCACTTACTATGACGAGTATCGTCATAAGATGTGAGGTCCCATGCCTTATCAGCTTTGCACAGCTTTGTTTGCGCAAAATGTAGTCAATTATACAGCTGCATTGAATATGTGTATATTACAATATTATTAAGGTTTCTTTCTGGGCTTTACAATGTTCTGTATATTATACCTTTAATAATACAGCAGCACTATATTTAAATGTGGTAATGTGAAAATAACAACATTATGTTTGTCATAGGAACATGTGCATAGAATTTTACTTTATATTACATGTTTACCTAGGCATTCTAAGATGGCCGCCTATTTTCTAATTTTCTAAGTCATTCCGCATTGTGTAGTCCTTTCTCGATTACCTGTACTGAGACTATGTAATCACTTCACTGACACTTGGTTCCTTGTGTGATCAAGGAAGTTTGCTTCCGAAACGCGTAACCTTGTACCTAGAATAAACTTTCCTTTTACGGGACTCTGAGAGCGTGTGTTATTGCTGATAGAAGGATTAAATTACGCCGGTTTTGCTCCACCGGCTGTCATCGCGCCACCGGACCACGGGCGGAGCTCCCAGGAGGGGCGCCTGTTTTGAGAAAAAATAATATATATATATATATATATATATATATATATATTTATATATATATACATATATATATATACATGTGATCACTTCATGGTGGACCAAGAAGAAGAAAGGGGAAAGTATAAGAATTCATTAAGATTGAGCCCAAGTAGTAGTGGGGGACTGGGAAGGGGTAGGACACGGCAGACAATTACCGCATGACTAGGCTCAGAGAAAAGGATTGTGCGAAAAAGCACTAGTCACAAGGTGGGGAGACGACTTACGCGAGAGGGTGCACTGTCAAAAATCCAGGTGGGGCAAGGTCCCAAGGCAATTAGGATAGGACCTGCGGAGGTTCTGTCTAAGGGGAGAAAGGAAGAAATGAGCGGAGATCGACCATCGCCATAGGCAGAGAATAAGATGGATATGTGGGCAGGAACAATTTCCAGAACTTACTGGAAGGGATGTAATTGGGGGTCCCAAGGGGTCCAGCAAGAAATAGCGGTAATCGCTCACAGTCGCGAGAAACCAGAAGCTGCTGGTCAGGTTACCTAGAAAGCAAGCGAGTGAGCCTGATAAGTAGGAGGTATACTGAAAAAGGGGGAGTGACCACAGGGTGGACGGGTGTTGTACCCTGCGTTGGGAATTGGGTGATGTCAAGGTCAACCCCTGGAGCGGGGGCGGGGGACGGGGCTCCTTGAGGGAGGCACATGCTGGGGCCAACGTGGTTCTGAGAGGGAAGCGGTAGAGGAGGCTGCGGTAGTTTACCCCCAGTGTGGCAGACCAGGACAAGCCATGCACGGGGTAACGTGTGCTGAACTCCGTCAGGTTGGAGGGGGAACACAGACACGGGGCAGGGGGCCATCGGGCTACGGGAATATAGTGGGGCAGGGAACCGAGTGGCATTTAGTTAGGACCCCCGTCGAGGTAAACAAGAGGCTGAGGTAGCTGGACTGCGTAGGGGTAGAGTTGGAAAGGCAAACATGAGGCGGGAACCTGCCGGGATGCTGGGTACTGGGCGTGTAGCTCTCATGCAGCGGTGGAAGAAGGAAGTCCAGCCGTTAGGACGGAAAGTGCTCGTGGACGGTGGCGGGCTAAACTTACTTGTGAAAGTCAGCTCGGAT
Source organism: Calotriton arnoldi (assembly GCA_963921515.1). Classification (NCBI taxonomy): domain Eukaryota; kingdom Metazoa; phylum Chordata; class Amphibia; order Caudata; family Salamandridae; genus Calotriton; species Calotriton arnoldi. The sequence continues at coordinate 318,150 of CAWUFW010005781.1, forward strand.
CATGGCGAGGCGCATCACGGGGCCGGCAGGAGTCAGGCTTGCACTTGGCTAAATGCGCAAGTGGGTCACGTGATGCGCTCAGGTCGAGAGAAAACTAGAGCGCGCGCAGGCAAGTTGGCAGACGTGAAGGACAGAGAAAAAAAGACTACGGGTGTCCGCATTAGGAATTGCGAGTAAAACAAAGATATTCATACATAACTTTTGAAGGTATATACACGCAATAATCATCAGTGCAATTTCTAACAAATTAAACATGTAGTTAATACAATATTGGTTGAAACCATGAAATAATAGGTAGGAGTGTCAAAGGACCCACTGGAAGGGGTATATTACATGGTGGAATGATAGGCTTCAAATGAGGGAAACAATTTAACATGGGTTCTATAGTTAAAAAGCATACTGTTATGGGATGGTCTACAAAAAGTAGAGGATGCAGGAGTACATGTTGGTAAGGATAAATCAAGCAAATATGCTTTATGAATAAAGCAATTTAAAATGATTTAAAAAAAGGAATAATTAACACAGGACAGCAAGGTGTAGTAGGTGCATTAGAATGTGAACTTTCTGTGATGGGTGAAAAATAAAAGACATATGTATAGGGAGAACACAAGGGTAGGTCTACTCTGTGTTATCATGGATAGCAAGGAGGATGCGAGATACGGATGACTCATGTAAGTGTAGTGTTCCATTCATCCAAGGTGTTCAGGCCGTGTTCAATGGTATTGCAGCGTGCTATCCAGCGGCATTCACACCTGTTCAGGAGTCTCTGAATATCCCTGCCTCTGGCAGGTAAGGTGGGTTGGTCAATAACCATCCAGGTGAAGTCCGTTTCTTTGTGATTGTGTTCCTGGAAGTGTGTGACAAGGAGTACTGTCATCACACCACATCTTATACGGCTTCGATGTTGGATGATTCTGTCCTTGATCATTTGTGTAGTTTGACGAACGTATAGAAGATTACAAGGGCAGCGTATTGTGTAGATTGTATAGATATATCTTACTATACTTGCTTTTAATGCAGTTAAATAACTGTAGGTGGATATTAGAAACCTCCAGCATCAGGTTAACACTGTTAGCCTTTGACAAGCAGAATCCCAAAATGTATAGAATAAACTGATTTTTGCTGATGTAGTCCCAATTCCGGCTATATATTCATTAAGATAATGATGTGGTGCTACATCTTGTTTCAGCCACTCCCTCAGTTTCGAATGGGACAATCCCGTGGGAGTTATATCTATATTTAGCAATTCAAATTTAAATATAAAATTACTCCATGATGAGACCATATGTTTTCATCTTCTTTATTCATTCATAGACGCCTATACACTCCTGTGGGCAAGCATCTTCAAATCCGACTATAGGATAACCAGACTGGCATTAAAAATTGTAAGTTGTTTTGATGTCCTTCAATAAATAGTTAAACATAGTATAATATGTGTGCGATCTTTGCCTAGGATAAATGGTAGCCATCTTAAATTCCGTGACTATATTATGTATTAAGGCGTAATTATTATATCTCGCGCCCTAAAAATCGACACTACTGAAAGTAAGACCAGATAGGTACAGTAATATCAGAACCCTTTTTTCCTTAGTTATTATTTTTCCGCCAGTAAAAATAATAAGATTCATTGTTCCCCTTTTTTAAATATTAATTGAAGATTCAGAATCTTGATTTTGAGAAGCCTTTAATGAATGACATGATTTATAGAAAGAAAACCTCGTATTTGATTTATTCTTTTTATTTTCAGCATATTGTTCGACACTTTTGGTTGATTTTTTTTTTTAAAAGTCTAAATTTATCAAGACATCATAGTTCTTCTCATGTTGAAGTAAGTGACAATCAGTTTTGTCTCACTCACTTTCTAATCTGTTTCTCACTGGGCGTGATCTGAGGTTGCAATAGCTTTATTCTGACTTCAGCATCCCACTTGCTTTTAAACTTCTTCTTTTTTTAAACAAACACACTTCTTTTCTGCACGGGTGAAATTCCAAAAATATGTTGTGTTGAAGAGTATACGGTAATTGTCATTTCTTCCGTATCTTTTAGGGGTCAACCATTATTCACTATAGTCCTGAAGATGGTCTAATGGACAAATGCCACAATAGACTGAAACGTCGACAATTGCACCTTTTTCTTGATTGCTCTGTAAACAACTAAAGGAAAGGTGTTTACAATTGTTACTAGGAAGTACATTTATGTGTTTAGAACGAAAACTTCTGGTTTCATTGTTTTATTTAATGATTTTGTACCTTTATAAAACCTTTTGTACTACTATAAAACTCTTTTTTGAACATATACACCCGTGTTTCTAATATGTTTGTAAGATTTCTTCCTATAAGAGATTGATTCATATGTGAATAACTCAAATTATCTTGAAACATATTCATTTACAAGCAAATCGAGATAGCTTGCCAATTATATGAATTTATTCAAAAATCTTTTGATCTAAATATATCCCTTGTATGCACTTTTACCCGCTAATATTATTTGTCCAAGCCGTCAAGGGTACATTGGGTTCCCCATTGTTGTTGATGTATCTTCCTTCAGGGCAGCGTACAACCGGGAAATGAGGCACCTTCTCAAGCTCGGGTCCAATGCAACTGTCAGGACATGGGAGTTTCTGGGCTCCTCAGGAAAACGTGTCTATATCTCATGGACCGTACAGGGCACTCTCGCATACTGCAGAAACTGCCCCGGTCCTACTCCAAAAAGTGTCTCTGCTTCAACTAGGATCATGAAAGAGTCTTTCAAAAACTGGTTTCCAGCCTCCTCACATCCCCTATTCAACTATTGCGAGACATCCATGGAGCCACACACACGCATTAAAGGTCACAACCACCATACGGGAAGTAGCTTAGCATACGGCGCACACTGTATATCATGGGGGACTGCTTTTTTCCCATGCCTTTGCGACCTCGACCACTAAGAAGGGGTGCCTGCCTGTACCCTATGACCCCCCAGAAGCAGTTTGGGGAGGTCTTCCTCCGTTACCAGTCCCTCCAGGGGTTTCTTCTCCCAATTGGGGCCATCATTGCACCACTGTGCTGCATACTGGAGGAGTCCAGCCAGATAATACTACTGGAGGTCCGGGCCCCCAATCTGCCCTCAGCTAGTCCTAGTTTTAGGACTTCTAGTCTGACCCTACTACATTTTCCTGCCCACACTAAGGGCACCTGAACATTATAATATATCGATGTCAAACATGGCCCCCATTTGTTTCCGGACAGACTCAGGGACTTGTGTTGTTCAGGCCAGCTTTTTGCCATTGACAGTGGCCTGGACGTAGCCATAGCTTCACGAAGAACTACAAAAGACTTATAGATCACCACCATTATTTCACAATATTATTACTTACAGTGAACATCCTATGCATCCCATGTCGGTAGGTGTTCCATCAGCCACAGCAGTCATTCTCAGAGGCACCTGCAGGGCGGTTACGCAGGCACTTGGCACACATTCTGCAAGCAATAAGCTCTCAATTCTTCCTCATGAGGTGATTTGCTATATGGTGAATGTTTCTTAGGACATGTGTTTGCTTCATTTATTGGCTGCCTGATTCTGTCATTCCACTCCTTCCTGTCTTCTATGATCTTGCTGAGGAATCCTCCCTGAGGTTAGGAGTAGTAGAGAGCAAGGGGGTGAGAGTTGGATAACGGTAGTTTCATGGTGACTTCTTTACGTCTATTGTTGACTCTTTGCTGCTCCCAACACCTTTCTGCTTATCTCTGTGTCATTGGTCAAAACCATCACACCAAAAGGCTCGACATGCGGGAGTGAAACCTAAAGATATATGACACACACTTTCTTGTGTGGCATCTGTCATGCAAGGCTTTCTATGAACAGCTTTGAGAAGCAGTTTCAGGTACCACCACTAGGTAGCAGTATGCTCAGTTTGGAAGCAACAGAGAGATTACAGACCCGGGGCAACAAAGACATCATAAAGGTAACTTTATCCTTTCTCTTGAAAGTTTAAGTCTATCCCTGATGCTAAGTCGTGCTCCTCATTTTACTGAGCTCACTAAGAAAGGTTTGCCAACTAGGAAAAAAACAAAATTGCAATTTTATTTGTTCTTCGCCACATTTAATGTAATTGAAGTCATTGATGTGAGCAATATATGTGTACATTAATTGATTTTGATTGTAATTATTGCCTACTGCTTTGAAAAAATCCAGTGGATAAAGCATCTGCTGGCAATTTTATTCCGGAGTCTGAAGAGTAAATATTCTTGAAGATGTAGCGCAATGTATGCTTCATGAACTATTCATGTGGATGAGCAAACAAACAGAATATTGGCATGCTAAGAAGCCTTTATTAGAAACTGTAGCTTTCAGCGTCGCCCTTGTTATAAGTTACGCATAATTCCATGGGTGAAATGTCCCTCTTTGGGGCAGTGCCCCTAATTCTCTCACAACTCTCTTCTGCCAAAAGCGTTTTCCTTCCCATGAATCCCAATAATTCTACATTCCATAGACCCACCTCATCTATCTGGCAAAGAAAAAGTTTTTCTCTGCAAGCTCATTTGAGTCACTGTTCCTAAAATTGTCCCTTTGCGAATGTCCCCAACTCTCGTGTAAACCTGGTCTACTAATCTGGTGGGGAATATACTTATCTTTTGCAAAATTAATTCATACAAGGTTCCCCAAACTGCCTCTTGCTCAAGTTGACGGCAAAGTTCAAGAACTGTGGCTTCTGAAGATTGGAATGGTGAACTAATGTAATGTAATGTAAAGGACATTTTTAAAGCGCTTTGTTACTCCAAAGATTGTCCTGGCGCTGTGCACCTCCAGTTAAATGTAGCTGAGACAAGTAACTCTAATCCTACTTAAAAAGTAATGTTTTCAGTTTGTTCAGAAACTGGGGCAGGGGGGTAGCTGAAATGCATTGTAACTCTAAAGGAAGTTTGTTCCAAATTTGAGCTCCCAAAATTAAAAGGATCTGCCCCCCCATTCCAGAACATCAAATCCTTGCTCTGAGGTACCTGGCGCCAGACTGATGAAGAGCCCTGTGAACCAATAGCAAGGTATTAAAAAGGATCCTCTCCCTAATGGGAAGCCAGTGCAGCTCCCTAAGATAGGGGGATATATAAGTTCTCAGTGGGAAGCCGAGAAGCGCGCAAGCTGCTGCATTTTGGACCACCCGCAGCTTACTGATCAGATATCAGGCAGGCCCAAATACAGTGCATTGTCGTAGTCAAGCCTAGTTGTTATTAAAGCCTGTACCACCAGTTTCCAAGCTGAAAAAGACAGAAAATGAAGGAACTTCCTAAGCACAAGTAGCAAACCAAAGCCGGTCCCCACTACTGTAGTAAGCTGAGACAAAAAAGAGAGTTCACCATCTAACTTAATGCCCAGATTTTTGACAGAGCTAGTGTGGCTAAATGGAGGAGGAGCACCCTCAGGCCAAAAGGACTGCCAGGGCTCATCTGATATTACACCAAAAAAAGCCATTAAAAAGCTGCTGATTTTTCCGCCAGGAAACACTTCATTCCTACCCCAGGAAAAAAGTAACTGGGTGTCATCAGCATATGAAAATATTTTTGCTCCCAAAGCCTCTGCCAAGAACGCAAGAGGAGTGAGATATATATTGAATAACACGGGGCTCAAACTGAACCTTGTGGTACTCCCACTTGCAGATCACAAGACACAGGCGCAAGAGGTCCTCCAGACCTCTTGACCTCTTCTTTCCAGGAAAGAAGCAAGCAATTCCCACTCTGCCCCCTGATTCCAATGGCATGGAGGCGGGCAAGGAGTGTGGAGTGGGGTACCGTGTTGAAGGCTGCTGACAGATCAAGCATAATCAGCACAACCCTGCCCCCGACATCTCTAAGGTACCCCTGATGTAATCGACCACCTCCATTAGCGCTGTCTCCATACTACAACTGGGGCGGAAACCAGACTGACTTGGATGCAATAAATTATTCCTTTCCAAGTAGGTAGACTGTTGTGTGTGCTGAAAACATGTCTTACCAGTCCAAGGACTATGTCCAGGTAGCTCTTGTCTCTGCCCTGAGGATCACTACCAGAAGCATTGAGCATTGCAGAGAGTGATGTTGCTGCTCAGCCCCACTTAAGATAATAATCACAAAGAGCAGAAGCTGTTGTGTACACCTCTCAGTATGAGGCAAGAGCATGAGGAGAGAGATCAGGGTACCATTATGGCAAACCACTTTTGCCACATGGGCAGCCTTCAATGCTCTTCCTTTCTCTCTGAGAATGGGCTGCTTCCGTTTTGGGCCAGCTGCAAGGTGGGACTTTGTTACATCCTGTGTATGGTGTCCTGGCAGCCAGATGGTAGCTGCAAAGGCCATGTTGCACCCCTGAGGCTTTGACTCCCTTTGTTTGCTCTTCCCCAACAGACCAACATGGCCAGATGGGCCATTTATCCCATATGAACATTCCGTTTTTGCTTTTCAAGCACAAACACCCACTTTGGGAGTTTATTTTAGAAAAACAAAAAATATGAAAAGTTTGGTGAACGGCCACCAAAACGAAGGCAGCTGTTCACCAAACATTTTGTGCCTTACCGTGAGTCACCGTGATGTAGGTTCCTTTCAGTGTACAGAGATGACTGCTTGGCTGGTGGTTATCTCTAATTTTGGCAGACTATTGTCTGCCAGTGTGGTGAGGGGAATGTCCTCCACCACTGTAATCATTGCCATCCGTCAATCTCTAAATCGGCCCCATAATATATATTTGCTGATGAAAATATTTTAAATAGTATCTGGCAAATGTGCATTTTTTTTTTAAGGAACCTTTGCTCTTTGCGTAGCTTAGGGATCTCAATTGTATCAATGTCGTACAAAATGCCAATATAGCGATGTTATAGTGCCATACTACATGCAGAATAGAATAGTATAATTTGCCTACTAAAGCTTGATTTAGTAATTTTTACCATTCATTTAGCTGTCCATTGCCGCAAAATTTCAGTAGCCATGGGTTGTGGGCAATGTTCCCTCTAATTTTTTTCCTCTGTGTGCGGCAGTGTTGGGTCTCTGTGCGCTGCAGCAAATGCTATGTGCGCCAAGAACCGGACCGCGCATATGGGTGCAGTGACAAATATCAGTGCAAACATCACTCCAAACTTTTGCTTAAAAAATGAAAATTCGGTGCATTCCACACATACAGCGCCACATGGTGGCTCTTAAGGCAGGTTTGCAATTTACATACACACACCATGATATGAATTGGTTACACAGGTAAGTACACGTCGGCTTTAGAAAAGCACAGGACTCCAACAGTGGTACCAATATAAGATTTCACTAAAGATCCTCAACTAGAGCTCTGTTCATAGGGCGGGGAAATGTCGGGTATAGTGAAATATGAAGTAATTTGAGTGGTGGATATGTTATTCAGTTATTTGGATAGAGAAGGGTAGGTGGCGGGATAGAAGAGGAAAAGAGGTTTGTATTTATATAGCGCTTGTTACCCCTGATGGGGTTTTGAAGTGCTTTTTTGGCGAGTAGCATGCTACTCTGGAACCCATAAGGATTAGTGTTGAATTAGTATGGTGAAACATGAAATTAATTTGAGTGGTGGATATGTTAGTCAGTTATTTGGGTTGGGGAGGGGTGGAAAAGGGAAAAAAGGTTTGCATTTATATAGCGCTTGTAACCCTGATGGAGTGTTGAAATGCTTTATTGGCGAGTAGCACGCTACTCTGGAACCCATAAAGGATTAGTGGTGAGTTAGTATAGTGGAATATGGAATTTGAGAAGTGAACATGTTAGTCTGTTATTTTGATTGAACAGGATGGTGGAGGATTTTTTTTTTTTTTTTTATTTTTTTTTTAGATCATAGCAGTAGGAGGAGGCTTTTGGATGAGTAAAAAGAGTTTTTGGAGGGGAAGAGTCAGAGGGAAAAGTTTAGAGAGGTTTGTTTTGGGGGATCGGTATAGTAAAAAGAGGTGTCAGATGATGCAAGGAGGGGTAGAGTAGGAGAGAGTCAAGAAAGGGTTATTTTGGGGATCATAGTAGTGGTATGGGGTTTGGGATAAATGAGAGAGTGGATGTAGAGGATATATTGATAGATGTATAGGGTGAGAGATAGGGTAGTGCATTGGAAAGAGTAGTAGAAAGTAGTTTGAGATGAGTCAGAAAGTTGGGCTAGCAGATATATTGTGAGAAGTATAGGCTGAGAAATAGGGTAGTGCATTGGGAATGCCAAATTAGAAGAAAGTGATAAATATATAGATCCATAAGTACATTGAAAGTATATAGATGCATAAAGGAGGTAAATATATGGAGATTAAAGATATTGATAGAGGTACATGATGAGAAATAGGGTAGTGCATTGGATATGCTTTTTCAGGAGAAAAGTAACAGACACACAAATCCAAGTACATGGAGGTACATAGATGCACAATGGAAGCAAGTACATGTAGACCAAAGGCGATTTTTTTTGTTGTTTTGTTTTTAAATTAACATAATTATTCTACATGTTTATACAAAGCAATACACAAAGATAGGTACATATCTATAGTGAAAATAAATGCTTATATACAGAGGGATATGCTGTAAATTTCTGTTTGCGTATGGTGCTTATGTGGGGAAGAGCCAATTCTTGAGTAGTTTTCTGAAGATAAGGTGGTTGTCGGTGGATCTTATGTTGGGGGTAAAGAGTTCCATAGTTTGGCTGCTTGAACAGAGAAGGATGTGCCACCCATGGTTTTTTTCTTGTATCTTGGGATTTTGAGGCGAGATGCCCCTTTAGAGCATCTCTAACGAGATTATTTTTTAATCTAATTTTTTTCCCTCTCTACCGCAATCACAATCCCCCTACCCGTGCATCATGCCGGCCGCTGCTGGGTCAAGTAATGCCTCTGTCCACCTCCTCCTGCATGTCATCCACGAACGAGAGGATGACAGCTTCTGTAGAGTGGGCCAAAAGAAAGCCTGCTTGGGAGAGGTCAAGCCTGTTTATGGGCTGTTGCAGTGTTCAGGTTAGCAATGGTCCCCAGTTTGTGTAGAAACAGTCTATTCAAAATATCCTTTCTTAGAGTTTGGAAGTATTGACGGTTCAGTTTGGGTGAAAAATAGAAAAAAAGGGGGGCCACTTGTCTCTAACAGTGACCTCTCTCTAGGTGGGATGAGGAAAGGTCAAACTTGCAGTCCAAATTCTGATGTAGCTCAATGGTAAGATTTTGTGATGAACATCTGTGGTTTCTATGCTGAATTACTGAATACTGAGTTTCACAAATTCTGCTTAAGTAACCCACTTCTAATTGGCATCATTGGCAGATAGAGTATGAATTTCAAGTCACACATCAACAACACAAATAGCTGCATAAGTATACAGTTCACAGAACCAATAAAGCAATCTGTGTTTCTTTCTTACAAATATAGATGGTTGAATGAACCTTAGGTGACAAGGCAGGGTCATCATGCCTGGCTCACAGATGAATCGAATAAACCTCAATTTGAATGTTACCGGTGGTGTGGCCAAAATCACAGCCAAGAAAAAGAAGATGCACAGAGCTCCATTGAAGGGCTCACCTGGATGGTCATCGGTGCCTCTTAATGGGGTGTTCTTCTCTGTAGTGAACTACAGAGATCCTCGGATACCCAGAGAGCCAAGACAGGGAGGCACAGACCTGTGAAGCGGATATAGAAACCCGGCAGCACGAAGTACTGCGCCAATGAATGAGGTGAGCAGGAGCAAAGAGACTACTACTCTCTCTTCTTGCAAGAACTAAGAGTGTGAGTTAGGGTAGAGTAGTAACCAGATAATTGGTAGGTGCTGTCTTTGGTGTGGAGTAGGTAATCGGAAAGAAGGACCCATGTGCATAGACACACTATTACAAGTGAAGATGAAATCACTGGCCGTCTTGAAGGGGCACTCTGGGTGAAAATGTGCATGAAATCCCACCATGCCTGCCCATGCCTGCCTTCCTTTTGTTGTCATCTGGCATGCCTAACACACACACAAAAAAAGCTTCCAACGGAACGGAGTTACACAGGCAACAAAAAGGCAAGGCGGTGCAAAAGGAAAAACGTGCACCGGGATCTCCTACACCCTGGCAAGAAGAAGCCGCCTAAGAGGCTACAAGCCCCTTTCCACCAGGGAAAGTCTTCCAGTGCAGCTTTAGCTCGAGGAGTGCCGATGGAAAACATCTGTATGGCAGCCACAGGGACCTCCCTCTACACCTTTGCCAAACTTTAGTTTGGATTCTGAGATTAGGTGGGATGGCTCCTTCACCCGCTCAATCCTACTGGACTTTCTTTTTTAATTTGTTTCAGACCCACCTGCCAGGTTATTGCTTGGCAATCTATTTAAAGCTGAGGAATCTGCAGACAGAAATATCCATAAGAATAAAAAGCTACTTACCTTTGGTAATGATCTTTTACATACCTGCAGATTCTTCAATGATTTCCTCCCACCCACTTTTCCGAAGAAATGCATTAAAAAATGGCAGTTTAGTTTACAGCACTGCACCCGTTTCCTTGTAGACATTATTTCTGTCTCAATTTTGAGAGACGCACTTAAAAACCGATGAGAACTAATGTTGCGGGCGAGGGTGGGCTCCAGTAGAATCCCCATGACTCCACTTCTGGTGTTGAGACAGAGTGAGTGCCTCCTACTGGTGAAGTCAGATGTTTCCAGAATCAGCCTGGTGCCTGGGAGATTCAAAGGTGAGCAATCTGCAGGTAGAAAGGGTATCCAGCAGAAAAATCATTGCCGAAGGTAAGTGACTGTGTTTCATTCTGTGACAGCTATATTTAATATGCATGATGCCAGGTCCTCTCTGGTGTATATGTGGTCAAGGAAAACGACTGCCTGCATATTCCTGACGTAGCCCACGGATTAGTCCTTTTTAGAGACAGCTGGGGCCAATTACATTAATACAGACAGTCCCGGGCAATGGCATACTGCAGATGTATTCACTGTTCATTTAGAACATTATGTCGTGAGTGACGCGGCCCATGGAGTCACAACCTCCCAAGAGTTCATTTTGGGGAGACGCTGAACGTGGAATCACCAACAATTAAAAATACAGCCAAAAGAATAAAGAACGCACATTCTTAATTTATTTGATAAAAAGTAAATATGTGTAAGCCAAATCGTGCCATGAAAATTGGAATGACGGCATTATGACGAGGTGAGTTTAGATTCCAATGTATGTAAAGGTCTGCCTTCAATTAAAATATTATAGTGTCAACAAAAATCGACTTCCGTGTCTGTAGTAATCCAGCACCCCCTTTTGCTGCAGACCTGTTTCTAATAAATGCCCCAGTGCACTCCTTGGGGAGTCGGGGATTGCACCACCTGTGACGCAGCAGGTCGCCTGTGCGCGAGGACATGAATCGAACTTCTTGTTTTTGTTGTTGCCACAGTAGTCACGGAGTGAAAATGACCCACTGAAAGTTCCCAGTCCATAGCGCGGCGCTGCGTATCAAGAGCCAGAGGTTGTGCAGTGACGTGTCATCCGTACTCATCACTGGGCTCCAGAAATGGCTGCCCACAAGACTATGTATAGTACACCATGGGATCCTCTGTGGGACAGACCGAGGGCCTCAGTAGGATTTGCACAGATTCTTGCTGGAGCTCAGTTGATTCCCATAGCACCCAGTTGCTGCTCAGTTGTCTTTCAGGCTTTCATTGCTAACTGACTGGAGAGCCTCAATACTATAATACAATTCCTTCGTCTTTCCTCGGACATTCAATTTTATCTATTTATGTCCCCTGCTTCGCTAGGCTAGGCAGACCCCCACCAGGGCCTCTCCCCTCGGTTTCCTGACATCCCAGTCTAGTCATCTCCTCAGGTCTTGTCATTCTACAGGGCCCTCCCGCGTCTTCTGAACCCCGCCACTTAAGTCTTTGCAGCTACGAAAAACATCTTTACTGAGGCCACCACCTACAGACCTCCTATGGGCCCGCAACCACGCTTTCACCCTAACAACCCTCTGCTTCGAGACACCCATTCCGGCTCTCTGTCCCTGCTTGCTTGGTCTGCCTTTCACACGTGCTTGTAGACTTGCTGCCTTTCATTTGTTAATAGGGCACAACAGCAGGGCAGATTGTGTGCCTTTGTTAAAGTAATCATGTTAATTGCAGCGCTTGACGGGCGCTGCGATTAACATGATTACTTACAAAAAGGGACACAATCTGACAGTTTTCACGCCGCACACATTTTAAAAGCGGCGGCGCGACGGTCCTCAGTTGCCTGTGCGCGCTTTGTAATTTACAATGCGCGCTCCAGGAGATATAGGTGCGCGCCCGCCCATGCGCGCACCTGGAGGGAACAGTGGTTGTGGGAGAGGTCAATCAAGAATTTACCAGGAAAATTTCCACCGGGGTGAAAGAGGCATTATTATCAAAGAAAAAGCAACAAGGTCAATGAAAAAAGGACCTAATTTAAGGATAATGCACTCTTTAAGTTTCTTCGGATTAGATGTGGTTGAATATCGTTTTGGTACCCAATGGTGAAACTTCATTTTGCCACTTTCTTCTCTTACCTGCACATTATATTTTTTTCTATTATGTGCTGTTTTACACTTACCTACCTGGTTACGCCTGAGGCGGCTGCCTTGTATTATCTGAACATAGTATTGGAAAGAAAAAATTGGAGACAGATGGCGAGAGAACTTTTTTTTTTGATCACAGAGATCGATAGGGAAATACAGGGATATTTACATCAAAATAGCTGGTGGAACTGGCTAACCTTCAAACATAAAGGGTGCACGGACAGAAAAAACACAAGTGCACACACACGCGCACACACCAACACATTAATCTTTCTCAAAGTTGTACAGATTTAGGTATGTGACAGATGTTTCCAAAAAATAAAACAAATGTTCCTATATGAAACAAGACAAGCTATCTAGGCAAGTACAGAGGGAGCAATGCGCTAAGGTCGGCCCTTTAAAGAGAACTTATCAATAAAATATAGATAGCTCTATAGTACTGTGAATAAGCGTGCCGCACAGGGTATAGACCCAAGGAGGAGGATGAAAGCAGTTACTCAGCAGAGGACTGTATTAAAAGGAATTAATATAGCCGCTCTGGAGTTAAATCTTTTTACTTCAAATATTATTGACTGATAAGGTTGGTTGATATCGACAGTAAACTGTTCACTACAAAATAATTCCAGCAACAATACTGCCTGGAACGAGAAATCTTTTTTAGTGCAATAAAACTAGGTTTTAGAGAGTGCCTGTGAATACTTTATTGGTGTTGTCGAAGACCTGTTGTTGGCGAGACCTTTTGTTAGGCCTTGTGTGCAGAAGGATGAAGGTAAACATCACTGAGTTCTGTTTCTGGTTATGCTGTTCAGCTTCGACAGTCACCATTTTTAGGTTTCGCCTGAACAGCGCTCGAGCTATGTTTGTGAAATCTATTGTTTTTAATATAAACTTAAAAGGGTATGTCATCCCGCTCCCTCTCTTTCCTGGCTTTTCATTGGTTCCTGTGCTTGCCACTCACTTTTCCTCCAATTCTATTGGCTGCAGCATATTTTCCTGCATTTACCAATTGTTTCTCCTCTGCTTCTCTTATCAGTTTCCTGTAGCCGAAATACTGTTAACATCCACTTTGCTGGAACTATTTTTTCATAAAGTTTTGCCTCGTTCTGCTTTTTCATCTTGCATCCGGTTTAATATAGTTCACACAGAAAGTTTAAATGATTTTCCCAGAATCGCAGGATGTTGCAATGCCAAGACTCGAACCAGGATTACCAGCTCTTGAGTCAGCAGCTCCGGCAGCTGCCCACATCCTCTCCACTCTCATGATACTTGTCAGGGAGCCCATATTCACTCGTTGCTGTCAACTGCTCCCATGTCAAGAGGATAAATAGCAGCTGGTGCTGTTTTTAGCCGATAGCACTGTGCTTGTGGAAGAGACACGTATTTGTTTGTGATCGGAAAAATGAAACTACAAGCCCCAGGGTGCTTTGTGCTGGTGGGTAAAAACCGAGATTGACAGTCTACTCCATTACATGAGTTAAAAGTTCACAGCAATGCACAACTGCTATTTACTATGAAACAATGCGCTAAAACAGCAGAAGAATTATAAATAAAACCAAGCCGACAACTTCAGCAAAGTCTGTGTTTTGTGTCACGTAGTAATCAGAGGAGGACAAACTGATGTGGCTGTGGCTGATGATAGCGTAGCATGAACTCTGAGGAATATCTTACTTCCAGCATCGTAGCACTGAGCCTGCTCCCTCGCGCACACACCCTGCAAGATAAAAGCATTTCATTTCCGGATGTTGCGCTGCCGAGACTTGAACCAGGATCACCAGCTCTCCAGTCAGCAGCTCTGGCCTCTGCCCACATCCTCTCCACTCCTGTGACACTTGTCAGACAGCTCTTTCCTTCATCCCCAACAGTGATTGATGTTAACAGCTTATTATGCATCACATAGGCGAAACGGATGCATTACCAATGCTTGTTTTTCTTTTTTCGATGTTGAACTACATAAGAAAAATCTTTAGCAAAGTCAATAGGTTTGCATTGGTAAAGCCAAAACACTTTCTTTTACAAAGTTCTTCTTTGATGTTACTTCTCTGTTCATCCTAAAGTACTGTAGCTGGCTCTGTTCTAAATGCAAAACAAACTTAAACCTGCATCTCGTTTATTTCCTCATGCAATTATATTCTTTAGACAGCATTTCAAGTTCACTGTGGGTTGGAAGGTGAGATGAGTTCACAATTCGAACCTAACAGAATGTAGGAGTTAAGTAAGGAAACTTCCTTGCCCATGGACGTCGATTCACCAAAAACGACAGGGGTAATGGAACTGACATAATGTGCCCTTTGGTCCCTGAATGACATAACAGAAAGTGACATCATATAGCCTGTTAAGAAGATTACATAATTGGAAACAGCATTGTGTGACCTTATAGCAAAACTGAATCATAGCAAGTGCCATCATGTAAGTTGATGGGGAAAATTACTACCAGAACATCTCACTGTAGTAGGGATACATTAAAAACCTATAACACACAAAGAATACCACAACTCCTGCTAAAACTGCAGCTACCCAGGCAGTCAGTACTGCAGGGAAAGACAGCCCTTCTTAATTTTGACAATTTATATGGAGTGATGAGGGAATGTTTTCAAATTTTTTAAGTCTTTCTTGAAATTGTTATAAATATTTTATACATGGTCATCAATGGAATTATGTAAAGGTTACAGTTTTATTGGTTTAAATTGTTGATCTCAGCTTAGATCTTAATCAATAAGGGCCCGATTCACAAAAGTAATCTGAGACAAAATCCTAACTTTACGACTTTCGGTATTCACAAAAGGGATTTAGTAGTAGTAAAGTTAGGATTCCTAACTTTACTACTACTAAACTGAGACAAAATCCTAACTTTACGACTTTCGGTATTCACAAAAGGCATTTAGTAGTGGTAAAGTTAGGATTCTCCAATTATTTCAACATTCCGTGCGTCATCATAATATCCACATTGTCTGTTTTCTAATTCAATTTCTGCTCTATTTCTTTTCTTTCCTTTAGTTTCTTCTTCAACTTCTTTACGTGTACAATAACGATATATAATTGCTATGATTAGTAAGCCAATAGCAATAGTTATTAGTGGTGCCAGTATTTTCCCCACTAGACTTCCTCCGAGTGCTGCAAACCAACTTCCCACAAATGAGAATCCCTTCCCAATGGTTTCCCAAGCACCATCAGCTTTTAGCTCTGTTTGTTCTTTCCCTAAGTTAGTAATGTTGCTAATATAGCCTCGCAAATCTTTACTTTTGTCAGGGATATAAGTACAACATTGTTGAACCTTTAACATGCGACAGACTCCGCCTTCTTTTGCTAGAAGGACATCTAAAGCAAGCCAGTTTTATAAAACAATAGATGTGATAGCAACGATCTCTGTATCTATGACTAAAAATCCACCAGCAGTATCAGTTGACAGCCGCTCTAATACAGTTGAAAGTTTCCGAATTATGTGTGAATTTAGTATTACCCCCACTGAGTGTATTGTAGCTCCAAAGATATCATCAATGATTTCCGCAGCACTATTTCCCCTTCTTAAATGTGTGTGTCCTTTCTCATTGTCTCCACTGTTTTCATTTACATGATACATTTTTAGAAATACTATTCCAATATAACAACATCCATACCATTGTTTTGGTAACCTGTAAGAAGCATTCCTCCCACAAATGTAATAGACTCCTTGGAATACAGGATCTGCCCCTGCTAAATATTTTCCCCAACTTCCTACACGTAGGAAGGTATGATCACATTCACTGGAATCAACAAATTTATTGTTATGGTCTGTTTTGTGTCTCAATATGCATAACTTCCCTCTATGTTGCCAATCCAGAGCCATGGCTGCATGTATCTCCCTCTTTTTCAATTCACTCTCCCTGTGTGCCCATCGGGGTATCTTTATTTGAGATTCTGATTTTCGTTTTATCTCCCCTCATCAATCTTCTACTGAATTTATAAAATCTTTTTCTACAGTATGTAAAGGACAAGTTCAATTCTGTTGATGTGCATATACCGTATCTATAGTTATTGTAGGTTGGAAAAATTCTCCAATTATTTCAACATTCCGTGCATCTGGTATCACATTTAAATTTTTCTTGACCGGAACTTCTGAAAAGATCAAATCATAATTTGAATAATAATATTGAAATTGTCCTTTACAATAGAAAAAAATTGTTAGTACACTTAAAGAAATGCCATACGTTAGAGGTAAGTGATGATAGGTCTCCCTCAGATACAGAAGAAGGTAATTGCATGCACACATAACAATTTTTCGCATCCGTAGTGTCTACATACTCATAGAGGGGTTTAGTAAACACATTTAGTGAGAAATCATTAAATCTGTATTTGTTAATTCATTAGTCACAACCACTTTCTCTTGTACTTTTATTGTTTCAGTACTTGTAGTCACATGAAAGTTAGAATTGCAATAAACATGATGAGGAAGGGTTAGTATTATCAATAACAAGACAAGCAATATAACAAATGCAGTCAAAAAGCAAGCACATATACATTTATGCCTTAGTGTAGACTGATTTGGATCTCCCAACTCAAATCTAAAGGTACTCAATTTATTTTTATTTTTTTATAGAATGCTTTGTATCGTAAGGTTTTGCAGAAGTGGTTTTATTATCGCCTCATCACGGTTTCTTCTTGTCCCTTCAATGTTCTTTCCAGCCTTTACTTCTCCAGCTCTTTCACAGCAGTTCTTTCAAGGAGGTTTTTGTGAGTGGCAATATTTGAAGCAGAAAGCGTAAACTTATTTTTCACAGTTGTTTGCAGCAGCTAAATAAGTCCACTCTGGAGCTCCGTATCTTTGACTTGGTATTCTTGCTCTTTTTGTTCTGCGCACTGCAGTTTCCTCTCTGTCTGTATCACTCTGCTCGGATGGACTTGAAACTTCAATCACAGTTGAAAGTATTCTTCCCGAGGTCAGTATGTGTCTCAACCTTTCAGATTTTCTGGGCCAACGGTCATTTTTTGGCACTTGTTTTTCTTGCACACTGTTTACACTATCTGAGTCAATGCTTCGCTTAGTTAAATCCCCTTCAATTTGACCCTCGTTACCAACCGGGACCAACCCTTCTTGCCTCTCATCTGAACCAGTGTTTCAAGACCCAGTAGCTGGCGCCCCCTCTACTCTGTGATTGATCTGAATGGGATGTCTCTCTGTCACCACCGGTTCGTCCACCACAGACCCTACGCTTTCAAGAGAACATGGGACTCGACGAGTGTGGGCAGGATGCACCCAATTAGGCAGACCACCATATTTCACAGCTGTTGTGGTTAAAAGTATCACTTGAAAAGGCCCATGCCAATGAGTTTCCAAGCAGGATTTTCACACGTGTTTCTTTACCAGTACCCAGTCACCTGGGCATCGGTTGTTTCACTGCTCCTGTTGTACTAGAGTTGTGACTTCTCCAACCTGGTGAGACACAGAACGCACAGAACAGCCAATCCTTTACAATAATCGAGTACCAAGTCATCAGTAATATTCACAAGCTGATTTGCTGGGACTGTAGGCTGCCTCATAGCCCTCCCCATAATTATCTTGTGAGGGGACAGTCCATTTCTTCTGTCTGGGATGCTTCGTAAACTCATCAATACCAAAGGCAGAGCATCAGGTCATTTCAGGGATGTGGACGTACACACTTTTGCCAATCGGGACTTTAGAGTTCCATTCATCTGTTCAATCACTCCAGACGCCTCAGGCCGATAGGCACAATGCAGTTTCTGTGCAATTTGCAATGCAGCACAAAGCATTCATATTACTTCATTATTAAAATGTGTACCTCTATCTGATTCCAAAGGGGTCAGAAATCCAAATCACGGTATCAACTCTCTTAGAAGTAGTTTAGCCACTGTTAGACTGTCATAGCATCTTGGAGGGTAGGCTTCCACCCAACAAGAGAACAAACACACAATTACAAGGACATATTTTAATCCATTGCAAGGGGGCATTTCACCAAAGTCAATCTGCATACGGGTAAGAGGACCTCCTGATTTGAGTAAATGACTTGTACTGGCCAATGTTTTTCTTCCTGCATTTTGTTGTTGACATGTCACACATCTCTGACACAAACTCTCTGCAATGGCTCTGAATCGGGGATTATACCAGGTCTGTCGAAACAGACTTAGCATAGCATCTCTTCCTACATGTGCAGGACCATGGCAACTCCTTGCCTTAGGTGACAATAGACTATCTGGTAAAACTGGTCTCCCATCTGTGTACACCCAAACTTCATCCTCTTGTCGACGAATGCATCCTGCTTTAATCTACCCTTCTCTTTCAGTTTGGGGTACTGCATCTTGTAATTATTTGATCTCTTCCCAGGTTTCTACAATTGAAAACATTAGTCTGCATTCTGTGTCATCAGACTGTTCCTTCAAAGATCCCCCATTGAAAGTGTAAGAATTTAGAGCGCAATAGTGTGCGGTCTAATCTGCATAGCGATTGCCAACCGTCACATAATCATGACCAGTTTGGTGGGTCGAACACTTCACCACCGCAATCTGCGCTGGCAGTTGTAGTGCCATCAGTAGGTTTTTCACACTCTCTCCATTTTGTATGGGTGAACCCGAAGAGGTCATGTACCCACGTTGAGACCACAACTGCCCGAAATCGTGGACAACCCCAAAACCATATTGACTGTCTGTAAATATGGTTACGCTCATTTGAGCAGTAATGCTGAAAGCCCTGGTAAGTGCAATCAATTTAGCCACTTGTGCTGAATACTCTCCTTTCAACCACGATGCTTTGACTACACCCACCACAGTACAGATAGCATATGCAGCTCACAAGGTACCTCCGGAATCTCTCAAACAGGATCCATCCACAAACAGAACATGGCCTGACTCAGGCAATGGGACATCTTGGATATCAGGACGTGGTTTGGTACAGAGTTCAGTCACATCCAAACAATCATGATCCGCTTCATCCATCACAACTTCATGACCTGGCAACGGCATCAAGATAGCTAGATTTAAACTTGTGCATCTTGCCACAAGTCACATTTTCTGCTCCCAAAATCACGTGCTCGTATTTGGTTAACTGACTATTTGTAAGATGTTGTGTTCTAGTTCGACTAAGCAGAATCTCGACAGGATGAGGTACATACACTTTCAAAGGGTGACCCATCACAATGTTCTCACACTGCTCAAACTCACACATGTTGCAGCAACAGCTTTCAAACATCCAGGCAACGCAGCAGCTACAGGATATAAAGTAACTGAAAAGTATACAACAGGTCTAGGAGCAGTTCCATGCATTTGCATTAGAACTGATAGTGCACAACCTTAGCACTCACTAAAGAACAATGTAAAACTCTTGTTAAAGTCGGGCACTCCCAATGCTGGAACTCGACACAAATTGTCACGCAGTTCATGAAAAGAGCACATGCATTCCTCATCCCATGGAATGGGTTCAGACACATCTTTGTGTGTAAGTCTTTGAAGTGGCCTGGCTATCAGGGAAAAGTTTGGTATCCATTGCCTGCAATAACCAACCATTCCCAGAAACATGTGAACCTCTTTTTGGGTACTTGGCAGATTCATCTGCAAAAACACAGTGATTCGATCCTGTGACACCTTCCTAACTTCTTTTTCAATATGGTGTCCCAAATAAAGGGGTTATGCCTGCAATGGTTTCTGGACTCAGATTATACGCTGGAGTTCTAGGAAATTCTGCATTTGGCTTCACTGTGATTTGAATTGGAGATACTCCTTTTATCAACTGTTAGAAATGGGGGTCTCTAGTTGGCAATGGCTGGCCACTGTCCAAGTAGGGACCCTTCTTCCTAAGTCAGAGTGAGAGGGCTACCCTCCTTGATACCCCCGCTCAACCCTGTGGTAACGTAGCACGAGCAGGTAGGCTTATCTCAGAGGCAGTGTGTGAAGCATTTATGACCATACACAGTAACACAGTGAGGAACACTACAAAGGGACACCACACAAGTAGTTATAAAAAATAGGTATCTTTATATATATGTAGACTTATCACAAGACCAATAACTGTAAAAGCCACAATACTGTCAAAAATAGGATTGCTGTTGAAGGGCTGTCAAAAATAGTTCAAAGGTTGCAAAAATAAGGTTCAAATCCAAAGCAGTGGTCTCTGCGACCCTTTCTCTCACAAAGTACCTGAATTCAGTAGCAAAACCAACAAAATGTCGCAAAGAAGCTGTAGCGATGATTCTCGGCACGCGAGGCCGGCGATGCGTTGAAATCCTTGCCGCAAGGGAGGATGATGCGCCGATCTGCGTGATGCGTGCGGAGACGGGGCGCCAAACTTCTGCACGCTGGACCGCCGATGCGATGACTTTCTGGCCGCGAGGGAGAAGTCGATGCGATGATCCTGTTGCGTTGTGCGATAGTGTTGCGATGCAAAGAGAAGACGCTCCGCGAGGGAGCGATGAAATTCGGTGCGATGCGATCAAAATGGCGGACACACGGCGTCCGCAATGCGATGTCTTGAAACGATGATTTCTTTAGGGGTTGCGAGCGCACGCGACAGCAGCGCGATGGCTTTTCCAGCGCGTCTCGGCTGCAGTGGCTCGCAAAAGGGCGTTAGCGATGGTTTCATGTGGCGAGCACTCAACGGCAGCAGCGCGATGATTTTCCCAGCGCTCTCGACTGCAGCGGCTCGCAAAGGTGCGTTAGCGTCGATTTCCAACACTCTTTTCTCTGAAGCAAACTAGAGGCCCTGGAACTCACAGGAGCCTCATCAGCAGATAGCAGTCCTCGCAGGGAGGAAGCAGGGAGGAAGCAGGAGGTTGGTGGTGGAGTCTGATGTGCCTGAGACTCCAGCAGGAGGCTAGCTCTTTTCCTAGCCCTTGGGTAATTGCTGTAACAAAAATAAAAGTTCTCTCAAAAGTCCTTTTCCCTCTTCTTCAAGGTCCAGTGGTCACTGCTGCAGGCCAGTGCAAGAAACAACACACAAGCACAAGGACAGTCACTTCCTGCAGATCCCTCCAGTGGCACGGACAGAGTTTCCTCTTCAGATCCAGGGGCAATACCAATTGTAGGGGTTTGAGCACAGATATTTATACCCCAAAAGTCTTTGTTCTCAGAAGTTACAAATCACTGAACCCAGCCAGAACCAGTTCTGCTCAGTCCTGGAGCACTTTGTTTACCAGGCTGCATCCTTCCTTTCAGAAAGAGGGGGTCTGCTAGCAGACACACAGTAGGAGGTGGAGCCAGCAATCACCTTGCCAGGCACAGCCCTATTCAGGTCAAGGAGCCACCCCTCCCCATACTCTAAATGCAGAGCTCTCTATTCAACCCAGGTCTGACTCAGCCTGCCCTGTCCCTCCAAAACCAGACAGCCAATACACATAACAGCAGAGCACACTGGAAGGCTTAGGCAAGAAAATACCTACTTTCTAAAAGTGGTATTTTCAAACACAGAATATAAAAATAAACTTTACTAAAAGATGTATTTTAATATTCTGAGCTCAGGCATACTAAATTCGTTTTTCTACCATGTGCCTGGGGTCAGTTAGGACTATAGCATGTAATAGTCAAACTGCCCATTCTGGCCTATGAGGAACAGGTAGCCTTACAGTAGTGAAAAACGAAATTGGGTGTAATTCACTACCAGGACATGCTACACACACCAAGGCATGTCCTACCTTACACATACAATGCACCCTACCATAGGGGGGACTTACATGATGCCAAGGGAAGGTTCAGCGGCTGGGAAGTGGGTGCACTTCACAGCCAAGATGGCAGTTCTGGATGCACGCAGACTCTGCAGTGGCAGGTCTGAGACACACTTTACAAGCTGCTTCTGTGGGTGGCGCAAACCAGCGCTGCACGCCCACCAGCAGCATTTGGCTTACCAGCCCTGGGCACACACAGGCCACTCTACTAGGGACTAACAGATAAACCAAATAAGCCAATCATGGATGTACCAATTCACATAGTCATATTTACAAAGGGAGAGCATATGCACTTTAGCACTGATCAGCAGTGATAAAGTGCCCAGAGCCATAAAACCAACAAAAACAGGTCAGCAAAAATCCAGGAGGAAGGCAAAAGTTTAGGGGTGACCCTGCAAAAAGGGCCATTTCCAACATCAAACCAAAATCCTTTCCTGTAAAGTCCCACACTTCCAGTAACACTGTATCTCGCAGCTCAAGTGGTAAATTGTTTTCAGTAAGTAAGGGATACAATCCCTCTACTTCTGACTTTTGTCTGGTCATTTTAAGCACCACAGCTTCATCTTTTGAATGGAATTCTATTCCCTTTGGTGTACAATAAATGTAACAATTTATATTCACAACTAGTCTCGCCCTAATAAATTCACTGAACTAGAATCACACACCACAAACTTGAGTAAATCTTCAAAAGACCCAATTTGTACTTGTAAAGGTTCTGTCACTTGGGTCGATATCAATTGGTTTGATACTCCTACAACTTGGATTCTTTCTCCAGAGAAGGGTAGGGTGGGAATTGGCACAGTTCTCACAGTGGAACGGGTAGCTTCAGTATATATAAGGAACAAATAGGTGTTCCATTTACCTTGCCGTCCACATAGGGACCATTCTGATCTACCTCTAAGCATGTGCCAAGCACTCATTCTTCCTTCCTCTCAGGTACCGTCATTGAGACATTTCCGAGTCACTGTCATCAGTCTGCAACAAGTACTGTAATGGCACTTGTACATTCAAATTTACCTGATCATTTGTAAGAAAACCCATATAAGCATTGTATCTCTGTACCTGTCCACTTAATTGAGGCATAGGAGCTTGCGGGATATTCTGATTTTGATCTCTTGATCTTTGCACAGATTGATTCTGCATTTCATTATTTATTTGTGGCTGTACATCTCCACTGTTAACTGACTGTCCTTCTGCCTGATTAACTGTATTAAACTTACACTCGTGTTTCCAATGCCCGAACTTGCCGCAAATGTGACATGGATAAGTCTTTTTCAACGCACCTATTTGTGACCCCCTTCCTCTTCCCTGAGGCACAAAAGTCTGTAAAGGACTTCCTGCTACACCGCACATTCTGACCATTTCCCTGTACAATACCTGAAAAATCAGAATCAAAACCTACATATCCTTTCTTGGCTGCTCTCATTTGTGCCAACATCAATTTCTCTTTTAATTTCTTGTGATGCGAATCAACGTCATCTCCACAATATTTTGCATAAAGAAGAATCTCATCAATGGGCTTACTTTGCCAACAGATCAAATGTTGTTGTATCATGGCACTTATTTCAGGTCTTAAGCCATACACAATCCGATACACAAAATGTCCCATGTCTTTTTCGG
Organism: Calotriton arnoldi; assembly: GCA_963921515.1. Classification (NCBI taxonomy): domain Eukaryota; kingdom Metazoa; phylum Chordata; class Amphibia; order Caudata; family Salamandridae; genus Calotriton; species Calotriton arnoldi. Next base: position 341,872 of record CAWUFW010005781.1, read on the forward strand.
TCATATTCTCAATTCCACTATATTGTTTGAATGCCTGCAAAAGCCTTTCATAATATGCAATCGTTGTCTCCTTTAATTCCTGTGTAGTTCTGTCTATTTTTACAAAATCAGTTTCTTTCGGCGAAATCTTTCCTTTAAGATAAGTAATAACCTGATTATACTTTCTCATCACGTCCACCGACGGGCCACAGTTTTTGAATCTCTCGCAGGTTCTGTTTGTGCCAATCAAAAGCAATTTTACATTCTGTCCTCAAATCAGTTTGGTACTACAATATCAAACAGAGTGTCCAAATAGTTCCACAAAACCTTTGAAATCTTTACAAATCTTTACCCTTGCTTGTACCATTCAACAGTTTCTCCCTCAATTTTGGAAAGTCATTTGTAAAAGACAAAATATCCTGTCTAATCCAAGGGGCATGAACATATCCTCCTCCTGGCACTTCTCTCATAGGATATGCAGTTGCTTCTGCCTCTCCCTTCTGTTTTTCCATCATTGGGAATAGAGGCAAAACCATCGCCACATCTTCTTTCTTTTTGGCCCGTCTGCCTTCCCATCTTTCTACTTCTCCCCATCGTTTCAAGGTAGTTAAATGTTCTTTAATCTGTAACCTCTTTCCTGAAGGGTTTAGACTTTCTAGATCTTTGTCATTAAAATCCAAATTATATGTTTTTTGCAAGGCCTTAGAATTCTCTACATCTTTCATGAGTATTCCTAGCTGTTTGTGTTATATCCTTGCACATGAATAATAATTCTTCATCACGGTAATTCACCAAACTTTCTGGACTAATTGTTCCCAATATCATTTCTTCTAATTCCACTTTTAGTCTGCTTAGATCTATATTAGTATGGGCATCATTCTCCTCTAATTTTTCTTTTCGACTCACATTACCCTTTATTTTAAATGTAGGAATAATGTCCCTAATCCAATCATCAAGTTCCTCTGGTGATGGCCCTATTGATGTACCTGTCTCCTCTCTCTAAGACTCTCCACTAGTTTCTCCTGTTTGTCGTGTTACATGAGCATTTAATTTTTGATTTTCCATTTGTAAAACCTTTCCTGTTATTACCTGGGGACCTCTATTTGGCGTTTCAAAACTTTTCTTTGAAATGTTAATTAATGATTCTACTTCCCCTTCTATGGTGGAGTTCACTCTCTCCCTCATTCCCTCATCACTCCTTCGTGGCATAGTTTTCTCTCATGTAAATGATGTGTTCTGATCCTGATCTACTACCTTCTTATTTATCTCTGTTGAGAAATGATAGTTTCCCACTGTCCCACTAGGTATTGTTATAGCTTGTACTTGTGAAACTCCTAGTCCTGTCTGATATAATGGGACAATTGGACCTATTGTACCTGGAACAGATAATGCGTCTAGACTATTTGTTATAGCAGAATATGGAAATCCTGCTCCTTCCAGAGGTTTTCCTCCGGACAAAAAGATATTTCTATGAGCTGAATCTAAGGTTATAGCTTCTGGCGTCATACCTACAAACGAGTTTGTTTCTGCATTACTCTGTTCTTCATTATAAGGTGGAGGTTTATTCAACAATAACTCATTCAACAATTTATTATCTATTTCATCAAAAATTCTCTTCTGTTAAATGTGAAAACCTGTGTTTGTGGCTCCTCGATATGTTTCTTTTTCTGTTTACATTTTTCTCCTTCCTTATTCTTAGCTACCATTACAGGATACATTCGGGGACCCATGGCAACATCCTGCCTCCACATCTTTTTCTGTGAATCCCTTTTCGCTTCTGCATATCTATTTAGAGTATTCTTATATCTGCCTTGATATTTCTCTTTCTCTCTCCGATGAGCTTCATGTTCCCATTCTTTGAGAGCTTCATATTGCATAGGTCTAGGTGTCGGTTTCATATCATTCATCTGTCTTCTCAAATTTTCTAAAATCCGTACGTCAAATGTTCCATATTGTGGAAAAGCTAGGGTACCATCCTTTTCAGTGTATTTTGCCCAATACTCTAACCAGGTACAAGTGTGATATCCCTTCTCTAGAGACATATGCAGAGCTGGAGCACCCTCCGGAGCTACAGGAACTCCTTCTTTAGTAGGAATAAGCTCATCTTTGCGTATTAAAGCCCTAAATTGCTTAAAAAGTTTCATGATTTCTTTCTGACAATGCAGTCTGATCTTATTTCTGTGGAACTCTCTTCTGTGTTATTGTTTCAGCTTCCAATCACTACTTGAATTCAACAAGCAATCCCAGCGCAGTTCCACACCAACCAACCAATCCCAGTGCGGCCCTTGTATTTCCTCAGTCTAACTCCTCACAGCAACTGACCCTCTCTGTACAATTTGTGTCGTCTTTTTCTTTTAGTCGATGTTCACGCTAAACAACACAAAACATAAAACAACTCTTGTCTGCTCCACTAAAAAGAATTATAGATACTCATACAACCAAAGATTTCCATTCACTCCCAGTAAAATCTCGACCAACGCGATTTCACCCTTTGAGTAAAAATCCCTAGAATTCCTCCTGGTGCACTCAAGAAGAAACCCCAATACGGTTTAACTCAATACACTTTCAAAAAGTTCCTTTCACTGGTGGTACTGGCGCTGACATCTCACACACAGAGCCCTCTAAACAGAAGTAAAACTTACTTAGTGTATGCCACACTAAGACCCACCCGTAGGTGAATATCCCGGGATCTTAGGCCTTGAAGGACCCGTATTCCACTTCAGTACCATACAGACATACACATTTCACAATATGACATTACACTTCTGTGAACACAATTCCACACTACTTTCATTAAGTCAATTTTTATCATCGATTGAACACTTATTGAACCTCTAAACTACAAAAGAACCTTTATGACCACATCTCCTGATATCCTAGTTTCAATCAGACAAACTAACCATCGGACACACAACTAGAAAACTGATGCAGCACGAAGCTTACCAGATTTGTCTTTACCCTTACAACAATCTTATCTTACTAGGCCCATTTCATCAAACAACCCTCTTTCTCTCGATAGTCTCAACTATCTCTTAGATTTCTACAAACCATGGTCCTCCAGGGACATACACATTTCACAGTATGACATGACACTTCGGTGATCACAATTCCACACTACTCTCATTAAGTCAATTTTTATTGTCGATTGAAAACTCACTGAACCTCTAAACTACAAAGGAATCTTTGCGACCACATCTCCTCATATCCTAGTTTCAATCAGACAAACTAACCATCCGACAAGCAACCACAAAACTGATGCAGCACAAAGCATACCAGATTTGTCTTTACCCTTAAAACAATCTTATCTTACTAGGCCCATTTCATCAAACAACCCTCTTTCTCTCGATAGTCTCAACTATCTCTTAGATTTCTACAAACCATGGTCCTCCAGGGACATACACATTTCACAGTATGACATGACACTTCGGTGATCACAATTCCACACTACTCTCATTAAGTCAATTTTTATTGTCGATTGAAAACTCACTGAACCTCTAAACTACAAAGGAATCTTTGCGACCACATCTCCTCATATCCTAGTTTCAATCAGACAAACTAACCATCCGACAAGCAACCACAAAACTGATGCAGCACAAAGCATACCAGATTTGTCTTTACCCTTAAAACAATCTTATCTTACTAGGCCCATCTCAACAAACAACCATCTTTCTCTCGATAGTCTCAACTATCTCTTAGATTTCTACAAACCATGGTCCTCCAATGGATCTTTTTGTTGAGCTGATAGGGACTAGAATACTAGGAAAGGTGAACAATTATTCTATGAGGACCTGGAATAAAAGATTTGTTACCTCAAACCTAATTCAATAACTTTCTCAGCCACTGAGACAAATGCCTTGAGACAAAAAATATGACCAAAAGAAGGAGACAGATTCGATAAAGATAATTCATAGGAAACATTTATCTAATGCCTCATGTTGCATAGACAAGTCAAGAAAATACATTTCAAAATCATATTTAATGACAGTGCATTATTACAAGTAGCCTCACAACACAAAACAGAGCATTATTAGACAGCTGGAAAATCCTCTGTGGAGAGAAATAGAATAGATTTGAGGTTCAGTTATTAGTCATAGTAACCAAAGCAAAGCTGATCGCTTCAAGTTCGTCCTCAGTTAGATCTGGTCAAGTCTGAACAGCAGCACCACATGCCACAGTCGGAGACAGATAACCTCTCAGCAGAAAGGTTATTTTTCATGCACAACTTTACCAGCCGGCAAGGTACAGGATTTGATGTAGTAGTTTGGATATAGCTCAGTTCGTTAGAGTCTATTCCACACAGTATGGATGGAAAGGGGCATAGAAAAGACAATAGGGATCAAAAGTCTGTCCAACAGAATGCCAGGCAAGAAAGGAAAAAATGACAGCCAGCCCCCGACTCCTCCTCCGATGGGGACATTATACCTCCAAATGTTCCAAGTTTACACCCCCTTATCGTATCAATTCCATCAGTCCATGGGATTCTCATTGGTCACTCATAGTGGGCTGTTGTGGGGTGATCAGTGAATCACACAACTTTGGAAGAATTAAGTAATCTTTTTGCAAATTTCATTAAGATTCATTAAGTTGAATTGTATTCCCATTTTGTCACTTCCACGGAAATGGGTGGAACTTTACTTTACTCACAGTCAGTCCGTTCCCAGGCGATTTCCCCTGGGTTTGCAATGATACTGTTACATTTCTATTGAATATGCTTCTTAGGGAGAAGTGAGTCCATTGTTAGCTAATACAGAAATGAAACTTCACAGAAAGTTCTCACAGGACTTAGGTGACTGTCTCACATGGTTTTACATTAACGCAGGGAAAGAGAAGCATTTGAGGCCTACATGAAAATTAGCTGAATCACTACCGTTTAATTTCATCATAAATCACACATTTTTATGAATTAATTTAGTTTCTCTCCATTAGAGCAGTTTCAGTTTCTTTCAGGTACTACATATCAATATTAGGCACTACCAAATATTTTCATAAGCATTATTTGTACGTTATCATTTTCGGAGCAAATTATTAACATGTCACTCTCAATACATGTCTTTTGTATAAACGCTACAGAAGCTCATATTTGCACTATGTCGAATTTCTCTAAATATAAGCAATTTTGCATTCCAAGAACTTCATTATGCGGTACGATACACATTTTGAATGTTATTATCACAAAACTCTCTATGTTAACAATATTTTATTTTCTCACAACACGTAAATACGTTCATGTATATTTCTCATTGTATCTTTTTAATTTTTTACATTTGCGTGTCATCATTTTAGAACCCTCTGCATGCTTTTACGATGCAGCATGTGTTCTCACGTTTTTCGGCTTAGCAGGTTAACATGTCTTTAACAAGAAATAATTGTCGTAATGATCTTTTACAGGTGAGAATTGATAAAGGTAGACGTCAGATAATATCTACGCTCCATCAATGCCAAGTAGGATACAAGTAGAACAGATTTAGACGCGACACCTAAGTATCCCTGCTTACATATTCTAACACTAACAATTAGAGTGAGTGTATTAACATACAGAAGTGCATTTTTATAATACAGTTTCTTAGTTTAAGATGAACCAGAGTAAGTATCATTCCTCTGGGCACAGTCTCCATATTGTACATGTTTTGGAAATTCTCCATGTGTATATTTTAGCTGAGCTTTGCAGGCCCCCCTCTAGTTATACAATTTACTACACACAGTGATAGTTGACAGGAACATTACTTTCCCAGTAGCATAACAGTAGAAAAAAGGCAAAAAGACATTCAATCCTAAATTTACATGCAATGCAAGGTGGCTATGGCTCCACGCATGTGTTATCTGGTCCTAGAGGTACCCAAGTTCGGGCTTCTGAGGCAAAAGTAACAATAGTCCCATGAGAACCAAGGACAAGGATGCCAAAAAATAGCCTTGTGTGCTGACATTCCCCAAAGTTCTATACTGGTGTCTGAGTCTGATGGAGCTGAACAAGGGCATTGTGCGGAGAAAGATTTATAGATCAATTCTGCCACACGAAGTGACAAAATCAGATTCAATTTATCATTGAGCCCTACAGCTTGGAGTGGAGACAGATACATCTGGCCACCTGAGAAGAGAAAGTCAGTTGAGGGAGGGTTGCTGCAGAGGAATATAAATTGCTGACCATGCATGCCTATTACCACGCATGAAATACAACACGTTGACCTTTATAACACATTGGGGCATATTCTCAAGGACTCATCGCTGATTTATCGGCACTTTAGCGCCGCAAAAGCTGCGATAGATTTTCCGCCCCATTCACAAGCTGGTGCAAACTGCCGACATCGCCAGTTTTCCTGCGATAGCTACCGCAAAACACATCGCCACGGATGAGTGCGACAACTAACGCTAATGATATGCAGAGTAGGCTTTCCCGTGCAAAAACACACGAAAACACCACTTTGCGAGATTCTCAACTACCAGTCAGATCTGCAATGCGAACCAAGAATAGGCGATAAGGCGCGTTAGCAGCAGGGATTTAACACCTGCCTTTTGCTGGTGTTAAGCAGGACGACTACCTGCAGTATGAAAGGCAGCCCAGCCCAGAGCCACATCTGAAGACCAACAGATGCCATGGAGCTACTGATCATGCAGCTCGGAGAACCAAGAGGGCCACAACACCCACCGCCACCACTACCAGGCCCCCCTTCCGGATCACCACCCCTGGATTACCACCTAGGCAGCGCAGGACAGCAGACGACCTTGAAACGCACCAGCCCCAGAGACTCAATGCCAGAGGAAGCCATTGGCCAACACAGACTCAAAAGGACAACCATCCACCGCAACCTGACCCACATTGCCCACAGGCTGACGGTACCAACACAGCGTACAACCAACATCCCCCTGCAGACAAAGCTGCTGGCTGTGCTGCACCTGTTGGCTCCTGGTACCTTTCAACCAACAACTGCCAGAGTCGGAGGAGTCTCACAGCCAGCCCCATCAAACTCCCTCACACATGTCAATGATGCATGTCCACAAAAGCAACGGCAGGCCCCTGTAGCCGCACCACACGACAGTTCCAATTCGCAGTGCACCTGCGCAACCAACCCCAACGCCAGCTGTGCTAGACGCTTCCGTGCCCCAGACCCAGGATTGTAGTAACCATAATGTGGGTGCGCTAGGTCATGAAGTCCAGTAGTCAACAGTAGTGCGAAAACAGAACTTTATTACAAATACACAAACAAACAAAACGAAAAGCTCAGCCAACGCGTTCCATTCCCAACGGGGAACTTCAACAGGGCAACGTGTCTCCAGAAACCTGTGGGAGAAATGGTGACAATGGTCACACTCCCGTATAGTCACATGCCTAATCTGGTACAGTGTACTGCACTTGGACAAACTGGAATTTTCACAGGCATGACAAATCATGCATGAGAAGACCGTAACAGAAGTTCCTGTGGCCGTAACCCTCGTAGGAATTAAAAGGAAGGTAACGACCACACGAACTGCTGTTACGGTCACATCATGCAGGACTTATCATACCTGAAAGCATCACAGTGTGTGTCAGCTCAATACCCTGCCCCTCACTCCACCCACACTGTGCAGGAACAACTTGAGACCACGCAAGGGAACTACGCCATAGCTGGCGTCACGCACGTGTTGGGGGCAATTCACAGCACACGTGTACGACTCGTGCCCCCTGCCGACACTGCACACAATCACTGCAACAGCGACCACACGCATGCCATCAATATGCAGACAAAAGTGGACCACCGTGGCCTGTCCACCAATGTCATCGCAAACTCCCCAGGCCGTCTGCATGATTCCCACATGTCCGCAGGTCTGCCACCAACCAGCGCTTTGAGGATAGCCCCCATGGAAGGGCACATCGGCAAGTACCAACTGAACACACCACACACCTCAACTCCACAATCCCCCAACTCACAACTGTGGGAATGCACACATCACAAATCCACCACCAAAGTGACTACTGCGTGTGTCTCAGTCCCTGCCATAACCTGTCCATAGGCCTACACACACGTGGCCGACCACCTTCAACGGGCACATTCACACTGGAGACGAGGTGGCTACGTCCCAAAACAACCCGCGCACATCACAGCATCGCATGCAGGGTCATGTCAGCCAGGGTGGCGCCCCCCCAGCCACGAGGCCGCCGCCATGACCAGTGGTGCCTGCGCGATCCTGTGCGCATGCTGCACCCCAGCCCTGGTCCCGAGGCCGCCCCGCCGCCCAGCGATGACTGCCCGCCCCTGCTCACCCAGGCCTCAATGCTCACCTGCCGCCACCGGCGTGTCTCCATGAGGGCCCTCCACGTGCTGGTGCAACCTCCTCAGCTGGCCCCCAGCGGCCCCGCACCGCGGAGTCATGTGTGTGCCGACTGCTGCCTTCGGCGTGCACCACAGTCCAGCAGGGCTCACAATTCAAATCGAAGCATGAGTAGCAGGACGGCTCATTGAGGCCTACGCATCATCACAGGCTGTACACCCGCTCAGCTCTTCAGGTGGATCAAACTCAGTGCACCGCAAGTCATCGCCACGTGGTGGTAGGCCCGGGCCGGACTCTGGGCCTCGTGTGCCACTACCTCAGTGCGCCACGAGTCACCGTTCAGCCTCCAGACCTACTGCATCATTGCAGGCTGTACACCCGCTCAGCGCTTCATGTGCCACTAACCCTGTGCAACTCAAGTCGTCGTCCCGTGGCGGTGGGCCCCTGCCAGCCGCAGTGCAGCGGGTGCCACTAACCCTGTACAACTCAAATCGTCGTCCCGTGGCGGTGGGCCCCTGCCAGCCGCAGTGCAGCGGGTGCCACTAACCATTGTCATCATTAGTGATCTTCGAGTGTACCAGGTCATCCCTCAAGTTTCTACTGCGTTTGAACGCGAAAAGTGGGGGTTCCCACTTCCAATTTCCGCTGTTCAAGATTGCCCATTTCTTCTTGATGATGTTCTGCACTCTATTTGAAACGGGAGTGTACGTAGTAACGCATACCAACCGGTCCGTTTGTTCCTTCGGTATGGTCTCTAACAGGGCTTCCCGATTATTGTTCTTTGCCCTTTTCTTCGCTTGTTTCACCATCCGGCTCGGGTAGTGTCTCTCCAGAAGCTTGCTCTCAAGTTGTTCCGCCTGTGCTCGAAAGGTGTCCACTTCAGAGCAGTTCCTCCGTACTCTGAGGAACTGTCCGACTGGCAGATTGTCACGGAGAGCTCTCGGATGGTAGCTCTCATAGAGAAGAAGACTGTTCTTATCTGTCGGCTTAATGTGTACTTTGGTGGAGATTCCTTCCGTTGTTAGTGTTATGTCTAGATCCAGGAACACTGCATGGTTCTCCTCCATGGTGTAGGTAAACCTTAGGTGGGGTCTTTACTGTTGACCCACTCCACAAACTGTGTGGCTTCATCTGTTGTGCCCTTCCAAATGATCAAGACATCGTCTATATACCGCTTCCATGTTCTCATCTGAGTTGTAAACGGATTGGCAGGGCTGAAAATATAGTCCTCTTCAAACGGATGGACATACAGGCACGCCATGCTAGGCGCAAAAGTGCTGCCCATGGACGTGCCCTTCACCTGGTGGTATAATGTGTCCTCAAATTCGAAAAAGTTCTCCATGAGGGCTAGTTCTGCGCACTCCATGATGAAATGAGTCGGTGTCATGTATGTCCAGTCCTGGTCCTGGAGGATACATTCCACCACTTCCAATGTACGCCTCTGAGGGATGCTCGTATAGAGCGCTTCGATGCAGCCATTTGGTTACTGGCCGCAGCAATTCTTCCCTCCTAGCTTTGGGCTTCAACAGGGACAGCAGCCTTTTTTATTCAGGGGCCAAGGGAGAGGACGGGGCAGACAAAAACCAAGAAGAACAACCAGGGTTCAATGGGAGGACGAGGCAACCAGCAGCGGGGCAGTGACATGGAGCAGGGGCAGGGGCACCCACCTAACAATGAGCAAAGAATGACAAATATCGTGAATCTGAGTGACCACGTACTCAGCACGGACGAAGAGGCCGTTCTCGCAAAAGTATTAGGCTTCGTCCCCACCCCAGAGATTGATGCTTTCTTCCTCAACACAGAACTAGCTCAGTTCTTTAGGAAGATAAAATTGAAAGACTTCTTCGGTGAAGCACAAGGACAGGACAACAACCGAAACAACACTGGCCTACGAAAAAAGTCCACTTTCACCCCGCAAACCCAAAACATCTCCTGCAATGTTCTGGCTTTTGAGCAGGCGGTCCTCACTGAGGTTGGGAAGATCGACTACAAGAACATAAGGGGTTTCCAGAACATGACCAGAGGGGAGAGAACAGCCCTCGAACAACTCAAAAACAATCATGAGTTGGTTGTGAAACCAGTAGACAAGGGAGGGGCGGTAGTCCTGATGAATTACACCATGTATAGGGAAGAATGCCTACGCCTCCTATCAGACAATACGAGTTATGAGGTACACTGTGAAGACCCCACACCCCGGATCATGAACAAAATCAAGATTATGGTCGGTGAAGCAGAGACCAATGATTGGATTACCAAGCATGAGGCAGAGTTTCTCATCAACACGGAACCGAGGTCATCCAGGTTCTATACCCTCCCCAAAATCCACAAAAACAGGATGCCACCACCGGGTAGACCGATAGTGTCGGGAATAGGTTCGGCATTAGAACCCCTCTCACAATTTTGCGATTGGTTTTTAAAACCGATTGTGCAAAAATCTCGATCTTATTTGAGAGATACCAAGGACGTACTTTGCCACCTAAGGGACCTGGAGACGAACATCAATGAGGATATGTTCATAACGATGGACATCGAAGCGCTCTATACGAGCATCCCTCAGAGGCGTACATTGGAAGTGGTGGAACGTATCCTCCAGGACCAGGACTGGACATACATGACACCGTCTCATTTCATCATGGAGTGCGCAGAACTAGCCCTCATGGAGAACTTTTTCGAATTTGAGGACACATTATACCACCAGGTGAAGGGCACGTCCATGGGCAGCACTTTTGCGCCTAGCATGGCGTGCCTGTATGTCCATCAGTTTGAAGAGGACTATATTTTCAGCCCTGCCAATCCGTTTACAACTCAGATGAGAACATGGAAGCGGTATATAGACGATGTCTTGATCATTTGGAAGGGCACAACGGATGAAGCCACACAGTTTGTGGAGTGGGTCAACAGTAAAGACCCCCACCTAAGGTTTACCTACACCATGGAGGAGAACCATGCAGTGTTCCTGGATCTAGACATAACACTAACAACGGAAGGAATCTCCACCAAAGTACACATTAAGCCGACAGATAAGAACAGTCTTCTTCTCTATGAGAGCTACCATCCGAGAGCTCTCCGTGATAATCTGCCAGTCGGACAGTTCCTCAGAGTACGGAGGAACTGCTCTGAAGTGGACACCTTTCGAGCACAGGCGGAACAACTTGAGAGCAAGCTTCTGGAGAGACACTACCCGAGCCGGATGGTGAAACGAGCGAAGAAAAGGGCAAAGAACAATAATCGGGAAGCCCTGTTAGAGACCATACCGAAGGAACAAACGGACCGGTTGGTATGCGTTACTACGTACACTCCCATTTCAAATAGAGTGCAGAACATCATCAAGAAGAAATGGGCAATCTTGAACAGCGGAAATTGGAAGTGGGAACCCCCACTTTTCGCGTTCAAACGCAGTAGAAACTTGAGGGATGACCTGGTACACTCGAAGATCACTAATGATGACAATGAAAACCAGATGACCCTATGGAGCCAACCAAAACCAACAGGCCACTATCCGTGCGGCACCTGTGTGTGCTGCCCCTTGACTACCACTACTAAGGAAGTAGATATTGGCACAGACAATCCCTGGAGACTAAAAAACTTCAGTAATTGCAATACGGAAAATGTAGTTTATCTACTGACCTGTCCATGCAATCTGAAATACGTCGGGATGACGACAAGGAAGGTAAAAACGAGGATCAACGAACACCGTAGCACCATCCGGTGCAGGAAAACAAACACAAAATTGACGAAACACTTCACCGAAAAAAATCATAGTGACTCCGATCTACATTGGATCGTCCTTGAAGTAATGAAAAAACAGAAAAACGACATTGGCAGACAATTACACATCCGGGAACAACGGTGGGTGTACAGATTACATACATGGGAACAAGGCCTTAATGATGATATACCATAGCTACAACTGGCAAAATGACCAGGCCAACCACAATGTACGGACCAACCATTTACTGAGGTAGATGTACACCACTGCAGAAGGGACTCGGAGACCATGTGATTATAAGAAGGAAAAGAAATTAGGCCACACATGGGCTGTCTATGCGAGTATAGGGTTATGGTTGTACTAGGGGTAGATAGTAGCTACCCTTACACTGTCTAAACGTTCAGGGCTATATTGGAAAGATTATGAATGGGTGAGACATACCTAACTGTGTAATCACGCAGATCAAGGACACTGGCTCATACCCAGAGAAAAAGTTAGAATTGAAAGCAATACACTTAGCCTCACTATTTTCTGTCCAACACCTATCAAGGGAGAGACTGAGTGGTATACTCCACGATTGTAACACAAATAAAACCTTAGAGCGATAATCCAATACGTAGCCAGTGGAACAGGAGAGCCGAGATGGCGACAGACTTGCACATAGACTTAATATTGCCAAAAGCGAATTAGCGCAATGATGAGGTTTGCCTACAGGATGTGTTGCCAACTCATAGTGGCTAAACACGCATGCGCAGAGTAGGAACACTGAACCCCTGCGCATGTATATGTACGTCTCATTTTCCTAGGGACCATGGCTTACTGCCCAAGAGTTTTTATACACAGCCTGGATATTATCCATAGCGTTTTACTGCTGTGACGAGTTCCTTGCCAATGGGACATGATGTTATCACATAGAGGCATAAGGCGCAGACGGATAGCAGGAATACTTTACCCCTGCGCATGCGCAACCACGTTTCTAATCACGGGGTCTTTGCCGAACAGTCCGAATGTGTTTTTTAGCCAGCAGCGCGTGCGCGCCTTGGATCCGCTATCTACTGGGCAGAGGTAACCCCTTCTTCGCCCAATAGGAGCACGCACAATCATATACGCCCCGCACCAGGCGTCCAGACCCGCCCGGATGGGGACACAGGAAGCGCTCCATGCGTTTTCAATTAGGGCGTTTTTGTCAAACAATCAATCAATTAACCAGAGTACTTAAAACCCCCCGGTTGATCATCATTCTCCACCGACGGGGAGACCGAGAGGACGCCTGTAGAGATATCCGCTGGGAGCGCTGAATTCAGACAGTAAGAGAATGAGTGTCATGTATGGTGGTAAGAGTGAAAGTTTGGTGTCAGCTCTTTGCTGAAAGGTTGTGTGTTAAACACTGAAACTGGGCACACAACTTGTTCATTGCATTGTAGTGCATGCTAGTCATTTGTGTCAATATCCTGTGGATGCACGAATAGCTGCTTACTATCTCCCAATTGGTACATCTCTTTTACAGAAAGTCACAAGTAGGCCCTCCCACCCTCGCCCTCCCATGGAGTATAGAGGATAGTATTTTAGGGTAAGAAATGGAATGCCATCATGTTTTTGGTAATATGATGACACGTACAGTTGCCACGTGTCTCATAAAGACCACACCACGCGCGCTATAGGTGTGACTTGGTCTGGATGACAAACTTTGCCATTTATATATACTTACACGTTTGGTTTGTATGTTCTTTTTTGTTTCTCTTTATCCTACAGAATCACCTACAGTGGCACTACACCAGACGGGTAGTTTGATCTTTTTAGCCCCCATCCCCAGATTGGGAGCACCTTCTTGCATTAGATGCAAAAAGGTAGCGCCCACAGTTAGAAACCCTTTGGTCCTGACGAATGCAACGTACCCTACGGGGACACTAACGCAGAAACATGTTGACCACACTTAACACGGTGAAGGAAGAATAACGTCCCAGATCACCGTTCACCTATTTTAATACCATACATTTGTTCCCTGAATAAATACAGTTTAGTGACAGATGTAATGGTTTTTAGATCACCTTTCACTTTCACACGGCCACCACTTAGCTTTAGAAGTGCATCCCTGTCTCCAGGTGTATGCCCGCCCTCTATCAAACGAAGTTTTTAGGGGGCGAGGACAGCCTATGATGAAGCATGACACCGGGCAGTGTGTGAGGCCAGTCCGAAACTTTTTATGAGATGCCCCCACAGATGTTGCATCTCAGTATAACTCTGTAGGAAACTGTAGGAACCCACACTAGGGGCAGCCCATTTTGTGTTTACAGTGCAGTGGGTGCCACTAACCCTGTGCAACTCAAGTCGTCATCCCGTGGCGGTGGGCCCCGGCCAGCCGCAGTGCAGCGGGTGCCACTAACCCTGTGCAACTCAAGTCGTCGTCCCGTGGCGGTAGGCCCGTGCAGGGCCGCAGGGCATCTGGAGCCACTAACTCCGTGCGCCACAAGTCATGGACCCTTCATGATTGAGCCACGTGGTGCGGACGCCATCATGTCATCTCCGGCAGTGGGGAATGTGATGTGCTACGCCCCTTTTATTGGCAGGGTCACATGTCCTGTGATGCCTGTGCTGGATGGGTGTGGTGTGGGTGTTAACCAGCCCTCAGGGAGTGGCTGTGGCATGCTGACAACTAGACCAGTGATCAGCAGATCACTACAGGGAAGACCTGGGTCATGTAGCTTTGTCGTCCCCCTCTCTGAGTGTAAGCGAAGTGGTCTGGCCTGGCGTATGCCAGGCCAGCGTAGGGGTGGGAACAATGACCCCAGGGCTCTGGGCGTGCTTCAGTTCCGGGCTGGACAAGGAAGTAACTGATGCTTGTGTCTCTGTTGTAGTGTCTACGCCACACGGACCGCAATCGGCAATGTTACACCCTGTGACTCAAGTCCCACGACATGAGCAACATGGACGTAAGGGGGAATCACTGATCCTACATTCATCCATACTTTCATACTTGAATGATCAAAGACATGAAACATCTGTGTGATTCTGAATGTTTTATTCATCCAATGGAGTGGTGCAGCTGGAGCAGTACAGGGGCATGCAGACCCTACTTCACATTATTGGCCCTTGGAGGGCCAGCCAGAGTCCTTCAGGGAATGACAAGTACATCGAAAGAGGAAGAGTTCAGTCCGCAGTCTGATCGCTGTGTCATTGGCAACCAAACAGAATATGGCAGTCCATGTCGAGGTCCAAGGTGAGTGTCGCAGAGTGCATCGGGGGACAGTGGAAGGTGATGATGCAAAGGGCAGAACCAAGCAGAAACAGGCCATATGGCGGAGATGAATGCTACTGCCTCCTCCTTACCAGTAAGGTTGATTCACCCACATCTTCGTCCTCTGATGTCACATGTGCCTCACACGTGGGTGGTGGTGGACACATCAGGGGCCGGAGGTGATTGCCTGCCGCACTGGGTGCCACTGACACATCAGGGGCCGGAGGTGGATTGCCTGCCACACTGTGAGGCACTGACACATCAGGGGGCGGAGATGTGGATGTAGAAGCTGCAGCAGCATTCATCTGTGCCAGGCCTTGAGGCAGCAATGCCATGACGATGTGCTGCAGGGCATGGAAGGTCCCAGCCACATCTCGCTGGTGTGCAGCCGTGGCAGCCATTCTTTCCGCCCTCATCCGCTCCATGTTCTCCATGAGCCGCCGCATCTGTCCCAACTCCCGGCTGACATCGCTGGAGCCACTCTGACTGGACAGTTGTCCTTGTCTCAGTATCATGACTCCAGCGATGTCAGCCATCGATCGTTGGAGAGCATGGAGCGGACTGTGGGTGTCCGTTAGGGACTGTATGTGGTCCCTGATGGGAATCAGACACCCATGTAAGGCATCAGGTTTGGCTGCCATGAGGTCGAACCCCACCCGCACCTGATCAGCCATCTTCTCCTGGACCTCCAACACACGGCGTTGGAAGGCCATGTGTTGTTCGTGGGGGTCCTGGGAGGCGGCCGGGGTGGTAGGTGCGTCCTGCTGTGTGGTCTGTGCCAGGGGTGGGGTCTCCTCGATGCAGCTGGGCTGCCCTCCTCCTGGGGGTGGGGTGCCGAAGCTGTCAATGAGGACTTGGAGGGCTTCGGTTTCGATGTCGGGGATGTCCTCATCGCCATCAGTGAAGAGTTGTTGGGGCTGCTCTGCAGGAGGTGTTGATGCTCCCTCTGCAATGTGAAGGGGAGATGCAGTATTACATTGTGTTCACATGTATGTTGACGCATTGTACAAGTTCACATACAGACTGCATGGCAATGTACATTGTGACTGTTTAGGAGGAGCTGCCTATTTGATGCGGGACAGTGGACATTTCGACAACATCACGGATATGTGTTTGTACTTGTACATTGACATCTCACATTTCCCTGCTATGCCAAATGTTATTGGCCAGTTTCTACACACAAGCGGCACCTGTGGTGTCCTCTGTCCTGTTGTTAACGTGTTGCAGTTTGTACCACATTGTTGTCAATGCTGATGTGCTCTGAATGTCATGTGTGTGTGCTGCATTTTGGGAGGGTCGCCCCTGCAGCTCTGATTTTGCTGCCCCTTGTCCCTTTCAGGCGGTGTGCCTTTGACTTCTGTGCCCATACAGTGCTGAGATGTTGCAGACTAGGGTGGATTTGGGTCTTGGTGGCAGTTGGGACTCTGGGGCATGGTTTGTCCGCGGATGTGTAGTTGACGTCAGGGGTTGTTTGTGCAGGTGGATGTGTCAGAGTGTGACCTGCTCCTTTACGGATGTGGTCCACACTCCGCCACCTCAGTGTGGTGGCGTGCACCATGTCATGATGATCGGACTGCAGCCATGCTAATCGTCATGCAGTGTCACTTGCATTGTCAGTGTGGCTCACGGACCCACAGCTTTGCTGGGTACAGCACATGTGCATGGGTTGGTTGTGAGATGAGTGATGTGTGGGCGGGACTCCTCTGGGCACATAGTCAACGGGGGCCTACATGCTGTTGCTATGTGTGCTGCAGTGTGCCAAGGGGTTCAAGGACGTGATCCAGAGTCATTGTGGGTGTGCACTGTGCTCCCCTTGATTGTGCATGTGTGCCATTGTGCCCATCTCCCCCGTCCCCCCAGTCCCTGGTCGTTACTCACCCTGTTGCTATTGTGTCGGGTCATGTTGAGCAGTGTCCGGTCCCCCAACTCCTGCCACCGTCTCCCCACTGATGACTGTGGACACCATTTCCTCCATCTCATCCAGCTCCTCCTGTGGCGCTGGACTCCCACCTCCAGTCTGCATTGCTGCCTTCTGGTTGTCGGCGAGTTTCTGCTTGGTCTTGCACTTCACATCATTCCAGCGCCTCTGGACCTCGTCCATTGTCCTCCTCAGCACTCCGACTGCATTCACCTTGTCCACGATGGACTGCCATGTTGCATTTTTTGTTGCCAATGACACAGTGGAGGTGACGAACAGTTGTTGATGGTGTTCTATCACCTCCGTGATCAGGATCCTGTTTTCCTGCGGACCGAACCGCGTCTTCCTCTTCTTTTTGTCCTTGCCCTTCCCTGTCCCCGA
The DNA here is from genome assembly GCA_963921515.1 of Calotriton arnoldi. Taxonomy (NCBI): domain Eukaryota; kingdom Metazoa; phylum Chordata; class Amphibia; order Caudata; family Salamandridae; genus Calotriton; species Calotriton arnoldi. Next base: position 359,338 of record CAWUFW010005781.1, read on the forward strand.
GGTCCCAGCCTGCTCCTCCGGGGGGCTTGTGGGGTTCTGGCCATCCTCTGTCACTGCTCCGGCTGCCTCCATTGTGCGTCGCTGTAGTTTGTTTTTTATTTGTTGTTTTTTTTGTGCTTTTGTAGTGGTTTTTCCCACCTGACGTGTGTGACTTGCAGGCCTGGCGCTGCTTTTCGCTGATTGTCTTATCGCGGTTGGGCCCATCGCAACTTTTTTCGTGTTCGGGTTTGGATTTTCATTGCCATCCTGGTAATGTTATCGCGGACATTTTGCGCATTATCGGGAGACTATCGCATGTTACCGCCGTGTTGAAAATACGACGTTAACACAGAGTTATTTTTCCGCGATAGACGGCGATATGTAAAATTGCGTTAACCTATTTTGGCGATGTTTATCGCACGTTCTTGTGAATATTCCCCATTGTATTACATCATAGTTCTTAGCACACATTGTTTGTGGCAACAACTGATATAAATACACACACAAACACACATGCACACACAATTCATCTAAACCCCCTATCTCACTACCTTTAAAAAAACCTTACTACTACCCTTACCCATCCCCAACCCTTGAAACCCCAAAACCCTTTACTACCCTGTACACTTAACCATCTCTGAACCCTAAAACCCTTTAGTAACAGGATCGGTACCCATCCCTGAACCTAAAAGCCCTTACAACTACTTACCCATACCCACTCCTGAACCCTAAAAATACCCTATTACCCAGTATCCTTACCCATCCCTGAACCCTGAAAACCCCTTACTACCCCTTGCTACCCCATACCATTACCCATCTCTGAACAATAAAAAAACATTACTATCCATTACCCATCCCTGAACCCTAAAAATCCCTTATTGCCTCTTACTACCCTTTACTGTTATCCATCCCTAAGTCCCAAAAATCCTTAAAACTCCATACTCTTACTCATCCTCGAAACTTAAAAAATGCCTACATCCGTGGCTTCCCCTTAATTCCCATACTTAATGGAATTTAAAAAGCCATTTACCTGTGTGGTAAAGTCTTGCATTGCTAAGTGCTATAAAATGCAATGTGTGTTACTTATGTGTGTAGTAATGACCACATTTTAAATGTAACTTGTGGTATCACCCTTGTTTTAAGCATTACATGCTGCTGCAAAGGGTTGCTAGGTCAGTTGTTGCTGGAGTTCAAAGTGTGAGTCTAGGAGTATCATTGGGCTGCAGTGAGGACTGAGAGCAGACATTAGAGAAGCCCTGGTGGCTGATTTACCCAACCAAGTGGCTTTTCTAAGCTCTTCCCAGATAGCGGCTGGACAGTGTAATGAACGATTAATTGCATTGTTTGACTCGACAGTGATGGAAGGCACACACATGCCTCATTCCAAGTTTGCCTGTGCTGAAGTGCACTCTGTCTGCATTTCTTGTTCTTTTTTTTTAATTTGAGGATACAAAATCAGCAAAATTGTCCGAATTTTAGCATCTGCTTACCATGGGTTTAGAAGGGTATTTGTCCACCCTTAGTTGCAGCACATTGCTATCAGGAGATGTGGGTGCCTGAGACTCAGCAGAATGAGATGGCAGTCACAAGCTCTGAGCCACAGTGCATCAAACATGGAGTGCAAGACTCAGGTATGTCTCCTTTCCCACAATGGCGAGGGCCTTGTCAGATATCTGGGTAGGCAGCTAGAAAGGCAAGGCAACACTGCAGGATCACTCAACCTAAGGACTCAAATACAGGGATCTGATTTTGATCAGTTAGCCACAGGTTCTAAGCCTGGAGGGTGCCTCAGCCGTTCATCCTTCTAGGATTGATAAAATTAGCACCATTGATTTGAGTAGCAATAAACATCTGTTATTCAGTGACATGATGCCCCAGGAGTTGAACATGACTTTACAAATAAACATGTTCTGAGAGTAAAATATGCCTACTTCCAGGGAGCATGGCTTCTGGGGGATGCAACATGATATGATTTCCCCCCCACTTATATAACCCAGTAGTAACCTAAGGCAAGTGATGTATCTTTGATAAATAATGGAAGGCTCACTGGCAGTGATGGAAATGACTTCGTCAACAGGATTTCCCAAAAAACAATGGTGGATGCGAAGTCCCCCATCTTTGTGTCACTGTTTTAGCCATAAGAATCTTGTAATGTTCCCCTGACATTGATTTAGTCACATCAGCTATTCTGTGTTTTTTTCCAGTTCTTGTGTCGTCTCCTTTTCCTGAGCCCTGAATACATGTATTTTTCCTTTTCTAGAGTTTTGTCCAATTCTGTCATATGAATATAGTTTCTGCTACACTTTTTCTGATGCCCACGTCATATTATGGTCTGTAGTATGTGTATGTGTGTGTGCCTGTCCCTTCCTTTTCTGGGTCTCTACAAACCTATCTAGCCCATTCTGAAACTGTTCTGCAGTCTACACTGCGAATAAATACAAAAACATTATTTCCATGTCCATTCTATTCCGATCACTATATTTCTTACCCCCTGTTTCCCACGCGAGCTGCTGTTACAAAGTAAGACAAACCAATACCACCTACCGAGCTTGGATAACAAAATCAACTGAAATCCATGGCCAACAAAGGAGTCATTCATAAAACAGAGTAAACTTAGTCCAGATATTTGGGTGTGTATGATATATGACACATTGAATCGAATCATGAAAATTAAACACAAGCGAGTGTTTAACCAGATTAATTGAATTGGATAAACATATCAATCATGGACAACAAAATTAATGAAAAATAGGCATACAAACATAAAGCTATTGCATTCATTTTATGCATATTACAGAATAAATTACATTTGTAGGGGTACAGAGAAAAGCAATCAGACACACATATGTCCAGTGTGTAGTTTGTCCATGTTGATACAATAATCATGTGTGAGAAAAATGTATGCCAACTCCACTCTCAAAAACAATCAGAAGAACATCTGCATGAGCTGTAGAATTCGTTCTAATGGTAAGTAAATTACAAAAGACTACATATCCATGAGCTGTAAAATTCGTTCAAATGGTAAGTAAATTACAGAAGACTACATATCCATGAGCTGTAGAATTCGTTTTATTGGTAAGTAAATTATAGAAGACTACTGCATAATATAATTGTAGTTCATGATAATGCTCAGCAGAACTTTCAAAATGACATTATTCTCGATAATCAACTTTGCAAAGACCAAAATGTCATTTGGGAATGCAATAACCCCTAAGCTTTTATGGAAAAAAGCTTGTATTTAGATTTGGAAGATTAGCATCACTGACATTAGTTTAACTGTCAAATGAAGGCTCCCTCTGGGCTCACAAAGAAGGTTAGTACCCTACACTTACTGGTGACTCACCCTGAGAGGTAGTGTGAATCTCTGGTACAGAAAAATGTTTATGCCCCGTTTGGCCATCACTCTATATATTTTGGTAAGAGGGAGATGGTCAACAAAAATATACTCTCAAAATGTGTTTTTGATGACACCTATTAGAGAAAAACACATTGAGGAATCCACTCGTGCTGTAAGACGATCTTTGCTAATAAAAAGGCTGTCAGTTCTTCGCAGACACCCAAGGGAACATTCCAGAGACTATTTTTGTGCCTGATACCTTTTCACACTGCTTAGCCTGTACCTAAACACCTCAATATACATCTGAAGTATGACATTTGTCTTGCATTGTGTAACCATTCATATCTCTTCCTTAGCTCAAGGGTGTAATATGATTGCCTAGTTGCCCTGTAATGCTACCGCAAAACGTGTATACTCTTTCTCCCAAAAATGCACTTTGGCAGCAATTTTTCAAAGCAATTAAAGTTAAAAGCAATGACGCCTATTCACAAACTGCATTTTGTAATACGTAAAGTAGTACTACAGTAGTACTACTTACATACTACAAAACACCATTCACAAACCTCCTTGCCTATCTTTTCTGGGCAGCTTTCTCCATCACATGTGTATACGTTTTTGTAGAAAATGTGGAAGGGACCAAGGGGGAATACTTACTACTAATGGGAAGGGTTTAAGAACATTTAAGGAGGGGTTAACAGGCATGTAAATAGGGGTTTATAAAGGGACATACCAATACGAACACACCCAGAGTGAGACCTTTGCTATTCCACGTATTGAACTTTTTGAAGTTGACCTTGAAACCTGACACCGAAACACACTAATCTAGTTCCCTTATCTTCCAGCTTGACTCCTTAGGCATCAATGGCACCATCATATTGTCTGCCACCCTGCTGTGTGCATGTTCCAGATGTGATTTCTTAGATTGCACTATCACTCTATCTTCTCATAGCCAATGGTTCTACAGACAAAACAAATATGGTTGAGATGAGGGGCGTGTTGTGCAACCCGGTCACATTTGCTGCCCAAAGTAAAACTCTTCGGTTTGGCATAGAGTGCATTTAGCAGTGCTGGATTCTTCTGACTCACCTATGATGTAAAGGTTTTATTAACAATGTCAATTCTGTCTTGGTAAATCACAATGGCCCATATGAATCAGAAACTGCCTCTTCATTTCCTGCCTAGAGGCCAGAATCTGGGTGTACTGTGAGCATCAATTTTGAGTAGTATAATTTGTCAATTTGAAGTCAATTCATTTCTTGCTCTCCTTGGATAAGAGGATAACATCTCCTTCATCTATCAAGTGTGTGATCATGCCCAATGTTTTAAATCATTTTGTAGACAGTGGCTGTGTATTGAGCTCGACTGCCTCGAGGGCCCTATAAAAAAGCCCTGTGACGAAGTTTGCTGCTGCTGCTTTATTCATTTTCAGACCCTTTATAGGCTCCCCTATCCACTCACAGTCCTACAACTCCTGTCGATGCAGTACTGGGCGTATAGGTATTGAGACAATTTAGGTAAACCCAACACCATCTTTTATTTAAACCTTGGATTATATTATAATAGATTGCAATTCCATATGGTCTGAAAAAATCCCCGCCCCACCAACAAAAAAAAATTGATGGAGATCATTTGGCATGTTTTGCTCTTCTTAGTATGTATGCACAAAGATTTTGTCTGTCCCTTTTCATTAAATCATTTGAATAAATTCAGTATCATCATTTTGTTGAATTTGGCCAGGACAGTGTTTCTATGACTATACACGTTTTGTAGCTTCTCTTAGAGATGTTGTGATCCTGTTTCCTTGTGATGACAAATAGCCTTTCTGAGTTCCCCTTCCAACTGCATTAGGGCAAAGAAGGAGATTTTCATGTTTGAAAAGCATTTTTGCCTCATAACCACTTTGAAGGCATCAACAATGCAACTGGAGGAACATTCTCTCCCCATTGGTCGTCAAAAACTCCTTGATCTGCAACTTAAGCTTTTAAACATTATCCTTGATGGTTCTTATCATTTCTTCAAGGGCCCATACATTAATTAGCTCCCAAGTGACTGATGAAGGGTCAGAAGCAGCAATATGGCCCTTTAGCCACAGTCCAGGGAATGTGGTGTTTGTCTCCGTGATTATGTTGAAGTCTCTCGCCCTATGATCTTGTGTAAAGAAGGATCCTTTGTCGTCCAGCAGGCTCTTAAGTGGGATAAAATATCCCTTCTAGTCTTCTACCTCAGTCATTTCTAATTGTATGTCCTTGTGGATGGCCAAAAACAAACCACATTTATTCAGTGAGAAATATTCCAATGGGAAAAGTTTGAGAGAACAGTTGTGCATATCATTTTCAATGTGTGGGTCTCTTGGAGACATACACAATGCTGTCTATATCTGTTGCTTCTCCAAATATTGTGTGCTTTAATAGAGGAGTTGAGGCTTTTAAAATCCCATGTTAAAAGTGAAACCTAATCTGGTTTGAGCTCAGATTCTTTAACAACACACATTGGGTGTCTGTCTCCAGGTGGGACATTTTAGAATAGATAAACCCCTTGTGATGAACAATGCCTATTCTCACCATGTGAGACAGGTGATATTAGTTGCCCCTCCACCTTTTATGATCTATGGGTAATCACCCATGAGTATGTCTGTTTACTGGTCTTTTTTACATATCCTGATGCACCCTTTCTGCTTTTGGATAACTTACTTCTGTTAGTTGGTCAGCATGAGATAGTAGGATTTTAATTCCACTGAGGATCTAATACTGCCTAAGGCCATGCTGAGCTGAAAATGCATTGCAAGAGAAAAGCCACCTGTAGTTAACATAGTGTTTGGTTCCTTATGCCATGCTGAGCTGGTTTCTCTATCTTTGTGCATCTCCAATGATCTGCTAAATGTTATCGAGTGTAGTTTGAGACCGTCTTAATTTGCACCTTGTTACCACGAAAGCAAGTAGTCTCTTGCTTCCTTTCTTGCCTGATTTATTCTGCCCTTGACTTGGAATGAGAGTTTTCCCAAGAGTTTGACTTGGGCATACATCCATCTTCCATTTGGCAGACTTCCTCTGGGGCTCCTAAAATTATAGTGCGCAGGTAGTCCTCTTCCAAAATGTCTCAGACTAAGGTGTTTGGACACTCTAAATAGTCACACTCTTCCATACCTTAATGTTTTTCCTCCTAATCTTATGCCTCGGAGATCTATATTCCAAATCTGCCACACGTCACAAAAATCCTGCAGTTAGGGCAGCTACTTACGTCTCCTTTTGATGCTCCCCGTGAGAGTTTACTTGGAGACACTAGAGACCAGCTTTCATTATATATTGTGCTTTATACTCCTTACAAGACAGCAAAGCACTTAGATTTTCATGGAGGCCCTGGCTCTTTTTCAGAGTGTATGTTAAAAGGGAGTTGTCCTGTGTAGGAGGTATGTGCAGAGATTCATCCTATGCAGAAACATCTTCGAACATGGTGTAGGGCAGGGGCGGCTCCTCCATTTGGGCGGAGGAGCGCCGCCCCACTGGTTTCTCGCAGTGCGAGAAGCAGAAACATAAAATGGTATTTTAAATACGATTTTATGTTTCTGCTTCTCGGGCTGCAAGAAAGCAGAAGACAGGGGTATGCCTGGTTGGGGGCGGGCGGGAGGGTATGCCTGGTTGGGGGCGGGTCGGGGAGGAGTGGCTTGCACCACTCTGAGTACCCTGACCGTTTGGTCGCCCTAGGGCCGCCCAAAGCAGTCATGCGCACTCTACATTTTCTCTATGTAGGCTGCATGCAGCCTACATAGAGAAAATGGCCTCCCTACCTGGTGCCTGGCTGGGCGCTGTCCAGAACTCCGCACCAATCACAACGCTGCCATTGCAGCATTTTGATTGGCTTACAGGAGGGGAGGGAGGATGCCTGTTCCTGTTCAGGAGCGGAGGCGGCGCGGGACCCGACCCAGGAGCAGAGGCAGCGCGGGACCCGGTTAGGTAAGGTTTCCTTTTATTTTAACACCCCGCCCGCGGTAACCCCCACGCGACTCCCCCCGAGAGTATTGCGAGCCGCGACTGGCTGTAATACTTTAATGTCTTTCCTCGTGGTTATGCACAGGGGCTGATTATTTGATTATACAATTCTAGGAAACCATTGTTGCTTTTAGATTGTTTTTTTTTCTTATCGCAGAAGAAAACATTATTAGCATGAACCGTTTTAAGGTACTTTTTTCACCGTGTTCTGCAGAGCTGAATTTGCAACTGATGAATAGAAATATATTGAGTGGCAGTTCTGAAAGATTTCTGTGGATAATGTGTTCTTTGTGTATCAAGATGTTTGTAGCAGACATTTCTGCTCACCGTGTTTGTCATCTGGCACGGGGGTATCCATTATATATTGGGGAGCAGGCCTGCTGTTTTCTGAGGTCATAAAGGGTTTTACCCCTTTTAGAGATACGTCACAGTGGTCGAGGGTGTGTCAATGCGGGTTTCCCTGTGCGATGGCTGCGTCATGAATGGATCATTGACACTATCCTCTACGAGCGTACCTTCCTGAGGAATGAAGAGCTATGGGGAACTAAGGCCTGCTTATGATAGCTCTAACTGGCATTTTGATTTTTTTTAGCAATTGGGAGACATGTTCTTTGGGCATGCGATAGTCCAAGAAGTTGTCATTGTAGACTTACGGTACTTTGACAACATCTGCATTGGCGGCTCTTTCTTTTTAAAAACTACATTTTGCAGTCAAGGAGTTTAATATTTTATTAGCAGTTTGGTTAACTAAGCTTATTTTCTTTCTCCGTGATCGTCTTTTGCATCGTCAATTTGTATTTGCATTGCGTCCGTTTATTGTGGCTAATTTTCAACTCAATGATTTTGCATAAATTCTCTTTGTAATCTTCATGTGCCCCAGCTTACGTCACTTTGCGCCTCCTGTTGCACATCACCCTGTGCCCGCGTACTGCGCAGTGCTCTGCACTGAGTCCTCCCCTGTTAAAGATTGCAGGAATCGCTGTTAGCATGAGCTGAAAGCCATTTTGTTCTTGGCAGCCATTTTAGTTAGCCATGTGCTCGCCATGTGCTTTCTCCCTCTTCCAGAGTCTTGCACATGCTCAGAAAGGCCTAGCTGGTAGAATGCACCTGCTCCTAGTATAGAACTGTCAGGCTATTCTTACTGATGTAAGCAGTTTAGTCTCCCCTCCCACTTTGTGGAGCAAGCAAATTTTGTATACCCATATTAGTCAATAAGCATGCTTGTATGTGCTAGGACCTCCCCTTGATTTTATGCCGACTATGTAACAAATGTGTATATATAAGGACCCTGTTCTCTGCACTCCTTAGAATGCCTCCTACAGTGGCCTACGGGTACCGTATGACGCAATCTCCCTCATCTGAGGTTATTAAAATATGTTTTTTGATATTACAGCTTCCGTGCCAATCTCTTCTTTGTTGGTTTTAAGGACCAGGTGTATCAGTGAACCCCTAAAAGGTTTTTATTTCTACAAATGGCGCCCAACCGTGGGGCTCATCGGTGAAGCGGCTATCCAAGGGAGTGGTCTTGAAGGGAGACAGGAATCTACTGAGGAGTACAGGACAGGAATCTACTGAGGAGGTACCCTGCGCACGGAGATTGTTTGTCTTTCCAGCCCAGTATATTTCTGGTCTTCCTGATCTGATCCTCCAAGTGTTTGCCGCTCCCGACTTAGAACTTCTTTGGCGTGAGTATTTTAAAACGACCGTTAGGTCACTCAGAACTTGGCAGTTGGAAGCTGGAGACTTTGGTTTGGTAAGGTTGCTGTAGCAACACTTTTGTTTGGAATGACTTGGCCAAGATTTTGGTTTGTTTGTTTTGTTTGCTGCAGCAAATGAAGGCAGGTAATGAGGAGATTTTTCTCTAACTTTGAAAACTTGAACGGCACACATTGTGTTGTGTCACTTGGAGTATAATATTATATATGCTATAATATTCTTGACATGCCTGCTTCTAGCACACTTCGTAGAAAGTGTTGCTGTCTTGGAGGTACCAATATGGATTTAGTAAGTACTCAGCTGACTCCCCTCAGAGGGGATACCTAAATAGGTTTAGGTATAAAAAGATATTTCTTCCTTGGTGACTAAGTACCCCATGGAACTAAATATATATATACAAAGGATCCGGATCTGCGCACTTAGTAACATTCATAAGTGGTGATATGCAGAGCGCTTTTTGACTGTTCTACCAGCCAAAACTGGCGAATTTGGTGTATTTTGGCTTCTTGAACATGGAACAGTCTTTTGGGCTGTTTTGGTGCAGTCTTTTGGACTACTTTTGAGAGCTCTTCTTGTAAATATGACTTACAATTAGTATTTACAAATAGTTTGATTTTGCGTACAGTCTGTAAGCTGTCCTAAGTGTTGATTTGTGGGTTCATTGTTTGTTTTTTTGTATGTGGTTGTGGACTAACATGCTTGAAAATACTTGTTTCAGTAAAATAGACTATGTTTTTTGTGTAAGAATGGCTAGCCTTAAGCGCGCTGTGTTGTGTGTTATGAGTGTATGACCCCCTTCTGAAAATGTCTGGAATGAGCTAAATTTGGTTTTTGTTGTCATTCTGTTATGCAAATGTCATTTAAATTACTACATTTTAAAATTCAGGGAATGAATAATGTAACATATGCTAAATAGCTGCACGCTACCATTAAAATTGACAAAGTAAGAAACTATAGATATGTGCAAATTGCCACACTGGTAAAGATAAATCAGAATTCACATTCAATAAGAATAAAATAGGCCTCATAGAAAGGAAAGAAAAAACAAATGTGTGTGCTTTCACACAATTAGGACTAAAATGCAAAATGTTACAGTAGTCTCCTTAGATACATTATATTAATATTGAAAGGCATTCACATCAACTGAGTGAATTGGTTGTTGCTGAAATAAACACGACATTACAGAACGATAGATTTGTGCTGGCTTGAAAGGCGTGAGATGTTGGCGCCTGCTGGTCAGAACACAGCTGTGTCAACAACACATGGCTATTCTTGGCCCCAAGCCACAAGGAAACTGCCGAGTCAACTAGATTTTAAGTTAGTGCAAACATGGTTTGAAAACGTGCATTAAAAACTGCTGATTTTAAAAGTCAGAAAAGACAGTTTCATTATTTTGGATAACAGAGAAAAGATTAAAAGGGATTTTCTTTCTTAATGCTTTTTTACACAAGCACATCCGTGGTTCTGATGTTAAATGATTACTGTCCTTTAAAAGTGACGCAGACTTTTCATGTTTCAAGTAAGGCTTCTGTGCTTTGAGTTATAAATGAATACATTTAAAGGTGATAGGAAAGGAATGAGGCTTGCTTTTCATATGTGGAGCCATCAAAAGGGTTGGTGATCAATATTTATAAAAAAAGGAGAATTTTGATTATATGAAAAAAAAATGTTTATTAAAAATAATGGCCCTAAAATTGTTTTTGATCTTTGTAATGTCTGATAATCATACTGTGAATAATATATAGCTCCTAGCATCAAAGTTGGATTTGAGTAGCACTTTACCATGATGTGGGGAGTGCAATGTGAAATTTCACTTTATCCAGGCATATAAAAACTTATTTTTTAAGGATGTACCTTATACATTTCTGATCCCCCATCTCTGGGATATCTAGAGGACACCCTGGGGATCCCTAATGTGCCAAAATATTGTACGTTATTCATTTTTAAGTGCCCCTAACACCAAAGTCGAAATTGAGCAAAATTCACTATTTAAAAGCAGTTCTGCCACTCAGGGCAGGTTTCAAACTGATCTCAGGCTTCAGAGCTGGTACACATGCAAGTATAGAACAAACAGCTGACCTCTGTACTGCTAGACTGCACACCACACACTGTACACAAATGAAAATAAGTATAAAGAAACGAGCAAAAGTTATTATCCTACCTCTAAATTACTGGAAAACAGGTACGGGACAGGACTGCCTTTCAGCTGTGATTCTCCAGAGTTGCTTTGAATTGGAAAGACCGCTTGGAAAGCCTTGCACAAAAATTGGGACAGCTGGTAAGGGTCACAGGTCGAAGGTCTGCATTTAGCAACCTAGCAGGGCTATGGGTAAGGGTTTGCTTTGACACTTCGACCTCCGAAAAGTTTTGAAAGAAGAGATGACAGCGCAGAGAGCGGAAGAGAAGCTTTGCTTACTATTTTTGGCAAAAGCGAGTTTTGCGCAGTTATATGAACAGAAGGAAAAGCAGTGACGTATGTGGGCCCTGAGTAGAGCATAGCTCTGCCATGTATATAAAAATAATGGTTTTAGCTTAAAGATTACTGTGCAAGGGCTGAGATAAGGAGGCAATGGATTTTAGTTTGCATACATGCGCCCTCATGTTAATCTAGTACAATTGCTGAAGGAATTGGTAGTTAGTTATTAACGCTTTCTAAAGTTAACTCAATGTGCTTGTGTTAGGCTGAATAAGAAAATAGCCACTTTCTAAGATATCTCCTACAAGTTTGTTTGTGCCCAGTTGCCACAAATAGGGGTAGATAGTGTTGACAGAAGGTAAACCTGTTTTCAGGTTTTCCTACTGTCAAAATGGGGGAAGGAGGTTAGCTCCTGGGCAAATTAAGGGTAGGCAAATTTATGTTTTCTCTCTCTTTTTCTCACTCTCTCTTGAGTCTGTCTAAGCTGTCTAGGAAATGGCCATGAGACATTTAATTGGCTATTCAATAATACTGTTTTAAAATTGTTAGAATTAATAAAATGATTAAAAATATGCTATGTTACTGCCCATCCTGTATGAAAGAATGAGTAGAACAGATTGATGTTCCCTTATTTGACCTTTAAAGGGAACTGTATAGTGGGGGTTTCTGTTCAAAAATCTCAGGTGACAACACCATTATTGTTTATGTTATTCTCATGTTATATACAGTTTTGCAAGGGCATTGCTAGTCTTTTATTAGCTAGTCTGTGTAAATAAGCTGACAGCCCTTGTTAGAGCTGATGTTGCATAGTCCGGATCGTGAAAAGTAGAATGCAGGAAAGACGCCCATGTGATCCTTAGCAAACATTTTGAAGGAAAATATTGTTTTATAGGAGTTTGTTTGTCACAACATGTTCTGCTGGAGAAATTTATGTACCCCCTATGTTGAGGTTTTTTTTTCTTTCTTTATGAAATAAGAATCCCTGTTAAATTAGCAGTTTTAGATTTTCCTGCTGCACCTATAACATGAAAGCATGACTTTAAGTGTAAAATGTAGGTGCTTTTATTAAGAGAAATTATTTTAGAAGTGTCTGCAGTCCTGTACAAGTAACGCAAGGTTCATAAGTAGAAGTGTAGAAAAGTTCCTTTTTCTTGAGGTTCTTCAGATGAATAATATAGGAATACACAAATGTAAGGATTTGGAGTATGTCTGTATTGTTTTTCTCTTTTCCTCAGAATTTAGTAAATGAACACAGACTTTCTTGGCTGCTTGGGATTGGGAGAAACAAATCAAATCGTGTAACGTATTACTCTTGTCAGTTCACCAGAAAGTTCCTTTTATACTTGCCAATAGGTCTAGGGTTTTTTACTCTCAGATAGATGAAGTGGTTCTTGGGTGCCTTGCTAATATATGGGGCGCCCCAAGACTAAGGAAGTATTCTGAGACTATCCTCTCTGTTGATAGATTATTTCTGTGCCTTGTCTAAAAACCCTTTTGTTCTGTCCACCAATAGATATTTGCTGCCCTACAACCATTGCCAGAGGGGCCCGGACATTAGATCCAGCCTGGGAGTCAGCGCCAGTCCAACTTGGAGTCAAGATAAAGGGAACCAGCACAGGCGTTGCTGGCAACTAGGACCTCAGTGAAGGCCGGAAGCACTGGGACGTGAAGTGTGTACCCCTGCCACTGTCTTGGGCGAAAAGACGGGGTCACAAATCAGGATGGAGAAATCTTTGTGTGGATCCAGTTTTTGATGCCCAGCTGAGAGAGTCACAGACCGACAACGACGGCAAGGAGGCTTTTACTTGAGGTGACCCCCTTTGAAACAAGGGTTGCTTCACATATCCCAGCATCAGGCCTCTGAGTCCTGGTCCCCAAGTGAATGCAAGTCTGCGCCTTTGTTTGTTGATCAAGGGATGCCTGAGCATATTGGCTACAATCAGTGGCCCCAATAAAAGAGCAGTGCGCCAGCGGAGCAATACAGGAGTTAGGGAAGGACTTGAGTTTAGGGTACAGGTGCTGTGCCCTTGGTGCCTGTTAGATTAAAGTGAAGAAAACTGGTGCACTGCCTGAGACACTGGACAGGATCGTTGAAAGACTTTTTCTTCTCAAACTGGGCCGTGATTCTTGAGTTGCGAGTTGTGCAGCTTCACCGTGGGAACAACAAGAGCCTGCCTGTGAGGCTCAAACGGACACAGGAGAAGACTCCCCTCTGGATGGTTGTACAGCAGCTTCAATTTCCCAAGGACTCTTTTTTTTTGTTAATAATGTATCCCTTTGGTCGTCCCATTTTTGAGGAGGAGCAGCCCTTTGCGGCTCCTCGTTCTAATTCCTATGGCCCTGTGTGGTCCTCCTGGTCCCCCGGAGCCAGGATTGTTTTTGTAATAATATGTCTGACTGCTTTAATATTTTTTTAGGAGTAATGTTTATTCTGCACGAGAAAAGTTCATCTGAGCAGTTGACAAATGTTACTTTACTCTTTCCTTGAGTATATTAATTGATACTTTAGCCCTCATAAAGGAACACTGGAAAAGTCTATTGAAAATGTTTTTATTATGTATGTGCTGTTGGCTATTCTGAAATTGAAATAGATAGTCACTGAAATACATCAGAGCCCTGAACCTTAGAATTAGACTAGATGGTTTTGGGATTTGCTTTCTGCTTAGGGTTGGAAAAATATTTAGATTTCTGTTTGAGATAATAGTCATTACTCTCTCCTGCTACCTGTATGACCCAATGCTCTGTTCCCTTTGTACTCCTGCTTATACCTTATATATACCCGCTTAATGAAATGTTTAGAATGTAAATGCCTACCTAGCATAGGATATTGATGAATTTATGAGAAGAAAATGTGCAAAATATTTTCTATGTTCCTTCTAGATCATAGGAATGTCTTTAGCTCATACTAAAAGGATCATCTGTTAAAGATTGCAGGAATCGCTGTTAGCATGAGCTGAAAGCCATTTTGTTCTTGGCAGCCATTTTAGTTAGCCATGTGCTCGCCATGTGCTTTCTCCCTCTTCCAGAGTCTTGCACATGCTCAGAAAGGCCTAGCTGGTAGAATGCACCTGCTCCTAGTATAGAACTGTCAGGCTATTCTTACTGATGTAAGCAGTTTAGTCTCCCCTCCCACTTTGTGGAGCAAGCAAATTTTGTATACCCATATTAGTCAATAAGCATGCTTGTATGTGCTAGGACCTCCCCTTGATTTTATGCCGACTATGTAACAAATGTGTATATATAAGGACCCTGTTCTCTGCACTCCTTAGAATGCCTCCTACAGTGGCCTACGGGTACCGTATGACGCAATCTCCCTCATCTGAGGTTATTAAAATATGTTTTTTGATATTACAGCTTCCGTGCCAATCTCTTCTTTGTTGGTTTTAAGGACCAGGTGTATCAGTGAACCCCTAAAAAGGTTTTTATTTCTACACCCCCTCAAGCCTAATACACGGTCCTCATCTCATGTAACACCAAGAGCTCAGAAAATGCACAGTACCAAGTGCTCCGTGCAGGTGCAAACACCCTACAGTGACAGGGGCGCAGTACATGCGGGTCTGCATGCATGACCTCTGTGCCATCTTATGCTCTGTGCCTCCTTTACGAAAGTGAAACCTGTTTGTTTGACCAATGCCTGGTGATCACTTTATGCACACTATCTCTTTAAGGTATTTCAATGTCTTTAAACCCGGGCAGCTCGTCTTATATGGCTGGTATGTACCATTAGAGTATTGCTGATTGTTAGTAATCTAATTCGAGAATGTGTGTATTTTCTTGGCGTAATAAAAAGAATACAGAAATAACTTGTAATCGAAACAAAGCAAAGGGACATGGGCAGTGCTTTAAATGGAAAAAAATAAGTGCAGGTACTCACCAAAAGGAGCAGTGGGCGGAGTTTAGGGAGGTGCTAAGGTGGGACAAGGGGCGGGGATAGCTTTTTGACTTTGCCAAGGTTGTATGCACAAAATCTGCATGCATTGTTAGCATGTCGGATGTATCTGTCCATTAGTTATCTCACTAATAACTATATATATGGCACTTACTGATAAGTGTTTATTACTACCCAAAGTAGCCTTTTTTAGCATCCTTAAAATAAGAAAAGATTGAGGAAATAACAGCGAGGTTCCAAATATATGCCTTCTTGTTTGGAGCAGGTCCTTGCTGCAGGGTCATAACTCACTAAGCTATATTACAAGGATCTTAACTTTTGACCTGCAGGTAACACAAGGCTCTATGCAACAAAAACAGTAATGTTTTGATTTCTTCTGCATTCCGTCCATCAATAAGGAAGGTTAAAATGGGGGGGTCGTGCGTTTTCTTATCTGGCCCCCAAACATTGGAACGAGCTCCCCGAACATCTTCGTGCCTGCCCAAACTTTCCACAATTTAAAAAGCTGCTCAAGACCTGGCTATTCTAATCGAGTGATTTTCATACGCCTCCCTCATTTGCCGCCTTCTCGGGCGCCGAGAGATCTCCTTGGGGATGATTTGTGCGCCTTATAAATGAGTAAAATAAATAAAATAAATAAATAAATTGTGTGTCTTTTGCTCAGTTTGTACAGCACACACTATACGTGGTAGTTATTTATCAAGATAACCATAAAGGAAATGTGACGTCATCAAATGTTATGCTGTGAAGAAAGGCGGAGCAAGATACTGTGAGGTGACCAGTAGAAGCTCCATAGTTTCTTTTGTGAGTTCGTATGCGTTTGGTATGTGTTTAATTGTATGTGTGCATGTTGTGTGTGTGTGTGTCTACCGATGGAATGTGTGTGCTGTGTGTCCGTGCTTGTGGTTTTCGCAAGTGTTTGCGTGTGCGTGCTTGGGCATGAATCTTTGGTGCATGTACATCTGTGCAGTATGTACTCATCCGTGTCTGTGCATTATGGTTTGTGTGCATGTATCCGTTACTGTGTTGTGTGCGTCACTACTGTGTTTGCCTACGGTGCGTGTCTATTTGTGGAGTGTGTGTTTTATTTGTGCAACAGTGAAATCGAGCATTTCATGAACATTTGTTTTCAAAAAATGTTAGTAAAATTGAAGGGTATCCGAAGAGTGTTCTTCCGAGTGAGCTGTGTTCATTCCTGTGACTCATTCTGAAACAGCAGCCAGAGTTCAGTGCCTTCCTCCAGCACCTACTTGTTTTCTCAACCACGTACACAAACACTTGGCACTTATCCGATATAAAGAAACACGTTTCGTAATTTCGAAAGCCGTGCCTCGTCGTTCCTCTACGTGAGTGTACTCATTCTGGAAGGAGTTACTGTACGTTACTCGTATGAGGCATTATTATACTTTACAGAAAGAACACATTTCACAACAAGATAGAGTTTTAGAATGAAGAGGGACTCTGGAAATATAGATCAAGTTGTAATGGTAGCCAGTGAAGCACTTGCTTAATAAGAGCTGAAGAACGGTGCCCTCCGGTGGATCATAAACCCAGGGCAGGCCAGCGAGGCCTGTACCTGGGAGGGGTCCGAGGCTGAGACGGGCAGGCCAGCTGGCGCCTGTCCTCAGGTGCGCTTAATGTGCCGCTGTTAGATAACACTCAGTGGACATCACTCCCACAGCCATAAACCCTCTTTTAAATGAAACGCTGCTGGAATATTCAATCCTGAACAGTGCGTCCCACCGCCACCCATTTGATTTTACAGCCCCCTCTCAGCCCCACTGTGAAAAGAACAATGGATAAGATAACCACTCTGCAGACCCCCCCCAGCTCTGATGACTTCCAAACAGCTCACGCTGGTTCCTGTTGACAAGAGCTCCCGTGATTAATTTCGTGCAGTGCTTGTTAAAGGTGCTGCAGAGGTATCAGTGGAGGGATGAAGGAAGCGCTGCCTGGGTTGAAGTCAGGTCCCATGAGTACCGGTACTCTCTTCGTTCTAGGAAAAGTGCCGGTACTCAAGGGGAGAAAATGAAAAAGTGCCGGTACTCAGTACCGGTGAGTACCGGCCCATTTAAAGCACTGGACATGGGAACATTTGACCAAGATCAAACAGTATTTTAAAAAAAAGAGACCTCATTGCTAGAACAAGGGTCTCCCCTCTACACTACAGGCCCCACCTTCTCCTTTAGTGAGTCTGTGAGGGCCGAAGAGCTCAGTGCAGGGGCAGAAGGTCAGATAACGGGACCCTGCTGAACCAAATCAGAAAGTTAGGCGAGCACAGAAACGCAAGTGCCCAGAATGACAAATGAAATCATTCAGTGCTTTGATTATGTCACCCCGGCCATTTGTCTTTCCATGAATCGTGCTTTTCTGCTCTACGTTTATGACTCATTCATGTCCACAATCCGAGTCTTTGTCACAGGAACACTGCCAACGCACAAACTAACTAACATTTCACAATAAAGCATGCCAAGGGCGCGAGCTCGCTGCTCACTTACGTTTATCCTTCTCTGGCATGGGTTCCCAGATCAGGGTTAGTTTTGTGTGTATGCTGGCACTTAAGTGGGCATTTGTTATTTTTTAATCTCGTGATCTCTGTATTGCATATCAGCAAGCCTCTCCCTCTGCCCGTTCCCTCAATGGCCCAGGTTGGCTTCACTCTGCATCAGAGGTTTGAACCCACCCACTTCAAAATCGAGGAGTGTGAAGGGATGCAAATAGCTCTGTCTCTGCTGTACGTGGGATACTAGTGTTGTGACGTCGCCAACATACTGGGTCCAATAAAGCAATTCACAAATCACAACAATTGTTTACGTATTTTCATATACCCGCGGTATTTCCTGAAATTCAGCGTGTTTGATTGTTTATCAAAAACCAGCCAATTACTTTAAAGTTAGTCATAGGAGTTGCCGGTTAGTGATAGTTTTTCAAAAATAGCCGTACAGTTTGCCTTAATCTAATCGCAGAGACTTTTTGTGATGCACTCCTTCTGTCTCAACCAATTCCTGAGTGCGGTCCTGGTTTTCCGGCTTGCTGAGCATAGCGCGCCACACACAGTGAGGCTTAGAGGCGAGGCAAGGAGCAGGGAGTGAAGAGCCGCCGTTGTTGGGCCCCCCCTGGCCGGCTCGACTGGACTGCTCGGTCCGCCACCTTGGCTGGCACCCCCGCTGGCACCTCTGCTGGCATCTGCTGGCATCCGCTGACCCTCTCGTGGCTCACGGTGGTCACGCAGCTAAGCTACCGCCACAGCTGTTCCTGAGAGTTCAGGAGAATTACGAGGAGGAGGAGGCACGCCGTGTAAGGAAGGCTGCCTCACGGAGCACGCCGATTGTCCGCCGAGGAACCGGGAGCCCGGACTTGCCGGGACTTGCCTGGCTCGCAACCCGTAACCCGTAACCTGAAAAACAACTTGATCCCCAACCGCATTTCTGCAGGAACAAAAACAAAAAAGAAACCGAGCAGGTTTTTTCCCCGTCCTGCCCAGCGTCCGTGGTTTTATTTCTGGCATCGCATTTGGCCCTGAACCTGTTGCTTACCAGTCGTTGACCACGTTCTTTGCTCCCTCTCCCGCTTCTCTTACTCCCGGGAGGCGGCGGAGGTGGAGGCGGTGGACCTGGTGGCGGACGTCGGGCAGCGGCCTCAAGAGGTGGTTGGTGCCCAGGAGTTCCGTGAGGTCGGTGGAAAATCCGCTGGAGTTGGAGGTGCGGACTTTGAATAGTGCGAGAGCCGCCCAGGTGCAGCACATCAGAAGCAGAGTGAGTGTTCCTGAGTTTTTGCCTCCCGCTGCAGCTACATTTTGTAAGAGCACGAGCATGAGTTCCCCTGGGTAGCCGAGACTGTGGAAGCTGTAGCAGCTGCGTGCGTGGGAGTGTTTGGGCCCGGCCCGCAGTTTTGGGACCTACAGCTGTTTCCTGAGTTTCCTGAGTTTCCATAGGTGGCTTGTTGGCTTGTGGCTTGTTGGTTAGTGGCTTGTGTGGCAGGAGTCACCCCAGGTCCAGCCCGCCGAGTGGGTTTACAGCAGTTTACACGTGTGGCTTGTGGCTTGTGCAGTAGGATTCACCCTAGGTCGCCCTAGGTGGGAGGCGCAAATCAGCCACCAAAAATCTGTGAGCCGCGGAGGCAACAAACTGATGAATTAACGCACCTTGCTTGCTTGTTAAACTGGAGGAATTTGAATAACAGCTGTTCTTGCCAGAGCCAAGTAGGGAAGAAATCAATCGTGTGCCCTCTGTGCCGCCAGTCAGGTGGACTGTGTATAAAAATTTTTTTTAAAAAAGAGTTCTGGCAGGTTGACAGGTTGGCAAGTTTGAATCAGTGAAATCATTTGGGGCGAGCGTAGTTTTTCATCTGGGGTGTGAGTGAGCAATTCAGGATTATGAGATCAGGAAAAACTCGACAAACACCACAGAGAAAACCAAAAAGAGAGTGTCAAAAACAGATTTGAATGCAGTCTCAAACATTAAGAGAAGGAAAGAAAATTCCTTATTACAAAAGGAAAAGCTGGTTCCGGTGTTAACACCAATAAGTGCATTTTTTATTTTGGAGGAAAACGAGAACCAGAAATTCCATTTTCTAAAGGACCCAATGGCCGCAATCTATGCCACAGCTGGGACACAAGGATTGCCGAGTCCAATTACACCAAAAAACAGGATAAAAGAAGTCTCCTGTCGCCGAGACGTTTAAGTACCAATATCAAATTAACACAATCTAGTTCTGTAAGAGAAAGCTCCCCATTTACATGGATGGCAAGCCATGAATCAAATAAAAGTGAGTTTAACATAAACAAGGCAAATCAGGAAGCAAATAGTGAGGCGGCCAGAGTTGAAGTTTCCCCAAACAAAGGGCGGATAACTACCACAGCGCAGGTTCATCTGCCTAAGGACTTGCCTAAGGATATGTTTGATCTAAATAAAGAAGGGAAACATGGTGAATTCCTAAATGAAAAAATAGACCCCGGTGCAGTTAGAGCCAAAGAAAATAATAAAGTACAAACTGAGGATTGGATTAGTTCTTTCTCCATATCAGACGATGCTGACCTCATTCAAGCACTGGACTTGAACACACAACCAAATGAGGATGCACATATTCAAGATCTAGGAAAGAGGCACACCTTCGGACCAGCATATTGGGGAGAAAGGAGGGGTAGCCTCCACCCCAAAAAAATATCCAGTGTGCACGGACCAGCAGGAGGGGGAAAATATTACGCTAAATTCCAGTCCCATGTGTAGTCAACCATCTAGGTCACCCCCAATTACAATCTCCTCAGTGAGTGGAATTGATCTAATTTCAGAGCCCTCGTCGAAATCCTCCCACTTAATAAAATGGAGTGATACTCTATTAAGATCTTTACAGCGAGCTATAGACGTACTAAATTTCCAATCAGATAAACTTGATGTTCAGATTGATTTAATGAACTTAATCGCAACATATATCGCAGGGATTAACAGCAAACTGGACACATTATCAATATTGATCACTAAGGACAACCATATTAAGGCTGCCAGCAGTGGACATCAATTAAATTCAATTTGTGGATGTAGCCAGATAATAGATAAATTGGCATCTCTGCCAGAAATATTAACAGAGATTTTACATGTCGTCAAGCCAACAGAAAATAAGGTTGACAAGGAACACCCTGTCATGATCAAAAGAAATGAGGAGATGAGCGATAAAGCGGGCATTGAAGACTTAATACATTACCCTCAACATGATGACAGCGTAACAAAAACAAAATCAAGGAATCAACTCGATCAGGGGAAGCACAAATTGTCCATGAAATAACTTCTACACTTAGGGGCCGATTCCGATTCGGGCCGGAAATCTCTCCGACCGAGCCGGACCCGGAGAGATATCCGACCGAATCGGACCCGTGCAGCCCGACCGAACGAGTACGATGCGCACGTATGCCATCGGACTCGAGTCGGTTGGACTCCCATTGAAGTCAATGGGAGCCTGTCGTACAACGCGTACGCGGGCTCCCATTGACTCAATGGGTGCGATGCGGACAAGGGCGCCCCCTGCAGCGTGTACGCGGCGAAGCGATTCGTGCCGTACACGCACAGGTAGGGGGGACCCATGGGTCCCCCCTGTGTGCGACTCGCGCGGCTACGCGTACAGGGGGGTCCGACACGGACCCCCAAAGTACGGCTCCAACAGCTCTTTCGAGCCGGAATGCGCGGCTCGGTCGGACTGCTCGCGGCGCGCATCGTACTTACCCGGCCGGGGAACGTCTCCATTGCGCGGTGCGAGTCGTGTCCGTGCGAGTCGGTCGGTGCGGTTAGAGCCGGGATCGAGTCGGTCGGAGCGGTCGGGACGTCCGGACGCGCGTACGGATCGGTCGGGAAATAGGGCTCCGAATCGGATCCGGTTAAGCCAAATCCGATTCGGAGCCCTACCGGCCGAGATCGGAATCGGCCCCATAGTCTATCAAATGGTGGTTTAACAAAAAGACAACGAAAAAGAGCTCGTAAGGCCAGGCTTAATGTGAATAAGCAAAGTGGTCTAGAAAAAAAAGCAAGTTTATCCAATATTTTCCCAATTGTACAGTCATAAAATTAACCAGCATTGTAACAAAAGCGCTTCTGGGGTTTCATGTGGATCTACGGTTCATTTGCAAGATCCAGTTGTAAATTTTGATAATTCCTTGCAATGTGACACATCATTGGGTATACAAGAAAGCAATGTACACTTAAAGGAAGGTGTCAAGCAAACAAAATGTGACAAAGAGTGTATAATAACTGTAAAAAAACAGGACATTCCAGTTCTATTTAAAATTCCTATTAGAGATAATACCTTGGAACATAAACAAGGAATAATCAAAGATTTGCCAAAAGAAGGATACGGACAAAAAATTGCCAACGAGGATATTATTACCCTGAAAACACGGCTTGGGGACAAAAAAGTAACCAACAGACAAGATGGTGGAAATGGAATCTCACCAAATTTACAAATGATGTCTTTAAATGGGGAAGGAAATTCAACCAAATACAGCATGGTAAACTTCAAAGATAGAGTACAGGAAGATCCAAATAGACCTAAATTAGATCGGCGGTCTTTAATAATGTCAGAAAAATCCCAGGGTATTTTAATTGAAAGTATAGGAAATAAAAATTGGAATAAACGAAAAATTTCTTTGGACAAACAGGGACGAGTCTGTGAGTTTCCAAAAGATACATCTAATTCACACGATCTCATAATTACGGAAGTATGTCAAAAAACAGATAAACCTCTAAGTACAACAACAAGCAACGGACAAGTAAAGGTACTACATCAAGAAGGGAAAATTATTGACAATATAGTGCAAAGTGGAAACAAAGTCTATAACACGCAGCTGGAACAGACGAGTTCCCCCCAAATAGGGATTCAAAGTGGTGAACATGAAAAGTCATCGAATAAACTGATCTTTGAGCCTGAATATCTAACAAAGGGCAGATCGGATTCTTTAAACAGGGAAACCTAATGAGATTGTTTAAGGAGATACCAAGGCTGCAAAATATTACAACAGCAGATCTCTTGACAGTTGAGTTCTTGCAAATAGATAATATATCAGGAAAAGAAGTTACACTTACAACTTGGTTCTCAAAGGAACTAACAGATCTGATTTTCTCAGAAAGAGCAAATTTTGATGCTTGGGGAATTTCTCTATCTTATCCAAAAAAAACAAAATATCCGTACCCATTATTAATGGATAAAATGAGCCCGATTACATCTGGAAAGGAGATTCATCCAACTACATGTTTAAGGGGGGCCAGAAGTACTACTCCTGAAAACACATATCTGGCTAATAAGACACTGGAGAAAATAAATCAAAACCGAGCTCGAATAACCGAAGGGCCAGAAGAATTTCACGATTGGTCATGGGTGCCACATTTCTTGAGTCATAAACGATCCTGATGAATCCAATGATTCTAACAGGTTAAAGCCACCAATGATATACCCAGGCACGCCTAAGGATGACAAAATAAGAATCTGCTCATGGAATATCCATGGGTTCAAGGAAATGGGGCAAGACCCTGAGACGCAAGCCTTTCTACAAAGCTTTGATATTATATTGTTACAGGAAACCTGGAATCTGACTTCTAAATCCATTAGTGGATATGTGGAATTTCATGTTTTGGCGGAACAATTTTATAAATATGGGCATCCTAGGGGTGGGTTGTCTACCTATTTAACAGAAAAATTAGCCTGTCATACGGAAGAACTTGACACTTGTGAAAATTGGATACAGGTTGTGAAATTGGAAAGTAACAACTTAGTAAATAAAATGCCTTGGCAGCTCCTGATCATAAACATATATATCCTCCCCAGTAAAAATTGAAAAAGGAAAAACTGGTATGCCTGATTAACCTAATCAAGGTTTTGCAGAAAAGCAATCAAAATAGTGAGATGATAATCACCGGTGATTTTAATTCCAACCTAATAGGGAGCAAGATAAATAAGAGAATGTGTCAAACGGAGCGGGCGGCTAATGAACTGAAAAACGATCTGGACACTTTAGGACTACACATTCTAAACGGCAAAATAAAGGGAGATCAACCAGCAAAGATTACCTTTCTAAGTGGGAGGAAACAATCAACCATTGACTACACCATGGTCAGTAATGAATTATACATTACTGTTGACTCGTTTTATATAGAATCCCGCCCGGAAAGTGACCATTTGCCGCAAGTTTTGACCATCAACGCAAAACTGTCTCAGAAAGAGAAAATAACTGTATTGACAGAAATCCCGGTAATATACAATCTGAAGAAACTAAAATGGCACGGTACGAATGTCTCAAAAATAATGGCTGCTGTGCATAAATACATAATTGATGCGGGTCACAGTGTACCAAGTCACCAGAAGATATTTGGGAACATTTGGGAAAGTTTCTTCTAAACAAATTTTCGGTTCTCCCGGGACGTCATGGTACACAAAGTACAACTTATGAACCATGGTTCAATATACAGCTGCGTAACCTAAAAAGGGAAATCACTAGGGAATCGAGAAAAGTAGTTTTGGCCGTAAGATCCGGAAATCCAGTAACAAACAACAATATTAGAGACATGAGGAAGAACTATAGGGAGAGGTGTAGAGTGGCAAAAAAGGAACGTATGGAAAAACTCTGGGAAAAATTACTTTGGGCCAGCAAATTGTCTAATAGTTGTGAATTTTGGGGCATAATAAATAAGTTAACAAAGGGAACAGGAATGTCTCAAAAAGCAGGAATAAATGAGAAGATATGGGAACAACACATCCAAAATGTATACAATATTACGAACTATGAAATGATAACGAATTTGGAACCTGATCTGTATATTCTGGAGGAGGACAAGCATTCAAAATTTGACATCAGCCCTATTTCCTGGAAAATAGTGCAACCTGAAAAATTATAGTCAATCACGATAAAGTTCAAATCAAAGACAAGTTACAGGAACCAAATCATAATGCCTCAACCATTTTAATTAATATAAACCAATTAAAAGATATAATAAAAAAATTGAAAACAGAGGGAGCCGCAGGGCCTAATGGGCTTCCGAACGCAATTTTTAAATATGATGTGGAATTTTGGGCAAATTTTCTTACTCCACTCTTCAATTACCTGTATTATCAAAACAAGATCATTAAATCATGGAGAGGGAGCATATTTCATCCAATACATAAAAATGGTAATCGCAGGGAGCCTGGAAATTAAAGGCTTATAGCCCTGACGGATGTTGACGCAAAACTATATGCTTCCTGTTTATTATTACACTTACAGGGATGGATGGAAGAGAAAGGTATAATTCCCAAATACCAAACTGGTTTTAGACAAGGTGAAACAACCAAGTCAGAGCTGCACCGCTTAGCGACAATGTTCAAATATCATGTAAGTGGTAGATTTATACGAAGCCACGAAGCCGTTGTACACGGATCAAATTTTGGGGGATTACGTGACGCATATTACTCTTCCTTCATCGTAGTTCGAATCGTTGGGCGGCAGGAGCACGCCATTTACCATGCGGCGTGTTATCATCACATACTAACATGATGCAAGGGTGTGATTGCCACCTACGCCAAACTATAAAATCGCTCAAGGTTACCATAGTATCTATTTTTTTCTAATTTGTTACACAGATTGAATATCGCCCTGAAGAAGTCCTTTTTCTAGGACGAAACGCGTTGGCTGTTTGTCTTTTAAAGAATAAATCAATAAAGGAAAAAAGAAAAAATTTGATCCGTGTACAACGGCTTCGTGGCTTTGTGTAAATCTACCACTTACATGATATTTGAACATTGTCGCTAAGCGGTGCAGCTCTGACTTGGTTGTTTCATTCTGTTGCCCCTGGGTATTGGGGAGTGCTCTTGGACAGGGGGCACGTTTGGAGATTTGCACGCAGGACTCTATTTTGTTTTTCAATGACTTTAATTGGTGATTGCATGTGATCGGTGCCTCATTGGTTGTTTTTGGTCCACTGTCCAATTTGTGTGTTTGTATGGTTTTAGACAAGGAATGGGTACCAGTACAAACCTGGCAGTAATTGCACTCCTTACGGAAAAAGCAATTTTAAAGAAATCAGGTCTATTTGTATGTTATATTGATTTAAAATCGGCTTTTGATAGAGTCCCACGTGAACGATTATGGACAAAATTGAAAGGTTGGGGTGTACCAGAACAACTAATTAACTCCATAGTAGCCCTCCATAGTGAAACCTGGGCCCGGGTAAAGCTGGGGGATGGTAGTATAGCATCATCAAAGATCGATATAAAAAATGGCCTGAAACAGGGGTGTGTTTTGGCCCCTAGCCTTTTTAACTTGTACCTTTCTGATTTGCATACCCACTTGTCAAAAGTAAACGGCCATCCTCCGAAATTGGCAGAGGACCATATTCAGTATCTGCAATATGCAGATGACATAGTGGTCCTTAGCCAAACCCCCATTGGTTTACAAAGAGTCATTGATTACTTAACCAACTACTTTGACTGTCAGGGGCTGGAGATAAATATGAAAAAAACAAAGGTGGTGCGATTAGTAGGACCTAGTCTCAAAAAAAAATTCAAGTGGTCAGCCAAGGGTAAAGAAATAGAGGAAGTTGGCACCTACAAGTATCTGGGCATTAATTTAGGGCGAGGTATGTCCTTTACTGATCAAAAAAGTGCAATAAGAGCAAAGGCACAAACTTTAATTTTTGCATACAAACAGTTACAAATGAAATTAATTTGCCCGTCTAACAGCCATCTTTTAAAAATAATGGCAGCACAATTACTTCCAGCATTGGCATATGGTTTGGAAATATGGCACGGTCGGGAATTTTGAATTTTAAATGATTTACAAACAAAAGTGTATAAAGCAGTTTTTAACCTTCCTAGAGTAGTGTCACCAGCACAGATTCGTCTGGAATTTGGGCTACAAAATCAGAAATTCCAGAGACAATCGGTTTTTGTGAAACTATGTTGGAAACTTCGCTCCTCGGAACCCGGCACTATGAACAATCTATGCTGGACAGAAATAAGGGCCCAGTTTGAACAAAAAATCCGGAATCATGGGGTGAACATCTAAGATCAGCCCTGGTGGAATTGGATATTCAAGAGGCATGGGACAGTAAGATGGAGAGGATGGTATTTAATAGAGTGTGTAATGGCGCTGCAAAAACATTATCTTTCTTAGATGACAAAAACACAGTGGCAAAAAGACGACATTCTTGGACAATAATAAATTCTTATGTAAAACTAAAACCTCAGGATTACCTAGCAGCGCACTTCAGATTGTTTCTAAAGAAGAAGTACATGCTGTATAGGTTTGGAGTATATGAAACCAAGGATTTGCAACTAAGTTGGAAAGGGAAATATCTTAACACAACATGTAGACTATGTGGATATCACAATGAATCACTATGCCACGTGATGTGTGTCTGTCCCACTGTTTGCGAAGCAAGAAGAATATTTCTAAAACCAATTTTAAAAGTCCTTAACATTCGTACTTGTAGACAGACTATTATTTGCTTGGCGGGGGGGTCATCAAATATTCTAATTTGTCGAGGGGTAAAGTTTTTAACTTTGATTGACACATTGTTAAGAAAAGCGGATTTTAAACTTATGAACTTGGCTATTAATGAGTTGAAAAATCCAGTAGCTATACAGTCATAATAGGGTTAATAATGAGTTGGATGGAAAGAAAGAAGGGGACATGTTTGTACATATTTTGATATAATGATGCATTTTATCGTGAAATTGTTTTAACTTCACATTTTAATAATTTTAAGTGTCTTATTTTAGGGTTGTAAAAAACCAAATAAAGTATTTTTCTTCTTCTAGTCACAGAGGCAGTAGTTGAAACCACTAAAAATCACAGAAACATTCTCAGTTGTTGTAGCTTGGAAACCTCGGCAAGTTCTTGTGTCACCAGGCACACCTGTTACCCTGATCGATCTAAAATCCGAACCTAAGTTTATAAACTGGCTACTCTTATGAGCCATTCCACTTTTAGGAGCCATTCCTCTTTACATTTTAGAATAAGTTATTAGTGCATGTTTTCACTATTACTCACCTTCATCAGATATAGCATGGCAACTACAGTTTAACTAACTTAGCCGATCTTGATAGTTTTGTCAAAAGACTCCACCTTCTTGGCTTGGCACAATGGAAATCACAGGATAAATGCAACATGGCAGCCCACGTCCAGGTCTAAAGAGCAGGATTTGGGAAGAAGTCAAAAAATCCCCACAGGCATAGGTGCAGCATGTACAAGGGAAATGTATAATTGTAATAGTGTCACTGGCCTACACCTGTAGTCCCTAACCATATGAGTGTGGAATGCTCGCGTCATAGGAAATCTGCAGGCCTTCAGTTAGCATGAATGTGAAATTTCACTTTTATATTTGTTTTACTGTTGCCTCTTGGAAAACAACTTTCCAGGTGAGTACCTTCCTTCTCTTAAATCACATTAAGGAAATGGGATGTTCCCCAGTTTGTTTCACTCTGTCAACATCACTTAGCGGCTGGTTGTGCAAGGTGTATGTTTAGTAGCGCAAAGATATGTAGAGAAGGTATTACAAATTTCTGTAAATTGCCACAAAATTACAACTCAGTGAGTATTTACTTCATCCCATGACCATTCACAGATACTCCTTTAGAAACATTGACTTCCCTGCTCCTTATTGTCACAGTTACAAAGAACTCTGTCCTCTTGTTTGAACTTCCTTCCTGCTTCCTCAAATTTGCTTGAAAACGCACCATTTATCCACTCTTTTTTCAAAATGTTCTCGGGGGTAAAACCCCCGCGAACCCCCCGCAGGTTGTTCAGGCTCGCTCGCTGCGCTCGCTCGCCGCACTGCAGTACAGCAATAATTTTACGCCCTACCACTTTCAAATGTCACCAGCCGCCACTGGTGTATAGTGCAACAGCCAACACTTAATCATGTAGCATTATTATTAATGGTGTATTAATGCCTACTATGGCAGCTAATGCTATATAAATATTGTGATAATTTAAATCTTATTGATGCTTTAGTGAGGAGATGTGGCTAGAGCTGCTGAGTTTTATTCTGGGGGCCCGGGTTCAAATCCTGGCCTTGGCGCTTAGTTTAACATTGTGTGATTCTGGGTAAACCACTTAATCGCCATGTGCCTAAAAAGAATGTAAAATGTAAAATATGCTGTGTGGAATTTGTTTGTGTAATTCCCACTTGATGTACATGATCTTGTAGATCGTCTCCCAAGCCCCCCTTCCCTTAAGATGTAACCTACAGCACTCAGTTTGCTATATAAATACCAATACAGACATACATGTCTGCTTGTGCCTTATACCATTCTGCGATACTGTACATATCATTTTTTTCTACTATGACTACTAATGCCTTGTAGATATTGTGATACCTGCAACAGTGCAGTGGTTTTTGTGCCTTTCCTTCTTTCTGCGGGTGGAAAGGATACAAGAAAAGTGACTGCAGATTGCCGAGAGATTTCTCCCAATGGGTAATTCATCAGAGATGGAAAGAAAATTATTTTAGAGCATAGGATATTTTTGTAGACCAGTCAACAAATATGATTTAGATAATAATTTAGTATGAAAGCCCATTTTAAGATTAAGTTGTTTACAACTATTAAACCACTAGCTGCAGAAGAAAAAAGTAACTCTAATTATTTGTCTTGATGTCTTTTACATATTCATGTTTGTGATCACCTGTCACGCAAGAAAGGAAAGTGCAGGTTGCGCTGCTCTAAAGTGATAGCCCAACAAAACATGAACATGGCATTGAATTGGACAGTATTCTGAGGTTGGTGAGCAGAGTTAAGTCAGAGGTTCTGGGACAATACTTGCAGCTCGATAACTAAGGTGAACGCTGGACCTCATGATGAGTCCTAAGATGGCGACCCCTGGTTATGCAGTCAGACCATGCAGGATGAGCTAACCCCTTCCAAAAAACTCCCCTCATAACAAGCAACTCAGCAACAGAAGTGAGAGCAAGTAGCAGAAATAGGGGCATGTCTGACGGTGAAGAGGTACCATGGAACTGGCAGCTCAGATCACTGTGGCTTCATCACAGACCACAGGGGACCAGCTGCTGTGAGTAAACAAACTCAGAGACAGCAAGCCACAGGGTTAGAAGCTATGAAGCACCAAAGCAGGTGATCCCAAGGAGAGGCAGTAAACTGTCTGAGGGGAACCCGTTCACCTCCACCCACACTGGAGAAACTGTAGCCTGCAATGCTCCTCGACCAGAGGCACAGGAGATCCCCCACAAGTCCAAATAGGGGTGGAGGACACAGTGAGATATCCTGATGGTGACAACAAGATGATGGGTGGATGGTAGCTGGCGATGTACCTCCCTCCCCCCTTGCAAATGGTGTTCTAGTGCTTGATGACCTCTTGGGGGTAGGGGGTTGCTTGCCGTCACTGTCCTGGGGAGTGAGAATTTCTGTATTACAAGATAGAGGCTAAGAATTGTCCTGTGCCTTCAGCGTGAATGCCATACTGGATCCACTTTGTCTGTGAGGGATACAGGAGGATTGTGACCTGAGATGAGCATCCCCTGGCCCACAGAAGCAACTATCTGATAAGTGCATCACTTCGAGGTCCTGGAGCAACCTGCGGGGTAAGCCCTTGGACAGCTGAATCCCCAAAGTCCTAGCCCCCTAAATAGAGGCAACCCGGTGGGGAGTATCAGAAAATCTCTAAACACAGGGGCAACTGAGATAAGTCTGCTAGAATGACAGGAGGCAGGGGAATGAAAGAGTCCAAGGTCCTTCCTCCATCAAAGTGCAGTGTATAAAATGAACAGCGACAAGAAACTCAACCATGGCTGGCACTGGTAGGCCTGCAGATGCCCAGGAGTACTCAGATCACACTCTAAATGCAGACTTCTTCCTATTGGCATTCCGAGAAGTTAAGAAAGAAATACACTCCATTATGTTGAGCTTGCAACACAAATTGAAAGAACTCAACGAGCTAGGAGACAGGATGAAAAAATTGGAAATGGGACTGAACAAGCCACGATGACTGCTGTTAGCAGTTTCAGAGGCGCATACTGGCCCTAAAGGAGTAACAGGATATGTGAAGACCTGGAGAATTGCTCAAGACTGAGTGATATCCACATCCGGGGCATTCCTTGAGATGTGTACCACAAAGATCTGAGATGATATGTAACCGATCCATTGTGGAGCGCGCAGGGAGTGACCAAATAAGACTGGATAGAACACAGAGGAAGGGCCTGCCATCTCGAAAGTGAGATCTGATCCCTCATGTGCTAACCAGGGTGCACTTCTATGAAGATAAATAAGAAATAATGTCTAATGCACGTCAGGGATGAGCACATGCAACTCTTTCTTTCAGGACTTTTCCTTGCTCTCACTAGCCAAGCAAAGGTCATTCAAACCAATCATACACCATCTTCAGGGTGATTTTCCAGTGGGAAGGTAAACTTCTTTCACTTGCCTCATGCAGGGAATGCTGCAAATATCTGGGTCTTGAGACTGGTCAGGTGGGCCAACTCCCAGAAGAGAGGAGGGTGGACAGTCGTCACAAAAAGAAAACTCACGCTGGCATGGAAAACATTGAGGTGGACATAGAAGATGCTGTAGCATCAGCGAAAAGTCACCAGGGAGGCACAGGATGGGAACAAGTCTAGTAAAGTTGTCCCTAGGGAAACTATCTTGGATAGTACCTATCTATAAGTATGAGCCTCTCCTCAGCAGACTACCTTGATGCTGTGTTTGTGATCCGGGGCCCTGTAGGGGTGGAGGGTACGGGTTGGAATTTAATATCCATGATTTTGGCAGTCAGAGCCAATACCCCCTCTCTTATTGTAGATAAACTGCACTACTAGGGGGGGATCGGGCTAGGAGATGGGAAAGTGAAGTCATTCAAAATTGATTTAAAATTGTAAGTTACGGTGTAAGGGCCTCATTACGATGGTAGTCGGCAGTGGAGGCCGGCACAGGTAAGAGGGGCGGGGGTGGAAGTAGACAGACGATGGAATAGCTAAGTGTTTTTATTTATTATTTAAATTACTATTACCTATCCTGTCGTCTGTCAACTTCCACCCCCACCCTGCCCCACTCCTGCCCCGCCTAACCACTCTTACCTGTGCCGGCCTCCACTGGCAGTCGGACGAGCGTCCGACCGCCTGATCACCATCGCTGCGGGCAGGAACCATCCGACAATGAGTCAGCAGTCCCGCCCACTCAATTAGGATATGACTGCCATGCAGGTGGTGGTAAAATGATGTTTTCTAGCGAGGCTTGTGCTGCAGCCCAGGAAAAGGGCCGCAGCACAAGCCACATTAGAAAAAGACATTTTGTGCACATCCATGCACCGTGTGCCAGGCACCATGTGGTGCCTAGCACTTGGTGCATGGATGTGTGGGGGGCACTACAAGTGACCCCAGGCCACTAAGCTGGGGCCCTCAGGGGATGAGGGCCCTACTTGGGGCCCCAAAAGTTCCTTTCTGACTGCCTATTAATGGGCGGTGGGACCGCCATGAACAGGCAGTTGAAAGGGATATCCTAATCCCTACGGGGCTGCCTGCACAGGCACCGCCTCCATAGTAGGGTTAGGAATTGTGTTAGATTTGAAAATCGCATTCCTGCTATGCACTCGTATCATGCTACATAAGGTTAGCAGTGTGTGGCTAAATATACGCCAATTGTATTCACGTTATGCAACCCACTGAGTTATCCCTGCAACGTGCAAGCTTTCCTGTAGTTAGCCAGTGTGACTCCATTTTGTATTTCGTAATCCCTATTGAGCCGCTTAGGCCATGTCTGAACTAGGCCTCATCATTCGTATTTCTTGCCTCAGCAGAACACTGTATTTCGCTATTATTTTCTCTCTGTTCAAGGCTGTTTTCTGACTTACTAATGAATAGGCCATTCTGCCCTCGCATACCTATCCAAGTGTGTAGTTCTGCTCCCACGTTGGGAGATGCTGAGACTCAGCGCGGTGACCTTGAATCACAGATAGCATGTACCCATCTGGCGGGTGGTAGCCCATCCTCCTGTGCCTTCTTTGTTCATGTTCGGCTCAGGCCGGTAACTTTCTACTGTGGGCGTGGTTGGAGGCTTCTTGGGAAGAATTATTACTCACTGCAGACTGTTGGGGGGGTGAGTCCCCTCGGCAGACATCTTAGGGTGCAGGTCAGATTGGACTCTTCTGCAGAGTATTACTAATAAAGGTATGTTTGTATTCTCTACTGTCTGACCGACTCTTCATTTCTTGGGAAGGCCTAGCAGGTGGTTGTAAGTAACCCGGGTGGCCCCTAAGGTCCACTTCCTTCAGTTGGTGCCTGAACAGGGACCCCGCAATGTGATCCAGCTCACCTGTAATCGGGTTGCAGGGTCGGGGTTGCGTCTGGTCGGTCGGGCGGATCAGGGTACCCCATACGATCGAGCTGGGTTCTCGCAGCTGCCCCGCCAGTCTGATCGGGCGCTTCCTCATCTAGTGGTCACTGGCTGGGGTCCTGAGAAGGCAAAACCTTGGAGTTGACCGTTTGGTCCGAAGAGTCGGCAGTTGAGATTAACTTGACTCGACCTGTGTGCACCAGGTGAGTGATTTGATTCTTGGAAAAATGGCGCCATTCTTGAACGGCACGAGCCTACGGGCTGTATCTTGGTACAGTCTCTGGACTGTCTTGGTGCAGTTTTCAGACTGCCTTGCTTGAATGGCACGAGCCGACGGGCTGTGTCTTGGTACTGTCTTCGGGCTGTCTTGTCTTGAACTTGGTGGGTCTGCGGACCCATGGAAAAGGCACAGAGTGCTTGTGAGCAGTTTACCAGACCAACTGGAAATTTGGCCCGCGCTTGAAAAGGTCTGGGATTGTTCGCGAACAATCTGCCAGGCCAACTGGTAATTTGGTCAATGCTTGAAAAGGTCTGGGGCAAGAGCCTGTCTTCTTGAACTTGGTACAGTATCCGGTCTGTAGGGAGTGGTCCTTGGACCATTTGGTTTGGTTTCTGAGTAATTTTTGTTGCTTATCTTTTCTTTATATTACTGTTTCCGGTGTTATACTTGTCCGTTAGGGACAGTGCATGTGTCTTATATTAAGATGCCTTGCTTAAGTAAACTGGGGTGTTTTGGATGTCGGTGTTGTTCTACTGAGGCTCGATTGGAAGAGAGCCAGCCTACACCTCCGGAGGGTACCCCAAATTTTGATGTATACGTCAAGCATGGTATTGGCCCTATTATGTTTAGCACATTGTGGAATAAATATACGAGGGACAATACTGAGTTACAGTGGCCTTTTACTGGCTCGTTTGATGAGCAAAAATTGAATTTCTTGCAGGACAAATTGTTCGCCAAAAAGAGCAGTCAGTCGATGTTTGATTCTCTCAGAGTATGGCAGAAGGAAGCAAAGCAGCGGCGTATGAGAGCAGGGAAAGAGGCCCGGAAGAGGCAGACACAAACAATAACGCAGAATGCAGTGGCCTATGAAAGGGCAAAGATAGAGAAAGGCATAGAATGTGCTGATAGAAAATTTCGATTGCAGACAGATAAATGTTATGTCAAGTAGGTGATGTTTTTGTTGAAGAGCTATTGGATTCTCGCCCTCCTCCACCTTATGCTCCTGAGCGGATATACCCAAGGGTTCCCACATTTCAGTCCCCGGCCTCTGGTTTTGCGCTTCCTAGTATTCTGGCCTCTAGTCAAACTGCTTCGGCCCCAGCCCCGCCTGTTCCTTCCCTGCTCACGCTAGGGACGGGGGTGGGAGCCGTTAGCTCTCCTGTTCCGTCTACTGACTCTGTATCCACTGTTGCACCCCCTTTCACTCCTACGACACTGTCTCCTTTCATGATGATACCTGTCTCCTCATCTGCTCTTTCTCCCTCAAGTATGACACCCCTAGCACTGCCGAATGGCGAGACCCCCGTACGAGGAATACATGAAGGGAACCAGGTGGCAGCACGAGACCCTATGGACAAAGTGTTGGTGCGTTCTGCTGTGGGTGATGAGGAGAAGCAAATGGTGGCGAATCAGGCGGCTCAGTAGGCTTGGAACCCAATCTACAGTGTTGAACATGTGTGGAGTGTGATGAGAGATTATGAGCCCTTCATACAGCAACATGCCCTTAAGCACATGTCGGCCACGATAATAGGACTGTGGGAG
The DNA here is from genome assembly GCA_963921515.1 of Calotriton arnoldi. Lineage (NCBI taxonomy): Eukaryota > Metazoa > Chordata > Amphibia > Caudata > Salamandridae > Calotriton > Calotriton arnoldi. The sequence continues at coordinate 394,219 of CAWUFW010005781.1, forward strand.
CAGTGTTTTCAAGGTGTTGCACCGCAGATCATCTATGACATACGGGACAGGGTATATGCTGCAGATATGGCTCCTAAGGAGGTTTTTAGCAATGTAACAACATTAGTGGGTTATCGGGGCAGATTGCACCAAAAGGTTCCAATGATGGTGACCCAGTACCCCATGAGAGAGGTCCATCCCATTTATAATCCTGAAATACCAGAACTGGGCAACTCCACAAAAGCTGTAATTCGGCCGCGAGTCGATGCTCGGTTCCAGGAACAGTGGATGTAGATGGAAGAGGAGTAAGGTAATATCCCTTAAAAGTCAGTTGCCAGACCCTCGAAAAAACCCAACTGCGTATTATAAAGAGTTGACAGAGGCGGCCTCCTCCACGGTGATGACGTTAGCAGATATTGAGTTGTTCTTTGGCTTGTTGGTACCGGTGGATATTTGGAGGCAAGTGCATACACAGCATCATGTGGTGGAATTGGGAGGAACATGGGATCAGATCAGGGCGTGGGATAAGGACCGCAAGCCCGGTGACAAGCCGAGGTCAGAGATATTGGCTTTACCGGACCGCATTATCACCTATATGCATTCCCTTATCCCGCCAAGATGGGTGGATTGGGACAAGTTGACTGCATGTCATCAGAAAAAGGACGAGAGTGTGTCTGATTTCTTTACTAGGTTTGAAGGGGTGTTTCTCGACTTCAGTGGCCAGGATCTGTCATTGGAAGGTGGTGTCCGGTTGTTTGTCAGCAGGTTCGTTACCAATTTGCTTCGAGAGATTGCGACTAGTTTTCAGGCTTCAGAAAGCACTTGGAGTACCTCTTCCCCATCAGTAATTTTGAGTATAGCACAGTACTACTAGCATAGAGAGAATGAGGACAAAGAGAAGGTGGAGAAAAAGTCAAAGGATTTGAAGAGGGTGTTGATGCAGCAAGTTGTGAGAGGAAGAGGGAGACGAAGAGGTTCGGGTTCGGCCCAGAGGCTACCCCGGACTAACAGGGGTGGTACTTCGAATGCACCGCTTGGGCTCAATCAATGTGCATATTGCAAGCAGGAGGTACATTGGCGGAATGAGTGCCCGGAGTTGCCGCAGAGAGGTGAGGCCCCGAGAGGTGGGGGGTTTGGAGGACGTGGACGGGGAGGAGGTCGCGGGGACATGCGATCAGAGAACACATCATCCAATAGACAGAGCGGGAATTACTTCGACGACCCCCGAGGGGGACAGTACTATCATAACGACTATGACATGGACGAAGTAACAGGGATGTCTCACAGCTAGGACAGCCAGGGATAGGGTAAGGGACCAGTTCAGGTGCCTGTAGATCAGTGTGGACCCTATGTCACCGCAGATTTGCATGGTGCGAACTAGAAATTCTTAATTGACACAGGGGCTATGAATAGCTCTGTTTCCCATTCACTGGTACCGGGGGCAGCTCTGTCTGGCCAAAATAATGTTTCGGTGGTTCCTCAGGCGTGCCGGTTGTCAGCCCCATTTCCAAACCTCTTGCTTTGACTATTGGCCCCCTCACGGTTGATTCACCATTTCTATTAACGTCAAATTGTGGGGAAAATTTGTTAGGGTTGGATTTGTTGAAAAGGTTGCATGCAACAATCTTTTGTTCCCCAGACGGTGTTTACATGACTATTGGACCGCACGTGGCCCGTGCCAAACAATGCCTCGCAAAATATGCCCCCCTCCCCACTGAGTTTCAGGATGTGCCACGTACACTGTGGGCTACAGGAGACACGGATGTGGGGTTACTCCAGATCCCACCAGTCTCTATACAGATCAAAGACAATGCTGTATTACCACGTATTCCCCAGTACAAGATATCCCAGGCAGGAGAAAAGGCCTTATTGCAAATAATACAGGATTTGATTAAGTCTGGTGTGGTTGAAGAGACAGCAGCCAATGTGTGTAACAGCCCTATTCTTCCTATTCTTAAAAAAGCACCCTTGGATTCTTCTGATGCTCACCCTGATGTTTACCGCTTCGTAATTGACCTTAGAGAGGTGAACAAGATAGTGGTCCCCCAGTATCCTGTAGTCCCAGACATTACAGCGATTTTGACAATGATTCCCCTGTCTGCAAAATTCTTTTCAGTCATCGATTTGAAGAATGCTTTCTTCAGCATTCCAATCCATACAGATAGCAGACATCTGTTTGGATTTGCAATAGCCGGAAGGAGCTTTAGACTCTGCCGTGCTCCACAAGGCTATACAGAAAGTCAGAGTATCTATAGGCAAGCTTTGAAAGCTCATTTGGATTCTTTGGACCTTCCCCCTGGTAATGTGCTGTTGCAGTACGTTGACGACCTCCTGGTGGCTTTGGACACTGAAGATGGATGTAAAGAGGCCACAGTTAAATTGGTGTTACATTTGGCATGCCATGGACACAAGGTGTCACTTTCGAAATTTCAATATTGTCGACAGGAGGTCACCTGTATAGGTTACCTACTGTCGAAGGAGGGTCGCAGACTAACACCTGAATGCATAGCTGCTATTACTAATATGCCTGTTCCTAATACCTAACGCGAGGTACGCGCGTTCATAGGTATAACTTTGTATTGTCTGCACTGGATCCCTAACTATTCCTTACTAACGAAACCCCTCCTTTCCCTGACCACTAAAGACGTGCATGTACCCTTGCCTTGGACATCTGCATGCCAGCAAGCTTTTGAGCAATTGAAAGTTGCGCTTTGCTCTGCTCCTGTGCTTGGTACTCCTGATTACCAGAAGCCTTTTGTGCTTTTTGTTCTAACACAGGGTTTTGGTGGTAAGCAGAGACCCTGCGCGTATTTCTCTGCTATTCTTGATAACGTCACCAGAGCTCTCCCGAGCTGCCTGGGGGTGCCGCGGCGGTGGCAGTTTCTATCAGACAATCGGCAGGGCTTGTCCTTGATACTGATCTCACAGTAATGGTACCCCATGCTGTGGACATGCTTTTGAACAAGACAAAGATGCAGCACTTTACTAGTGCGCATCTCACTGGATATGAGTTAACCTTGTTTGCTCCGCACATTACCATTAAAAGATGTGCTACTCTGAACCCAGCCTAGTTACTACCCCTCCCTTCGGAAGAAAAGGACAATGATGTCCATGATTGGTTATTTCGGACTGAGGAAGAAACAAAGGGACGGGTAGACCTGACTGATGTTCCCTTATCTGACCCCCAAGGGGAACTATATGTCAATGGCTCTTGTTTCAAATTACCAGATGGCACTACCACTGCAGCTTATGCAATCACAACGTTACACACTGTAGTTGAGACATCCCGTATCCCATACCAATCGGCCCAGTGTACAGAGTTGGTTGCTCTCCTTAGGGCTTGTGAGTTGAGTGAGGGACTGACTGTCAATGTCTACACCGACAGCCAGTATGCCTTTGGGGTGGCCCATAATTTCGGGCGCCTCTGGGCGGTGAGAGGGTTCTTGACCTCGCATGGGTTGCGAATACAGCATGGTTCATTGATACATAGACTGTTGACAGCACTGACACTTCCTGATAAATTGGCAATAATAAAATGTAGCTCTCACAAAGCAGTAACAGACGATGTTGGAAGGGGCAACGCTTTTGCAGATCAGACAGCTAAGGAGGCAGCTAGATCGAAGATGAAAAAGATGATTGTGGCAGGTCCCGCTAGGTGGGTTCCAGACAATGGAATGTTCGAGGACACATTAGACAATGTCAGGGAAATACAGAGTGAGGCAACAGTAGATGAACTGGCAGAATGGGAGGAGAGGATTGGGCGTTTGGACAAGGATGGGTGTTGCACTGATTTGTCTGGGAAACAGAGATGGTTGCTGCCCAATGCATATGTGCTCCCTGTTGTTACCATGGCCCATGGCCCAGCACACATTAGTACCAAAGGAATATGTAAGCTACTGGACCCAGTATGGTGAAATGATAATATCCCTAAGGTAGCCACACACTTGGTGAAACACTGCATCATTTGTCTGAAACATAATCCTGGTAAAGGTACTCCTACACCCGCAGGTAATTATGCACCGCCCTCCTTCCCTTTCGAGGTTCTCCAGATGGATTTCATCGAAATGGAACGAGTTAACAACTTGAAGTATGTGCTAGTAGTGATTTGCGCATTCAGTAAATGGATTGAGGCTTATCCCACTAAGGAGAATACAGCTATGGCGACGGCGAAGGCACTCTTAAAAGAGTTCTTCCCGCGCTATGGATTGCCACGTGTGATCTGGAGTGACAACGGAAGCCACTTCAATTCAAAGGTCATTGAATTGGTGTGTAAAGGCTTGCATATGAGACAGAAGTTTCATTCAGCGAACCACCCCCAATCAGCAGGCCTGGTTGAGAAGTACAATGGTACTCTCAAATTGAAGTTAGCGAGGATTCAAGAAAGCACAGGATTGCGATGGCCTGATGCTCTACCTTTGGCTTTGTTGTCTACCAGAGCGACAGCGCATTCTAGAACAGGGTTGTCCCCATATGAGGTGGTCTTTGGGCGCCCCGCCAACGTCTGGGGCATCCCAAGACCCAAGCGCTTTTCCGAGATAGAGTACCCCCTACTTGTGGACTATTTGTATGAGTTGACTAAAGATCTTCGTTCTGTCCACCAACAGATTTACGCCACGCTGCAACCAGTACCAGAGGGGCCCGGGCACCAGCTACAACCCGGGAACTTTGCAATGGTAAAGAATTCTCAACGGAAGAACTGCCTGGAGCCGAGGTGGAAAGGGCCCCTGATTGTCCTGCTCGCCACCCGCACTGCAGTGAAGCTTGAAGGCCGGAAGCACTGGGTGCCTGCATCCCATGTAAAAAGGGTGCCTCTACCACTTCCGTATGATCAGTGGGCCCTCAAAGGAATTGCTGACCAGGAAGGGGAGCTCGTGCCCCGTTTCATCCCTTTCTTTGACGCCTGATTGAGGTGGGCGCAGACAGACGAAGAAAGCGACAAGGCCTTACTTGAGGCGCCCCCCCAGAGATAAGGGCTGCCTTGGATTCTCCCACTTCTGGTGCACAGTCACCTGAGTCTCAATGCCCTGCTGAGCCTGAATTTCTTCCCCTTTTTGTAGATGAAGAAGTGCCTGGGGTGGCCAGGTACAACCTGCGGCCCCGACGGAAGGACAGTGCGCCAGTAGGACAGTCCAGGAGTTAGGGAAGGACTCGAGCTCAGGGCGTGGGTGCTATGCCTAAGGTGCCTGCTTTAGATTAGAGTGAGTTACACTGGTGCACTGCCCTGGACACTGGACAGGATTAGCTGAGGGTGTCTTCCAAGGAGGGAGAGTGCCCTATCCTGAAAGAAGAGGATTTGTTTTCCAGCAAGGGCTGCGATCGCGCAGCTCCCCCGTGGGAGTGCTTCATAGCACAGTCATTGATGAACAAAAGGAGTCTACCAGTGAGGCTCTGAAGGACACTGGGTGATTTGTACCCCTCTGGTCGGTTGTATTTTCTTTATGGCTCCAGTCTGTGATATTTTTTCCCTGTGACGCATATAAGTTGCTTTTGAAGTTTTGAAAATGTATCCTTTTGGTCGTCCTACCCATGATGAGGAGCAGCCCTTTGCGGCTCCACGTCCCACTTCAGATGGACCCTTTTGGTCTTCTTGGTCCACTAAGAGTAAAATAGTGTTTGTCGCAATAATTTTGCTTTCCTTGATAGTTGTATTTGGTGTGCTGCTCTTCCTAGAAGAGAAATACCCTGTGCACGCTTGGATAAGTACTACGCCAGCCCCTCCTGAACATATTTTTGGTACTTTAGCGCCTCATAAAGAAGAGCACCGGAAGTCCTATAAGGACAATGTTTTTATTCAGACGTTGCACCAAACGCATGCTGCCTATAATACGACAAAATGTTGGGTGTGTGTTTTGCTGCCTTCTACTACACATCGAAGTGAGAACTTGTTGCCTATGCCCTTATCCTATGTTAATAGTTGTGAAGGGTGGTTTACCTTACTTAGTATGATCCGCTCGTTCTCTCAGGTTGACTCCTTGGAACAAAAAGACACCAGCTTCCGCTCCTTGACAATGAATGTCTACTCCCAACATCAGGCCCCACCTGGTGTTTCCCCCGGGAATGGGCGATTTGATCGAGTGTTCTTGAATTCTTGCCTCAGAGCAGCAGATCGAGGTAGAAATGCAATCAGAACAGAGATGGACAGGGATGGGTTCTCGCAGTTCAATGTATCAGAATATTATCAATCCTTCCAAGCCCTCAATGTCACCGAAGATAAGCCCATACCCCTGGCAGTGGTAGATGTACTGGCTCCTTCTTGCGTTCAAGGGACAGGAGACATAGAGGTGGGAGACAGTAGATGCAACACCACTTCTATATTGAGGATGCCCAAAAGTCCGCCCTTGATCCCGCCGCCTAATGTTTATTTTGTTTGTGGTGCTCGTGGTTATGTGTGGCTCCCTGAGGGATGGTCCGGGCGGTGTTACCCTTCCTACCTCCTTCCCCCAGTTTATATAGCCCCTCCCAACTACCACAAAACTCATCGCCTACAGCGTAGAGGTGTCCTAGCCTCCCGGTTTAAGAGGATGATTAGTACAGATGACATAGACCAGACTGACACGACCTTGCAACAGTTTACTGACACAATGAAAGGCATTCTACCCTTCTGGGGCCCTATGGCCAATAGCCTCAATATTAGGCGACTCACCCGGGTGGTAGAGGGGGTTATCAATATGAGAACAGGAATATTGACCAACATTACAGTAGAGCTTCAGGCTATGAGACTTGTTGCTCTTCAAAACCGGATGGTTTTAGACGTCATTCTCGCAGATAGGGGTGGAGCTTGTCGCGTCATCGGTAGCAGTTTCTGTGTTTACATCCCTGACCACGCCCCCACTGTATATTCTGCTTTACAGAAGCTCCACAAGCTTGCATCTGACATTCACCAAGATAATGGGTTGTGGTCCTTGACAGGGTGGTTCTGGGGTCTGCTGACATCATGGGGTTGGAAGATACTACTTGCCCTCATAGCTATCACAGGTGTCATCTTCACATGTTGCCTATATATTAATTGCCTTCCAGCATGTTGCGCCTACTGTATGAGCAAGCTCACCCCTACCCCTAAATTGCCAGGACGTGATACTAAGGTCTCTGCAATGATGATGCAGGATGTCCAGGATATCATGCTCATCGATGAGGGTATTTTTGAGTACTAAGTAGATGTTGATTCTCATGTGCTGTTTTATTCTTTCTTGTAACATGAAGTGAGCATGCATTCTCCTCCTTCCACTTAGAATTGTAAAGACCCTACCGGATAGCTTAATAAAGCATTTAGCCACCCCTGCTAAAAGGAGTGTCTGTTAGATTTGAAAATCCCATTCCTGCTATGCACTTGTATCATGCTACATTAGGTTAGCAGTGTGTGGCTAAATATACGCCATTTGTATTCACGTTATGCAACCCACTGAGTTATCCCTGCAACGTGCAAGTTTTCCTGTAGTTAGCCAGTGTGACTCTATTTTGTATTTCGTAATCCCTATTGAGCCGCTTAGGCCGTGTCTGAACTAGGCCTCATCATTCGTATTGCTTGCCTCAGCAGAACACTGTATTTCGCTATTATTTTCTCTCTGTTCAAGGCTGTTTTCCGACTTACTAATGAATAGGCCATTCTGCCCTCGCATACCTATCCAAGTGTGTAGTTCTGCTCCCATGTTGGGAGACGCTGAGACTCAGCGCGGTGACCTCGAATCACAGATAGCATGTACCCATCTGGCGGGTGGTAGCCCATCCTCCTGTGCCTTCTTTGTTCATGTTCAGGTCAGGCCGGTAACTTTCCACTGTGGGCGTGGTTGGAGGATTCTTGGGAAGGATGATTACTCACTGCAGACTGTTGGGGGGTCAGTCCCCTCGGCAGACATCTTAGGGTGCAGGTGAGATTGGACTCCTCTGCAGAGTATTACTAATAAAGGTATGTTTGTATTCTCTACTGTCTGACCGACTCTTCATTTCTTGGGAAGGTCTAGCAGGTGGTTGTAAGTAACCCGGGTCCTTCAATAGGACCGCCATCCTGACGGGATCTTTGATCCTGTTTGAGGTGATGGTCTTTTCCCCCGACATTATCGCTTCAACCGCCCGCATCGTAATGCAGCGGTCGGAACAATGGCCTGGATTTTGGGCAGACCGTCACTGGCGGCCTGTTGGTGGAGGTCTGCCTGACATCATAATGAGGGCGTAAGTTTAGTTACCTCACCTAGTTTGTTATAGGCTCTGAATGTTTCAAGTCAGGGGGCGTAGAGGTGTATGGGTTCCTGACTGTTCCAGTAGATTAGCACATACACTGGTTTACATGCCATTGCGATGACCCTACACAATGTGGCCATTCCTCACCGGTTTGAGGTCACATAATTTTTTTAAGTTGACACTAGTAAGTAGTAACTGAAAAAACTTGGAGGCCTCCACAATCCAACAAAACTCCTGGAAAAATTACAAGACATTGAAGCAGATATTTGTTTCCTGCAGTACATTCTCCTTCTCTGGACAGAGAAATATTGTATACAATCCTGTGAGTTTCCCTACCATAACCGTGCCTCGTAACTCTCCTAGACAGCAGGTGTGGCCATCTTACTGAGATCTAGACATAGGTTTGTGAAGTACAGCAGCAAGTCAGTTAAGGCAGGGAGATGGTTAATGATTAGCGGGCAGTGAGACAGGCACGCAGTCACCTTAGTCATACTATATGCGCCAGTTAAAGGCAGGATAAATTCTTATCATACAGTGTAAATGAGTTTATTGAATACAATTAATTATAAGGAGGGACACCTACACTTTCAATAGAAGGGAAGACCCAACTTGGAGATTTGGGTCTAGTTGTTGCTTAACCTCACTGACACCTTGCACCAAATATATGTGTGCATTGATTAACACTGCTTAAACATCCTCTGACACAATTAGTGGAAGACTTGTCCATAGGCCTTCAAAGAGAACTTGAGCCAGACAGATACCAAGAGTAATGGCTTGGCAATCAAACAAGCACCAGCATTTATGGAATCTCCTTTTCAATGTGTACATCATTTCCCATGTATATTATCACACTACTGTGATTTTGAAGTTACTGCTTCATAGGAGTGTAGCCTAAAGCTCTTGATATTTCTTAACATATGCCATTATTTTTCACTTTCAACCCTTGAGCTGATCAACTGACCTCACTGGATAGGTGATCTAGCAGTAGCCTAGCAGCGGAGAGATGGCTTACCTAATTCAAGTACCTTTCAAAAATTCCTAATCTAGCACAATCTTCACAAGTAAATAATGTTGTTTCTTTTTACATTCTTGCATCCTCAAACTGCATGCTGTCTCAAAGTGAATTTGCAGCAAAATAAAACAAAAAAAAAGATTTTGACCACCAGGCCTGGGGGGTCTGGGTATCACTACCCTGCCCCCTTATGTCTTTTTTTAAACGTTTTTCTTAGGACTCGGAACAGGAAATGCTGCCACATTCTTGTTGATGTGGTGGCAGTCAATCAGACCTTACCATGAGAACTGCCAGCATTGTGGATCCTCCGCTGTGTGAGATGTACAATTGTTTTGAGCATTAAATGCTCAAAAACTACTGAACGGATTTACACCAAATCAGAAAAAGCATTTTTTCTTGACCAGTGTCCAGCTTTGTGCCAAATTCAGTGTAAATCCCTTCAACTCTTTCGGATGTATCTATGTCTAAAGTTCCTATGGAAAAATGAATGGAGAAAATGTGTTTTGGGACCCCCCTTTTTCTTGACCCCTGCATGACAGATCACCCTGAAACTTTTCATGCACAAACTAAACAGTCAAAGTTTTTTGGAAAGTTTCATGGAGATTCATATATATATTCACTGAAAAAACCATAGGTTTCAGGGACGTTATAGTTAGTTGAAGATTTCACTCATACAAAACCAGAGAAATTCCACCATTATAGTTAGTTCAGCTAACTATAACTCGCGCCCCGCAATGCACTGCTGATGACGTCACATATTACATCATTCACGACATGGTCAGTGACATCACTGATGACATCACTGATGACATCTCAAATGACATCACTGATGACATCACTGATGACATCATCCACATGATAATCTGATGCACCTCCTCACACCCTAATATAACCTTTGATACACACACTCTAAAATACAGACTACCATTTGCGAAACCATAGACACACCAATACCAGTTACTACATACGCACTCACTGATTCCTAGGTCTACACACACATCCACTCATTCATCCATACAGTCACTCATACATGCAGTCTACCATCAATACGACACTATCATATGCAGTCACATATCTATACAGACACTCACACACCGTCACTCATCCATATAGTTACTCACACACCTAGTCAGTCATGCAAAGAATCAATCACACTTCCATTTACTCACCTATACAGTTATAAACACACCACATCACTTATTCAAACAGAAACAAACGCATACTTACTCTCTTATTCAATCACTGATACATGTACACACTCATCCATACAGCCACTCTCACAATCACTGACTCTCACGTATAGTCATTTATATACTCCAACTCTCCCATGCATTCACTAAGACACATGTAATTACTCACTTAAACAGTCAGTCAGTCACGCACCTACTAAATCCTCCATCCAGACACTTATACACCCACTCATTCTTCAATACACCTTGGCATATATATAATACATATTTAAACTTTAAAGAAACACACAGTCACGTGGATGATGTCATCAGTGATGTCATTTGAGATGTCATCAGTGATGTCACTGACCATGTCATGAATGATGTAATATGTGACGTCATCAGTAGTGCATTGCGGGGGCGCGAGTTATAGTTAGCTGAACTAACTATAATGGTAGAATTTCTCTGGTTTTTACGAGTGAAATCTCCAACTAACTATAACGTCCCTGAAACCTATGGTTTTTTCAGTGAATTTCTAAGGTTTTTTAAATGCTAATTTCTAACTATAACGTGCCTGAAACCTATGGTTTTTTCAGTGAATTTCAAAGGTTTTTTAAATGCTAATATTTATCTATAACGTCCCTATTAAGTCCCCTTGAATCCTGAGGGTCCCTGGGGGCCAACTAGCCTACCAGGTACCTCCAGTAAGCGCCACAGAGCTGCGTTGCAGAGTGGTGTAAAAAGGGGCGTGGCCTCAGACCACCTCTCTGCAACGCAGCTCTGTGGCACTTACTGGAGGTACCTGGTGGGCTAGTTGGCCCTTAGAGACCCTCAGGATTGAATGTGACTTAATCCCCCAATTTACAATGCACCAGGGGGCACATTTGCACACTTATTTTGTTAGGCCCCGCCCCCTCCCTGCACCACTGTGGAAACTCGCCCCCTGGCACGTTGTAAATTGGGGGATTAATTCCCCTTGAGTCCTGAGGGTCCCTGGGGCCCAACTAGCCCACCAGGTACCTCCAGTAAGCGCCACAAGACTGCATTGCAGAAAGGTGGTCCGAGGCACGCCCCTTTTTACACCTCTCTGCAATGCAGCTCTGTGGCGCTTACTGGAGGTACCTGGTGGGCTAGTTGGCCCCCAGAGACCCTCAGGATTGAAGGGTACTTAATCCCCCAAGTTACAACATGCCAGGGGGCGCGTTTGCACACTTGCTATATCAGACCCTGCCCCCTCCCTGCACCACTGTGCAAATGCGCCCCCTGGCGTGTTGTAACTTGGAAGATTAAGTCCCCTTGAGTCCTGAGGGTCCCTGGGGCCCAACTAGCCCAACAGAAACCTCCAGTAAGCGCCACAGAGCTGCGTTGCAGAGAGGTGTAAAAAGGGGCATGGCCTCAAACCACCTCTCTGCAACACAGCCCTGTGGTGCATACTGGAGGTACCTGGTGGGCTAGTTGGCCCCAGGGACCCCAGTATTCAAGGGATTTAATTCCCAACTTACAACGCGCCAGGGCGCGTTTGCAGAGTGCTGCAGGGAGGGGGCAGGGCCTCGGTGCGATGCCTGCTTTTTTTGCTTTTTTCTTTTTTCAGAAAGGGGGCTGTGTGGCCCCCCTTCTTTTCTCATTTTTGGGGCCCTGGGGACCCCATCTCCCAGGGCCTGCCCCTTTTTCATTAAAAAAAAACATTAAATCGGGGACCCCATCCCTCGGGCATGGCCAGAATTGTATTCCTTTTTTTTAATGTTTGGAGGCGGGCTGCGTGGCCCCCCTCCTAAGGCCAATTATGGCCCCGGGGACCCCATCCCCCGGAGCCGGCCTTTGTTTAAAAAAATAAAAATAAAATACTTATTGGGGAGGGGGGCCGCGAGGCCCCCCTCCCGGGCCACTTCTGGCCCCGGGGACCCCATCCCCGGGGCCTGGCCTGTCCGTTGGGGACCGTGGGGAAGCCCCAATGCCCCCACGGTCCCGCCGGCTCCCGCCTCCTGCGGGAGCCGGCATTGCTTTCCACAAGGGGAGCTGCTGACATGCAGCTCCCCTTGTGGAAAAGCAATTCTGCTTTGCTTCTTTGAAGCAAGTGCAGATTTCCCTGCTCTTGCTTCAATGAAGCAAAGAATAGTTTGCAATGACAGGGCGGGAGCCGCACGGCTCCCGCCCTGTCATTGCAAACAGCAGTGTCCCGGGGGTGGGCACCCCGGGACACTGCAGGATCTGGCCCTGGGGGGTGGCGGTCCCCAGGTCCATTGAGGGCTCCAGGAGGGGGGCCATGCGGCCCCCTCCCTTCATTTTGAAAGCCCCGGGGAGGTGGTGGTCCCCGGGGCCTGGGGGTCCATTACGGACCCCCAAATTTAAATATAGAGTACCCTTGGGAGGTGGTGGTCCCCGGGGCGTGTGGGGGGGCACGAGCCCTCTCCACACATCTTTTAAAAATAAAAAATAGAGCCCCGGGGAGGTGGCGGTCCCCAGGGCTGCGGGAGGTCCACATGCCCCCGTGATTTATTTTCAAAGCCCCGGGGAGGTGGCAGTCCCTGCGGCAGTGTGGGGGGGATTGGGACCCCCCCACACTTATTTTTTTTACAGCCTTGGGGAGGTGGCGGTCCCCAGGGCTGCGGGGGCCGTAGTGCCCCCCGCATACATTGTAATAAGCCCCGGGAGGTGGCCGTCCCCGGGGCTGCGGGGGCCCCCGTGAGCCCCCGCTATTATTTTTTGGGCAATGCCCCCGGAACCTGGCCCACCCGGGGGCCTCATTTAAATGAAGCGCGGGAGCCCGCGCTTCATTTTTTTTAAAATGTCGGCGGGATTCACGGCCCCAACGTGAATTCCGTTGAATTCTTTTTTTTAAATACTTTTTTGGGCCTTTGGGGTACTTGTGGGACCCCCTGAGCAGGCCTAGGGGGTCAGGGTGTTTCTACCCTGCCCCCTTTTCTTCATTTTTCACTTAGTTTTACTGTTTTCTTGTGACTCGGTTCTACCGAGTCACAAGGTGGCTGCCAACACTTCCTGGTTTGGAGTGTTGGCAGCCAATCACAGTGAAGCTCGTGGTCGGGAGGGTTCGCGAATCCACCGCGTCCCTAGATATCGAAACTTTTATTTTTGAATTTCTCAGTAACTACTGAACGGATTTACACCATTTAAAAAAAGGACGCTTTCTGAACCAAGCACTACCTTTTTGCCAAATTTGGTGTAATTCCATTTAGCAGTTCGGGCTGTAGCCGTGTCTAAAGTTTCCTATGGGAAATTGATTTTCCGACCTCTATATTTTTAATTTCTCAGGAACTACTGAATGGATTTACACCATTTAACAAAAAGGACTCTTTCTGAACCAAGGGCTACTTTTTAGCCAAATTTGGTATAGTTCCGTTCAGCAGTTCGGGCTGTAGCCGTGTCTAAAGTTCCCTACAAAAAATAACATGGGGAAAACATGTTTTGGGACCCCCTTTTTTCTCATCCCCCGCTTCACAAATCACCCCGAAACTTTCAAGACAGGAGCTGACCGGAGCCCCCCACTAGTTTTGAAAATTTCGCAAAGATTCGTCAAACGACGCCAAAGTTATTAGGAAAACAAAAATGCTTTTCCTATGGAAAATAGGTCCTAACTATAACTACCTACTGGCGACCGCCAGTAGGTAATATATATATATATATATATTCACTGAAAAAACCATAGGTTTCAGGGACGTTATAGTTAGTTGTGCTGATTTTTAATTGCAAAATGTTTGAGAAAGTTTTCTCAGTTCATTCTGTTGATTATTACTTCTGTTTCAAACAAAACACCAAAAAATACATAAAAGAGTTCAAAAAACACAAAAATAATTTAAAAGAAAAAAAATGGTTCTTTTTAGAACCGCCTATTTAGTTAAAAATATACAAACTTGTATGTGTTGTATGGATTGCTGCAAGTGTAATATATGAATCATTGTATGAGTGTATGAGTACTGATTGTTTTGACCTGGGGATTTACCAGCGGTAATATGGTGATACGTAAAATGCGCTAATGTGAGCGCTGTAGGTGCCTTTCTGCTCGGATATTAGCCCACTGGGGCATGATTTCACATTAAGTTAGTGTGCCCACTGGGGCTCATATGGTCTTAACTAGTTCTTGTAATTTGCCCTTAGAGGCGATACATTTAGGCCACTGGGTAAATCACAGGCGTATGAGGTATTGTGGCGCCTGTTCAGATATTTGCCCACTGGGGCATGATTAAGTCTGTGTGCACACGAGGCAGTGGGGTCCTGAATAGTTCTTGGATTCTGGCCAATGGGCTGACACATTTATGTTACCAGGTATTTCCCAGGCATATTATTATTTTTGTGGCGCCTAAGTAGTATTAAGCGTGCACATTGAACAAGAAAGGAAATGCATTTGTTCATGGCAAAGAAGAACAAATAAAGTGCTTCAAAACTTTATTGATTCTAAACACTCACATTGATCGATCCACTTTTTGCACTATGAGCCACAAACAAATATGCCAATATTTTCCCACACGCCACAGTTCAATGAATGTTGAAAATAATCTGTTAAAAACGATGTTTGAGATCAAATACCGTGTTTGTTAGGTGAAGAACTTTCAACCTGACATTTACTAGGCAGAAGTCTGTTTTCACTGTTTTTTGCAATTGTCACATGGTGTTTTATAAAAAATATGCACTTTCACAACACAATTCACTGGTGAGCAAGGAGCGTGGGCTCCGAAACGCGTTGAGTGTTGTGCCACCAACTGGAATAAAATAATTCTTCGCTATATTTCCTGGTCCGCGCTTTTTGCTGTTGAAAGGAAAAGATGTGTAGCATGGTTCAAGGATATATATATATATATATATATATATATATATATATTCACTGAAAAAACCATAGGTTTCAGGGACGTTATAATTAGTTGAACTGATTTTTTAATTGCAAAATGTTTGAGAAAGTTTTCTCAGTTCATTCTGTTGATTATTACTTTTTTTTTAAACAAAACACCCAAAAAATACACAAACGAGTTCAAAAAACACAAAAATAATTTAAAAGAAAAAAAATGGTTCTTTTTAGAACCACCTATTTGGTTAAAAATAGACAAACTTGTATGTGTTGTATGGATAGCTGCAAGTGTAATATATGAATCATTGTATGAGTGTATGAGTACTGCCTGAGTGAATGAATGAGTGCAGCAGTAATGTATGGGTCATTGGATGAGTGCATGGATAGTGCCTGAGTGATTGCATTAGTGCAAGTGTACTGCCTAGGTAATTGGATGAGTGCATGGGTAGTGCCTAAGTGATTGCATGAGTAGTGCCTGGGTGATTGGAGAAGTGCATGAGTAGTGTCTGGGTTTTTGGAGGAGTGCATGGGTAGTGCATTGGAGATTGCATGAGTGCATGGGTAGTGCATGGGTAATTGGAGGAGAGCATGGGTAGTGCATGGGTGATTGCATGAGTGCAGGGGCAGTGCCTGAGTGCATGGATGAGTGCATCAGTAGTGCCTGAGTGCATAGATGAGTGCATGAGTAGTATCTGGGTGAATGGATGAGTGCAACAGTAGTGCCTGAGTGATTGAAGGAGTGCATGGGTAGTGCCTGTGTAATTGCATGAGTGCAGAGGTAGTGCGTGGGTGATTGGAGAAGTGCATGGGTAGTGCCTGGGTGACTGCATGAGTGCAGGGGTAGTGCCTGAGTGCATGGATGAGTGCATACATAGTGCCTGGATGATTGAAGGAGTGCATGGGTAGTGCCTGGGTGATTGCATGAGTGCATGGGTAGTGACTGAGTGATTGAAGGAGTGCATGGGTAGTGTCTCAGTGATTGCATGAATGCAGGGGTAGTGTCTGGGTGAATGGATGAGTGCATGGGTAGTGCCTGAGTGATTGAAGGAGTGCATGGGTAGGGCCTGGGTGATTGCATGACTGCAGGTGTAGTGCCTGGGTAATTGGAGGAGTGCATCGGTAGTGCCTGGGTTAATGGATGAGTGCAACAGTGGTGCCTGAGTGGATAGATGAGTGCATGAGTTGTGTTTGGGTGAATGGATGAGTGCAACAATAGTGCCTGAGTGATTGAA
Organism: Calotriton arnoldi; assembly: GCA_963921515.1. Classification (NCBI taxonomy): domain Eukaryota; kingdom Metazoa; phylum Chordata; class Amphibia; order Caudata; family Salamandridae; genus Calotriton; species Calotriton arnoldi. Next base: position 410,584 of record CAWUFW010005781.1, read on the forward strand.
GGAGTGCATGGGTACTGCCTGGGTAATTGCATGAGTGCAGGGGTAGTGCCTAGGTTATTGGTGAAGTGCATGAGTAGTGCCTGGGTGAATGGAAGAGTGCGATAGTACTGCCTGAGTGCATAGATGAGTGCATGAGTAGTGTCTGGGTGAATGGATGAGTGCAACAGTAGTGCCTGAGTGATTGAAGGAGTGCTTAAGTAGTGCCTGGGTGATTGGAGGAGTGCATGGGTAGTGCTTGGGTGCTTGGAGGAGTGCATGGGTAGTGCCTGGGGGATTGCATTAGTGCATGGGTAGTGCCTCAGTGAATGGAGGAGTGCATGGGTAGTGCCTGGGTTGACTGAAGGAATGCATGGGTAGTGCCTGAGTTATTGCATGAGTGCAGGGGTAGTGCCTGAGTGATTGAAGGAGTGTATACATAGCACCTCAGTGCATGGATGAGTGCAGATGTAGTGCCAGTGTGATTGGAGGAGTGCATGGGTAGTGCTTGGGTGATTGGAGGAGTGCATTGGTAGTGCCTGGGTGATTGCATTAGTGCATGGGTAGTGCCTTGGTGAATGGAGGAGTGCATGGGTAGGGCCTGGGTTGATTGAAGGAGTGTGTGGGTAGTGAATGAGTGATTGCATGAGTGCAGGGGTAGTGCCTGAGAGATTGAAGGAGTGCATATGTAGTGCCTCAGTACACGGATGAGTGCAGATGTAGTGCCAGGGTGATTGGAAGAGTGCACAGGTAGTGCCTGGGTGATTGCATGAGTGCATGGGTAGTGCCTGAGTGCATGGATGAGTGCATAGGTAGTGCCTGTGTGATTGAAGGAGTGCATGGGTAGTGCCTGAGTGATTGCATGAGTGCAGGGGTAGTGTCTGAGTGATTGAAGGAGTGCATACATAGTGCCTCAGTGCATGGATGAGTGCAGGGGTAAAGCCTGGGTGATTGGAGGAGTGCATGGGTAGCTCCTGGGTGATTGTATAAGTGCACGGGTAGTGCCTGAGTAAATGATTGAGTGCAGAAGTGGTGTCTGGGTGAATGGATGAGTGCAACAGTAGTGCCTGAGTGCATAGATGAGTGCATGAGTAGTGTCTGGGTCAATGGATGAGTGCAACAGTAGTTCCTGAGTGCATAGATGAGTGCATGAGTAGTCTCTGGGTGAATGGATGAGTGCAACAGTAGTGCCTGAGTGATTGAATGAGTGCATGGGTACTGCCTGTGTGATTGCATGAGTGCTGGGGTAATGCCTGGGATATTGGAGGAGTGCATGAGCAGTGCCTGTGTGATTGCATGAGTGCATGGGTAGTGCCTGAGTGATTGAAGGAGTGCATACATAGTGCCTCAGTGCATTGATCAGTGCAGGGATAGTGCCTGAGTGATTGAAGGAGTGCATGTTTAGTGCCTGGGTGAATGCTTGAGTGCAGGGGTAGTGCCTGAGTGCATGGATGAGTGCATGGGTAGTGCCTGGGAGATTGAAGGAGTGCATGGGTACTGCATGAGTAATTGCATGAGTGCAGGGGTAGTGCCTGAGTGATTGAAGGAGTGCATACATAGTGCCTCAGTGCATGGATGAGTGCAGGGGTTGTGCCTGGGTGTTTGCATCAGTGCATGGGTATTGCGTCAGTGCATGGATTAGTGCATGGGTAGAGCCTGGGTGATTGAAGGAGTGCATGGGTAGTGCCTGAGTGATTGCATGAGTGCAGGGGTAGTGCCTGAGTGATTGAAGGAGTGCATACATGCAGGGGTAGTACCTGAGTGATTGAAGGAGTACATACATAGTGCCTCAGTGCAAGGATGAGTGCATGGGTAGTGCCTGGGTAAAAATATGAGTGCAACAGTAATGCCTGGGTGCATAGATGAATGCATGAGTAGTGTCTGGGTGAATGGATGAGTGCAGCAGTAGTGCCTGAGTGATTGGAGGAGTGCATGGGTAGTGATTGGGTGACTGGAGGAGTGTATAGGTAGTGCCTGGGTAATTGCATTAGTGCATGGGTAGTGCCTCAGTGAATGGATGACTGCATGGGTACTGCCTGAGTGATTAAATGAGTGCAGGGGTAGTGCCTGAGTGATTGAAGGAGTGCAGATGTAGTGCCTCAGTGCACAGATTAGTGCAGATGTACTGCCAGGGTAATTGGAAGAGTGCACAGGTAGTGCCTGGGTGATTGCATGAGTGCATGGGTAGTGCCTGAGTGCATGGAAGAGTGCATAGGTAGTGCCTGGGTGATTGAAGGAGTGCATGGGTAGTGCCTGAGTGATTGCATGAGTGCAGGGGTAGTGCCTGAGTGATTGAAGGAGTACATACATAGTGCCTCAGTGCATGGATGAGTGCAGGGGTAATGCCTGGGTGATTGGAGGAGTGCATGGGTAGCACCTGGGTGATTTCATAAGTGCACGGGTAGTGCCTGAGTGCATGAATGAGGTCATGGGTAGTGCCTGGATTATTGGAGGAGTGCATGGGTAGTGCCTGGGTGATTGCATGAGTGCAGGGGTAGTGCCTGGGTGATTGGAGGAATGCATGGGTAGTGCCCGAGTGATTGAAGGAGTGCATTGGTAGTGCCTGGGTGATTGCATGAGTGCAGGGGTAGTGCCTGGGTTATTGGAGGAGTGCATGGGTAGTGCCAGGGTGAATAGATGAGTGCAAAAGAAGTGCCTGACTGCAAAGATGAGTGGTGTCTGGGTGAATGGATGAGTGCAACAGTAGTGCCTGAGTACATAGCTGAGTGCATGAGTAGTGTCTGGGTCAATGGATGAGTGCAACAGTAGTTCATGAGTACATACATGAGTGCATGAGTAGTCTCTGGGTCAATGGATGAGTGCAGGGGTAATGCCTGGGATATTGGAGGAGTGCATGGGTAGTGCCTGTGTGATTGCATGAGTGCATGGGTACTGCCTGAGTGATTTAAAGAGTGCATACATAGTGCCTCAGTGCATTGATGAGTGCATGGGTAGTACCTGAGTGATTGAAGGAGTGCATGGGTAGTGCCTGGGTGATTGCATGAGTGCAGGGGTAGTTCCTGAGTGCATGGATGAGTGCATGGGTAGTACCTGGGGGATTGAAGGAATGCATGGGTACTGCCTGAGTATTTGTATGAGTGCAGGGGTAGTGCCTGAGTGATTGAAGGAGTACATACATAGTGCTTCAGTGCATGGATGAGTGCAGGGGTTGTGCATGGGTGATTGCATAAGTGCATGGGTAGTACCTGAGTGATTGAAGGAGTGCATGGCTAGTGCCTGAGTGATTGCATGAGTGCTGGAGTAGTGCCTGAAGGAGTGCTTACATAGTGCCTCAGTGCAAGGATGAGTGCAGGGGTAGTGCCTCAGTGATTGAAGGGGTGCATACAGAGTGCCTGGGTGATTGGAGGAGTGCATGGGTAGTGATTGGGTGACTGGACAAGTGTATAGGTAGTGCCTGGGTAATTGCATTAGTGCATGGGTAGTGCATTGGTGAATGGATGACTGCATGGGTACTGCCTGAGCATTGTATGAGTGCAGGGGTAGTGCCTGGGTTGTTGGAAGAGTGTATGGGTAGTGCCTGAGTGATTGCATGAGTGCAGGGGTAGTGCCTGGGTTATTGAAGAAGTGCATGGGTAGTGCCTGGGTGATTGCATGAGTGCAGAGGTGGTACCTGAGTGCATGTATGAGTGCATGGGTAATACCTGGGTGATTGAAGGAGTACTGGGTAGTGCCTAGGTTATTGCATGAGTACATGGGTAGTGTCTCAGTTATTGCATGAGTGCAGGGGTAGTGCCTGGGTGATTGGAGGAGTGCATGGGTAGTGCCTGAGTGATTGAAGGAGTATATGGGTAGTGCCTGGATGATTGCATGAGTGCAGGTGTAGTGCCTGGGTTATTGGAGGAGTGCATGGGTAGTGCCTGGGTGAATAAATGAGTGCAATAGTAGTGCCTGAGTGCATAGATGATTACATGAGTAGTGTCTGGGTGAATGGATGAGTGCAACAGTGGTGCCTGAGTGATTGAAGGAATGCATGGGTAGTGCCTGGGTGATTGTAGGAGTGCATGGGTAGTGTGTGGGTGATTGGAGAAGTGTATAGGTAGTGCCTGGGTAATTGCATTAGTGCATGGGTAGTGCCTCGGTGAATGGATGAGTGCATGGGTACTGCCTGAGTGATTGAATGAGTGCAGGGGTAGTGCCTGGGTTATTGGAGGAGTGCATGGGTAGTACCTGAGTGATTACATGAGTACAGGGGTAGTGCCTGAGTGATTGAAGGAGTGCATACATAGTGCCTCAGTGAATGGATGAGTGCATGTGTAGTGTCTTAGTGAATGGATGAGTGCTACAGTAGTACCTGAGTGATTGAAGGAGTGCATGGTTAGTGCGTGGGTGATTGAAGGAGCGCATGCGTAGTGCTTGGGTAATTGGAGTAGTGTATAGGTAGTGCCTGGGTAATTGCATTAGTGCAAGGGTAGTGCCTCGGTGAATGGATGAGTGCATGGGTAGTGCCTGGGTGATTGCAGGAGTACATGGGCAGCGCCTGTGTGATTGCATGAGTGCAGTCTTAGTCCCTGAGTGATTGAAGGAGTGCATACATAGTGCCTCAGTGCATAGACGAGTGCACGGGTAGTGCCTGGGTGATTAAAGGAGTGCATGGGTAGTGCCTGAGTGATTGCATGAGTGCAGGGGTAGTGCCTGGATGATTGGAGAAGTGCATGGGTAGTGCCTGGGTGAATGCATGAGTGCAGGGGTAGTGCCTGAGTGCAAGGATGAGTGCATGGCTAGTGCATGGGTGATTGAAGGAGTGCTGGGTAGTGCCTGGGTGATTGCATGAGTGCATGGGTAGTATCTCGGTGATTGCATGTGTGCAGTGGTAGTGCCTAGCTGATTGGAAGAATGCATGGGTAGTGCCTGTGTGATTGCATGTGTACAGGGTTAGTGCCTGAGTGATTGAAGGAGTGCATACATAGTTCCTCAGTGCATAAATAAGTGCAGGGGTAGTGCCTGGGTGATTGCATAAGTGCATGGGTAGTGCCTGAGTGCATGGATGAGTGCATGGGTAGTGCCTGGGTGATTGAAGGAGTGCATGGGCAGTGCCTGAGTAATTGTATAAGTGCATGGGTATTGCCTGAGTTATTGGAGGAGTGCATGGGTCGTGTCTGGGTTATTGGAGGAGTGCATGGGTAGTGCCTGAGTGATTGAAGGAATGCATACACAGTGACTCAGTGCATGGATGAGTGCAAGGGTAGTGCCTGCCTGATTGGAGGAGTGCATTGGTAGTGGTTGGGTGATTGAAGAAGTGTATAGGTAGTGCCTGAGTAATTGCATTAGTGCATGGGTAGTGCCCCAGTCAATGGATGAGTGCATGGGTAGTGCCTGGGTGATAGGGGGGGTGCATGGGTATTGCCTGTGTGATTGCATGAGTGCAGGGGTAGTGCTTGAGTCATTGAAGGTGTGCATACATAGTGCCTAAGTGCATGGATGGGTGCATGGGTAGTGCCTGGGTAAATGCATTAGTGCATGGGTGGTGCCTTGGTGAATGGATGAGTGCATGGGTAGTGCCTGGTTGATTGGAGGAGTGCAGGGCTAGTGCCTGGCTGATTGGAGGAGTGCATGGGTAGTGCCTGTGTGATTTAATGAGTACAGGGGTAGTGCCTGAGTGATTGAAGGAGTGCAGACATAGTCACTCAGTGAATGGATGAGTGCAGGGGTAGTGCCTGGGTTATTGGAGGAGTGCATGGGTAGTGCCTGAGTGATTGCATGAGTGCAGGGGTAGTGCCTGAATGATTGAAGGAGTACATACATAATGCCTCAGTGCATGGATGAGTGCATGGGTAGTGCCTGGGTGATTGAAGGAGTGCATGGGCAGTGCCTGAGTAATTGCATAAGTGCATGGGTATTGCCTGAGTTATTGGAGGAGTGCATGGGTAGTGTCTGAGTGATTGCATGAGTGCATGGGTAGTGCTGGAGTGATTGAAGGAGTGCAGAAATAGTGCCTCAGTGCATGGATGAGTGCATGGGTAGTTCCTGGGTGAATAATGAGTGCAACAGTAGTGCATGAGTGCATAGATGAGTGTGTGATTAGTGTCTGGGTCAATGGATGAGTGCAACAGTAGTGCCTGAGTGATTGAAGGAGTGCATGGGTAGTGCCTGGGTGATTGGAGGAGTGCATGGGTAGTGCTTGGGTGATTGGAGAAGTGTATAGGCAGTGCCTGGGTAATTGCATTAGTGTATGGGTAGTGCCTCGCTGAATGGATTTGTGAATGGGTAGTGCCTGCGTGATTGCATGAGTGCAGGGGTAGTGCCTGAGTGATTGAAGGAGTGCTTACATAGTGCCTCAATGAATGGATGAGTGCATGGGTAGTGGCTGGGTGAATAGATGAGTAGAACAGTAGTGCCTGAGTGCATAGATTAGTGCATTAGTAGTGTCTGGGTGAGTAGATGAGTGGAACAGTAGTGCCTGATTGCATAGATGAGTGCATTAGTAGTGTCTGGGTGAAAGGATGAGTGCAACAGTAGTGCCAGAGTGATTGAAGGAGTGCATGGGTCATGTCTGGGTTATTGGAGGAGTGCATGGGTAGTGCCTGAGTGATTGAATGAGTGCAGGGGTAGTGCCTGAGTGATTGAAGGAATGCATACACAGTGACTCAGTGCATGGATGAGTGCAAGGGTAGTGCCTGCCTGATTGGAGGAGTGCATTGGTAGTGGTTGGGTGATTGAAGAAGTGTATAGGTAGTGCCTGAGTAATTGCATTAGTGCATGGGTAGTGCCCCAGTCAATGGATGAGTGCATGGGTAGTGCCTGGGTGATAGGAGGAGTGCATGGGTATTGCCTGTGTGATTGCATGAGTGCAGGGGTAGTGCCTGAGTGATTGAAGGTGTGCATACATAGTGCCTAAGTGCATGGATGGGTGCATGGGTAGTGCCTGGGTAAATGCATTAGTGCATGGGTAGTGCCTTGGTGAATGGATGAGTGCATGGGTAGTGCCTGGTTGATTGGAGGAGTGCAGGGGTAGTGCCTGGCTGATTGGAGGAGTGCATGGGTAGTGCCTGTGTGATTGAATGAGTACAGGGGTAGTGCCTGAGTGATTGAAGGAGTGCATACATAGTCACTCAGTGCATGGATGAGTGCAGGGGTAGTGCCTGGGTTATTGGTGGAGTGCATGGGTAGTGCCTGAGTGATTGCATGAGTGCAGGGGTAGTGCCTGAATGATTGAAGGAGTACATACATAATGCCTCAGTGCATGGATGAGTGCATGGGTATTGCCTGGGTGAATAGATGTTATGTTATGTTATGTTATGCGGTTTTATATAGCGCACAGCTGCCCCAGCAAAGGGGCTTCCCAGCACTGATAGCAGAAAACTGCAGAACTATAGACAACAGAAGCAGCCTACAGTGGAGGAAATAGGTAAGTTTTGATCGCCTTACGGAATGCCAAGTAGTTTTTCATGCTGCGAATGGCGATGGGGAGCACATTCCAAAGTTTGGCTGCCAATACACAGAAGGAACGTCCACTAGCACGGGCCCTCCTCACCCGCTTAACAACCGCCAGATGCTGGCACATAGACCGGAGTTGGTGGGAGGGGATGTAGAGTGTAAGCAGATTGGCCAAGATGTCTGGAGAAGAGAGATTTAAAATTTTGAAAGACATGCAAAGGATTTTAAACTCTATGTGTTTAGCCACAGGCAGCCAATGTAGCCGACGAATAGCACTAGAGGTAGGGCATGTCCTGGGCAGACCCAATAAGGTTCTAGCCGCAGCGTTTTGGACCCTTTGCAGTCTTACAATTTCTGCCTTGTTGGCTCCCAAGTAGAGCGAATTGGCATAATCCAGTCTTGACAGAATGGAAGCCTGGAGTTGGACAATAACCTGCCTAATAGACGGGTCAAAAACCCTAGCACCGGTTTGAGCCCCGCAAAATGCCAAAGCATGTTCCTGCTACTTTCTTTGTTTGTGTCTGAAAGCTGAGGGCGGAGTCTACCCACACACCCAGATTCTTTACCACCTGTTTAGGGACGGATGCACAACCCAACTTGGCAGGCCACCAGCGCTCGCTCCACAGCTCGGTGTTTCTCCCGACCAGCAGTACCTCGGACTTATTGGCATTAAGCTGGAGACAGTTGGCAGTCATCCACTCGGAGATGATCTCCAGATCTCTCTGAAACTTGCATGCGTCCTGCCCAGAGTCATCCGAGAGTGCCACTACCAACTGCGTGTCGTCTGCATAAGACACTTCTGTGAGCCCTCTGCTTTTAGCCACTACTGCCAATGGTTGAACATATAAATTGAACAGTGTTGGGCTCAAAGCTCAGCCCTGCGGTACCCCATATTTGATGGTATGGATTTTGGAAGCAAAAGGGGGGACTGCAACTTGGAAGATCCTGTCCGCTAAAAAGGAGACAAACCACTCCAGGGCAGAGTCCACGATGCCCACCTCCTCCAGCCTCTGCATCAGGATCTGGTGGGAGACGGTGTCAAACGCGGCACTGAGATCTAACAAAATCAGTGCCGATGTGCGCCCCTTGTCTAGAGCCCCCCTCAAATGCTCGGTCACAGCTAGGAAGGCTGACTCCGTACTGTGACCTGGCAGAAAACCATTCTGAGAGGGGTCCAATAAGTTGTTCTCCTCCAGATAACCTGTCAGTATGGAGTTAATATAGGCCTCCAAAATCTTGGAGACCCAGGGCAGGAGAGAGATGGGTCGAAAGTGCTCCAATTTTGCAGTGTCAAGGTTGGGCTTTGTTAACAAAGGGACCACCCTGGCTTGCTTCCAAGATCTAGGGACAACAGATGTAGACAGGGACAGATTAATCATATGGCTCAGAGACGGTAGAAACACGGATAGAGATTTCAAAAATTGGTCCGGCTTAAGGGGTCAACAGGAGAGCCCGATTTAATCTTACGGCAGATCACAGCAAGCTCCTTCTGAGAGATTGGCGGAAAGGCAGCCAGAGTATGCCTGCATGAGGGTCTGGACACAGGCCCCAGATAAGCTGCATGTTCAGGGAAGGATCTATATATTGTTTCCACCTTCTTCACAAAAGAAGGAGGCAAGGGCCTCACATTGCGCATCAGATGATACTGAAGATGTTGTAACATCTGCTGAGGTTTTAATATCTTTCACTATAGAAAAGATACTTTTGGATGTGTGCAACAGTAGTGCCTGAGTGCATAGATGAGCGCACGAGTAGTGCCTGGGTGAATGGATGAGTGCAACAGTAGTGCCTGAGTGATTGAAGGAGTGCAAGGGTAGTGCCTGGGTGATTGGAGGAGTGCATGGGTTGTGCTTGGGTGATTGGAGAAGTGTAAAGGTAGTGCCTGGGTAATTGCATTAGTGCATGGTTAGTGCCTCAGTGAATGGATGAGTGCATAGGTAGTGCCTGGGTGCTTGCATGCGTGCAGGGGTAGTGCCTGAGTGATTGAAAGAGTACATAAAAGTGCCTCAGTGCATGGATGAGTGCAGGGGTAGTGTCTGGGTGAATATATGAGTGCAACAGTAGTGCCTGAGTGCATAGATTAGTGCATGAGTAGTATCTGGGTCAATGGATGGGTGCAACAGTAGTGCATGAGTGATTGAATGAGTGCATGGGTAGTGCCTGAGTGATTGGAAGAGTTCATGTGTAGTGCTTGGGTGATTGGAGAAGTGTATAGGTAGTGCCTGGGTAAATGCATTAGTGCATGGTTAGTGCCTCGGTGAATGGATGAGTTCATGGGTAGTGCCTTGGTGAATGGATGAGTGCATGGGTAGTGCCTGGTTGATTGGAGGAGTGCAGGGCTGAGTGCCTGGCTGATTGGAGGAGTGCATGGGTAGTGCCTGTGTGATTTAATGAGTACAGGGGTAGTGCCTGAGTGATTGAAGGAGTGCAGACATAGTCACTCAGTGAATGGATGAGTGCAGGGGTAGTGCCTGGGTTATTGGAGGAGTGCATGGGTAGTGCCTGAGTGATTGCATGAGTGCAGGGGTAGTGCCTGAATGATTGAAGGAGTACATACATAATGCCTCAGTGCATGGATGAGTGCATGGGTAGTGCCTGGGTGATTGAAGGAGTGCATGGGCAGTGCCTGAGTAATTGCATAAGTGCATGGGTATTGCCTGAGTTATTGGAGGAGTGCATGGGTAGTGTCTGAGTGATTGCATGAGTGCATGGGTAGTGCTGGAGTGATTGAAGGAGTGCAGAAATAGTGCCTCAGTGCATGGATGAGTGCATGGGTAGTGCCTGGGTGAATAATGAGTGCAACAGTAGTGCATGAGTGCATAGATGAGTGTGTGATTAGTGTCTGGGTCAATGGATGAGTGCAACAGTAGTGCCTGAGTGATTGAAGGAGTGCATGGGTAGTGCCTGGGTGATTGGAGGAGTGCATGGGTAGTGCTTGGGTGATTGGAGAAGTGTATAGGCAGTGCCTGGGTAATTGCATTAGTGTATGGGTAGTGCCTCGCTGAATGGATTTGTGAATGGGTAGTGCCTGCGTGATTGCATGAGTGCAGGGGTAGTGCCTGAGTGATTGAAGGAGTGCTTACATAGTGCCTCAATGAATGGATGAGTGCATGGGTAGTGGCTGGGTGAGTAGATGAGTGGAACAGTAGGGCCTGATTGCATAGATGAGTGCATTAGTAGTGTCTGGGTGAAAGGATGAGTGCAACAGTAGTGCCAGAGTGATTGAAGGAGTGCATGGGTCATGTCTGGGTTATTGGAGGAGTGCATGGGTAGTGCCTGAGTGATTGAATGAGTGCAGGGGTAGTGCCTGAGTGATTGAAGGAATGCATACACAGTGACTCAGTGCATGGATGAGTGCAAGGGTAGTGCCTGCCTGATTGGAGGAGTGCATTGGTAGTGGTTGGGTGATTGAAGAAGTGTATAGGTAGTGCCTGAGTAATTGCATTAGTGCATGGGTAGTGCCCCAGTCAATGGATGAGTGCATGGGTAGTGCCTGGGTGATAGGAGGAGTGCATGGGTATTGCCTGTGTGATTGCATGAGTGCAGGGGTAGTGCCTGAGTGATTGAAGGTGTGCATACATAGTGCCTAAGTGCATGGATGGGTGCATGGGTAGTGCCTGGGTAAATGCATTAGTGCATGGGTAGTGCCTTGGTGAATGGATGAGTGCATGGGTAGTGCCTGGTTGATTGGAGGAGTGCAGGGGTAGTGCCTGGCTGATTGGAGGAGTGCATGGGTAGTGCCTGTGTGATTGAATGAGTACAGGGGTAGTGCCTGAGTGATTGAAGGAGTGCATACATAGTCACTCAGTGCATGGATGAGTGCAGGGGTAGTGCCTGGGTTATTGGTGGAGTGCATGGGTAGTGCCTGAGTGATTGCATGAGTGCAGGGGTAGTGCCTGAATGATTGAAGGAGTACATACATAATGCCTCAGTGCATGGATGAGTGCATGGGTATTGCCTGGGTGAATAGATGTTATGTTATGTTATGTTATGCGGTTTTATATAGCGCACAGCTGCCCCAGCAAAGGGGCTTCCCAGCACTGATAGCAGAAAACTGCAGAACTATAGACAACAGAAGCAGCCTACAGTGGAGGAAATAGGTAAGTTTTGATCGCCTTACGGAATGCCAAGTAGTTTTTCATGCTGCGAATGGCGATGGGGAGCACATTCCAAAGTTTGGCTGCCAATACACAGAAGGAACGTCCACTAGCACGGGCCCTCCTCACCCGCTTAACAACCGCCAGATGCTGGCACATAGACCGGAGTTGGTGGGAGGGGATGTAGAGTGTAAGCAGATTGGCCAAGATGTCTGGAGAAGAGAGATTTAAAATTTTGAAAGACATGCAAAGGATTTTAAACTCTATGTGTTTAGCCACAGGCAGCCAATGTAGCCGACGAATAGCACTAGAGGTAGGGCATGTCCTGGGCAGACCCAATAAGGTTCTAGCCGCAGCATTTTGGACCCTTTGCAGTCTTACAATTTCTGCCTTGTTGGCTCCCAAGTAGAGCGAATTGGCATAATCCAGTCTTGACAGAATGGAAGCCTGGAGTTGGACAATAACCTGCCTAATAGACGGGTCAAAAACCCTAGCACCGGTTTGAGCCCCGCAAAATGCCAAAGCATGTTCCTGCTACTTTCTTTGTTTGTGTCTGAAAGCTGAGGGCGGAGTCTACCCACACACCCAGATTCTTTACCACCTGTTTAGGGACGGATGCACAACCCAACTTGGCAGGCCACCAGCGCTCGCTCCACAGCTCGGTGTTTCTCCCGACCAGCAGTACCTCGGACTTATTGGCATTAAGCTGGAGACAGTTGGCAGTCATCCACTCGGAGATGATCTCCAGATCTCTCTGAAACTTGCATGCGTCCTGCCCAGAGTCATCCGAGAGTGCCACTACCAACTGCGTGTCGTCTGCATAAGACACTTCTGTGAGCCCTCTGCTTTTAGCCACTACTGCCAATGGTTGAACATATAAATTGAACAGTGTTGGGCTCAAAGCTGAGCCCTGCGGTACCCCATATTTGATGGTATGGATTTTGGAAGCAAAAGGGGGGACTGCAACCTGGAAGATCCTGTCTGCTAAAAAGGAGACAAACCACTCCAGGGCAGAGCAGAGTCCACGATGCCCACCTCCTCCAGCCTCTGCATCAGGATCTGGTGGGAGACGGTGTCAAACGCGGCACTGAGATCTAACAAAATCAGTGCCGATGTGCGCCCTTGTCTAGAGCCCCCTCAAATGCTCGGTCACAGCTAGGAAGGCTGACTCCGTACTGTGACCTGGCAGAAAACCATTCTGAGAGGGGTCCAATAAGTTGTTCTCCTCCAGATAACCTGTCAGTATGGAGTTAATATAGGCCTCCAAAATCTTGGAGACCCAGGGCAGGAGAGAGATGGGTCGAAAGTGCTCCAATTTTGCAGTGTCAAGGTTGGGCTTTGTTAACAAAGGGACCACCCTGGCTTGCTTCCAAGATCTAGGGACAACAGATGTAGACAGGGACAGATTAATCATATGGCTCAGAGACGGTAGAAACACGGATAGAGATTTCAAAAATTGGTCCGGCTTAAGGGGGTCAACAGGAGAGCCCGATTTAATCTTACGGCAGATCACAGCAAGCTCCTTCTGAGAGATTGGCGGAAAGGCAGCCAGAGTATGCCTGCATGAGGGTCTGGACACAGGCCCCAGATAAGCTGCATGTTCAGGGAAGGATCTATATATTGTTTCCACCTTCTTCACAAAGAAGGAGGCAAGGGCCTCACATTGCGCATCAGATGATACTGAAGATGTTGTAACATCTGCTGAGGTTTTAATATCTTTCACTATAGAAAAGATACTTTTGGATGTGTGCAACAGTAGTGCCTGAGTGCATAGATGAGCGCACGAGTAGTGCCTGGGTGAATGGATGAGTGCAACAGTAGTGCCTGAGTGATTGAAGGAGTGCAAGGGTAGTGCCTGGGTGATTGGAGGAGTGCATGGGTTGTGCTTGGGTGATTGGAGAAGTGTAAAGGTAGTGCCTGGGTAATTGCATTAGTGCATGGTTAGTGCCTCAGTGAATGGATGAGTGCATAGGTAGTGCCTGGGTGCTTGCATGCGTGCAGGGGTAGTGCCTGAGTGATTGAAAGAGTACATAAAAAGTGCCTCAGTGCATGGATGAGTGCAGGGGTAGTGTCTGGGTGAATATATGAGTGCAACAGTAGTGCCTGAGTGCATAGATTAGTGCATGAGTAGTATCTGGGTCAATGGATGGGTGCAACAGTAGTGCATGAGTGATTGAATGAGTGCATGGGTAGTGCCTGAGTGATTGGAAGAGTTCATGTGTAGTGCTTGGGTGATTGGAGAAGTGTATAGGTAGTGCCTGGGTAAATGCATTAGTGCATGGTTAGTGCCTCGGTGAATGGATGAGTTCATGGGTAGTGCCTTGGTGAATGGATGAGTGCATGGGTAGTGCCTGGTTGATTGGAGGAGTGCAGGGCTAGTGCCTGGCTGATTGGAGGAGTGCATGGGTAGTGCCTGTGTGATTTAATGAGTACAGGGGTAGTGCCTGAGTGATTGAAGGAGTGCAGACATAGTCACTCAGTGAATGGATGAGTGCAGGGGTAGTGCCTGGGTTATTGGAGGAGTGCATGGGTAGTGCCTGAGTGATTGCATGAGTGCAGGGGTAGTGCCTGAATGATTGAAGGAGTACATACATAATGCCTCAGTGCATGGATGAGTGCATGGGTATTGCCTGAGTTATTGGAGGAGTGCATGGGTAGTGTCTGAGTGATTGCATGAGTGCATGGGTAGTGCTGGAGTGATTGAAGGAGTGCAGAAATAGTGCCTCAGTGCATGGATGAGTGCATGGGTAGTGCCTGGGTGAATAATGAGTGCAACAGTAGTGCATGAGTGCATAGATGAGTGTGTGATTAGTGTCTGGGTCAATGGATGAGTGCAACAGTAGTGCCTGAGTGATTGAAGGAGTGCATGGGTAGTGCCTGGGTGATTGGAGGAGTGCATGGGTAGTGCTTGGGTGATTGGAGAAGTGTATAGGCAGTGCCTGGGTAATTGCATTAGTGTATGGGTAGTGCCTCGCTGAATGGATTTGTGAATGGGTAGTGCCTGCGTGATTGCATGAGTGCAGGGGTAGTGCCTGAGTGATTGAAGGAGTGCTTACATAGTGCCTCAATGAATGGATGAGTGCATGGGTAGTGGCTGGGTGAATAGATGAGTAGAACAGTAGTGCCTGAGTGCATAGATTAGTGCATTAGTAGTGTCTGGGTGAGTAGATGAGTGGAACAGTAGTGCCTGATTGCATAGATGAGTGCATTAGTAGTGTCTGGGTGAAAGGATGAGTGCAACAGTAGTGCCAGAGTGATTGAAGGAGTGCATGAGTCATGTCTGGGTTATTGGAGGAGTGCATGGGTAGTGCCTGAGTGATTGAATGAGTGCAGGGGTAGTGCCTGAGTGATTGAAGGAATGCATACACAGTGACTCAGTGCATGGATGAGTGCAAGGGTAGTGCCTGCCTGATTGGAGGAGTGCATTGGTAGTGGTTGGGTGATTGAAGAAGTGTATAGGTAGTGCCTGAGTAATTGCATTAGTGCATGGGTAGTGCCCCAGTCAATGGATGAGTGCATGGGTAGTGCCTGGGTGATAGGAGGAGTGCATGGGTATTGCCTGTGTGATTGCATGAGTGCAGGGGTAGTGCCTGAGTGATTGAAGGTGTGCATACATAGTGCCTAAGTGCATGGATGGGTGCATGGGTAGTGCCTGGGTAAATGCATTAGTGCATGGGTAGTGCCTTGGTGAATGGATGAGTGCATGGGTAGTGCCTGGTTGATTGGAGGAGTGCAGGGGTAGTGCCTGGCTGATTGGAGGAGTGCATGGGTAGTGCCTGTGTGATTGAATGAGTACAGGGGTAGTGCCTGAGTGATTGAAGGAGTGCATACATAGTCACTCAGTGCATGGATGAGTGCAGGGGTAGTGCCTGGGTTATTGGTGGAGTGCATGGGTAGTGCCTGAGTGATTGCATGAGTGCAGGGGTAGTGCCTGAATGATTGAAGGAGTACATACATAAAGCCTCAGTGCATGGATGAGTGCATGGGTATTGCCTGGGTGAATAGATGTTATGTTATGTTATGTTATGCGGTTTTATATAGCGCACAGCTGCCCCAGCAAAGGGGCTTCCCAGCACTGATAGCAGAAAACTGCAGAACTATAGACAACAGAAGCAGCCTACAGTGGAGGAAATAGGTAAGTTTTGATCACCTTACGGAATGCCAAGTAGTTTTTCATGCTGCGAATGGCGATGGGGAGCACATTCCAAAGTTTGGCTGCCAATACACAGAAGGAACGTCCACTAGCACGGGCCCTCCTCACCCGCTTAACAACCGCCAGATGCTGGCACATAGACCGGAGTTGGTGGGAGGGGATGTAGAGTGTAAGCAGATTGGCCAAGATGTCTGGAGAAGAGAGATTTAAAATTTTGAAAGACATGCAAAGGATTTTAAACTCTATGTGTTTAGCCACAGGCAGCCAATGTAGCCGACGAATAGCACTAGAGGTAGGGCATGTCCTGGGCAGACCCAATAAGGTTCTAGCCGCAGCGTTTTGGACCCTTTGCAGTCTTACAATTTCTGCCTTGTTGGCTCCCAAGTAGAGCGAATTGGCATAATCCAGTCTTGACAGAATGGAAGCCTGGAGTTGGACAATAACCTGCCTAATAGACGGGTCAAAAAACCCTAGCACCGGTTTGAGCCCCCGCAAAATGCCAAAGCATGTTCCTGCTACTTTCTTTGTTTGTGTCTGAAAGCTGAGGGCGGAGTCTACCCACACACCCAGATTCTTTACCACCTGTTTAGGGACGGATGCACAACCCAACTTGGCAGGCCACCAGCGCTCGCTCCCCAGCTCGGTGTTTCTCCCGACCAGCAGTACCTCGGACTTATTGGCATTAAGCTGGAGACAGTTGGCAGTCATCCACTCGGAGATGATCTCCAGATCTCTCTGAAACTTGCATGCGTCCTGCCCAGAGTCATCCGAGAGTGCCACTACCAACTGCGTGTCGTCTGCATAAGACACTTCTGTGAGCCCTCTGCTTTTAGCCACTACTGCCAATGGTTGAACATATAAATTGAACAGTGTTGGGCTCAAAGCTGAGCCCTGCGGTACCCCATATTTGATGGTATGGATTTTGGAAGCAAAAGGGGGGACTGCAACCTGGAAGATCCTGTCCGCTAAAAAGGAGACAAACCACTCCAGGGCAGAGTCCACGATGCCCACCTCCTCCAGCCTCTGCATCAGGATCTGGTGGGAGACGGTGTCAAACGCGGCACTGAGATCTAACAAAATCACTGCCGATGTGCGCCCCTTGTCTAGAGCCCCCCTCAAATGCTCGGTCACAGCTAGGAAGGCTGACTCCGTACTGTGACCTGGCAGAAAACCATTCTGAGAGGGGTCCAATAAGTTGTTCTCCTCCAGATAACCTGTCAGTATGGAGTTAATATAGGCCTCCAAAATCTTGGAGACCCAGGGCAGGAGAGAGATGGGTTGAAAGTGCTCCAATTTTGCAGTGTCAAGGTTGGGCTTTGTTAACAAAGGGACCAACCTGGCTTGCTTCCAAGATCTAGGGACAACAGATGTAGACAGGGACAGATTAATCATATGGCTCAGAGACGGTAGAAACACGGATAGAGATTTCAAAAATTGGTCCGGCTTAAGGGGTCAACAGGAGAGCCCGATTTAATCTTACGGCAGATCACAGCAAGCTCCTTCTGAGAGATTGGCGGAAAGGCAGCCAGAGTATGCCTGCATGAGGGTCTGGACACAGGCCCCAGATAAGCTGCATGTTCAGGGAAGGATCTATATATTGTTTCCACCTTCTTCACAAAGAAGGAGGCAAGGGCCTCACATTGCGCATCAGATGATACTGAAGATGTTGTAACATCTGCTGAGGTTTTAATATCTTTCACTATAGAAAAGATACTTTTGGATGTGTGCAACAGTAGTGCCTGAGTGCATAGATGAGCGCACGAGTAGTGCCTGGGTGAATGGATGAGTGCAACAGTAGTGCCTGAGTGATTGAAGGAGTGCAAGGGTAGTGCCTGGGTGATTGGAGGAGTGCATGGGTTGTGCTTGGGTGATTGGAGAAGTGTAAAGGTAGTGCCTGGGTAATTGCATTAGTGCATGGTTAGTGCCTCAGTGAATGGATGAGTGCATAGGTAGTGCCTGGGTGCTTGCATGCGTGCAGGGGTAGTGCCTGAGTGATTGAAAGAGTACATAAAAAGTGCCTCAGTGCATGGATGAGTGCAGGGGTAGTGTCTGGGTGAATATATGAGTGCAACAGTAGTGCCTGAGTGCATAGATTAGTGCATGAGTAGTATCTGGGTCAATGGATGGGTGCAACAGTAGTGCATGAGTGATTGAATGAGTGCATGGGTAGTGCCTGAGTGATTGGAAGAGTTCATGTGTAGTGCTTGGGTGATTGGAGAAGTGTATAGGTAGTGCCTGGGTAAATGCATTAGTGCATGGTTAGTGCCTCGGTGAATGGATGAGTTCATGGGTAGTGCCTGGGTGATTGGAGGAGTGCATGGGTAGTGTCTGTGTGATTGAATGAGTGCAGGGGTAGTGCCTGAGTGATTGAAGGAGTGCAAACATAGTGACTCAGTGCATGGATGAGTGCAGGGGTAGTGCCTGGGTTATTGGAGGAGTGCATGGGTAGTGCCTGAGTGATTGCATAAGTGCAGGGGTAGTGTCTGAATGATTGTAGTAGTACATACATAGTGACTCAGTGCATGGATGAGTGCATGGGTAGTGCCTGGGTGAAACGATGTGTGCAACAGTAGTGCCTGAGTGCATAGATGAGTGCATGAGTAGTGTCTGGGAGAATGGATGAGTGCAACAGTAGTGCCTGAGTGATTGAGGAGTGCAAGGGTAGTGCCTGGGTGATTGGAGGAGTGCATGGGTAGTGCTTGGGTGATTGGAGAAGTGTATAGGTAGTGCCTGGGTAAATGCATTAGTGCATGGGTAGTGCCTCAGTGATTGGATGAGTGCATGGGTAGTGCCTGGGTGATTGGAGGAGTGCATGGGTAGTGTCTGTGTGATTGAATGAGTGCAGGGGTAGTGCCTGAGTGATTGAAGGAGTGCAAACATAGTGACTCAGTGCATGGATGAGTTCAGGGGTAGTTCCTGGGTTATTGGAGGAGTGAATGAGTAGTGCCTGAGTGATTGCGTGAGTGCAGGGGTAGTGCCTGAATGATTGAAGGTGTACATACATAGTGCCTCAGTGCATGGATGAGTGCATGGGTAATGCCTGGGTGAATAGATGTGTGCAACAGTAGTGACTGGGTGCATAGATGAGCGCATGAGTAATGTCTGGGTGAATGGATAAGTGCAAAAGTAGTGCCTGAGTGATTGAGGAGTGCAAGGGTAGTGCCTTGGTGATTGGAGGATTGCATGGGTAGTGCTTGGGTGATTGGAGAAGTGTAGAGGTAGTGCCTGGGTAATTGCATTAGTGCATGGGTAGTGCCTCAGTGAATGGATGAGTGCATGAGTAGTGCCTGGGTGCTTGCATGAGTGCATTAATTGTGCCTGAGTGATTGAAGGAGTGCATACATAGTGCCTCAGTGCATGGATGAGTGCAGCGGTAGTGCCTGGGTGAATAGATGAGTGCAACAGTAGTGCATGAGTACATAGATTAGTACATGAGTAGTGTCTGGGTGAATGCATGAGTGCAACAGCAGTGCCTTAGTGATTGAAGGAGTGCATGGGTACTGCCTGGGTGATTGGAGGGGTGCGTGGGTAGTGATTGGGTGATTGGAGAAGTGTGTAGATAGTGCCTGGGTGATTGCATGAGTGCATGGGTAGTGTCTCAGTGATTGCATGAGTGTAGGGGTAGTGCCTGGGTGATTGGAGGAGCGCATGGGTAGTGCCTGTGTGATTGCATGAGTGCAGGGTTTGTGCCTGAGTGATTGAAGGAGTGCATACATAGTGCCTCAGTGCATAGATGAGTGCAGAGGTAGTGCCTGAAAGATTGAAGGAGTACATACATAGTGCCTCAGTGTGTGGATGAGTGCATGGATAGTGCCTGGGTGAATAGATGTATGCAACAGTAGTGCCTGAGTGCATAGATGAGCGCATGAGTAGTGTCTGGGTGAATGGATGAGTGCAACAGTAGTGACTGAGTGATTGAAGGAGTGCAAGGGTAGTGCCTGAATGATTGAGGAGTGCATGGGTAGTGCCTGGGTGATTGGAGGAGCGCATGGGTAGTGCCTGTGTGATTGCATGATTGCAGGGTTAGTGCCTGAGTTATTGAAGGAGTGCATACATAGTGCCTCAGTGCATAGATGAGTGCAGGGTTAGTGCCTGGGTGATTGCATAAGTGCATGGGTAGTGCCTGAGTGCATGGGTAGTGTCTGGGTGATTGAAGGATTGCATGGGTAGTGCCTGAGTGATTGCATGAGTTCAGGGGTAGTGAATGGGTTATTGGAGGAGTGCATGGGTAGTGCCTGAGTGATTGCATGAGTGCACGGGTAGTGCCAGAGTGATTGAAGGAGTGCATACATAGTGCCTCAGTGCATGGATGAGTGCACGGGTAGTGCCTGAGTGATTGCATGAGCACAGGGTAGTGCATGGGTTATTGGAGGAGTGAATGGGTAGTGCCTGAGTGATTGCATGAGTGCATGGGTAGTGCTGGAGTTATTGAAGGAGTGCATACATAGTGCCTCAGTGCATAGATGAGTGCACAGGTAGTGCCTGGGTGAATAGATGAGTGCAACAGTAGTGCCTGAGAGCATAGATGAGTGCATGAGTTGTGCCTGTGTCAATGGATGAGTGCAATAGTAGTGCCTGAGTGATTGAAGAAGTGCATGGTTAGTGCCTGGGTGATTGGAAGAGTGCACAGGTAGTGCTTGGGTGATTGGAGAAGTGTATAGGTAGTGCCTGGGTAATTGCATTAGTGCATGGGTAGTGCCTTGGTGAATGGATGAGTGAATGGGTAGTGCCTGCGTGATTGCATGAGTGCAGGGGTAGTACCTGGGTTACTGGAAGAGTGCATGGGTAGTGCCTGAGTGATTGCATGAGTGCAGGGGTAGTGTCTGAGTGATTGAAGGAGTGCTTACATAGTGCCTCAATGAATGGATGAGTGCATGGGTAGTGGCTGGGTGAATAGATGAGTGCAAGAGTAGTGCCTGAGTGATTGAAGGAGTGCATGGGTAGTGTCTAGGTTATTGGAGGAGTGCATGGGTAGTGCCTGAGTGACTGCAAGAGTGCAGGGGTAGTGCCTGAGTGATTGAAGGAATACATACATAGTTCCTCAGTGCATGGATGAGTGCAAGGGTATTGCCTGCGTGATTGGAGGAGTGCATTGGTAGTGGTTGGGTGATTGGAGAAGTGTATAGGTAGTGCCTGAGTAATTGCATTAGTGCATAGGTAGTGCCCCCATGAATGGATGAGTACATTGGTAGTTCCTGGGTGATTGGAGGAGTGCATGGATAGTGCCTGTGTGATTGCATGAGTGCAGAGGTAGTGCCTGAGTGATTGATGGTGTGCATACATAGTTTCTCAGTGCATGGATGAGTGCATCGGTAGTGCCTGGGTGAATAGATGAGTGCAACAGTAGTGCCTGAGTGCATAGATGAGTGCATGAGTAGTGCCTGGATGAATGGATGAGTGCAAGAGTAGTGCCTGAGTGATTGAAGGAGTGCATGGGTAGTGTCTGGGTTATTGGAGGAGTGCATGGGTAGTGCCTGAGTGACTGCAAGAGTGCAGGGGTAGTGCCTGAGTGATTGAAGGAATACCTACATAATTCCTCAGTGCATGGATGAGTGCAAGGGTATTGCCTGCGTGATTGGAGTAGTGCATTGGTAGTGCTTGGGTGATTGGAGAAGTGTATAGGTAGTGCCTGGGTAAATGCATTAGTGCATGGGTAGTGCCTCAGTGAATGGATGATGGCATGGGTAGTGCCTGCATGATTGGAGGAGTGCATGGGTAGTGCCTGTGTGATTGAATGAGTGCAGGGGTAGTGCCTGAGTGATTGAAGGAGTGCATACATAGTGACTCAGTGCATGGATGAGTACAGGGGTAGTGCCTGGGTTATTGGAAGAGTGCATGGGTAGTGTCTGGGTGATTGAAGGAGTGAATAGGTTGTGCCTGGGTGATTGCATGAGTACAGGGGTAGTGCCTGGGTTATTGGAGGAGTGCATAGGTATTCCCTGAGTGATTGCATGAGTGCATGGGTAGTGCCGGAGTGATTGAAGTAGTGCATACATAGTTCCTCAGTCCATGGATGAGTGCATGGGTAGTGCCTGGGTGAATAAATGAGTTCAACAGTAGAGCCTGAGTGCATAGATGAGTGCACACATTTTGTCTGGGTCAATGGATGAGTGTAACAGTAGTGCCTGAGTGATTGAAGGAGTGCATGGGTAGTGCATGGGTGATTGGAGAAGTGCATGGGCAGTGCTTGGGTGATTGAGAAGTGTATAGGTAGTGCCTGGGTAATTGCATTAGTCCATGGGTAGTGCCTCAGTGAATGGATGAGTGAATGGGTAGTGCCTGCGTGATTGCATGAGTGCAGGGGTAGTACCTGGGTTACTGGAGGAGTGCATGGGTAGTGTCTGAGTGATTGCATGAGTGCAGGGGTAGTGCCTGAGTGATTGAAGGAGTGCTTACATAGTGCCTCATTGAATGGATGAGTGCATGGGTAGTGGCTGGGTGAATAGATGAGTGCAACAGTAGTGCCTGAGTGCATAGATGAGTGCATGAGTAGTGTCTGGGTGAATGGATGAGTGCAACAGTAGTGCCTGAGTGATTGAAGGAGTGCATGGCTAGTGTCTGGGTTATTGGAGGAGTGCATGGGTAGTGCCTGAGTGATTGCATGAGTGCAGGGGTAGTGCCTGAGTGATTGAAGGAATGAATTTGTAGTGATTGGGTGATTGGAGAAGTGTAGAGATAGTGCCTGAGCAATTACAATATTTCATAGGGAGTGCCCCGGTGAATGGATGAGTACATGGGTAGTGCCTCTGTGATTGCATGAGTGCAGGGGTAGTGCCTGAGTGATTGAAGGTGTGCATACATAGTGCCTCAGTGCATGGATGAGTTTATGGGTAGTGCCTGGATGAATAGATGAGTGCAACAGTAGTGCCTGAGTGTGTAGATGGTTGCATGAGTAGTGTCTGGCTCAATGGGTGGGTGCAATAGTAGTGCATGAGTGATTGAAGGAGTGCATGGGTAGTGCCTGAGTGATTGGCAGAGTTCATGTGTAGTGCTTGGGTGATTGGAGAAGTGTATAGGTAGTGCCTGGCTAAATGCATTAGTGCATGGGTAGTGCCTCGATGAATGGATGAGTGCATGGGTAGTGCCTGGGTGATTTGAAGAGTGCATGGGTTGGGCCTGTGTGATTTAGTGAGTGCAGGGGTAGTGCCTGAGTGATTAAAGGAGTGCACACATAGTGCCTCGATGAATGGATGAGTGCATGGGTAGTGCCTGGGTGATTTGAAGAGTGCATGGGTTGGGCCTGTGTGATTTAGTGAGTGCAGGGGTAGTGCCTGAGTGATTAAAGGAGTGCATACATAGTGACTCAGTGAATGGATGAGTGCATGGGTAGTGCCTGGGTGATTTGAAGAGTGCATGGGTTGGGCCTGTGTGATTGCATGAGTGCAGGGTTAGTGCCTGAGTGATTGAAGGAGTGCATACATAGTGCCTCAGTGCATAGATGAGTGCAGAGGTAGTGCCTGAATGATTGAAGGAGTACATACATAGTGCCTCAGTGCATGGATGGGTGCATGGGTAGTGCCTGGTTGAACAGATGTGTGCAACAGTAGTGCCTGAGTACATAGATGAGCGCATGAGTAGTGTCTGGGTGAATGGATTAGTGCAACAGTAGTGACTGAGTGATTGAAGGAGAGCAAGGGTAGTGCCTGGGTGATTGGAGGAGTGCATGGGTAGTGCCTGGGTGATTGGAGGAGCACATGGGTAGTGCCTGTGTGATTGCATGAGTGCAGTGTTGGTGCCTGAGTGATTGAAGGAGTGCAGGGTAGTGCATGGGTTATTGGAGGAGTGCATGGGTAGTGCCTGAGTGATTGCATGAGCGCAGGGTAGTGCATGGGTTATTGGAGGAGTGCATGGGTAGTGCCTGAGTGATTGCATGAGTGCATGGGTAGTGCTGGAGTTATTGAAGGAGTGCATACATAGTGCCTCAGTGCATAGATGAGTGCACAGGTAGTGCCTGGGTGAATAGATGAGTGCAACAGTAGTGCCTGAGTGCATAGATGAGTGCATGAGTTGTGTCTGTGTCAATGGATGAGTGCAACAGTAGTGCCTGAGTGATTGAAGAAGTGCATGGGTAGTGCCTGGGTGATTGGAAGTGTGCACAGGTAGTGCTTGGGTGATTGGAGAAGTGTATAGATAGTGCCTGGGTAATTGCATTAGTGCATGGGTTATGCCTCGGTGAATGGATGAGTGAATGGGTAGTGCCTGCATGATTGCATGAGTGCAGGGGTAACACCCGGGATACTGGAAGAGTGCATGGGTAGTGCCTGAGTGATGGCATGAGTGCAGGGGTAGTGTCTGAGTGATTTAAGGAGTGCTTACATAGTGCCTCAATGAATGGATGAGTGCATGGGTAGTGGCTGGGTGAATAGATGAGTGCAACAGGAGTGCATGAGTGCATAGATGAGTGCATGAGTAGTGCCTGGGCGAATGGATGAGTGCAACAGTAGTGCCTGAGTGAATGAAGGAGTGCATGGGTAGTGTCTGGGTTATTGGAGGAGTGCATGGGTAGTGCCTGAGTGACTGCAAGAGTGCAGGGGTAGTGCCTGAGTGATTGAAGGAATACATACATAGTGCCTCAGTGCATGGATGAGTGCAAGGGTATTGCCTGCGTGATTGGAGGAGTGCATTGGTAGTGGTTGGGTGATTGGAGAAGTGTATAGGTAGTGCCTGAGTAATTGCATTAGTGCATAGGTAGTGCCCCGGTGAATGGATGAGTGGTATGGTAGTGCCTGGGTGAATGGATGAGTGGTATGGTAGTGCCTGAGTGATTGAAGGTGTGCATACATAGTGTCTCAGTGCATGGATAAGTGCATGGGTAGTGCCTGGGTGAATAGATGAGTGCAATAGTAGTGCCTGAGTGCATAGATGAGTGCATGAGTAGTGTCTGGGTCAATGGATGTGTGCAACAGCAGTGCATGAGTGATTGAAGGAGTGCATGGGTAGTGCCTGAGTGATTGGAAGTGTTTATGTGTAGTGCTTTGGTGATTGGAGTAGTGTATAGGTAGTGCCTGGGTAAATGCATTAGTGCACAGGTAGTGCCTCGGTGAATGGATGATGGCATGGGTAGTGCCTGGGTGATTGTAGGAGTGCATGGGTAGTGCATGTGTGATTGAATGAGTCCAGGGGTAGTGCCTGAATGATTGAAGGAGTACAAAATAGTGCCTTAGTGCATGGATGAGTGCATGGGTAGGGCCTGGTTGAATAGATGTGTGCAACAGTAGTGCCTGAGTGCTAGATGAGTGCATGAGTAGTGTCTGGGTGAATGGATGAGTGCAACAGTAGTGCCTGAGTGATTGAAGGAGTGCAAGGGTAGTGCCTGGGTGATTGGAGGAATGCATGGGTAGAGACTGTGTGATTGCATGAGTGTAGGGTTAGTGCCTGTGTGATTGAAGGAGTGCATGCATAGTTCCTCAGTGCATAGATGAGTGCAGGGGTAGTGACTGGGTGATTACATAAGTACATGGTTAGTGCCTGAGTGCATGGATAAGTGCATGGTTAGTGCCTGGGTGATTGAAGGAGTGCATGGGTAGTGCCTGTGTGATTGCATTAGTGCAGGGGTAGTGCCTGGGTTAATGGAGGAGTGCATGGGTAGTGCCTGAGTGATTGCATTAGTGCATGGGTAGTGCGGAGTGATTGAAGGAGTGCATACATAGTGCCTCAGTGCATGGATGAGTGCATGGGTAGTGCCTGGGTGAATGGATGAGTTCAACAGCAGTGCCTGAGTGCATAGATGAGTGCATGAGTTGTGTCTGAGTCAATTTATGAGTGTAACAGTAGTGCCTGAGTGATTGGAGGAGTGCATGGATAGTGCCTGGGTGATTGGAGGAGTGCATGGGTAGTGCTTGGGTGATTGGAGAAGTGTATAGGTAGTGCCTGGGTCATTGCATTAGTGCATGGGTAGTGCCTCGATGAATGGATGAGTGAATGGGTAGTGCCTGCGTGATTGCATGAGTGCAGGGTTAGTACCTGGGTTACTGGAGGAGTGCATGGGTAGTGTCTGTGTGATTGCATGAGTGCAGGGGTAGTTCCTGAGTGATTGAAGGTGTGCATACATAGTGCCTCAGTACATGGATGAGTGCATGGGTAGTGCCTGAGTGCATAGATGAGTGCATGAGTAGTGTCTGGGTGGATGGATGGGTGCAACCGTAGTGTATGAGTGATTGAAGGAGTGCATGGGTAGTACCTGAGGGATTGAAAGAGTTCATGTTTAGTGCTTGGGTGATTGTAGAAGTGTATAGGTAGTGCCTGGGTAAATGCATTAGTGCATGGGTAGTGCCTAGGTGATTGCATGATTGCAGGGGTAGTGCCTGAATGATTGAAGGAGTGCATACATAGTGCCTCAGTGCATGGATGAGTGCAGGGGTAGTGCCTCTGTGAATGGATGAGTGCATGGGTAGTGCCTGGGAGCTAGCATGAGTGCAGGGGTAGGGCCTGAGTGATTGAAAGAGTACATACTTAGTGCCTCAGTGTATGGATGAGTGCAGGGGTAGTGCCTGGGTGAATAGATGAGTGCAACAGTAGTGCCTGAGTGCATAAATGAGTGCATGAGTAGTGTCTGGGTGAATGCATGAGTGCAACAGTAGCACGTGAGTGATTGAAGGAGTGCATGGGTAGTGTCTGGGTTATTGGAGGAGGGCATGGGTAGTGCCTGAGTGATTGCATGAGTGCAGGGATAGTGCCTGAGTGATTGAAGGAATGCATACATGGTGCCTCAATGCATGGATGAGTGCAAGGGTAGTGCCTGTGTGATTGGAGGAGTGCACTGGTAGCGGTTGGGTGATTGGAGAAATGCATAGGTAGTGCCTGAGTAATTGCATTAGTGCATGGGTAGTGCCCGGTGAATGGATGAGTGCATGGGTAGTGCCTGGGTGATTGGAGGAGTGTATGGGTAGTGCCTGTGTGATTGCATGATTGCAGGGATAGTGCCTGAGTGATTGAAGGTGTGCATACATAGTGCCTCAGAGCATGGATGAGTGCATGGGTAGTGCCTGGGTGAATAGATGAGTGCAACAGTAGAGCCTGAGTGCATAGATGAGTGCAAGAGCAGTGTCTGGGTCAATGGATGGGTGCAACAGTAGTCCATGAGAGATAGAAGGAGTGCATGGGTAGTGCCTGAGTGATTGGAAGAGTTCATGTGTAGTGCTTGGGTGATTGGAGAAGTTTATATGTAGTGCCTGGGTAAATGCATTAGTGCATGGGTAGTGCCTCTGTGAATGGATGAGTTCATGGGTAGTGCCTGGGTGATTTGTAGTAGTGCATGGGTAAAACCTGTGTATTTGAATGAGTGCAGGGGTAGTGCCTGAGTGATTGAAGGAGTGCATACATAGTGACTCAGTGTATGTATGCATGCAAGGGTAGTGCCTGGGTTATTGGAGGAGTGCATGGGTAGTGCCTAAGTGATTGCATGAGTGCAGGGGTAGTGCTTGAATGATTGAAGGAGTACACACATAGTGTCTCAGTGCATGGCTAAGTGCATGGGTAGTGCCTGGGTGAATAGATGTGTACAACAGTAGTGCCTGAGTGCATAGATGAGTGCACTCAGCTTTCAGTTTTCAAACCAAGAAAGTTGCAGGGACCTGCTTTGTCATACTTCGGGGCTTAAACCGTTGCTTGGGTTTTGACCCATCCGTCAGGCAAATGATCATCCAGGCCTCCATTTTATCAAGACTGGACTATGCCAATGCACTGTACCTAGGAGTCAACAAGACCAAAACCCTGAGATTACAGCGAGTTCAAAATGCGGCGGCTAGAACCCTGCTGGGTCTCCCCGGAACCTGCCTCACCTCTAGGGCAATCCGTCGGCTGCACTGGCTTCCTGTTGTCAACCGAGTGGAATTTAAGGTCCTCTGCACTGCTTTCAAAATCTTGAAATTTTCCTCTCCGGTCAGCTTGTCCAATCTGCTGTCACCTTACTCCCCTACGTGCCAACTTCGCTCCAACGGGACAACATCTGGCGACTGTGCCCTGTGTGAGGAGGGCACGTTCGGGCGGGCACTCTTTCCGTCTCTCGGCTGCCAAGCTTTGGAATGATCTTCCATTCTCCATTCGTGCTATGGAGAACTACATGGTCTTTCGCAGAGCTATTAAAACTCATCTCTTCCCCACAGGTTAGTGCCTTCTTCTGATCTCCAGCCTCTATGTCCTGCTTCAGCGCTGGGATGCCTCTTTGCTGAGGCAGCTGTGCGCTATACAAAACATGCTAACATGAGTAGTGTCTGGGTGACTGGATGAGTGCAACAGTAGTGCCTGAGTGATTGAAGGAGTGCAAGGGTAGTGCCTGGGTGATTGGAGGAGTGCATGGGCAGTGCTTGGGCGATTGGAGAAGTGTATAGGTAGTGCCTGGGTAATTGCATTAGTGCATGGGTAGTGCTTGAGTGCATGGATGAGTTCATGGGTACTGCCTGAGTGATTTCATGAGTGCAGGGGTAGTGCCTAGGTGATTGGAGGAGTGCATGAGTAGTGCCTGGGTCATTGCATGAGTGTATGGGTAGTGCCTGTGTGATTGCATGAGTGCATGGGTAGTGCCTGGATGATTGGAAGAGTGCATGGGTAGTGCCTGGGTGATTGCATGAGTGCTGGGGTAGTGCCTGGGTGATTGCATGAGTGCTGGGGTTGTGCCTGGGTTATTGTAGAAGTTCATGGGTAGTGCCTGAGTGACTGAAGGAGTGCATAGATAGTGCCTGGGCGATTGGAGGAGTTGTTGGGTAGTGCCTGGGTGATTGGAGGAGTGCATGGGTAGTGCCTGGGTGATTGCATGAGTGCTGGGGTAGTACCTGGGTGATTGGAGAAGTGCATGGGTAGTGCCCGAGTGACTGAAGGAGTGCATAGATAGTGCCTGGGTGATTGGAGGAGTGCTTGGGTAGTGCCTGGGTGATTGCATGACTGCATGGGTAGTGCCTGGGTGATTGGAGGAGTGCATGGGTAGTGCCTGGGTGATTGGAGGAGTGCATGGGTAGTGCCTGGGTATTGGATGAGTACAACAGTTGTGCCTGAGTGATTGCATGAGTGCATGGGTAGTTCCTGTGTGATTGCATGAGTGCGTGGGTAGTGCCTGGATGATTGGATGAGTGCAGGAGTAGTGCCTGGGTGATTGGAGAGTGCATGGGTAGTGCCTGGTTGAATAGATGTGTGCAACAGTAGTGCCTGAGTGCTAGATGAGTGCATGAGTAGTGTCTGGGTGAATGGATGAGTGCAACAGTAGTGCCTGAGTGATTGAAGGAGTGCAAGGGTAGTGCCTGGGTGATTGGAGGAATGCATGGGTAGAGACTGTGTGATTGCATGAGTGTAGGGTTAGTGCCTGAGTGATTGAAGGAGTGCATGCATAGTTCCTCAGTGCATAGATGAGTGCAGGGGTAGTGACTGGGTGATTACATAAGTACATGGTTAGTGCCTGAGTGCATGGATGAGTGCATGGTTAGTGCCTGGGTGATTGAAGGAGTGCATGGGTAGTGCCTGTGTGATTGCATTAGTGCAGGGGTAGTGCCTGGGTTAATGGAGGAGTGCATGGGTAGTGCCTGAGTGATTGCATTAGTGCATGGGTAGTGCGGAGTGATTGAAGGAGTGCATACATAGTGCCTCAGTGCATGGATGAGTGCATGGGTAGTGCCTGGGTGAATGGATGAGTTCAACAGCAGTGCCTGAGTGCATAGATGAGTGCATGAGTTGTGTCTGAGTCAATTTATGAGTGTAACAGTAGTGCCTGAGTGATTGGAGGAGTGCATGGATAGTGCCTGGGTGATTGGAGGAGTGCATGGGTAGTGCTTGGGTGATTGGAGAAGTGTATAGGTAGTGCCTGGGTCATTGCATTAGTGCATGGGTAGTGCCTCGATGAATGGATGAGTGAATGGGTAGTGCCTGCGTGATTGCATGAGTGCAGGGTTAGTACCTGGGTTACTGGAGGAGTGCATGGGTAGTGTCTGTGTGATTGCATGAGTGCAGGGGTAGTTCCTGAGTGATTGAAGGTGTGCATACATAGTGCCTCAGTACATGGATGAGTGCATGGGTAGTGCCTGAGTGCATAGATGAGTGCATGAGTAGTGTCTGGGTGGATGGATGGGTGCAACCGTAGTGTATGAGTGATTGAAGGAGTGCATGGGTAGTACCTGAGGGATTGAAAGAGTTCATGTTTAGTGCTTGGGTGATTGTAGAAGTGTATAGGTAGTGCCTGGGTAAATGCATTAGTGCATGGGTAGTGCCTAGGTGATTGCATGATTGCAGGGGTAGTGCCTGAATGATTGAAGGAGTGCATACATAGTGCCTCAGTGCATGGATGAGTGCAGGGGTATGCCTCTGTGAATGGATGTGTGCATGGGTAGTGCCTGGGAGCTAGCATGAGTGCAGGGGTAGGGCCTGAGTGATTGAAAGAGTACATACTTAGTACCTCAGTGTATGGATGAGTACAGGGGTAGTGCCTGGGTGAATAGATGAGTGCAACAGTAGTGCCTGAGTGAATAAATGAGTGCATGAGTAGTGTCTGGGTGAATGCATGAGTGCAACAGTAGCACGTGAGTGATTGAAGGAGTGCATGGGTAGTGTCTGGGTTATTGGAGGAGGGCATGGGTAGTGCCTGAGTGATTGCATGAGTGCAGGGATAGTGCCTGAGTGATTGAAGGAATGCATACATGGTGCCTCAATGCATGGATGAGTGCAAGGGTAGTGCCTGTGTGATTGGAGGAGTGCACTGGTAGCGGTTGGGTGATTGGAGAAATGCATAGGTAGTGCCTGAGTAATTGCATTAGTGCATGGGTAGTGCCCGGTGAATGGATGAGTGCATGGGTAGTGCCTGGGTGATTGGAGGAGTGTATGGGTAGTGCCTGTGTGATTGCATGATTGCAGGGATAGTGCCTGAGTGATTGAAGGTGTGCATACATAGTGCCTCAGAGCATGGATGAGTGCATGGGTAGTGCCTGGGTGAATAGATGAGTGCAACAGTAGAGCCTGAGTGCATAGATGAGTGCAAGAGCAGTGTCTGGGTCAATGGATGGGTGCAACAGTAGTCCATGAGAGATAGAAGGAGTGCATGGGTAGTGCCTGAGTGATTGGAAGAGTTCATGTGTAGTGCTTGGGTGATTGGAGAAGTTTATATGTAGTGCCTGTGTAAATGCATTAGTGCATGGGTAGTGCCTCTGTGAATGGATGAGTTCATGGGTAGTGCCTGGGTGATTGTAGTAGTGCATGGGTAAAACCTGTGTATTTGAATGAGTGCAGGGGTAGTGCCTGAGTGATTGAAGGAGTGCATACATAGTGACTCAGTGTATGTATGCATTCAAGGGTAGTGCCTGGGTTATTGGAGGAGTGCATGGGTAGTGCCTAAGTGATTGCATGAGTGCAGGGGTAGTGCTTGAATGATTGAAGGAGTACACACATAGTGTCTCAGTGCATGGCTAAGTGCATGGGTAGTGCCTGGGTGAATAGATGTGTACAACAGTAGTGCCTGAGTGCATAGATGAGTGCACTCAGCTTTCAGTTTTCAAACCAAGAAAGTTGCAGGGACCTGCTTTGTCATACTTCGGGGGCTTAAACCGTTGCTTGGGTTTTTGACCCATCCGTCAGGCAAATGATCATCCAGGCCTCCATTTTATCAAGACTGGACTATGCCAATGCACTGTACCTAGGGGTCAACAAGACCGAAACCCTGAGATTACAGCGAGTTCAAAATGCGGCGGCTAGAACCCTGCTGGGTCTCCCCGGAACCTGCCTCACCTCTAGGGCAATCCGTCGGCTGCACTGGCTTCCTGTTGTCAACCGAGTGGAATTTAAGGTCCTCTGCACTGCTTTCAAAATCTTGAAATTTTCCTCTCCGGTCAGCTTGTCCAATCTGCTGTCACCTTACTCCCCTACGTGCCAACTTCGCTCAACGGGACAACATCTGGCGACTGTGCCCCGTGTGAGGAGGGCACGTTCGGGCGGGCACTCTTTCCGTCTCTTGGCTGCCAAGCTTTGGAATGATCTTCCATTCTCCATTCGTGCTATGGAGAACTACATGGTCTTTCGCAGAGCTATTAAAACTCATCTCTTCCCCACAGGTTAGTGCCTTCTTCTGATCTCCAGCCTCTATGTCCTGCTTCAGCGCTGGGATGCCTCTTTGCTGAGGCAGCTGTGCGCTATACAAAACATGCTAACATGAGTAGTGTCTGGGTGAATGGATGAGTGCAACAGTAGTGCCTGAGTGATTGAAGGAGTGCAAGGGTAGTGCCTGGGTGATTGGAGGAGTGCATGGGCAGTGCTTGGGCGATTGGAGAAGTGTATAGGTAGTGCCTGGGTAATTGCATTAGTGCATGGGTAGTGCTTGAGTGCATGGATGAGTTCATGGGTACTGCCTGAGTGATTTCATGAGTGCAGGGGTAGTGCCTAGGTGATTGGAGGAGTGCATGAGTAGTGCCTGGGTCATTGCATTAGTGTATGGGTAGTGCCTGTGTGATTGCATGAGTGCATGGGTAGTGCCTGGATGATTGGAAGAGTGCATGGGTAGTGCCTGGGTGATTGCATGAGTGCTGGGGTAGTGCCTGGGTGATTGCATGAGTGCTGGGGTTGTGCCTGGGTTATTGTAGAAGTTCATGGGTAGTGCCTGAGTGACTGAAGGAGTGCATAGATAGTGCCTGGGCGATTGGAGGAGTTGTTGGGTAGTGCCTGGGTGATTGGAGGAGTGCATGGGTAGTGCCTGGGTGATTGCATGAGTGCTGGGGTAGTACCTGGGTGATTGGAGAAGTGCATGGGTAGTGCCCGAGTGACTGAAGGAGTGCATAGATAGTGCCTGGGTGATTGGAGGAGTGCTTGGGTAGTGCCTGGGTGATTGCATGACTGCATGGGTAGTGCCTGGGTGATTGGAGGAGTGCATGGGTAGTGCCTGGGTGATTGGAGGAGTGCATGGGTAGTGCCTGGGTATTGGATGAGTACAAGAGTTGTGCCTGAGTGATTGCATGAGTGCATGTGTAGTTCCTGTGTGATTGCATGAGTGCGTGGGTAGTGCCTGGATGATTGGATGAGTGCAGGAGTAGTGCCTGGGTGATTGGAGAGTGCATGGGTAGTGCCTGAGTGATTGAGGGAGTGCAGAGATAGTGCCTGGGTGATTGGAGGAGTGCAAGGGCAGTGCCTGGGTGATTTCATGAGTGCATGGGTAGTGCCTGGGTATTTTTAGGAGTGCAAGGGTAGTGCCTGGGTGATTGGAGGAGTGCATGGATAGTGCCTGGGTAAATGGATGAGTGCAACAGTAGTGCCTGAGTGATTGCATGAGTGCATGGGTAGTGCCTGTGTGATTGAATGAGTGCATGGGTAATGCCTGGATGATTGGAGGAGTGCATGGGTAGTGCCTGGGTGTTTGCATGAGTGCAGAGTTAGTGCCTGGGTGATTGGAGGAGTGCATGGGTAGTGCCTGAGTGATTGAAGGAGTGCATAATTAGTGCCTGAGTGATTGGAGGAGTGCATGGGCAGTGCCTGAGTGATTGAAGGAGTGCAGAGATAGTGCCTGGTATTTGTAGGAGTGCATGGGTAGTGCCTGGTTGAATGGAGGAGTGCATGGATAGTGCCTGGGTGAATGGATGAGTGCAACAGTAGGGCCTGAGTGGTTGCATGAGTGCATGGGTAGTGTCTGTGTGATTGAATGAGTGCATGGGTAATGCCTGGATGATTGGAGGAGTGCATGGGTAGTGCCTGGGTGTTTGCATGAGTGCAGGGTTAGTGCCTGGTATTTGTAGGAGTGCATGGGTAGTGCCTGGGTGATTGGAGGAGTGCATGGGTAGTGCCTGGGTGAATGGATGAGTGCAACAGTAGTGCCTGAGTGATTGCATGAGTGCATGGGTAGTGCCTGAGTGATTGAAGGAGTGCAGAGATAGCGCCTGGTATTTGTAGGAGTGCATGGGTAGTGCCTGGGTGATTGGAGGAGTGCATGGGTAGTGCCTGAGTGATTGAAGGAGTGCATAAATAGTGCCTGAGTGATTGGAGGAGTGCATGGGTAGTGCCTGGGTGATTGCATGAGTGCATGGGTAGTGCCTGGGTGATTGGAGGAGTTCATGGTTAGTGCCTGGGTGAATGGATGAGTGCAACAGTAGTGCCTGAATAATTGCATGTGTGTAGGGGTAGTGCCTGGTTGATTGTAGCAGTGCATGGGTAGTGTTTAGGTAAATTGAAGGAGTGCAAGAGTAGTGCCTGAGTGCATGGATGAGTGGATGTATAGTGTTTGAGGCAATGGATGAGTACAATAGAAGTGCCTCTAAACATTGTTTCATGTTATCATGCATATTACATTATTTGTACTTACCTTTTTTAGTAATGTAGATACAAAACTCAGTGGAGCTATTTTTAGAGTAGTTTTGTTGTAAACTGAATTAAAAATCTTTTCAAACTTCACCATTACCTTCTGTAAAAAGAAGAAGAAAAACTGTTATCGAATGTAATATTATACTTTTAAGAACACAACATAATTTTTTGAATCACATAACATTTTCAGTTTCCCTTTTTTGCTGTTATCAGATTCTACTGAATTTCACCACACAGTGATTTCAATGTAGTATCATTATACAACAGCGGGGAAAAAAACAGTTAACGAGATTGTAAAAAAAAAAAAAAATCAGCGTAGAACATTATTTAGAATATGTGTAGCTATGTGTTTACCTATCTAATTAAGTCTTTTATTTCTCTCAAGTACATTTTTTAAAATGTACACTCTCATTTACATCTCGTATAATATAGACAACATATATATGAACTCTTTGTTTCTAAACACAATTTTCCAAATGCAATATGAATTAGCACAAACAATAATCCATACACTAATTGTTCACATCTTCCTAATAGAATGCTTAATGTTTCCGAAACTTTTGTTTTTAAAATATCCAAAATAAACTTGTTAATTCGTGTTCACATCTTCCCAATAGGCCGAATGATGTATTCAAAATGTTGTCATCAAAAATATCAGATATGAATTTGGTAATTCGTAAGGCAGCCTAGATTTGAATTCCAAATGGGCACATTGCAATGTGTCCATCCTTTATTGCACTTTAAATACACAGTATAGTGTCCAGATGTTGTAGTAGGTCCATCATGGAAAATAATAGGCATTGCTTTAAAAGTTCTTCCTGAAATTGATAATTGACTTGCCACAAACCTTTTTATTTTGGTTTCCAATTTTCTTCCATTTGCTCTACAACATTGCAGCATTAAAATTACATATTTTCCAAATCTTTCTATATATAATGTTGACAACATTTCTGATTTACAATGAGAACATTTCATATCTTGATTAGTTGTTTTTACCAATTTGTTAAAAGATACTGATTTGCAATCTGGTATCGTCATTTATATGCATTGTTCTGTGTCTATTTCAGTGGTGGAAGTAAATGAATACTCTTCACATTTATGTTCCCATCTGTAACTTAGTCCAAATAAGTTTTCAATTTGTATTCCTTCATCTTTCAATACACCAAGCATAAGAATTAGAAATTCTTGTGCATCTTGTTGTCAATTGAGTGTAAATTTCAAAGACCCAGTACATATATCCAAAAGATGCCGAATGCCAGAAGCAGTGTAGATTTTACTTCTGTCAGTTACCAACTCTTGAAATACATAATGTAGTAAAGAACAGAATCTTTTTTCACAAATTTCCACGATTTCATGATGAAGATCTTGTAGATAAAACACAACATTTAGAATTACATTAGCATAGCAGTTGATACCTGAACTATTTTCTAACTGGTATCCTACAATATCATCAACAGTGTCCATTTTCTTTTTCTTTGAACCTTCATGATTTTCTTCAATTGTTTTCTTTTTTTGAATCTCAGTAGAAAGTTTGTCATATTCCCGTTTCGGACACACTACACGCTTCTCATATATGGGATATTCACCTAAGTTAGGAGCATAAAGTCTTCTTAACCGATTGTACTCTCTTACACAATTTGCATCAGCACTAACCTTTTTCTTATCAAAATCTTTCAAATACAAACCAGATAATGTTCTTACTCAAGACAATGCAACGTATGTCATTCCTTCTTTAAACACTGTACTTCCAATATTTACCAAAGCACTGTCTACACTTAAACCTTTAGATTTATGAATAGTTACTACATATGATAAAGACAGAGGAAACTGTTTTCTATGAACATACCAGTCTTTTGCAAAGCAAAAACATACAGCACAACGCCCAATCTGTCTTACCTCTTCAATCTGATAAAATGTTATCTTCAAAAATTCAATTCCATCTCTGTTCTGAAAATTTACAAAATCAACAACTTTTCCCATTGCTTCATTTACTAAACCTTCTTCTACATTCAAATTACGTCGTTAAATTACCCGACAGTTTATACATACATGTAAAGTCTTTTCTAAACCTGCAGTCTTAGATACAGACTTTTCCAAAGAATCCAATTTTGACTGTAATTTCTCTGAGAGAAGAAGTGTCACTCCTTGGTGTTCCATTTTTTCAACAGCTTCCAATTTCACTATTGGTTGTTTTTCCAGTTTCAAAAGGTCTTGATTGAATGTAGAACACTCTTGCAGTGTAGGCATTAGGCAAACTATATACTTCTTTTCTCCAATTTTTTTGTACATTATTTCCGCTGCTGTGTTTTTGGTTGTAAACAAGTTCCTTAGTAGCCGACTTTGTAAAGCTGGTTTACCACGTTTCATCAAAACACCAATTCTTATATCTTTAAGAATACATAATCTTCATCACTTGCTTGTCGCATATTCTTAATAAGTTCTTTATATTCAAAATATAACCAAATATTCACATTTCCAATACTTCCTTAAGATTTCCTAGTTTCTTCATGGACAAATGTTTTAAAAACCGGTTGCCCTTTTACAGGAGTAAGTTGTAGTAGATCGCCGAATACAATTACATGTTTTCCTCCAAACAGAACATCATAATCTGTTTTTAAAATCTGTTGCATTCTTAAATGTACAAAGGCAAGCATTCACCTCATCAATGATTAGAAAATTCATTTCTTCAGTACTCTTGAATCTTCATAACGAGCTTCTCCAGATAGCTTCTGATATTCCAATTTATTTTCATCTTCAACTGGTAGCATAAGTAATCGATGTAAGGTAATCCCTTTAATGTTGTGTGCTGCTAATCCAGTTGGAGCTGTCACAAAACAAGATAAATGTGATTCA
This sequence comes from Calotriton arnoldi, assembly GCA_963921515.1. NCBI lineage: Eukaryota > Metazoa > Chordata > Amphibia > Caudata > Salamandridae > Calotriton > Calotriton arnoldi. Next base: position 447,310 of record CAWUFW010005781.1, read on the forward strand.
GTAGTTTTGTGTAGATAACTGGTCAAAACTTTAATTAAGAAACATTTTCCTGTTCTAGCTTGACCACTGATGTACATTAAAATAGGTTTAAATGATGTGCATTGGCATTCTTTTTTTTCATGCAGCAAATCATGCTGTTCCTGTCCTGTCACTTGGTGATATATTTATTTTTGTTCAATATTTAGTTGTTCTTCCAACTTTCCCAACTGTATAATATCCTGTTGTGCTTGTTGCATTGCTGCTTCTACTTCATTCATGGCCATTGCTAATCATTTTCAATAATTGGTTGTCCTAGTGGATCTTGACTTAGTGGAGCCGAACTTTGACTAGCTTGAAAACTGTCTCTAGCTATTTCAGCTGCAATAGTAGTTTCTTGTTCAATCTCATAATTTAACATTTGTAGAAAAGTTGGGAAGATTGTGCATTGAATGCTATCTTTACATGCATTAAAAGAATCTTCATAGCAGTCAAAATCTCCATTTAATTCCATTTCACTACGCCAAGGCTTGAACAGTTGCAGAAGTGCTAAATAGAAAAATTCCCTTTGATCTGGAGTTTCGCAACTGAGTTTTCTGTGGTTAATAAGATTTCCTAGGGCATGTTTTACCAAACATCCGTCACATCCAATTACTGCATATTTATCTTCATTTATAGTTTCTGTAACGTTTCTTTTAAAGCTGTAATGTTGAAGAATATAAACATAGGTTTTCCAGATGTGGACTCCTGTTGGGATAGTATGTATCCAACATATTAGTTTTAACAATCTCTTCAGGTTCATTCAGTGCTAAGTATTCGATTTATCGTAATGTTTTCAATACTCTATTTCATGTGCAGGCAAGACCTAAACTCACCCAAATGATTCCTCTTGACTTTGAACATAAACTGGCTGAGCTCAAGCGATCCGAACATTCATAGGATCCAATCTCTCGATGGGAAAGCATTTTCAAGCTGAAGCTGTACAATTTCTTACTAAGACTCTTTTCCTGAGAAATTTCTTCTCACATTTCTTTCATCTCTGTCTTTTCAGATTTGGTTATATATGATGTGACATAGCGAGCAACAGCAATTGAATTATAAGCAACGTATTGAATAACCATGTTTGCATTCTACATTGCCAAAATCACTGGATTGTAGTCATTAATGTACTTTGTAGCTTCCGTTATTTTTAAATTGTATGTATTCTTTGGAGATTTCCATGTTATTGTATGCCTTACTGCTGACATAAAACTATTTGCTCTTCCTTTTGAAATTATTGGACATGGGAATCCAAAACGACATTTTGTATAAAATTTTCCTTTAAACTTGTATTTTCGCCGACAGTATTATCCACAAGGATTACTTTGAAACCGTAAAACTTGTTCTCTCAAGCTGTTTTCTTCTCCTTCTTTTGGTATGGCACAGGTAACGTACTGTTCGATGAAAGACAAAACACTTTCATCAGTATCAGTTCCAAATTTCAGAGCATTCTTGATCCATAATAGCATGCGTATATGAGGAGCACCTCTGGCTTGGTACTCTTTCCGCCAAAAGAAATCAGTTACTTCTCCAAGAGGAGGAATACTTTTATTGCAGATAAATGATATCAGACTTTGAAACCTATGGTTAAAATATCTGCATACATTTACAGGATCCAATGAACATAGTTCTCCAGGTGTCTTCAATTCAATATTATTTACATTTGAATTTGATTCTCGTAGAAAATCAAGTAAATCATTCCATGCATATTCAGCACAGCTAAGTGTTAGAAACCATGTAGGGGTACCTAAATTTCTTAACATAAATTTAAATTCTCCATGACATTGAAACCAATATTCATTGGTACCACGTTGACATGCCATCAAATTAAGTAAGTGAGACTCTAAATTTTCATCTTTTTGTTGAACTTTCTCCATGAATTCTTTTGCAGAAACATGTTGAAGATGAATTCCTGTTTTTAATGTGTGGTTCACTGCATATGAAAGTGCAGACAAATCACTTTCAAATAGAAGATGAAATATGTATGGAATCGATAGTCGAAATCTTGGATCTTCAGAGTACAATCTTGTCGAGCGGTATTCTGAAGCTGGAATCTGTACTTCTTGCTCATTATATCGTCCACCATCTCCAGTGGGGAACAGCTGTGGAAAACAATTTGCTTCTAAACTTTTTTCCCGCACACTCATGGGAGTTCCCTTTGCTTTCTTCATTTGAAATAATTCAATACTGTTTCCTATCACTTCTTTTGAATGTAGAGGATGTATACTATAGTGCTCATAAATCTCTTCAGTCTTAGACTTGTCCACTTTTTCAATATGTCCACTTGAAATTTCTGTTTCATCTTCTAAGCATATGTCCTGTTCTTCAACATTTACATTCTTGTAATAAATATTATTATCTACCAGATATGATGTAGCCTTATGAACTTTATTAACATCAATAAACTCTTGGCATATTTTACGACTCTTTGTTGGGATGCCATTTACTAAAATACCTACTGGCTCATCGTCCTCCCTGTCAACACCAATAGTTTCAATATTTTTCTTAAAATCTAAAGGTAAGTACACTACTCTTCCTTTCAAACCTCTTTATAAATCTGTTGGAGGCAGCTTCCCTGTTTTCGGCTCCATACGAACTATGGCCTGAAACTTGTGCACAGATTGAATAAGAATGGACTCATAGAGATTCAAATCTGACAGTTCAGAAGGAATAGCTACTAACTCTAAGGTGGCATTTTATTCTCTTCTAATTTGTTATAACAATATTTACAAATACGTTGATCTGTATCCAACTCAAACTGGCCTTCAACGAACAAATAAGTACCAAATTCCTGCCACTTATCATTGTTTTCTTTTTCACTTTTTAAATATAAATCAACATTCCTAGTTTGACTTCTATAGTGAGTACGTCAACAACAAATACAAACATAATTTAGTTTTCCTGATGAAACTGTCTTAAACTTTATAATTTGTTCTGCAAACTTGTCAATACTAATATCTTCTACCTCTTCTTCAACACCTACAGTTATCAAGCTCTCTCTTTCTCTATTCTCCTCTTCTGATACAAAAAACGAAACTTTATTTCATTACAAACCGTTTTAACATCTGAAACTGAACCATGCAAAAGAGCTGTATGCATTTCACTTATACATAATGCAGGACTTTTTACATAATAAAGTCTCCTTATTAACTTCCATATTTCTGAGTGGTGTACTGCTAACATTCTTAAATGATTAAATGTGCTTTTGCACACTTTTCTTGAAAGACAAGCCAGAGAATGACCCTGCAACTTAGTATATTTTCTTACTCTACATGGATCTAGTCCTTGTAACATCTTAATCTTCTGTTTAAGACTTTTTTTTGCATATTCTCGTAAACAAATTCGTAATATGTCAATAGATTCCTGTTGAATACTACAAATACTACTGCAATCCCACTTATATACTGGAGCTTGTGTGTGCCTTCCTTGAACTTCTTCAGCTATTACCTCTTCTACATCCCTAGCAACCATCTTTTCTTTTTTAATTGGACAACCATCTTTCATCTCATAGCAAAGTCCACTAGTATCAACTGCATGAACTAATGTATTCTGTTGAAAATAGCTTTTCTTCATTAAAGAAAGGCTCAGTACTAGAAGTGTGCTTCCATTCACCAGTAAATGTTTTACAAAAGTTACTTCTATCTACCAGTCTTTTTCTTTTGATTCTCTCCTTCAAAAAGTCCATTGTTTTATTCAGTGTTTTTATTCTGTTCAAAATTAATATAAATAATTTTCGTTTCAATTGAAAAGCATTATCTACTACACTTTCAATCTGTTGCTTCTTCTTATATGCTGCTGATCAACTTTTATACGTTTTACAATCTTTCAATACATTTTGAATTACTCTTTTTTCGAAACATACATGCACGTATTGCTTTAAATTGTTTTTGTCTATTTCTGACATGAGTTCTTTTCCCCAAAGTGAATGTTTTTTTTTTCCATTGCATGTCTTTACTTGGTTCTGCTGCATTGTAAAAAAATATTTTTTCTTTTCATTCCTACTGTCTTGCTTTAATCTCTCTACAACTTTTTAATAAATTGTTTAGTTCTCCTACCAGAAGAGACTTTTCCTTAGGAGCATTTTGGTCTTTTTGTTGTCCAATCTTCTTAGTTTTCATTAAATACTTCTGATTTCTTTGCTCTCTTCTCTTTTCATTTTTCTTACCATCTTCAATTTAGAATTCAATCAAAAAATTTTCTGAAAAACAAAGAATAGTTTCATTAGTTTATTACACCAATTTTCAATTTAAAATTAATAACATCATAATAATGAAAATAAGAAATAAGCAAATAATTACAATTACATTCCTATTGCATTTATAAGTAAAAATAAGACAAAAGTATAAAAAGAAGCAAGACAATTGCACAAAAAAAGGAACAGAGGTGCAGAAAGAGGCAAGACAGGTATAGAAAGAGGAAAAAAGGTTCAAAATGAGGGAACAGAGGTGCTGTGAAAGGCGAAAGATGTACAGAAAGATGGAAAAGGGGTGCAAGAAGATGCTGGAGGGGTGCAGAAACAGGCAAAAGGGATACAGAAAGAGGCAAGTGAGGTACAGAAAGAACAAACAGAAGTTCAAAAACAGGCACGAGTACTACAAAAACAAGCTAGAAAAGTACAGATATAAACAACGGAAATACAGAAAAAGAATGCATCCCTACCTGTATATTCGCATACACTAATACGAGGGAGCCTAATCACTAATCCTTCTACCAACATGTCTTACACCTCACTTTTGTGCTTGATCTTCACTATTCAGTAACTACTGAGAGTATTGGGCCTAGCCAACTACAAACCACCAAGTTTTTCAATGTATCAGTTAAAAGTCTGACTATATTCCTAAAAGTATGCATGCATATGTCTGTACCTTTTCCTAGTGGAATTATATATAAAAGATACAAACAAATACATGTATACCTCATAATAGCCTGAGTGAGTCTATGACTCCAAGGGTAATATCTGGGTGGTTACATCAGTGCATGGGTAGTACCTGACTAAAAGGATAACTGTAAGAGTAATGCCTGGGTCCTTGGGTGAGTGCATGGGTTCTGTGTAAGAGAATAGTTTAGTGCAAGAGTAGTGCTTCAGTGATTGTATGAGTATCTGGGTACAATGTCTGTGATTGCATGAGTACAGGAGTAGTGTCTGGGTGATTCCATGAGTGTAGGGGTACTGCCTGACTGATTGGTTAAGTGCATTGGTAGTACTTGTGTGAATTCGTGAGTACAAGAGTAATATCTCCCTCCTTAGAACAGTGCATAACTATTACTTAAGCACAAAGATGACTTCAAAAGTCATACATGAATCATGGTATGAATGAATCAGTAGAACATGAGAGAATGAATGAGTGCATGGGTAATGTCTGAGTGAATCATTCAATGCAAAAGTAGTGTCTACGTGATTGCAGAATTGCTTTGGAAATACCTGATTGACTGAATCTGTGTTTAGATACTTCCTCCTTAACTGTACGAGTGCACGGGTAGTGCCTGAGTAAAAGGATAACTGTAAGAGTAATGATTGGGTTATTGGATGACTGCATGAGTAGTGCCTGAGAGAATGGATGACTGGATGGGTAGTGCCTAAGTGAATAGTTCAGTGCAAGAGTAGTGCCTGGGCTATTAAATGAGAGCAGGAGTACTGCCTGGGTGATTAGATCAGTGCATGGGAAGTATCTTAGACAAACTATGAGTGCAAGGCTAACGCATGGTTTAAAACATGAATGTATGGGTAGTGCTTGAAAGAATAAAAAAGTGCATGGGTACTGCCTGAGTGATTCTATGACTGCAGCAGTAGTAACTGGATGATTGTATGAGTGTATGGGAAGTACCTGAGAGAAAATATAAGTGTAAGGATAATGCTTGGGCCCTTCTATCAGTGCATCAGTAGTGCCTGAATGAGGAGATGAGAGCATGGGTAGTCCCTGACTGAATGTTTGAGTGGGATAGTAGTGCCTGGGTGATTGCACAAATCTTTATTAATGTCTGAGGGATTACATGGCATGCATGTGTCTGTGCCTTTTCCTCGTGGCATCATATATGAAAGAAACATACAGATACATGTACACCAGAGTTTTAAACCACTACCATTTGTTTCGGCATAACACGTGTGAGATTACATTTGCAAGCAGACACAAACCTCATTCAGAAGACTAAAAAGTCACTTAAACATGACAGACTGCGCTTCCCATTTTAAAGAGACCCCTAAAATTATGTAGCATACTTGAAGTGGATATCTCCCTCAACCAATACGAGCAAACCTAACTACTAATCCTTCTACCAACATGTCTTTAACCACACTTTTGGGCTGCAGCTTCACTTTGTAGCAACTACAGAGTGTTGCGCCTAGCCAAATACAAAGCAGCAACACTTTCAATGTCTGTGTTAAAAGTCTCACCATATTCCAAAGAGCATGCATGCATGTGTCTTCACCTTTTGAAAGTGGCATTATATATCAAAGAAACATACAAATAGATGGGTAGTAGGTAGTGCCTGAGTGGATGGATGACTGGATGGATAGTGCCTGAGTGAATAGTTCAGTGCAAGAGTAGTGCCGGGGTGATTGCATGAGTGCAACAGTACTGCCTGGGTGATTAGATCAGTGCAAGGGAAATACCTTAGACAAACCATGAGTGCAAGGCTAATGCATGGTTTAAGACATAAGTGTATGAGTAGTGCTTGAAAGAATAAAAAAGTGCAAGGGTACTGCCTGAGTGATTCTATGAATGCAGCGGTAGTAACTGGATGATTGTATCAGTGTATGGGAAGTACCTGAGAGAAAATATGAGTGTAAGGGTAATGCTTGGGCCATTCTATCAGTGCATCAGTAGTGCCTGAGTGAGGAGATGAGAGCAGGGGTAGTGCCTGACTGAATGTTTGAGTGGGATAGTAGTGTCTGGGTGATTGCACAAATCTATGGCTAATGTGTGATGGATTACATGGCAGACACAAACCTCAGTCATAAGACTTCAAAGTCACTTAAACTAGACAGACTGCACTTCCCATTTTAAAGAGACCCCTAAAATTATGCGTGTATACTTGAAGTGCACATCTCCGTCGACCAATACGAGCAAACCTAACCACTAATCCTTCTACCAACATGTCTTTAACCACAATAGGGATCTGTACATTTCATAACATATTTCATACATCATATTTCTCTTACAATTGCCACACTTGGAATTTTTTTATATTTAATCTAAAAATACCTTTAGAAAGAATAAAGCAATACAGCATAATATATAATACACCATACAAATTTGTTACTCATGTTTGAGATAGTATTGCAGAATATCAAATATCAGAAACTCTTAAAAGATTTTCTTTTCCACACAGCAAATGTAATGCAGCTCTCTCAGCAAGGTGAAACCAGAAATGGCAAACTCTCCCTCTCTTTTTGCATTCATATAAATGTAAGTATCAAATCGCATTGCTTCCATCATTATTTCAAATTGTAAAACACATTTCTATTGGTTATACATATTAACCCTTTCTAACTGTCTTGAAATGGTGCCAAAACTGGTTCTGTAATTTTCTGGAGTCGCGATTCCACAACGGTGCCGTGGTAAAGCGTTGCGATGGAACTGTGAACCCTTACGGGAGTTCAAAAACCTATTTTTAATAATCCTAGTATAGTTTTTTAATAACACATTACTTCTACACATACTACTGTCTTAGAAAACCTTAATTTAGTAACATATCACGTATATTTAAGTTTCCATTTCACATTTTAAATCCATAGTTAAGGTACAACCCTTCCCCCATTCTGCTTAGTGACAGTTTCCATAGTAACAGTTCATGGAACTTTCAGCTGTACTGGCAGGTCACAAGTTCACCATAGTTTCAAGTTCAGCACACAAGGTTACTAATGCAAACAGCAGGTGTGGTTGACTTTTGCAAAATATTACCTTATGGTATCTACTGTACCTTTCAAACATTTTCTAATAACGAATCACAAACATGATATCTAAGCAAACTAACATGCATCCTATTTTAGAGTGCACAATCTTGATGAACAGGTAATCACTTATCAGCTTTTTAAAAAACAGCATCTTCTCCACCATTATAAATATCTCTCATTCTACCAACTGACTACCTCAGCTACAGACATCTTTTCATTCCTTCCAGACATCCCCTCAGGATGCTCACAGTGTGGATTTTAGGGCACAGCTAGGTTTTATGGTGCAAAAGGTGTGCTGAACACAGAGGTATTGACAAAAACCTAGGTTTGCGAAATGTGGACATTAAATGAATTGCACAGAGAGGATTAAAATGGAACCAATTGTTGCCTTGGGTTAAAACCTTTTTGCATCTCCAACCCCTGACCTCATCATTGTGCACTGTGGTGGCAATGACCTTGGCACATTGACTGGGGTAGGTCTGGAGAAGCTAATGAAGGATACCTTTGCAGAATTGATGTTGCTTTTGCCTCAAACTGTCTTTGCAGTCTCTAATATATGCCAAAGACAGAAATGGAAGTGGTCAAATCAATTCTGTCCACAGTTTGAGAAAGCTAGAAAGAATGTCAATAAAGCTGTTTCCCTAACATAAACATTTCTGCTTACCTCAGAGACCATAAGATGGGCTCCATATTTAACAACAATTTACGTTTTGATATGGATGACCTCTACAGAAGTGATGGAGTTCACTTCACAGATCAAGGGAACAGAGTGTTTCTCAACAACATTAAGCTGTGTGTCCACACTTACATGTAGCTGCAACAAACTCAGAATGAAAAGAAGGGCACTTTTAGAGCCACCCTATAACCCAACAGTAAATCTTATTTTCTTTTAAAACATACATAGTCCTTTTTTTTTTGGTGGAGTCACGAACCCTTCGTTGTTACACGGAGGGCCCACTGAGAGCCGTGATGGAGTCGCGACTCCAGGCACGTGAGAAAAAAAAATGCCCCCCATTCTTATTACTTAAACTCTGCCTCGGGGACCCCATCCCCCGAGGCCCAACTATTTTTTTCTTTAAAAAAAAAAAAACTTTTCCTCCTCCCTCCGGGCATTTTTTTGCCCCGGGGACCCCATCCCCCGGGGCATGCCCTCACGTTGGGGACCGTGGGGGGAGCCCCAATGCCCCCACAGTCCCTGCCGGCATTAGTTTTGGGCAAAGGGAGCTGCAAACATGCAGCTCCCTTTGCCCAAAAGCAATTCTGCTTTGCTTTGTGGAAGCGAGAGCAGGTTTCCTGCTCTCGCTTCCACGAAGCAAAGCAGAAGTTTGCTATGACAGGGCAGGAGCCGTGTTCCTTCCCTGTCATAGCAAACTGCAATGTCCTGGGGGTGGGCACCCCAGGACATTGCTGGAGCTGGCCCTGGGGGGTGGCAGTCCCCAGGGCCAAGGAGGGCTCCAGGAAGGGGCTGTGCGCCCTCCCATCATAATAAAAGCCCCCGGGAGGTGGTGGTCCCCGGGGCAGTGTGGGGAGGGGCAGGAGCCCCCCACATTTTTATTAATAATAATAAAGCCCCGGGGAGGTGGCGGACCCCGGGGCTTGGGGGGCTGGTGAGGCCCCCCGCTCATAATTACAAACTTGCCCTGGGGAGGTGGTGGTCCCCGGGGCTTGGGTGGGCCGAGAGGCCCCCCACTCATATTTACACACTTGCCCCGGGAAGGTACCGGTCCCCAGGGCTGCAAGGACCCCATGGGCCCCCAGATCATAATCATACATTGCCCCCGGGACCTGGCCCACCCAGGGGCTTAATAAATTCAAACGCTGGACACCGAGCTTTGTTTTTTTTTTCTCAGCAGGATTCGTGTACCGTATGTAAACTCAGCTGTTAATATAAAAAAGAAATATGCTTTTTTTGGCCCTGGGGGTCCCTGTGGGACCCCATGACCACACCTAGGGGGTCAGGGTGTTTCTACCCTGCCCCCATTTCTTGTTTTTCAATAATTTTCTTACTATTTTACTTGTGACTCGGTTCAACCGAGCCAATCAGAATGAAGCTCGTGGTCGGGAGGGTTGGCGGATCCACCACGGCCACCAGATATCAATATATATTTTTTTTTATTTCTCAGGAACTACTGAATGGATTTACACAATTTAAAGCAAAGAGTGCACTCTGGACCAAGACTTATCTCTCTGCCAAATTTGCTGTAATTCCGTTCAGCAGTTCGGGCTATAGCCGCGACAAAAGTTTCCTATGGAAATTAAGATGGAGAAAATGCATTTAGGGACCCCCCTTTTTTCTCGGCCCCCACTTGACATATCAGCCCGAAACTTTCAAGACAGGAGCTGACCGGAGCGCCCCATTCGTTTTGAAAATTTCACGAAGATTCATCAACCGGCACTAAAGATATTGGCAATAGAAGAAATGTTTTTTTAATAGAAACGAGGTCCTAACTATAACTACCTACTGGTGACCGCCAGTAGGTTATATATATATATATATATATAGTCCTTGTCTGTCATAGAAAATAAACTGCTTTGATCGACCGAGTGGGCTCGCCTGGATTCTTTTTCCGCAAGATCCTTTGCTGTGCGATATATATATATATATATATATATATATATATATATATACACACACACATATATATATATATATATATTACCTTCTGGCGGTCGCCAGTAGGTAGTTATAGTTACAACCTAGTTTCCATAGGAATAGCATTTTTTGATTTGCTAATAACTTTGGCGTCGTTTGACGAATCTTTATGAAATTTTGCAAAAAGTTGCACATTTTAGGTTAGCTCCTATCTTGAAAGTTTGGGGGTGATTTGTCAAGCGGGGGCTGAGAAAAAAGGGGGGTCCCAAAACGTGTTTTCTCCATGTTAATTTCCTCAGGAAATTTTGCGACGAGCTACAGCCCGAACTGCTGAACGGAATTACATCAAATTTGGCAGAAAGGTAGAGCTTGGTTCAGAAAGCGACCTTTTTTTTAAATGGGGTAAATCCGTTGAGTAGTTTTTGAGAAATACAAAAAATAAGAGTCAAAAAATCAATTTCCCATAGGAAACTTTATGCAAGGCTACAGCCGAAACTACTGAACGGAATTACCCCAAATTTGGCAAAAAGGTAGTGCTTGGCTCAGAAAGCGACCTTTTGTAAAATGGTGTAAATCCGTTCAGTGGTTGCTGAGAAATAAGAAAAATAAAAGTTTTGATATCTGGGCAGAGCCTAAGTCCCGTGCACGAGCTTCACTGTGATTGGCTGCGAACACTCCAAACCAGGAAGTGTTGGCAGCCATCTTGTGGCTCGGTAGAAGCGAGTCACTAGAAAACAGAGAAACAAAGGTATAAAACAAGAGAAGGGGCAGGGTAGAAACACTGTGACCCCTAGGCCTGCTCAGGGGGTCCCAGAAGGACCCCAGGGCCAAAAAAAGCATTTTTTATAAAAAAATTAAAAAAACGGCGCAATTCGCGCTGGGGTCGCGGGTTCCCGCGTTTTATTTTAATGAGGTCCCCGGGTGGGCTAGGTCCCAAGGGCCATTTCTTAAAAAATAATAGCTGGGGGTCGCTGGGGCTGCTGGGGCCCGCTGGGGTCCCCGCAGCCCCGGGGCTTCACTCATCTTGGGAGGGTGGTTGCGCGGCCCCTCTCCTGGAGCCCTCCATGTGCTTATAACTTTGATGAATCTTTACGAAATTTTCAAAAAAGTTTCTCTTTTTTGATCAACTCCTATCTTGAAAGTTTGGGGGTGATTGGTCAAGGGGGGGGCTGAGAAAGAAGGGGAGTCCCAAAATGTGTTTTCTCAATGCATTTTCCATAGGAAACTTTAGACAAGGCTACAGGTCAAACTGCTGAACGGAATTACGCCAAATTTGTGAGGGAGAAATGTTGTGGTCCAGAAAGCGTGCTTTTGTTGAAATGGTGTAAATCCGTTCAGTAGTTTTGGAGAAATATTAAATTTTACAGATATTGATATTTGAGAATTCTGACATATGATTGGCTGAGGGTTACGAGCACGAGCTCACGGCTCATTGGCTGTGAACGGTTGAAACTAGGAAGTGTTGGCAGCCATTTTGTGACTTAGTCCGTCAGCTCACATCTCTCCGTGTAGAAGCCATCGGGTGTGTAGTTTTACGTCTGCGAGGCAACACTGGCATCTGTGTCTGTGTAAGATACTCCTTTCATGCTGCCTCTCCCCACATCACGAGGTCGCGGCTATGCCTTTAGAAGCCAGTCCGTTGGCTCGGAGCTCTGTGAGTCAGTCTGTGGGCACGACCCTCTACACAACCCAAACACCACTGCACTACCTAACTAAACACTAAACCACTACTGCCAGCACGACCCCCTACACTACAGAAACACCACTGCACTACCTTAAACCCTAAAACACTACTCCAGCATGACCCCCTACAGTACCCAAACACCACTGCACTACGTAACTAAACACTAAACCACTACTGGCAGCACGACCCCCTACACTACAGAAACACCACTGCAATACCTTAAACCCGAAAACACTACCCCAGCACGACCCCCTAAACTACAGAAACACCACTGCACTACCCTAAACCGTAAAACGCTACCCCCAGCACGACCCTCTACACTACCCAAATACCACTGCACTACCCTAAACCCTAAAACACTACTCACAGCAGGACCCCTACACTACATAAAGACCACTGCCCTACCCTAAACCCTAAATGTACCCCCAGCACCACCCTCTACACTACACAAACACCACTGCACTACCGTAAACCCTAAAACACTACCCACAGCTGGACCCCCTACACTACACAAACACCACTGCACTACCCTAAACCATAAAACTCTACCAGTCCATTGGCTCACAGCTCTGCGTTTGCCAGCCGACGGCCCGTAGCTCTCTCTGTGCGAGCCGAGCCCATGGGCCGTAGCTCTCCCTTTGCGAGGCTGCCCGACGGCCCGCAGGTCTCCCTGTGTTAGCCGGATCGCAGTTCTGAGTCTGCGAACCGATATTGGAAATATAAGGCAGTTCTAAAAAGAGCCTTTGTGTTTATTAGTTGGAGCTACATATAAGTGCGGATGCACAGCTTCAGGTTATTCAGAAAAACTCGATTTCCCTGATCTGTGAAGTGTACTCCATCACTTCTGTAGATATCAGCCATATCATAACGTATGTTGTTGTTGTAGATCGACCCGCATTCTATGGTCTCTGAGGTATGCATACACAGCTTTGTTGACATTCTTCCTAGATTTTTCAATCTGAGGACAAAATTTGTTTGACCATTTCCACTTCTGTCTTTGGCATATATTGGAATATACAAAGACAGTTTGAGGCAAAAGCAACATCAATTGACTAAAGGTGTCCTTCATTAGCATTTCCAAACCTACCCCAGTCAATGTGCCTAGGTCATTTCCACCACAGTGCACAATCATGAGGTCAGGGAGTTGGAGATGCAAACAGGTTTTAACCAAAGGGAGTAATTGGTGCCACTTCAATCCTCTCTGTCCAAACCATTTAATGTCCACATTTTGTAAACCTCAAGTCAATACGTCTGTGTTCTGCATACCTCTTGCACCAGAAAACATAGCTATGTCCTACGATCCACACTAGCATTTTTAAGGTGTAGCTGGAAGATATGGATAGATGTCTGTAGCTCATGCAGTCCGTTCGTAGAATAAGAGATATGTTTAAAGATGGGGAACTACTTTTTTTTCTCATACAAAACGATAACTGTTTGGGAGATGAAAAACATTGTTTACTAAAAAGTAGGGTGCATATTAGTTTGTCGAAAAGCATCTTTGTCATTGGTTAATAAAAAGCAGTTTCAACGTAGAGTTCATATGATAGGATAAAATTTGGTCAGTTCAACCAAATCTGCTACTTGCATTTGGAAGGCACTGTTCGAACTTAAAACGATGGTGAACTTTTGACCTGCACGTGCCCTTAAATGTTCGAGAAAATGTTGCAAAAAAATATTGTTAGGTTTGAAAAAATGATGATCTTTTAACCTGCACGTGTCGTAGAATGTTCTAGAAAGTTTGTTGATAGAATACGTTGAACTTCTCACCTGTATGTGATCTTAATTTTTTTTTAAACTGTTTATATGGAAAGTTAAAAAATAACCAATAGAGAGAAGTTTTGCAATTTGAAAAAATAAAGGAACTATTCTGATTTGTTCTATACATGTATTTATTTGTGGAGCAACAGGGAAATTGTGCCATTACTGGTTCCATTCTTGATGAGAGCTGTGCATTACATGTACTGTGTGACAAAGAAAGAATTGCAAATTTGGCAGGGAGAAAGGTCTTGGTGCAGAAAGCGCGGTTTTTTGGAAATGGTATAAATACGTTCAGTAGTTTTTGAGATATTAAAGGAAAAAAAGATATATATATCTGGACTGTGCCTAACTCCCGAGCACGAGCTTGCCTCTGATTGGCTCCTAACAATTCAAACCAGGAAGTGTTAGCAGCCATCTTGTGCCTCGCATCGAGTGAAAATATAAAAGAAAGGTCCCGGGGGCAATTTAATATACCGGAGCTCTGTCTGTGCGAGATACCACTTTCACGCTGCGTCTCCCTACATCAGCAGGTAACGCACCCTTTTCCACCATCAACAGCATACCTCCCACAACATACTTGGGCCCGCAAGTCTGCCTCTGCGAACCACTTGTCAGCTCACAGCTCTTTGGGTGCGAGTTCTTGGGCCCGCAGTTGTATCTGTGAAGCCAATACTGGAAATATACCGGAGGTGTCTCTCTGCAAGATACGCTCTTCACGCTCCCTCTCCCCACATCAGTGTTCCGCAGCTATCCCTTTGGAAGCCGATGGCTCGCACCTTTCCCTATACTAGTCAGCCCGCAGGTGTTCCTCTGCGAGCTGGCCCGCAGCTCTTCCTCTGCGAACTGACGGGCCGCGGTTCTCCCTCTATGAGCCTGCTAGTCAGCTCGCAGTTCTTCATCTACGAGCCAGATCGCCGGCTCTTAAGTCTCTGAGAACAGATGTAATGGAGGCAACGATCATGCAGGTTGGACACCCAACACTGCTCCGACATCCCCCAGTAGGAGCTCCTTGTCCGCCATCTCCCTCACCCCCACCCCCACAAACAAATGTGACAGTCACGTTAGGTTGGACAAATAAGAATCTTAGTCATGTATGGATTTACATATAAAACATTTTATTAAAACAAAACAACAACAAATAAAACTATGTACAGCCATGTCGTGTCATCGCTGGACCATTTGTGAATCACAGCCTGTAAGACAAAAAGAAAGATAAGATGGTGCGTCATGCGTCCAGCAAAGGAGAAAGAGAGAAAGAGTGAGGGAGAGGGAGAAAGAGAGAAACAAAGAAAGAGTGAGAGAGAGAGGAAGACAAAGAAATAGAGAAAGAGTGAGAGAGAGAAAGAGAAAGAGAACAATAGTGTGAGAGAGGAAGAGAGAGAGAGAAAGAGTGAGAGAGAGGAAGAGAGAGAGAAAGAGTGAGAGAGAGGAAGAGAGAGAGGAAGAGTGAGAGAGAGGAGAGAAAGAGTGAGAGAGAGGAAGACAGACAAAGACAGAGAAAGAGTGAGAGAGAGAAAGAGTGAGATACAAGGAAAAGAGAGAGAGAGAACAGTGTGAGAGAGAGGTAGAGAGAAAGAGAGAGAGAAAGAGTGAGAGAGAGGAAGAGAGAGAAAGAAAGAATGAGAGAGAGGAACAGACAGAGAAAGAGAGAAAGTGTGAGAGAGAGAAAGGAAGAGATGGAGAGGGAGTGTTGACACTGGAGAAAATCTTCGCAGCTTACCTTTGTGCCTTCGGTGTGTCTCCAACCACGTGCCGGGACATAGTGCACCCTTAAGTTTAGTGATCTGAAAGATAGTATAGAATGAGTAATTGCAGAGTACATACAACTGCACATGCTTCATTATCTGTTTCGGCAATGCGCACTCAGGCTGCTGCAGCCCATCCACTCCCACTGCTCGGAGGTGTCTGTGCGCTCTTGTGCGCCCAGGCTGCTGCACACTATCCACTCCCACCGCCCAGAGGTGACTGCCCGCTGCTGCGGAAAGAAGTATCTCTGCTCACCTTCCGCCACCGGCGTGTGTGTAAGAGGGTGCACCACGTGCTGAAGCAACTTTGTCAGGCATTGTCAGGATGGCCACGCATCATCGCAGTGTGTACACGCGTTCAGCTGTGGTGGTGTGGGGGGGGTCGTCGATTCGTGAATCACAGCCTGTTAGATAAAAAGCAAGATAGGATTGTGCGTCATTCGTCCATCAAAGGAGAGAGAAAGAGAGAGAGAGAGAGAGAAAGAAAGAGTGAGAGGAAGACAGAGAGAAAAAGAAAGAAGGAGTGAGAGGAAGACAGAGAGAAAGAGAGAAACAGTGGGAGTGACAGAAAGAGAGAGAGAAAAAGAAAGAAAGAGTGAGAGGAAGACAGAGAGAAAGAGTGAGAGAGACAAAGAGAGAGAGAAACAGTGAGAGACAGAAAGAGAGAGAAAGAGTGAGAGAGAGGAAGAGAGAGAGAGAAAGAGTGAGAGAAAGGAAAAGAGAGAGAGAGAGAAAGAGTGAGAGTGAGGGAGAGAGAAAGTGTGAGAGAGAGGAAGACAGAGAAAGAGAGAAAGAGTGAGATACAAGGAAGAGAGAAAGAGAGAAACAGTGTGAGAGAGAGGAAGAGAGAGAGAGAGAGGAAGAGAGAGAAAGAAAGAATGAGAGAGAGAGGAAGAGACAGAGAAAGAGAGAAAGAGTGTGAAAGAGAGAAAGGAAGAGATAGAGAGTGAGAGAGAGAAAGAGTGTGTGGCCCAGAGGAGACGAAGACAAGGAGACAGGGACTGAGTTGGGAACGCAGTGGTTTATTATCCGTATTGCAGAGGGGTGTAGCGGATACAGGACAACAAAAGGTTCTTTCTCTCTTCCTTCAGAGAGTGGGGTAAGGGGCCAGTCCTTGGTTAAACAGCACGAAAGGAGCTTCGCCAGCATCTGCTTCCCGGTTCCTTCCTCGGTATCCAGGCAGGTAACCCCAGAAAAAAAACAAAAGACTCATAAGGGAAACGTTGTGGCACTTGGTAGGAATTTAGGGGAAAAGGAGTGAAGGAACAAACACCCGACCGACACCAGTGACGCCCTACTGCGCTCCTTGCTAGAGGTACAAGCAATGTCCAGCTACCGCAGTTTGTCAGGCTAGCCGTCCCTTCCACCCTGCTTCTCTTTCTCCCACGCGGCCCCCAGCTGGTCCCGTACCTTTTTAAGCCACGACCCTCCTGGGCTGTGGCGGGCTTCCACGTGTTGCCGGAGTGGGTCCGGCTCCCCTCTTTCCTCGTCTCTGGACGGCGGCGTTTCCGTCAGCTCCGTACCGGCTTCCTGCGTGGTTCTCGTCTTCTGCTCCACTCCTGCTTCCGTGTAGCGCTGAAGTCCTCCCAGTCCTGGTCCGACGGGAAAGGTTTGGAGTCCCGGTTCTGGCGTCTCCACATTCGTAAAACAGGTCCTCTGCCCGTCTCTCGAGTCCTCCCTCTCTTCCTCTTTGAAGCCTGCCTCACCAGCTGACCCAGTCACGTGATCGGCCGTGGAGGCCAAGGACAGCGGAGCCTTAAAGGGATTGCGTGCGGCACTTGAAGGGCTCTGAGAAAAGAGGAGGGGACATGGTGACAGGTAAGGCGGCACCTCCCCGATGTTGGAAGCCCCAGAGGAGGAGTCCGCTGGTGGTGCTCCGCCACACACCCCCACCCCAGCCTGTTCACAATCGGGGAACAGGGAGAGTCGAGAAAGAAAGTCGGCGTTTCCATTGTCAGACCCCTTGCGATGCCGAACCTCAAAAGAGAAGGGCTGAAGAGCCAGGAACCAGCGAAGGATCCTCTGGTTGTTACTCTTGTTCCGGCTCATCCAAAGGAGCGGGGCATGATCCGTATACAGGAGGAAATGGGAACCCTCCAGGTAGTACCTCAACTTGTCCACCGCCCACTTAATAGCAAGGCATTCCTTTTCGATTATGAGGTAGCCACGCTCCCTGGGAAACAGCTTACGGCTGAGGAAGAGAATGGGATGTTCCACTCCCTCAGACGAGACCTGAGATAGGACCGCCCCCAACCCATTCTCAGACGCATCAGTTTGGAGCACAAAGGGTTTAGTGAAATCAGGGGACCGGAGGATGGGACCTGAGGTGATGGCATTCTTAAGGCTCTGGAAGGCCTGCATGGCTTCAGGAGGTGGATGCAAGAGGTGTGCTGGTTTTACACTCTTTTTGAGGAGATCAGTGAGAGGGGAGGACACCTCGGAATACTGGGGAATGAAGCGACGATAATAGCCGAGAAGGCCAAGAAATGCCCTCACTTCCTTCTTCGTGGTGGGGAAAGGGGCCTGGGATATCGCCCTTACTTTCTCTTCCTGCGGTGCAATGTGCCCATTACCTAACACATAACCTAGGTACTTCACTTTCTGAAATCCTGCCCTTGACTTTCTCGCGTTGATATGGAGTCCAGCATCTCTGAGAGCCTGGAAGACAAGATGACAGTGGTGGAGATGGGATTCCCACGTGGGGCTATAGATGACAATATCATCTATGTATGCCGATGAATAGGCTTGGTGTTTCGACAGTACACTATTCATGAGACGCTGGAACATGGCAGGTGCCCATGTAACCCAAATGGTAAAACGGTGAACTCGAACAACCCTGATGGGGTGGAAAAAGCAGTTTTTTCTTGGTCACATGGTCTCAGAGGCACCTGCCAATATCCCTTCGTAAGATCAAGGGTTGTAATGTACTGCGCATCACCAAGCCTTTCTATTAGTTCGTCCACACGTGGGAGGGGGTAGGAGTCGCATTTTGAGATCGCATTCACGGCCCTGAAATCTATGCAAAACCGGACGGACCCGTCCGGTTTCGGAACCAATACGATCGGCGAGGACCACTCGCTCTGAGATGACCGTATGACCCCTAAGGCCAGCATGCTTTGGACTTCTTTCTCGATGGCGTCTCGTCTGGCAGCAGGGATACGGTAGGGTTTTTGTTTCACAACCCGGCCGGGCTGGGTCGGTATGGAATGTTCGGCCATAGTGGTATGGCCTGGAAGGTCAGAGAACAAGGAGGCATATGGGATGAGTGTAGACTGTAGGGTTCTCTGCTGCTCTTCTGTGAGGTCTGGATTGACTATGAGATGGGGTAAAGTGCTTTCTTCCTCTCTTGTGGGGTGCACAACGTGTAGAACCTTGGGAGGAGGACCCAGCCATTTTTTTAACAAGTTAATGTGATATAACTGGGTTCTTTTGGGGGTGACTTGTACTTGGTATGAAGTGAGTCCTACCTTCTGCGTAACTCTGAAGGGGCCCTGCCACCCTGTTCTTATTTTGGGTATGCTGGAGGGGGTGAGGACTAACACCCAATCCCCTACATCCAAATGGCGCCATTTTTTTCCTTTATTATAAAAGGTCTGCTGTCTGATTTGGGCCCTCTCCAGGTTCGCATCAGCGAACTCCCGCAGTTTCTGTAGGCGAGTGCGCAAGTCCTGCGTATACTCAAGAAAGGACCTTGTTTCTTCCTCTTTTTCGTGCTCCCAGTATTCTTTTGTTATTTCAAGGAGACTACATGGCTCCCCGCCGTATAACAGTTGAAAGGGAGAACACCTTAAGCTTGACTGGGTTTGGCTTCTTACTACATATAGTGCCAATGGGAGGAGCTTGTCCCATTCTTTACCCTCTACCTTCAACAGTTTTTTCAAGGTAAGCTTTAGGGTGGCGTTATACCGCTCACAAAGGCCATCCGTCTGGGGGTGGTACACCGACGTTTTTATGTGCGAAATGTCCAGAGCCTTACAAACCTCGTGCATGACCTTGGAGACGAATGGGGTGCCTTGATCCATGAGGATCTCACGCGGGAACCCTACTCGAGAAAACAACTCCAGGAGCCTATCACTGATGTTTAGGCTGGTGGGAGCACGCAAGGGAAAGGCTTCTGGGTAGCGCGTGGCATAGTCCACCACCACCAAAGCATAGAGGTTCCCTTTCCTAGTCCGGGGAAGGGGCCCTATAAGGTCTATGCCTATCCTCTCGAAGGGGGTCCCAATGATAGGGAGGGGTTGTAATGGCACTGGAGGTGGTTTATACGGATTCCCTTTTTGGCAAACCTCATACTCCTGACAGAATCGAGTAACATGCGCGAATATGCCAGGCCAGTAGAAATGACGCAATAACATTTCTATGGTCTTCTGAGCGCCTCTATGACCTGCCAGGAGGTGAGAGTGCGCAAAGAAAAGCACCTGGTCTCTAAACGTCTGAGGGATTACTAGTTGAGGTGTTTCCCCCTCTTTAGCGACCCTGTAGAGCAGGTCCTTCTTAATGAGGAATAGAGGATATACTGGTCTCGGGGATGTGGGTAATTGTCTAGCATGATCCCATGCTGGTTGGAGAGTGGGGTCATTATGCTGGGCGTAATGAAAGCTCTTGTCTGAGAGCCAGGGAGCCTGGGTGAGGAGAGTCGGCCAGGGAGAGGGTGGGAATCCCCTACCGTCAAGACATTTTTTCAGGAGGGTAAGAAAAGATGGATTGTCCCGTCCCAGGATTATTTCTTCAGGAAGGGCAGGAAGAACCCCTAGGTTTGCCTCAAGGACCACCCCATTTGGAAGGGAGATAGGAAGGGGCATTAAAGGGTAAAGCCGTACATCCCCATGTACACACCGAATGGGTACCTCTCGCTTTGGGTTAGGAAAAGACGGTGGTACAAGGGACTGGCGGATAACCGATTGGCCACAACCCGAGTCTAACAGGGCTCTTGCAGGTACCCCCCCACTTGTACACTTACATGGAAACTCGGTCCCATTTCCTCTGAGTATAAGATGGATCGTGGAAGGCACCCTATGTCCATTGGCTCTTCAACAGCTTTTTTTCTGGGACAATTTCTGGCGATGTGACCCCAGTCGCCACATTCGAAACACTGGGGACCTCTTACAGGTATGGGGTCTGGCCGGAACTGCCGCACTTTCAGGGGTTCCATACTGGGCTTCATTGGCTTCCTTTCAGGTTTCAGAGGAGTAGGGGAAGGGCGTACAGATTTGTCCGCGTCCCATGGCTGGGAACGGGGTTGTGCCCTGTAAAAGGATGTCGCCATCTCTACAGCCTGTTCGCCGGTCAATCGTGTATGTTGTTTAAGCCAGCGCTGTATTGGGTAAGGCAAGGCTTCTAGGAATTGTTCCAGAAGAATTAGGGACATGATTTCATCCTTGGTGCTTGTTTGGGGTTTTAACCATTTTTCTGCTGCTGTCTTGAGTTTATAGTACAGGGTCTTCGGGTTGTCTGCTGCAGTACCCCTCTCCTTTCTAAACCGGACCCGGTAGGCCTCAGCATCCATACCAAGATGGTCTAGAATGATGCCCTTGATTTCCGAGTAAGGGGTGTGTCCAGTGGCGTTAGCCACCTGGTATGCTGCTTGTGCTTCACCGGTAAGGAGAGGAGCTAAGAAGAAGGGCCACTTGGCCTCTGGCCAGCCCGCTGCTCGGGCTGCCCTTTCGAAGTTGAGGAGGAACGCATCTGGATCCTCCCCAGCACCATATTTCTGTAACGAAATGTTGGGGCCTGACCCTGCACGGTTTTGTAATTGGGCGGTCAACTGTAGGCGATCATCCGCAACCCCTTGTAGCCTTTCAGCCTGGTTGGTCATAGTGTCCTTGAAGAGTTCCCTGTCGGCTTGGGCCGATGCCATCTGTTTCTCTACGGCCCACTCCAGCTTCTCCTGGCCACGTATGAGCTGTTGTATTAGGTTCTCCATTGTTACTGTAGGCGCTATGATCCCACTTCTGACACCATGTGTGGCCCAGAGGAGACGAAGACAAGGAGACAGGGACTGAGTTGGGAACGCAGTGGTTTATTATCCGTATTGCAGAGGGGTGTAGCGGATACAGGACAACAAAAGGTTCTTTCTCTCTTCCTTCAGAGAGTGGGGTAAGGGGCCAGTCCTTGGTTAAACAGCACGAAAGGAGCTTCGCCAGCGTCTGCTTCCCGGTTTCTTCCTCGGTATCCAGGCAGGTAACCCCAGAAAGAAAACAAAAGACTCATAAGGGAAACGTTGTGGCACTTGGTAGGAATTTAGGGGAAAAGGAGTGAAGGAACAAACACCCGACCGACACCAGTGACGCCCTACTGCGCTCCTTGCTAGAGGTACAAGCAATGTCCAGCTACCGCAGTTTGTCAAGCTAGCCGTCCCTTCCACCCTGCTTCCCTTTCTCCCACGCGGCCCCCAGCTGGTCCCGTACCTTTTTAAGCCACGACCCTCCTGGGCCGTGGCGGGCTTCCACGTGTTGCCGGAGTGGGTCCGGCTCCCCTCTTTCCTCGTCTCTGGACGGCGGCGTTTCCGTCAGCTCCATACCGGCCTCCTGCACGGTTCTCGTCTTCTGCTCCACTCCTGCTTCCGTGTAGCGCCGAAGTCCTCCCAGTCCTGGTCTGACGAGAAAGGTTTGGAGTCCCAGTTCTGGCGTCTCCAAGTTCGTAAAACAGGTCCGCTTCCCGTCTCTCGAGTCCTCCGTCTCTTCCTCTTTGAAGCCCGCCTCACCAGCTGACCCAGTCACGTGATCGGCCGGGGAGGCCGAGGACAGCAGAGCCTTAAAGGGATAGCGTGTGGCACTTGAAGGGCTCTGAGAAAAGAGGAGGGGACATGGTGACAGGTAAGGCGGCCCCTCCCCGATGTTGGAAGCCCCGGAGGAGGAGTCCGCTGGTGGTGCTCCGCCACAGAGTGTGAGTGACAGAAAGGAAGAGATGGAGAGGGAGAGTGAGTGTTGACACTGTGGAGAAAATCCTCACAGCTCACCTTTCTGTCACCGGTGTGTCTCCAACCACGTTCCGGGATATAGGGCAGCCCTCAAGCTTAGTCATCTGAAACATAAAAATGGAATCAGTAATGGATGAGTACATACAACTGTGTATGCCTAAATCGCTGTCCCGCCTTTGTGTATCCAGGCTAGTGTACCCCATCCGCTTCCACTGCCCAGAGGTGTCTACCCGCTGCTGTACACCCAGGCTGCTGCACTCCATCCACTCCCACTGCCCAGAGGTGTATGACAGCCGCTGCGCACCCAGGCTGCTGCACCCCATGCACTCCCACTGCCCGGAGGTGACTGCGTGCTGGTGCGCACCCAGGCTGCTGCATCCCATCCACTTCCACTGCCCGGAGGTGACTGCCCGCCGCTGTGCAAACAAGCCTCTCTGCTCACCTTACACCACCGGCGTGTGTCAAAGAGGGTCCACCACGTGCCGAAGAAACCTCCTCACCCGTTGTGCACACGCGGAGAGCGGAGCTCACAATTCAGGTTGAGTGTTGATTGCAGGATGGCCACGCTTCATCGCAGGCCTGCAAGACAAAAAGCAAGATAAGATTGTGCATCATGCGTCCATCAAAGGAGAGAGAAAGAGAGATAGAGAGAGAAAGAAAGAGTGAGAGGAAGACAGAGAGAAAAAGAAAGAAACAGTCAGAGGAATACAGAGAGAAAGAGAGAAAGAGTGAGAGTGAGAGGAAGAGAGAGACAAAAAGAAAGAAAGAGTGAGAGGAAGACAAAGAGAAAGAGAGAAAGAGTGAGAGAAGAAGAGAGAGAGAAAGAGTGTGAAGGAGAGAAAGGAAGAGATGAAGAGGGACAGTGAGTGCTGTGTCTCCAACCACGTGCCGGGACCTAGTGGAGCCCTCAAGCTCCCACATCTAAACATAGTACAGAATTAGTAATGGGAGAGTATATACGATTGCGTACGCCTAAATCGCTGTGCCGCCTTTGTGTATCCACTCCTGCTGCCCAGACGTACTTGCCCACCGCTGCGCACCCAGGCCTCACTGCTCACCTTTTCACGGACAGGGCACCCTCCGCATCATGCAGTCCCGCTCCGCAGGCCAACAGGTCTCACATTTGGTGCTGCGTCTTGATTTTGCCATGCCAGAGGACATACTAATGCACCTATCATCATTGCAGGTTGCACACCCGCTCAGTCCTTGCGGTGCCACTAACTCAGTGAACAGTGAGGCCACGCACGTGGTGGTAGGCCTCCCTGTTCAGTGGCTCAGGCCTACACTGCGGTCCAGCAGGGCACACAAAACCTGAGCTGTCCAGACCGCCGGGACGGGCCATCACCGCAGGCTGTATACCCGCTCAGCAGTTACGGTACCCGTACCTCAGTGGACCGAAAGTCACCATCCCGTGCCGGTGTGCCTGTGCCAGCCGCAGTGCATCCGGTGCGAGCAACTCTGAAACGGCGTCGAGCACGTGCGTCCGGTCTTTTTTATTGGCAGGGTCACGTGTCCTGTGACGCCTGTGCTGGATGGGTGTGGTGTGGTTGTATACTAGCCGTGAGGGAGTGGCTGTGGCGTACTGACATCTATGGTGTGACCAGCGGATCACTGCAATGAAAATCTGGGCCATGTAGCGTTGTTGCCCTTCCCTGTAAGCGTAAGCGGAGTGGGCTGGCCTGGCGTATGCCAGTGCTGCGTGAGGCTGTGAAGAATGACTCCGGAGCTATGGGCGTGGCTCCATCGTGAGCTGTATGAGGAAACAACTGATGCGGCACTGTTGCGAGATTGGGCTAGATCACGCACAATTGGGCTATATTTTTCCCGGTTGTGCAGTAAAATTTAGGTTTGTGTTAGTTGCCAGATTATAAATATATATACAGCGCTCCAGCAAACTAGTATGTTAAAGCGCTTTATTAGACAAATATTTACTTGGCAGCCTGCTGCAACATCAATTCAAATCCATTCACCTCCTGCTTGACGATGTCCCTGCCCCTCCTTCCTTAAAGTAGCAATATTGGGCTAGTTTGGGCTACTTTTTGGTTGTCTTTGGGCTAGAGAATGCTTAAAAAATCTTGCAACACTGGCATGCCGGTGTTCTTGTTGTAGTGCTGCCGTAACCCGGGTCACAAGTGTCAATGTGTCACTCTGTGAGCCAAGTCCCTGAACATGGCCAACATGGAAGGTACGGGGAATCACTGACCCTACATTCATCCATAGTTCCACACAAGAAAGATGGTGGACATGACACATCTGTGTGGGTGTGAATGTTTATTGCACATTCAGTGGAGTATTGCAGCTGTAGCAATACTGGGCCATGCAAAATCCAAATTTCAGTTTTTGGGACATGGAGGGCAGCCAATTAGAGACAAGCTCGTTGTCGGAGTTAGGGTGCGCCAACATATGTACTTATACAATCACTCCACCAATCCCCACGCACTTATAAATTCACTATACACTCTCCTTGCAGTACTCTAATCATCCAGTCTCTACGTACGTACTTGTACAATGACCGAGACAAAGTTACATAACCAAAGTTTTCTCCCACTGTCAAAGGTAAGTTGGTTGCATACGCTGTCCAGAGCACAATGTAATGTGGTAGTGCCCAGGGGCAGCATGTTGCATACATAATGAACACATGGACACAGATAGATAGTGGAACTGGATACGAGCACGTGCACTCGACTCCTTTTTATTACCAGGGTCACATGTCCAGTGACGTCTGTGCTGGATGCGTGTGGGGTGAGTGTAAGCTCAGCCCTCCGGGAATGGTTGGTGCTGGTAACAAGTACAACAGTAATCATCAGATCACACACAGAGATTCAATCATAAAGGGTCCATGACTTGTGCTACACTAAGTTAGGGGCACCAGATCTGAAATCATACACAAAATATTCTGTCATAAAGGGTCCATCAGTTGTGGTGGACTGAGGTAGGAGCATCAGAAGCATTCCGCGTGTGCACAGCTAGCGATGATGCGTGGTCCGGAAGGGCTGCACTGGTAGCAATGTCTGTTGCCTACTGGACTGCGTCATCTGCAATCGCAACTCCATCTGAATTGTGAGTCCTGCTGTCCGCAGTGTAGATCGAAGGCAGTAGTCAGCACAGACATCGAGGAAAGCTTTTTGTCACTTACTCTTGAGAAAATTCAACGACATAGAGTACAATTCTGTCTGCAATTAATAAATCAAGACTGAATTCAAATTGTGAGCTCTGCTGTCCGCAGTGTAGACAGTGTAGACTGCCATTCAGTGTTTCTTTGGACTTGCAAGATGAATTTGGTTATTGTACTAAAGCTATAATTGATATCAAAAAAGTTCTTGAAGCAAGGATACTAAAAGGATATTATGTAGGTTTAAGGGTACGTGGCGATGACTTATGGTGCAGTGAGCTAGTGGCACCTGAAGTACTCAGCGTGTGCGCATCCTGCGATGATGCGTGGTCCGTGTGGGCCGCACTGGTAGCAATGTCTTTTGTTTAATGAATTCTGCCTTAATAAGGCCACGTGGCGTTTACTTGTGGTGCACTGAGTTAGTGGTACCTCTGGCGCTCAGCGTGTACGCAGCCTGCGATGATGCGTTGTCCGGGCGGGCCGCACTGGGAGCAATGTGTCATGCCTACTGGACTGCGTCATCTGGAATCACGACTCAATCTGAATTGTGAGCCCTGCTGTCCGCAGTGTAGATCGAAGGCAGTGGTCTGTACAGACATAACTGTACAGTGCTGTGCCGCTGTGTTCGCAGGGGGCTTGTGTCGAGGAGGCCTGCAGTAATGGCGGGAGCCACGTGGCAGGGTGAGGGTCGCCGCTCTGGCAGACGCGTTGGCTTTCACGCAAGTGAACCACGCCCAGAACCCCGGCCTATTTATTCACACTTCTATGCTGGAGTGGCGTACGTTGGACCAGCCCACTGTGCTTCCGCTTACAGGGGACGATGACACAGGTTCATGACCGAGATCTTCCCCACTGCCTGAGGTAACATGGTTGCGTCAACTGTCCACAACACTACAAGCACCAGCTTGTTTTTGGATCGCACAGCAGATAGGTTTAATGAACATTATAATTAGAAATTAGCATTTAAAAACCTTTGAAATTCACTGAAAAACATAGGTTTCAGGGACGTTATAGTTACAAATTATCATGTTAAAACCTTTGAAATTCACTGAAAAACCATAGGTTTCAGGACGTTATAGTTACTTGCACATTTCACTCGTACAAAACCATAGAAATTAGGCCGTTATAGTTAGTTGAGCTAACTATAACTCACGTCCCACAATGCACTGCTGATGACGTCACATATTACATCATTCATGACATGGTCAGTGACATCACTGATAACATCACTGATGACATCTCAAATGACATCACTGATGACATCAAAAATCTGATGCACCTCCTCATACCTTAATAAAACCTTTGATACACCCATTCTAAAATACAGACTACCATTTTCGAAACAATACAGACACCAATACCAGTTACTATATACGCACGCACTGATTCCTAGGTCTACACACACATCCATTCATTCACCCATAAAGTCACTCATACATGCAGTGACTAATCAATACAACACTATTATAGGCACTCATACCCCTATACAAACACTCACACATCGCCACTCATCCAGAGTTACTCACACATCTAGTCAGTCATGCAAAGAATCAATCACACTTCTATTTACTCAGCTATACAGTTATACACACACAACCTCGCTTATTCATAGTGATATTAACATATACTTACTCTCTTATACAATCACTGATACAAGTACACACTCATCCATACAGCAATCTTCACAATCACTGACTCTCACGTATAGTCATTTATATACTCCAACTCTCTCATGCACTGCGCTTTACATATGTAGTTACTTGGACATGTAGCACTGAGATATCCATTCACTCACCAACACCTATACACACACTCACCCACCTATACAGCTGTTTCCACATGCACTCTTGAACCCATACACCCAGTGAATAAAGAACTCACATCTATGCACAAGTCACACACCTCCTACCCACTCATGCACACACTCAGGCCCCCATACAAATACTCAGGCAACCAATCAATAACCCATATAGACACTCATGTAGCTACTCATCAACCAATGCAGCAGCTTATACAGCAATAGACAGACTGATACAGACATTCACACAGTTTAGTCACTAACCCATGAATTCAGTAAGAGACATTTAATCACTCACTTATACAGTCAGTCACACACCTACTAAATCCTCCATCCACACACTTATATAGCCACTCATCTCTACAATATACCTTGGCCAATATATTTATAAAACATATTTAAACTTTACAGAAACACACAGTCACTGGATGATGTCATCAGTGATGTCATCAGTGACGTCATTTGAGATGTCATCAGTGATGTCATCAGTTTTATCACTGACCATGTCATGAATGATGTAATATGTGACATCATCAGCAGTGCATTGTGGGGGCGTGAGTTATAGTTAGCTCAACTAACTATAACGGCCAAATTTCTATGGTTTTGTACGAGTGAAATGTGCAAGTAACTATAACGTCCCTGAAACCTATGGTTTTTTCAGTGAATATATATATATATATATATATATATATATATATATATATATATATATATATATATATATATATATATATTATTCACTGAAAAAACCATAGGTTTTAGGGACAGTTATAGTTAGTTGGACATTGCACTCGTACAAAACCCGTGAAATTCCCCGTTATAGTTAGTTCAGCTAACTATAACTCGCGCCCCGCAATGCACTGCTGATGACGTCACATATTACATCACTCATGACATGGTCAGTGACATCACTGATGACATCACTGATGACATCTCAAATGACATCACTGATGACATCATCCAGTGACTGTGTGTTTCTGTAATTTTTAAATATGTTTTACATATATTCTTAGGTGTATTGCAGAATGAGTGGGTGTATAAGTGTCTGGATGGGGGATTTTACAGGTGTGTGACTGATTGTATAAGTGAGTGATTAAACGTGTCTTACTGAATGCATGGGTTAGTGACTAAACTGTGTGAATGTGTGTATCAGTCTGTCTGTTGTTGTGTAAGCTGCTACATGGGTTGGTCAGTAGCTACATGAGTGTTTATATGGGTTATTGATTGTTGGCCTGAGTATTTGTATGGGAGACTGAGTGTGTGTGTGGGTGGATTGGAGGTGTGTGACTCTGTGCATTGATGTGTGAGTGGTTGATTCACTGGGTGTATGGGTTCAAGAGTGCATGTGGAAACAGCTGTATGGGTGGGTGAGTGTGTGTATGGGTATGTTGGTGAATGAATGGATGTCTCAGTGGTACATGTGTAAGTAACTGCATATGTAAAAGGCAGTGTATGTGAGAGTTGGAGTATATAAATGACTATACGTGAGAGTCAGTGATTGTGAGAGTGGCTGTATGGATGAGTGTGTACTTGTATCAGTGATTGTATAAGAGAGTAAGTATGCGTTTGTTTCTGTTTGAATAAATGATGTGGTGTGTGTATAACTGTATAGGTCAGTAAATGGAAGTGTGATTGATTCTTTGCATGACTGACTAGGTGTGTGAGTAACTCTGGATGAGTGGTGGTGTATGAGTGTCTGTATAGGTGTATGAGTGCATATGATAGTGTTGTATTGATGAGTGACTGCATGTATGAGTGATTGTATGGGTAAATGAGTGGATGTGTGTGTAGACCTAGGAATCAGTGAGTGCGTATGTAGTAACTGGTATTGGTGTGTCGATGGTTTCGAAAATGGTAGTCTGTATTTTATAGTGGGTGTATCAAAGGTTATATTAGAGTGTGAGGAGGTGCATCAGATTTTCACGTGGATGATGTCATCAGTGATGTCATCAGTGATGTCATTTGAGATGTCATCAGTGATGTCATCAGTGATGTCACTGACCATGTCATGAATGATGTAATATGTGACGTCATCAGCAGTGTATTGCGGGGGCGCGAGTTATAGTTAGCTGAACTAACTATAACGGTGGAATTTCTATGGTTTTGTATGAGCGAAATGTCAAACTAACTATAACGTCCCTAAAACCTATGGTTTTTTCAGTGAATTTCTAAGGTTTTTTAAATGCTAATTTCTAACTATAACGTGCCTGAAACCTATGGTTTTTTCAGTGAATTTCAATGGTTTTTTAAATGCTAATTTCTAATTATAACGTCCCTGAAACCTATGGTTTTTTCAGTGAATTTCAAAGGTTTTTTAAATGCTAATTTCTAACTATAACATAGCAGTCGTGTTTGCAGAGTGGTGGAGAAAGGTGAGCGTGGCCTTCAAACACCTTTTAGCAATCCACCTGTGTGGGATTTAGCGGAAGTAACAGGAGTGATAGTTAGCCCCCAACGTCAACCTTGGGGGCCAACTACCCCTTTTATTACCTCCAGTAAGTCCCACACAGCAGGATTGCTAACTTGTTATATCAGGCCCCACCCCTCCCTGCAGCACTCTGCAAACGCGCCCCCTGGCATGTTCTAAGTTGGGGGATTAAGTCCCCTTGAATCCTGATGGTCCCTGGGGCCAACTAGGCCACCAGGTACCTCCATTAAGCACCACTGAGATGCGTTGCAGAGAGGTGTAAAAAGGGGCGTGGCCTCAGACCACCTCTCTGCAACGCAGCTCTGTGGCGCTTACTGGAGGTACATGGTGGGCTAGTTGGCCCCCAGGGACCCTCAGGATTGAAGAGGATTTAATCCCCCAATTTACAATGCGCCAGGGGGCACGTTAGCACACTTGTTATGTCATGCCCCACCCCCTCCCTGCACCACTGTACAAACATGCCCCCTGGCGCATTGTAAGTTGGGGGATTAAGTCCCCTTGAATCTTGAGGGTCCCTGGGGGCCAACTAGCCCACCAGGTACCTCCAGTAAGTGCCATAGAGCTGCGTTGCAGAGAGGTGTAAAAAGGGGCATGGTCTCAGACCACCTCTCTGCAACGCAGCTCTGTACACTTACTGGAGGTACAAGCTGGGCTAGTTGGCCCCCAGGGACCCTCAGGATTGAAGGGGACTTTATCCCCCAATTTACAATGTACAAGGGGGCGCGTTTGCACACTTGCTATGTCAGGCCCTGCCCCCTCCCTGCACCACTGTGCAAACGTGCCCCCTGGCATGTTGTAAATTGTGGGATTAATTCCCCTTGAGTCCTGAGGGTCCCTGGGGGCCAACTAGCCCACCAGGTACCTCCAGTAAGCGCCACAGAGCTGCGTTGCAGAGAGGTGTAAAAAGGGGTGTGGCCTCGGAACACCTCTCTGCAACGTAGCTCTGTGGCACATACTGGAGGTACCTGGTGGACTAGTTCGCCCCCAGGGACCCTTAGTATTCAAGGGTAATTAATTCCCCAACTTACAACGCACCAGGGGGCAAGTTTGCTGAGTGCTGCAGGGAGAGGGCGGGGCCTCTGGCGCGATGCCGGCTTTTTTTTTTTTTGCAAAGGGGGCTGTGTGGCCCCCCTTCTTTTACATTATTTGGAGCCCTGGGGTCCCCATCCCTCAGGGCCTGCTTTTTTTTTACATTTAGAAAAAAAAACAGGAAGGGGGCGGTGCGGACCCCCTCCCGAGGCCAATTTCGGCCCCGGGGACCCCATACCCCGGGGCATGGCACATTTTGTTTTTGTTTGTTTTTTATTTTTTAAGGAGGGGGGCTGCGTGGCCCCCCTCCTTAGGCCTCTATTGGCCCTGGGGACCCCATCCCCCGGGGCTGTGCCTCTTTATTTTTTATTTTATTTTTTATTTTAATATTGAAGGGGGGCCACATGGCCCCCCTCCTGGGCCACTTCTGGCCCCGGGGACCCCATCCCCTGGGGCCGGCCCTTTGTGTTGGGGACCGTGGGGGGAGCCCCAATGCCCCCACTGTCCCGCCGGCTGCCTGCCTCTTGCGGGAGTCAGCATTGCTTTTGAGCAAGGGGAACTGCTGACATGCAATCCTGCTTTGCTTCATTGTAGCGAGAGCAGGTTTTCCTCTCTCTCTGTCAGTCAGTCAGTATCTCTCTCAGTCAGTCAGTATCTCTCTCTGTCAGTCAGTCTCTCTCTCAGTCAGTCAGTCTCTCTCTCAGTCAGTCAGTCTCTCTCTGTCAGTCAGTCTCTCTCTGTCAGTCAGTCTCTCTCTCAGTCAGTCAGTCTCTCAGTCAGTCAGTCTCTCTCTCAGTCAGTCAGTCTCTCTCTCAGTCAGTCAGTCTCTCTGAGTCAGTCAGTCTCTCTCTCTGTCAGTCAGTCTCTCTCAGTCAGTCAAACTCTCTCTCTGTCAGTCAGTCTCTCTCTCTGTCAGTCAGTCTCTCTCAGTCAGTCAATCTCTCTCAGTCAGTCAGTCTCTAAGTCAGTCAGTCTCTCTCTCAGTCAGTCAGTCTCTCTCTTACTCAGTCAGTCTCTGTCACTCAGTCAGTCTCTCTCAGTCAGTCTCTCTCTCTGTCAGTCAGTCTCTCTCTTAGTCAGTCAGTCTCTCTCTCAGTCAATCAGTCTCTCTCTCTCTCAGTCAGTCAGTCTCTCTAAGTCAGTCAGTCTCTCTCTCAGTCAGTCAGTCTCTCTCAGTCAGTCAGTCTCTCAAAAGTCAGCCAGTCTCTCTCTCTGTCAATTAGTCTCTCTCTCAGTCAGGCAGTCTCTCTCTGTCAGTCAGTCTCTCTCTGTCCCCATGCCCTGGGGCCGGCCCTTTGTGTTGGGGACAGTGGGGGGAGCCCCAATGCCCCCACGGTCCCGCCGGCTGCCTTCCTCCTGCGGGAGCCAGCATTGATTTTGAGCAAGGGGAACTGCTGACATGCAATCCTGCTTTGCTTCATTGTAGCGAGAGCAGGTTTTCCTCTCTCTCTGTCAGTCAGTCAGTATCTCTCTCAGTCAGTCAGTATCTCTCTCTGTCAGTCAGTCTCTCTCTCAGTCAGTCAGTCTCTCTCTCAGTCAGTCAGTCTCTCTCTGTCAGTCAGTCTCTTTCTGTCAGTCAGTCTCTGTGTGAAGTTGGCCTGGTATATGCTGTCCACTAGTCAAAGTGGACACCTTGCACCAGTACAATTCGACTCTTATGGTAGATAGGTTTAAGACAACCTTTACAGAAAGCTATCCTAGTGGTAGCTGTGGAGAGCAGCCTTCAGGCTAAGTCTTGGAGGAATGTAAAGCAGCTTGTTTTACCACACAATCTCCTGAATCACCAAATGAAAAGACACCACACAGGTATATATATCAAATATATATGTGTTTATTACTAAACAACTCTCTACTAATCCCTTTATGAGATTAGAAGTCAGGAACATATGCAAAAATCAACGTTTCACAACAAATTGAGCACAAATATGGCTGGGGCCCTAGGGGCGTACCAGACCATATACTAAAAAGAGACTTAAGAACAACGACTTGCAAAGGGACAAGGCCTAGGGCCTTCAGAAGCGCTGGGGCCTCACGAAACCACCCAAGGCAGGTAAGTAAAGGACCCACGGGGGACGCGTGCAGTGTGTGAACACAGGCGCGGATCGCCGAAGACTTCAATGGGGCAAGTCGCGGTTAGAAATTAGGAGTTTAAGAGCACTTCGGGAGAAACTACAAGCAAGTCACTTACAGGGTAAGTAGTTCTAGGGCCAACACCCACAGGAGCACCGTAATGCTGGAGTTACCTCGCCCAGGGAAGCCGGGTGCATAGGTGTCTTTTGGTGTCGGGTCACGGCGTCGTTTTCAATGGGAGCCAATGAAGACTTGCTGCTTGTGAAGATAGAAGAAGTGTCCGGTGGAATCCAAGCCTGGATTCGGAAGAAGGAAGACCTGAAAGCAGAGGGGACAGTGTTCAAAGTCACTTGGCAGTGACCCGGGGCAAGGAAGATGAATGCCCACCATCGTCGACAGATTCAGGTCATTCATGGGTGTCTTGACTCTTCGGCCACAAGGTCCAGGAGGCGTCGATGACGACCAGGAGCTGGATTCAGCGTGTCCCACAAAGTTTGCAGCTTACTGTGGTGTCGGAGACCCGATTGGAGCCAACAAGCCTTGGTAACAGCAAGTCTCGTGGAAAGGACAAAAAGTCAGCGGTGCAAACCAGCAAGGTCTGTGGGACTCACCCAGCAAGGGTAAGTCAGGGCAGGCCCGGAGCAACCAGGGGAGCCCTTTGGATTTGTAGAAAAGTCTTCAGGGGATCCACAAGCCGGCTGGCAATGGATCGCGAAGACGCCTCGGGAGGATTCACTCAACAGGGGCCCACGGTCACTCAGGATGGGGTAGGCCTCTGATCTTGGGAGGGATTTCTGCTAGAGACTGGGACTCAATCAGTCTCTCTCAATCAGTCAGTCTCTCTCTCTGTCAGTCTCTCTCTGTCAGTCAGTCTCTCTCTCTTACAGTCAGTCTCTCTGTCAGTCAGTCTCTCTTTCTCTCAGTCAGTGTCTCTCTGTCATTCAGTCTCTCTCTCAGTCAGTCTCTCTCTGTCAGTCAGTCTCTCTGTCAGTCAGTCAGTCTCTCTCTGTCAGTGTCTCTCTGTCAGTCAGTCTCTCTCTCAGTCAGTCAGTCTCTCTGTCAGTCAGTCAGTCACTCTCTCGGTCAGTCAGTCTCTCTCTCTGTCAGTCAGTCTCTCTCTGTCAGTCACTCTCTCTCTGTCAGTCAGTCTCTCTCTCAGTCAGTCAGTCTCTCTTAGTCAGTCAGTCTCTCTCAGTCAGTCAGTCTCTCTGTCAGTCAGTCTCTCTCTATCAGTCAGTCTCTCTCTCAGTCAGTCAGTCTCTCTCAGTCAGTCAGTCTCTCTCAGTCAGTCAGACTCTCTCAGTCAGTCAATCTCTCTCTCTCTGTCAGTCTCTCTCTCTCTGACAGTCTCTCTCTGTCAGTCAGTCTCTCTCTGTCAGTCAGTCTCTCTCTCTCTGTCAGTCAGTCTCTCTCTCTCTGTCAGTCTCTCTCTCTCTCTCAATCAGTCTCTCTGTCAGTTAGTCTCTCTCTCTGTCAGTCAGTCTCTCTCTCAGTATCTCTCTCTGTCAGTATCTCTCTCTCTCTCTGTCAGTCTCTCTGTCAGTCAGTCTATCTCTCTGTCAGTCAGTCTCTCTCTCAGCCTCTCTCTCTGTCAGTCTCTCTCTCTCTCTGTCAGTCAGTCTCTCTGTCAGTCAGTCTCTCTCAGTCAGTCAGTCTCTCTCTCTGTCAGTCTCTCTCTCAGTCAGTCAGTCTCTCTCTCTGTCATTCAGTCTCTCTCTCAGTCAGTCAGTCTCTCTCTAAGTCAGTCAGTCTCTCTCTCAGTCAGTCTCTCTCAGTCAGTCTCTCTCAGTCAGTCAGTCTCTCTCTCTGTCAGTCAGTCTCTCTCTCTCAGTCAGTCTCTCTCTCTCAGTCAGTCTCTCTCAGTCAGTCAGTCTCTCTCAGTCAGTCAGACTCTCAGTCAGTCAGTCTCTCTCTCAGTCAGTCAGTCTCTCTCTCACTCAGTCAGACTTTCTCACTCAGTCAGTCTATCTCACTCAGTCTCTCTCAGTAAGTCTCGCTCTCTGTCAGTCAGTCTCTCTCTCAGTCAGTCAGTCTCTCTCTCAGTCAGTCAGTCTCTCTCTCAGTCAGTCTCTCTCAGTCAGTCTCTCTCTCAGTCAGTCTCTCTCAGTCAGTCAGTCTCTCTCTCTGTCAGTCAGTCTCTCTTAGTCAGTCAGTCTCTCTCTTAGTCAGTCTCTCTCAGTCAGTCAGTCTCTCTCAGTCAGTCAGTCTCTCTCAATCAGTCAGTCTCTCTCTCTGTCAGTCAGCCTCTCTGTCAGTCAGTCTCTCTCTCTGTCAGTCAGTCTCTCTCTCAGTCAGTCAGTCTCTCTGAGTCAGTCAGTCTGTCTCAGTCAGTCAGTCTCTCTCAGTCAGTCAGTCTCTCTCTCATTCAGTCAGTCTCTCTCTTAGTCAGTCTCTCTCTCAGTCAGTCAGTCTCTCTCACTCAGTCAGTCTCTCTCAGTCAGTCTCTCTCTCTGTCAGTCAGTCTCTCTCTCAGTCAGTCAGTCTCTCTCTCAGTCAATCAGTCTCTCTCTCAGTCAGTCTCTCTCAGTCAGTCAGTCTCTCTCTCAGTCAGTCACTCTCTGACTCTGTCAGTCTCTCTCTCAGTCAGTCAGTCTCTCTCTCTGTCAGTCAGTCTCTCTCTCAGTCAGTCAGTCTCTCTCTTAGTCAGTCTCTCTCAGTCAGGCAGTCTCTCTCAGTCAGTCAGTCAGTCTCTCTCAGTCAGTCAGTCTCTCTCTGTAAGTCAGTCTCTCTGTCAGTCAGTCTCTCTCTCTGTCAGTCAGTCTCTCTCTTAGTCAGTCAGTCTCTCTGAGTCAGTCAGTCTCTCTCAGTCAGTCAGTCTCTCTCAGTCAGTCAGGCTCTCTCTCATTCAGTCAGTCTCTCTCTCAGTCAGTCTCTCTCTCAGTCAGTCAGTCTATCTCAGACAGTCTCTCTCTCTGTTAGTCAGTGTCTCTCTCTCTCTCTGTCAGTCTCAGTCAGTCAGTCTCTCTTAGTCAGTCTCTCTCTCAGTCAGTCAGTCTCTCTCTATGTCAGTCTCAGTCAGTCAGTCTCTCTCTCTGTCAGTCAGTCTCTCTCTCTGTCAGTCTCTCTCAGTCAATCTCTCTCAGTCAGTCTCTCTCAGTCAGTCAGTCTCTCTCAGTCAGTCTCTCTCAGTCAGTCTCTCTCTCTCAGTCAGTCTTTCTCTCTCTCAGTCAGTCTCTCTCTCTCTCAGTCAGTCTCTGTCACTCTCAGTCAGTCTCTGTCACTTAGTCAGTCTCTCTCAGTCAGTCTCTCTCAGTCAGTCTCTCTCTCTGTCAGTCAGTCTCTCTCTCAGTCAGTCAGTCTCTCTCTCAGTCAGCCAGTCTCTCTCAGTCAGTCAGTCTCTCTCTCAGTCAGTCAGTCTCTCAAAAGTCAGTCAGTCTCTCAAAAGTCAGTGAGTCTCTCTCTCTGTCAATTAGTCTCTCTCTTAGTCAGTCAGTCTCTCTCTGTCTGTCAGTCTCTCTTAGTCAGTCAGTCTCTCTCTCTGTCAGTCAGTTTCTCTCTCTCTGTGTCGGTCTCTCTTAGTCAGTCAGTCTCTCTCAGTCAGTCAGTCAGTCTCTCTCAGTCAGTCTCTCTCTCTGTCAGTCAGTCTCTCTCTGTCAGTCAGTCTCTCTCTATCTTACAGTCAGTCTCTCTCTGTCAGTCAGTCTCTCTCTCTCTCAGTCAGTGTCTCTCTGTCAGTCAGACTCTCTCTCAGTCAGTCTCTCTCGCAGTCAGTCTCTCTGTCAGTCAGTCAGTCTCTCTCTCTCTCTGTCAGTGTCTCTCTCTCAGTCAGTCTCTCTCTCAGTCCGTCAGTCTCTCTGTCAGTCAGTCAGTCACTCTCTCGGTCAGTCAGTCTCTCTCTCTGTCATTCAGTCTCTTTCTGTCAGTCAGTCTCTCTCTCAGTCAGTCAGTCTCTCTCAGTCAGTCAGTCTCTCTCAGTCAGTCAGTCACTCTCTCAGTCAGTCAGTCTCTTTCTCTGTCATTCAGTCTCTTTCTGTCAGTCAGTCTCTCTCTGTCAGTCAGTCTCTCTCTCTCTGTCAGTCTCTCTCTCTCTCTCTCTCTCTCTCTCAGTCAGTCTCTCTGTCAGTTAGTCTCTCTCTGTCAGTCAGTCTCTCTCTCAGTCAGTCAGTCTCTCTCTCAGTCTCTCTCTCTGTCAGTCTCTCTCTCTGTCTCTCTCTCTGTCAGTCTCTCTGTCAGTCAGTCTCTCTCTGTCAGTCAGTCTCTCTCTCAGTCTCTCTCTCTGTCAGTCTTTCTCTCTCTCTCTGTCAGTCAGTCTCTCAGTCAGTCCGTCTCTCTCTCTGTCAGTCTATCTCTCAGTCAGTCAGTCTCTCTCTCAGTCAGTCAGTCTCTCTCTCAGTCAGTCAGTCTCTCTCTCAGTCAGTCTCTCTCATTCAGTCTCTCTGTCAGTCAGTCTCTCTCTCTGTCAGTCATTCTCTCTCTCTGTCAGTCAGTCTCTCTGTCAGTCAGTCTCTCTCTCTCAGTCAGTCTCTCTCTCTTAGTCAGTCTCTCTCAGTCAGTCAGTCTCTCTCAGTCAGTCAGTCTCTCAGTCAGTCAGTCTCTCTCTCAGTCAGTCAGTCTCTCTCACTCAGTCAGTCTCTCTCACTCAGTCTCTCTCAGTCAGTCTCTCTCTGTCAGTCAGTCTCTCTCTCAGTCAGTCTCTCTCTCAGTCAATCAGTCTCTCTCTCAGTCAGTCAGTCTCTCTCAGTCAATCAGTCTCTCTCAATCAGTCAGTCTCTCTGTCAGTCAGTCTCTCTGTCATTCAGTCTCTCTCTCTGTCAGTCAGTCTCTCTCTCAGTCAGTCAGTCTCTCTCAGTCAGTCAGTCTCTCTCTCATTCAGTCAGTCTCTCTCTTAGTCAGTCTCTCTCTCAGTCAGTCAGTCTCTCTCACTCAGTCAGTCTCTCTCAATCAGTCTCTCTCAATCAGTCTCTCTCAGTCAGTCTCTCTCTCTCTGTCAGTCAGTCTCTCTCCCAGTCAGTCAGTCTCTCTCGCAGTCAATCAGTCTATCTCTCAGCCAGTCTCTCTCAGTCAGTCAGTCTCTCTCTCAGTCAGTCACTCTCTGTCTCAGTCAGTCTCTCTCTCAGTCAGTCAGTCTCTCTCTCTGTCAGTCAGTCTCTCTCTCAGTCAGTCAGTCTCTCTCTTAGTCAGTCTCTCTCAGTCAGGCAGTCTCTCTCAGTCAGTCAGTCTCTCTCAGTCAGTCAGTCTCTCTCTCTCTGTAAGTCAGTCTCTCTGTCAGTCAGTCTCTCTCTCTGT
Source organism: Calotriton arnoldi (assembly GCA_963921515.1). Lineage (NCBI taxonomy): Eukaryota > Metazoa > Chordata > Amphibia > Caudata > Salamandridae > Calotriton > Calotriton arnoldi. Next base: position 485,581 of record CAWUFW010005781.1, read on the forward strand.
CAGTCAGTCTCTCTCTTAGTCAGTCAGTCTCTCTGAGTCAGTCAGTCTCTCTGAGTCAGTCAGACTCTCTCAGTCAGTCAGTCTCTCTCAGTCAGTCAGTCTCTCTCTCATTCAGTCAGTCTCTCTCTCAGTCAGTCTCTCTCTCAGTCAGTCAGTCTCTCTCTCAGTCAGTTTCTCTCTCTCTGTCAGTCAGTGTCTCTCTCTCTCTCTGTCAGTCTCAGTCAGTCAGTCTCTCTCTGTCAGTCAGTCTCTCTGTCAGTCAGTCTCTCTGACCCCATCCCCCGGGGCATGGCACATTTTTTTGTTTGTTTGTTTTTTATTTTTTAAGGAGGGGGGCTGCGTGGCCCCCCTCCTTAGGCCTCTATTGGCACTGGGGACCCCATCCCCCGGGGCTGTGCCTCTATATTTATTTATTTATTTTTAATTTTAATATTGAAGGGGGGCCGTGTGGACCCCCTCCTGGGCCACTTCTGGCCCCGGGGACCCCATGCCCTGGGGCCGGCCCTTTGTGTTGGGGACAGTGGGGGGAGCCCCAATGCCCCCACGGTCCCGCCGGCTGCCTTCCTCCTGCGGGAGCCAGCATTGATTTTGAGCAAGGGGAACTGCTGACATGCAATCCTGCTTTGCTTCATTGTAGCGAGAGCAGGTTTTCCTCTCTCTCTGTCAGTCAGTCAGTATCTCTCTCAGTCAGTCAGTATCTCTCTCTGTCAGTCAGTCTCTCTCTCAGTCAGTCAGTCTCTCTCTCAGTCAGTCAGTCTCTCTCTGTCAGTCAGTCTCTTTCTGTCAGTCAGTCTCTGTGTGAAGTTGGCCTGGTATATGCTGTCCACTAGCCAAAGTGGACACCTTGCACCAGTACAATTCGACTCTTATGGTAGATAGGTTTAAGACAACCTTTACAGAAAGCTATCCTAGTGGTAGCTGTGGAGAGCAGCCTTCAGGCTAAGTCTTGGAGGAATGTAAAGCAGCTTGTTTTACCACACAATCTCCTGAATCACCAAATGAAAAGACACCACACAGGTATATATATCAAATATATATGTGTTTATTACTAAACAACTCTCTACTAATCCCTTTATGAGATTAGAAGTCAGGAACATATGCACAAATCAACGTTTCACAACAAATTGAGCACAAATATGGCTGGGGCCCTAGGGGCGTACCAGACCATATACTAAAAAAGAGACTTAAGAACAACGACTTGCAAAGGGACAAGGCCTAGGGCCTTCAGAAGCGCTGGGGCCTCACGAAACCACCCAAGGCAGGTAAGTAAAGGACCCACGGGGGACGCGTGCAGTGTGTGAACACAGGCGCGGATCGCCGAAGACTTCAATGGGGCAAGTCGCGGTTAGAAATTAGGAGTTTAAGAGCACTTCGGGAGAAACTACAAGCAAGTCACTTACAGGGTAAGTAGTTCTAGGGCCAACACCCACAGGAGCACCGTAATGCTGGAGTTACCTCGCCCAGGGAAGCCGGGTGCATAGGTGTCTTTTGGTGTCGGATCACGGCGTCGTTTTCAATGGGAGCCAATGAAGACTTGCTGCTTGTGAAGATAGAAGAAGTGTCCGGTGGAATCCAAGCCTGGATTCGGAAGAAGGAAGACCTGAAAGCAGAGGGGACAGTGTTCAAAGTCACTTGGCAGTGACCCGGGGCAAGGAAGATGAATGCCCACCATCGTCGACAGATTCAGGTCAATCATGGGTGTCTTGACTCTTCGGCCACAAGGTCCAGGAGGCGTCGATGACAACCAGGAGCTAGATTCAGCGTGTCCCACAAAGTTTGCAGCTTACTGTGGTGTCGGATACCCGATTGGAGCCAACAAGCCTTGGTAACAGCAAGTCTCGTGGAAAGGACAAAAAGTCAGCGGTGCAAACCAGCAAGGTCTGTGGGACTCACCCAGCAAGGGTAAGTCAGGGCAGGCCCGGAGCAACCAGGGGAGCCCTTTGGATTTGTAGAAAAGTCTTCAGGGGACCCACAAGCCGGCTGGCAATGGATCGCAAAGACGCCTCGGGAGGATTCACTCAACAGGGGCCCACGGTCACTCGGGATGGGGTAGGCCTCTGATCTTGGGAGGGATTTCTGCTAGAGACTGGGACCACATGTGGCCCAAAGCACAGGTTCGTAGAACGTCATGAAGGGGTTGCACTCGAAAGTAGTGCACGGTACCCAAGGATTGCGGTTCCTCATCACTCGTGGAGTCCACTTGCCTCAGCTTTTCTGGGGACTCACGGTGGCCTTGGAGAAGTCAGGAAATCCTCTTCCTGGGCTGCAGGGCCTTCGAGCTCCGGCGGGAGCGGCGTAGTTTGCAACCATCGTTGCAGTTTTTGGTGCCTGCCAAGCAGGGGAGTCACTCCTTGACTCCAAGGGAGATTCTTCAGTCTTCCAGAGGTAGTGGAATGTCGAAGGTCTGGAATTCTTCTTTAGAGCGTCGTCCAGGGATATCTAGTTTGCAATGTTAAGGGTTTCCTATCTTATACTGAAAGGAAGGGAGGGACTAGCTCTATGACCCCACCTATGGGAGGGTCAGGGGAGTGGGAGGCTACATCCACTTCCCTTTGTCCAGTTTCGTGCCAGAGCAGGTGCAGGTAGCCCCAGAGCCGGTTTGAACTGGTGTATGCACAGAGGAGCCTCCTGCTCCCCCAGTGCAGGACTTCAAAGCACTCTAGGAGTGCACCCACCCAGCCCCAATACACTAAACCCTGTCTGGGAGGTGGTCACACCCCCCTGTGACAGGATACCTATTGTTGGGCCTCCTCCACTGCGAGTTTCGGTCATCAGCAGGAGGGCAGCCCAGTGTCTGTGACTGGTGGCATCCATTTTGTGATACCAGGGCTCTTCAGGATTCTACCACGTTTCCACAGTACATACATGTCTATCCCTCTAGAAGGGTGGGATCATACTCCCACACCAGTTACTGGTGTGGGGGTATGATTCCAAAGTGTTTGACACCAAACACGACATGTTTTGATGCAGCCATTCCAAAGTTAGCATTAACCGCGAGGTTATAATGCACTTAAGAGTATATGGTTTGACCGCATTCACAAACAGCCCCAGAGAATGGACTCTGAGAGCTGCAGAGGGGCCCTGCTCAGGCAGAGGCACCCTCTCACATAGAAACTAAGCACCCTGCCCTCAGGATTGATAGGGCCTGCCTTAGGGGTGACTGAGAGGTTTGAATGTGTGTGCAGGAGAGATATAGGGAACCTATATCTCAGTGAGGAGTGCTAGCACCTCCTCACCCAGGCTGCAGTAGCAGGCCTGTGGTGTCAGATTTAGTCTGCTTCCCAGGGGTGGCATAATACATGCTGCAGCCCCTGGTAGGCCTGTGAAGTACCTATGCCCTTGGCACCTAAGGTACCATATACTAGGGACTCATAAGATACCACAGTATCCAATCACTAGTGCACCTAGAGTGCACTCCAAGTCGTTTAGAGAGAACAGAGAGGCTCGGGCCCTGATCGGCATGGTCCCAGCCAGACTATAGCCAGAAACCAGTGTAAACATAAGAAAAAAAGTGGGGGCAACATAAGAGGCAGATCCTACTCTCCTACACAACCCCCCCAAACGCAGGGACACTAAACTAACCTTGACCAGTTGAGTCTTCGGGTTCTAAGTGGAAATACCTTGAGAGTCCATCTGCATTGGCATGTTGGGTCCCAGGTCTATGTTCCACGGTATAGTCCATCCCCTGTAGGGAAATGGACCACCTTAAAAGTTTTGGGTTTTCACTTTTCATCTGTTTAAGCCATAGGAGGGGCTTGTGGTCAGTCTGAACTATGAAGTGAGTGCCAAACAAGTATGGCCTCAGCTTCTTCACGGCCCACACCACAGCAAAGGCCTCCCTCTCTATAGCTGACCAACGTTTCTCTCTAGGGGTCAGCCTCCTGCTAATAAAAGCTACTGGCTGGTCTTGACTTCATCATTCAGTTGAGACAGTACAGCTCCCACACCCAGCTCAGAAGCATCTGTTTGGACAATGAACTTTTTGGTGTAGTCTGGACTCTGTAAGATGGGGGCAGTGCACATGGCCTGCTTTAGGTCTTCAAATGCCTTCTGACAGCTAGCTGTCCACTGAACCTTTTTGGCATTTTCTTTGAGGTCAGATCATTCAAGGGGGTCACTATAGATCCATATCCCTTCACAAACCTCCTATAGTACCCAGTCAGGCCTAAGAAGGCTCTCACCTGTGTCTGGGTGGTTGGAGCAACCCATTCCATTATGGTTTGGATTTTGCTCTGTAAAAGCTGAACCTGGCCCCCACCCACAAGGTGGCCCAGGTACACAACCTGACTCTGCCCTATCTGGCACTTAGTGGCCTTGATAGTGAGGCCTGCTTTCTGCAGAGCCTCCAAAACATTTCTGAGGTGGACCAGGTGATCCTGCCAGGAGGAACTAAAGACAGCAATATCATCTAGATAAGCTGAGCAATAAGTTTCCATCCCTGCCATAACTTTGTTCACCAACCTCTGAAAAGTGGCAGGTGCATTTTTCAATCCAAAGGGCATCACCACAAAGTGGTAGTGCCCACTAGGGGTCGAAAATGCTGTTTTGGCTTTTGCACCATCAGCTAACCTGATCTGCCAGTAGCCAGCTGTTAGGTCAAATGTACTCAGATACTTGGCTTAGGCCAAAGTATCAATCAGCTCATCTGCCCTTGGTATGGGATAGGCATCAGTCCTGGTGACTGCATTGAGGCCTCTGTATTCTATACAAAACCTCATTTCTTTCTTACCACCCTGGGTATGAGGCTTGGGTAATAGGACTACTGGGCTAGCCCAGGGGCTATCTGAAGGCTCAATCACACCTAACTCCAACATCTTCTGGACTTCAGTCCTGATACAGTCCCTGACATGGTCAGGTTGCCTGTAGATTTTACTCTTGACAGGCAGACCGTCCCCAGTGTCCACCTCATGGGTGCACGAGGTAGTCTGACTAGGGGTCAGGCTAAACATATGTCTGTACTGCTGCAGAACTTGTCTGCACTCAGTTTGCTGATGGTCAGTGAGGCTGCTTGCCAAAGCAACACCATCGACTGACCCATCATCAGGGTTCTGTGAGAGCAGGTCAGGGAGAGGGTCACTCTCCTCCTCCTGTTCCTCATCAGTTGCCATGAGCAAGCCCATGTCAGCCCTGTCAACATATGGTTTGAATCTGGTGACATGGAGCACCCTCAGAGGGCTCCTGGGAGTTCCAAGATTCACCAGATAGGTGACTTCTCCCTTTTGCTCAACTATTGTATGGGGGCCACTCCATTTGTCTTGTAGGGCTGCTGGGGCCACAGGCTCCAACACCCACACTTTCTGTCCTGGCTGGTACACAGTCAGCACAGCCTTTGGTCATGCCAAGCTTTATGTAATTCTTGGCTGGCCTCCAGGTTTTTGGTTGCCTTCTTCATGTATTCGGCCATCCTGGAGCGGAGACCAAGTACATAGTCCATCACATCCTGTTTGGGGGTTTGAGAGGTAACTCCCAGCCCTCTTTTACCAAACATAATGGACCTCTTACAGGATGCCCAAACAGAAGCTCAAATGGGCTGTAACCAACCCCCTTCTGTGGAACCTCTCTGTATGCAAACAACAGGCAGGGAAGAAGAAGGTCCCATTTCCGCCTAAGCTTCTCTGGGAGTCCTTTAATCATTCCCTTAAGGGTTTTGTTGAAGCGTTCAACCAACCCATTGCATTGTGGGTGATAGGGGGTGGTGAACTTATAAGTTACACCACACTCCTTCCACATTGCTTTCAAATATCCTGACATGAAGTTGGTACCTCTGTCAGAGATGACCTCCTTTGGGAAACCCACTCTGGAGAAAACTCCAATGAGGGCTCTTGCCACCACAGGGGCTGTGGTGGTCCTCAGGGGAATTGCCTCTGGGTACCGGGTGGCATGATCCACTACCACCAGGATAAATCTGTGCCCAGATGCAGTTTGAGGGTCAAGGGGACCAACAATGTCAATCCCTACCCTTTCAAAGGGTACCCCCACCACAGGTAGTGGTATCAGGGGGGCCTTTGTTGTGCCATCTGCCTTGCCACAGGCTTGGCATGTGACACAGGAGCGACAAAACTCCTTTGTGTCTTCTGACATATTTGGCCAATGAAAATGTGGAACAAGCCTGTCCCAGGTCTTGTTTTGGCCCAAGTGACCTGCCAAAGGGATATCATGTGCTAGGGTCAAGAGGAACCCTCTAAACTTCTGAGGTATTACCAACCTCCTGGTGGCTCCAGGGGTTGGATCTCTACCCTCAGAATATAGGAGTCCCTCATCCCAATAAACTTTATGGGACCCACTAGCACTCCCAGCAGCCTCAGCAGCAGCCTGCTGTCTGAGGGGTTCAAGAGAGGGGCAGCTCTGTTGCTCCTTACTCAGATCTTCCGTAGAAGGGCCCCCTGCCCCCAAGAACTCAGCCTGATCAGGCTCAAGTCCCTCTGGGGCAGTTCCTTCTTCAGGATATGCTCCTCCTCCCTCAAGAGGTGAATCTGTGATCTGAGACAGAGGCGAAGGCACTGCCTTACCCCTACTGCTCCTCTTCTTGGGAAGCATCTGGTCCATGGTTCCAGGATCCAGAGCTGGTTCAGTGTTATGCATTTTGGCCTGTGACCTGGTGTGAGAAGTTGGCCTGGTATATGCTGTTCACTAATTAAAGTGGACACCTTGCACCAGAACAATTCGACTCTTATGGTAGATAGGTTTAAGACAACATTTATAGAAAGCTATCCTAGTGGTAGCTGTGGAGAGCAGCCTTCAGGCTAAGTCTTGAAGGAATGTAAAGCAGCTTGTTTTACCACACAATCTCTTGAATCACCAAATGAAAAGACACCACACAGGTATATATATCAAATATATATGTATTTATTAATAAACACTCTCTACTAATCTCTTTATGAGATTAGAAGTCAGGAACATATGTACAAGTCAAATGTTATCAAAATAAGTTTAGCACAATCGAATATCACAGTCTTAGTTTGGCTAGACCTAGGTCTAGGGCATCTAGAATCGAGGACCCCCAAGAACCACCCCAGGTAGTTGTAGGAGACCCACAGGGGACGGACGCGGTGTCCTGGCACCGGTGCGAGTCCTGTACGAGTCTATGCGAACAGACGCGATTGAGATTTCAATGTTAAAGGTCCCTTGCGTGTTCGAGGCGAACACACCGATCGGTCCTTGTACGAGTCGAAGGACGCGGTTACAGATAGAGTTGCAAGGGAGATGGACGCGCTGTATCTAACACAGACGCGAACCGTGTGCGAGTCAGCGCAATGGAGATTTCAATGTTACAGGCCCCTTGTGTGTTCGAGGCGAACACCGATCGGACTCAGTACGAGTCGAAGGACACGATTCTAGATAGTATTACAAGGGAGATGGACGCGATGTGTCTAACACAGACGCGAACCCTGTACGAGTCAGCGCAATTGTCGCACTTAGAAAATAAGAGTTTTAGGGCACTTCTAGGGTAGCTACAAGCAAGTCACTTACAGGATAAGTAGTTCTAGGGCCCACACCCACAGGAGCACCATAGTGCTGAAGTTACCTCACCCAGGGGAGCCGGGTGCATAGGTGTTCTTTGGTGTCGGGTTGCGGCGTCGTTTTCAATGGGAGCCAGTGAAGACTTGCTGCTTGCGGCGACAGGAGAAGTGTCCGGAGGAATCCAAGCCTGGGTTCAGAAGATGGAAGACCTGAAAGCAGAGGGGACAGTGTTCAAAGTCACTTGGCAGTGACTCGGGGCAAGGAAGAGGGATGCCCACCGTCGTCGCCGGATTCAGGTCATTCGCGGGTGCCTTGACTCCTCAGCCACGAGGTCCAGGAGGCGTTGACGACAACCAGGAGCTGGATTCGGCGTGTCCCACGATGTCTGCAGCTTACTGCGGTGTCGGCGACTCGATTGGAGCCAACCAGCCTTGGTAGCAGCAAGTCTCTGCGAAAGTGCGAAAAGTCAATGGCTCAGACCAGCAAGGTCTGAGGGACTCACCCAGCGAGGGTAAGTCAGGGCAGGCCTGGAGCAACCAGGGCAGCCCTTTGGTTCTGTAGGAAAGCCTTCAGGGGACCCACAAGCCGGCTGGCAAGGGATTGCAAAGACGCCTCGGGAGGATTCGCTCAACAGGGGCCCACGGTCACTAGGGACACGGTAGGCCTCTGATCTTTGGAGGGATTCCTGCTGGAGGCTAGGACCACACGTGATCCAAAGCACAAGTTCGTGGAACGTTGTGAAAGGGTTGCACTTGACAATAGTGCATGGTTCCCAGGGGTCGCGGTTCCTCATCACTCTTGGGGTCCACTGGCCTCAGCTTCGCTGGGGACTCACGATGGCCTTTGGGAAGTCAGGAAATCCACTTCTTGGGCTGCAGGGACTTCGGACTCTGAAGGGAGCTGCGTAGTTTGCGACCGTTGGTTGTAGTTTTTGGTGCCTGCCAAGCAGGGGAGTCACTCCTTGACTCCAAGGGAGATTCTTCAGTCTTCCAAAGGTAGTGGAACGTCGAAGGTCCGGGATTCTTCTTGTAGAGCGTCATCCAGGGGTATCTAGTTTGCAATGCACAGGTTCCCCCTCTTATACTAAAAGAAAGGGAGGAACTAGCTCTATGACCCCACCTATGGGAGGGTCAGGAGAGTGGGCGGTTACACCTACTTCCCTTTGTCCAGTTTCGTGCCAGAGCAGGGGCAGGTAGCCCCTGAGCCGGTTTGAACTGGGGTATGCACAGAGGAGCCTTCTGCTCCCCAGTGCAGGACTTCAAAGCACTCTAAGAGTGCTCCCACCCAGTTCCAATACACTAAACCCTGTCTGGGAGGTGGTCACACCCCCTTGGGACAGGATATCTATTGTTGGGCTTCCTCCACTGCGAGTGTTGGTCATCAGCAGGAGGGCAGCCCAGTGTCTGTGACTGGTGGCATCCATTTTGTGATGCCAGGGCTCTGCCGGATTCTACCGCGTTTCCACAGTAGGTACATGTCTATCCCTCAAGAAGGGTGGAATGCTACCCCCGCCGCCAGGACTGGCGGGGGGGGTAGTATTCCACGATGTTTGACACCAAACACGACATGTTTTGATGCAGCCATTCCAAAGTTAGCATTTACCGCGAGGATATAATGCACTTAAAAGTATATGGTTTAACCGCATCCACAAACAGCCCCAGAGAATGGACTCTGAGAGCTGCAGAGGGGCCCTGCTCAGGCAGAGGCACCCCCTCACATGGAAACTACGTACCCTGCCCTCAGGATTGATAGGGCCTGCTTTAGGGGTGACTGATAAGTCTTAATGTGTGTGCAGGAGAGATATAGGGGACCTATATCTCAGTGAGGGGTGCTAGCACTTCCTCACCCAGGCTGCAGTAGCAGGCCTGTGGTGTCAGATTTAGTCTGCTTCCCAGGGGTGGCATATTACATGCTTCAGCCCCTGGTAGGCCTGTGAAGTACCTATGCCCTTGGTGCCTAAGGTACCATATACTAGGGACTCATAAGGTACCACAGTATCCAATCACTAGTGCACCTAGAGTGCACTCCAAATCGTTTAGAGAGAACAGAGAGGCTGGGGCCCTGATTGGCAGGGTCCCAGCCAGACTATAGCCAGAAACCAGTGTAAACATCAGAAAAAAGTGGGGGCAACATAAGAGGCAGATCCTACTCTCCTACACAACCCCCCCAAACGCAGGGACACTAAACTAACCTTGACCAGTTGAGTCTTCGTGTTCAAAGTGGAAATACCTTGAGAGTCCATCTGCATTGGCATGTTGGGTCCCAGGTCTATGTTCCACTGTATAGTCCATCCCCTGTAGGGAAATGGACCACCTCAAAAGTTTTGGGTTTTCTCCTTTCATCTGTTTAAGCCATAGGAGGGGCTTGTGGTCAGTCTGAACTATGAAGTGAGGGCCAAACAAGTATGGCCTCAGCTTCTTCAGGGCCCACACCACAGCAAAGGCCTCCCTCTCTATAGCTGACCAACGTTTCTCTCTAGGGGTCAGCCTTCTGCTAATAAAAGCTACTGGCTGGTCTTGACCTTCATCATTCAGTTGAGACAGTACAGCTCCCACACCCAGCTCAGAAGCATCTGTTTAGACAATGAACTTTTTGGTGTAGTCTGGACTCTGTAAGATGGGGGCAGGGCACATGGCCTGCTTTAGGTCTTCAAATGCCTTCTGACAGCTAGCTGTCCACTGAAACTTTTTGGGCATTTTCTTTGAGGTCAGATCATTCAAGGGGGTCACTATAGATCCATATCCCTTGACAAACCTCCTATAGTACCCAGTCAGGCCTAAGAAGGCTCTCACCTGTGTCTGGGTGGTTGGAGCAACCCATTCCATTATGGTTTGGATCTTGCTCTGTAAAGGCTGAACCTGGCCTCCACCTACAAGGTGGCCCAGGTATACAACCTGACTCTGCCCTATCTGGCACTTAGTGGCCTTGATAGTGAGGCCTGCTTTCTGCAGAGCCTCCAAAACATTCCTGAGGTGGAGCAGGTGATCCTGCCAGGAGGAACTAAAGACAGCAATATCATCTAGATAAGCTGAGCAATAAGTTTCCATCCCTGTCAGAACTTTATTCACCAACCTCTGAAAAGTGGCAGGCGCATTTTTCAATCCAAAGGGCATCACCACAAAGTGGTAGTGCCCACCAGGGGTCGAAAATGCTGTTTTGGCTTTTGCATCATCAGCTAATCTGATCTGCCAGTAGCCAGCTGTTAGGTCAAACGTGCTTAGATACTTGGCTGAGGCCAAAGTATCAATCAGCTCATCTGCCCTTGGTATGGGATAGGCATCAGTCCTAGTGACTGCATTGAGGCCTCTGTAGTCTACACAAAACCTCATTTCTTTCTTACCACCCTGGGTATGAGGCTTGGGTACCAGGACTACTGGGCTAGCCCAAGGGCTATCTGAAGGCTCAATTACACCTAGCTCAAACATTTTCTGGACCTCAGTCCTGATACAGTCCCTGACATGGTCAGGTTGGCTGTAGATTTTATTCTTGACAGGCAGACTGTCTCCAGTGTCCACCTCATGGGTGCACCAGGAAGTCTGACTAGGGATCAGGCTAAACATATGTCTGTACTGTTGCAGAACTTGTCTGCACTCAGTTTGCTGAGGGTCAGTGAGGCTGCTTGCCAAAGCAACACCATCTACTGACCCATCATCAGGGTTCTGCGAGAGCAGGTCAGGGAGAGGGTCATTCTCCTCCTCCTGTTCCTCATCAGTTGCCATGAGCAAGCCCATGTCAGCCCTGTCAACATATGGCTTTAATCTGTTGACATGGAGCACCCTCAGGGGGCTCCTGGGAGTTCCAAGATTCACCAGGTAGGTGACTTCTCCCTTCTGTTCAACTATTGTATGGGGGCCACTCCACTTGTCCTGGAGGGCTGCTGGGGCCACAGGCTCCAACACCCACACTTTCTGTCCTGGCTGGTATACAGTCAGTACAGCCTTTTGGTCATGCCAAGCTTTTTGTAATTCTTGGCTGGCCTCCAGGTTTTGGTTGCCTTTTTCATGTACTCAGCCATCCGGGAGCGGAGACCAAGTACATAGTCCATCACATCTTGTTTGGGGGCTTGAGAGGTAACTCCCAGCCCTCTTTTACCAAACACAATGGACCTCTCACAGGATGCCCAAACAGAAGCTCAAATGGGCTGTAACCAACCCCCTTCAGTGGAACCTCTCTGTATGCAAACAACAGGCAGGGAAGAAGAAGGTCCCATTTCCGCCTAAGCTTCTCTGGGAGTCCTTTAATCATTCCCTTCAAGGTTTTGTTGAAGCGTTCAACTAAACCATTCCATTGTGGGTGATAGGGAGTGGTGAACTTATAAGTCACACCACACTCCTTCCACATTGCTTTCAGATATCCTGACATGAAGTTGGTATCTCTGTCAGAAATGACCTCCTTTGGGAAACCCACTCTGGAGAAAACTCCAATGAGGGCTCTTGCCACCACAGGGGCTGTGGTGGTCCTCAGGGGAATTGCTTCTGGGTACCTGGTGGCATGATCCACTACCACGAGGATAAACCTGTGCCCAGATGCAGTTTGAGGGTCAAGGGGACCAACAATGTCAATCCCTACCCTTTCAAAGGGTACCCCCACCACAGGTAGTGGTATCAGGGGGGCCTTTGTTTTGCCACCTGCCTTACCACTGGCTTGGCATGTGACACAGGAGCGACAAAACTCCTTTGTGTCCTCTGACATATGTGGCCAATGAAAATGTGGAACAAGCCTGTCCCAGGTCTTGTTTTGGCCCAAGTGACCTGCCAAAGGGATATCATGTGCTAGGGTCAAGAGGAACCCCTAAACTTCTGAGGTATTACCATCCTCCTGGTGGCTCCAGGGGCTGGCTCTCTACCCTCAGAATATAGGAGTCCCTCATCCCAATAAACTTTATGGGACCCACTAGCACTCCCAGCAGCCTCAGCAGCAGCCTGCTGTCTGAGGGGTTCAAGAGAGGGGCAACACTGTTGCTCCTTACTCAGATCTTCCCTAGAAGGGCCCCATGCCCCCAAGAACTCAACCTGATCAGGCTCAAGTCCCTCTGGGGCAGTTCCTTCTTCAGGATATGCTTCACCTCCCTCTGGGGGTGAATCTGTGATCTGAGACAGAGGGGAAGGCACTGCCTTTACCCTACTGCTCCTCCTCTTGGGAAGCATCTGGTCCATTGTTCCAGGATCCAGAGCTGGTTCAGTGTTATGCATTCTTGCTTGTGACCTGGTCACAGCAAATACCTCTGCAGGGATGCCCAACATCTCAGCATGAGTCCATAACTCTACTTCAGACCAGGCTGAAGTCTCTAGATCATTGCCCAATAGACATTCGACAGGTAGGTCTGCACTGACTACAACCTTCTTGAGGCCAGTTACCCCTCCCCAGGAGAAATTCACAACTGCCAGACTATGGTTGGTCCTGACATTGCTTGCATTGGTCACCTGGTACATTTAGCCCAGGATGATCTGTCCAGGGTCCACAAGGTCCTCTGCCACCATGGTGACACTAGCACCTGTGTCCCTAAATGCCAAAGCCTGTTTGCCATTTATTACAGGCTGCTGTTTGTATTTGCCCAGATTACTGGGGCTCACCAGGAAGGACATGTCAATGTCTCCATCACAAATCAGCATTGCCTGAGTGGGCACTCTGACTAGGTCAGAGTCCACTTCAGAACCCAGGGTCAACCCTACTACACCCTTATTCTGAGTACCCCTCCACCAGTAGCTGAGCTAGGGGGAACAGTTGCCTTAGGGGCTGGAGTGGTGGTGGTTTGGTCTTTAGACTTGTTACAATCAGAAGTCCAGTGTCCTTTCTGTTTACAGAATTTGCACCAGGGCTTCTTTTGGCCTTTCCCCTTGTTGGATTGTGACTCCCCACCAGATGCAGATTTTTGGGGCCCTTGTGAAGACTTCTGGTCTTTTGACTTATCCCCACCTTTCTCAGAGCCCTTAGGATCCTGCTTCTTGGTGTCACCCCCTTGGTTCTGGGGTTTCTGTCTTACCCTGGTTCTGACCCATTTGTCTGCCTTCTTTCCCAATTCTTGGGGAGAGGTCAGATCTGAGTCCACCAGGTATTGATGCAACAACTGGTTCTGGCAATTATTAAGGATCTGTTCTCTCATCATCAGATTATACAATCCCTTGAAATCAGTAACCCTACTGCCAACCAGCCAACCCTCCAGAGCCTTGGTTGCACAATCTACAAAGTCAGTCCAGTCCTGAGTCTGTGCCTTCTGGGTGTCTCTGAACTTCAACCTGTACTGCTCAGTGGTTAAGCCAAACCCATCTATCAGTGCACTCTTCAGGTCTTCATAATTATCAGCTTCCTCTTCTCTAACAGTGAGGAGCTTGTCTCTACCTTTGTCTGAAAAGGAGAGCCACACGATTGCTGCCCACTGCTTTTGGGGGACCTGCTGTACTCTACAGGCCCTCTCCATAGCAGTTATCCACTTGTGGATATCATCCCTACTCTGGTAGGGAGGAACAACCTTGCTCAGGTTCCTATGGTCTGGAATAGATTCTCTGCCTCTAGGGACACTGTTGCTGCCACCAAGGGGTTCAAACCCCTCTCTTCTAGAAGCTCTCTGGATCTCCAGGGCTTCTCTATCCAGTGCCAACTGCTTGGTTCTGAGGGCAACTCTTGCTTCCTCATACTGCAGCAGTTTGCACATTCTTTCAGAGGAGGTCTCTCTTATGGGAAAGTATGAGTTCCTCTGGTGGACAAATTCTCTGCCAGAGTGATAAGAGTGGTCAGATTCCCTGGAAGGGGACCTATGCCTCTCCTCCACTCTGTCAGCTCTCTTAGGGAGAATTCCTCTGTCCTTTTCAGGCCCCTTGAGGCCTGGCCCTTCAATCACAGAGTCTTGGTCATTCTGATTTTCATCATCTGACCCAGATACTGTAATTGACCCACTCACTGATTCAGACCCATTAGCTCCTAGAGCCAATCTAAGATCATCTGCTGTCAGCAGATCTATCAGGTGTAGTGTGGAGGGACTCTGTCCTAGCTTCAGGTGTCTTTCAACACACATGGCTCTCAAGTCAGAGAAAGCCATGTCCTTATACTGAGGCTGAGTGGATCCACTGGTTCCACCCTTTAAGGACATTCTAGTGTTGTGCAGTGTTGTACTACCTACACTAGTTTGTGGCCTACTGATACTAGCTTGAGCTGTAGAAAGGGTGTGCTATCCCTTGCACACAGCTCTAAATTCAGTAGAACTTATTGATACTAAGCTTGACTTTATATGTACCTTAAGTACCTATAGTGGTTTTCAGTTAGTAATTCAAATAGAGATTTTCTGGTAAAACAATAGCAAGCTGGAATCCCACACGCTGCCCACCAATGTGAGAAGTTGGCCTGGTATATGCTGTTCACTAATTAAAGTGGACACCTTGCACCAGAACAATTCGACTGTTATGGTAGATAGGTTTAAGACAACCTTTATAGTAAGCTATCCTAGTGGTAGCTGTGGAGAGCAGCCTTCAGGCTAAGTCTTGAAGGAATGTAAAGCAGCTTGTTTTACCACACAATCTCTTGAATCACCAAATGAAAAGACACCACACAAGTATACATATCAAATATATATGTATTTATTAATAAACACTCTCTACTAATCTCTTTATGAGATTAGAAGTCAGGAACATATGTACAAGTCAAATGTTATCAAAATAAGTTTAGCACAATCGAATATCACAGTCTTAGTTTGGCTAGACCTAGGTCTAGGGCATCTAGAATCGAGGGACCCCCAAGAACCACCCCAGGTAGTTGTAGGAGACCCACAGGGGACGGACGCGGTGTCCTGGCACCGGTGCGAGTCCTGTACGAGTCTATGCGAACAGACGCGATTGAGATTTCAATGTTAGAGGTCCCTTGCGTGTTCGAGGCGAACACACCGATCGGTCCTTGTACGAGTCGAAGGATGTGGTTACAGATAGAGTTGCAAGGGAGATGGACGCGCTGTGTCTAACACAGACGCGAACCGTGTGCGAGTCAGCGCAATGGAGATTTCAATGTTACAGGCCCCTTGTGTGTTCGAGGCGAACACCGATCGGACTCAGTACGAGTCGAAGGACACGATTCTAGATAGTATTACAAGGGAGATGGACGCGATGTGTCTAACACAGACGCGAACCCTGTACGAGTCAGCGCAATTGTCGCACTTAGAAAATAAGAGTTTTAGGGCACTTCTAGGGTAGCTACAAGCAAGTCACTTACAGGGTAAGTAGTTCTAGGGCCCACACCCACAGGAGCACCGTAGTGCTGAAGTTACCTCACCCAGGGGAGCCGGGTGCATAGGTGTTCTTTGGTGTCGGGTCGCGGCGTCGTTTTCAATGGGAGCCAGTGAAGACTTGCTGCTTGCGGCGACAGGAGAAGTGTCCGGAGGAATCCAAGCCTGGATTCAGAAGATGGAAGACCTGAAAGCAGAGGGGACAGTGTTCAAAGTCACTTGGCAGTGACTCGGGGCAAGGAAGAGGGATGCCCACCGTCGTCGCTGGATTCAGGTCATTCGCGGGTGCCTTGACTCCTCAGCCACAAGGTCCAGGAGGCGTCGACGACGACCAGGAGCTGGATTCGGCATGTCCCACGATGTCTGCAGCTTACTGCAGTGTCGGCGACTCGATTGGAGCCAACCAACCATGGTAGCAGCAAGTCTCGGGGAAAGTGCGAAAAGTTAATGGCTCAGACCAGCAAGGTCTGAGGGACTCACCCAGCGAGGGTAAGTCAGGGCAGGCCTGGAGCAACTTTGGTTCTGTAGGAAAGCCTTCAGGGGACCCACAAGCCGGCTGGCAAGGGATCGCGAAGACGCCTTGGGAGGATTCGCTCAACAGGGGCCCACGGTCACTCGGGATGTGGTAGCCCTCTGATCTTCGGAGGGATTCCTGCTGGAGGATAGGACCACACGTGGTCCAAAGCACAAGTTCGTGGAACGTTGTGAAGGGGTTGCACTTGACAATAGTGCACGGTACCCAGGGGTTGCGGTTCCTCGTCACTCTTGGGGTCCACTGGCCTCAGCTTCGCTGGGGACTCACGATGGCCTTTGAGAAGTCAGGAAATCCACTTCTTGGGCTGCAGGGACTTCGGACTCCGGCGGGAGTGGCGTAGTTTGCGACCGTCGGTTGTAGTTTTTTGGTGCCTGCCAAGCAGGGGAGTCACTCCTTGACTCCAAGGGAGATTGTTCAGTCTTCCAAAGGTAGTGGAACGTCGAAGGTCCGGGATTCTTCTTGTAGAGCGTCGTCCAGGGGTATCTAGTTTGCAATGCACAGGTTCCCCCTCTTATACTAAAAGAAAGGGAGGGACTGGCTCTATGACCCCACCTATGGGAGGGTCAGGGGAGTGGGCGGTTACACCTACTTCCCTTTGTCCAGTTTCACGCCAGAGCAGGGGCAGGTAGCCCCTGAGCCGGTTTGAACTGGGATATGCACAGAGGAGCCTTCTGCTCCCCCAGTGCAGGACTTCAAAGCACTCTAAGAGTGCACCCACCCAGTTCCAATACACTAAACCCTGTCTGGGAGGTGGTAACACCCCCTTGTGACAGGATATCTATTGTTGGGCTTCCTCCACTGCGAGTGTTGGTCATCTGCAGGAGGGCAGCCCAGTGTCTGTGACTGGTGGCATCCATTTTGTGATGCCAGGGCTCTGCCGGATTCTACCGCGTTTCCACAGTAGGTACATGTCTATCCCTCTAGAAGGGTGGAATGCTACCCCCGCCGCCAGGACTGGCGGGGGGTAGTATTCCACGATGTTTGACACCAAACACGACATGTTTTGATGCAGCCATTCCAAAGTTAGCATTTACCGCGAGGATATAATGCACTTAAAAGTATATGGTTTAACCGCATCCACAAACAGCCCCAGAGAATGGACTCTGAGAGCTGCAGAGGGGCCCTGCTCAGGCAGAGGCACCCCCTCACATGGAAACTACGCACCCTGCCCTCAGGATTGATAGGGCCTGCTTTAGGGGTGACTGATAAGTCTTAATGTGTGTGCAGGAGAGATATAGGGGACCTATATCTCAGTGAGGGGTGCTAGCACTTCCTCACCCAGGCTGCAGTAGCAGGCCTGTGGTGTCAGATTTAGTCTGCTTCCCAGGGGTGGCATAATACATGCTTCAGCCCCTGGTAGGCCTGAGAAGTACCTATGCCCTTGGTGCCTAAGGTACCATATACTAGGGACTCATAAGGTACCACAGTATCCAATCACTAGTGCACCTAGAGTGCACTCCAAATCGTTTAGAGAGAACAGAGAGGCTGGGGCCCTGATTGGCAGGGTCCCAGCCACACTATAGCCAGAAACCAGTGTAAACATCAGAAAAAAAAGTGGGGGCAACATAAGAGGCAGATCCTACTCTCCTACACCTGGTCACAGCAAATATCTCTGCAGGGATGCCCAACATCTCAGCATGAGTCCATAACTCTACTTCAGACCAGGCTGAAGTTTCTAGATCATTGCCCAATAGACATTCTACAGGGAGGTCTGCACTGACTACAACCTTCTTGAGGCCAGTTACCCCTCCCCAGGAGAAATTCACAACTGCCAGACTATGGTTGGTCCTGACATTGCTTGCATTGGTCACCTGGTACATTTCGCCCAGGATGATCTGTCAAGGGTCCACAAGATCCTCTGACACCATGGTGACACTAGCACCTGTGTCCCTAAATGCCAAAGCCTGTTTGCCATTTATTACAGGCTGCTGTTTGTATTTTCCCAGATTACTGGGGCTCACCAGGAAGGACATGTCAATGTCTCCATCACAAATCAGCATTGCCTGAGTGGGTACTCTGACTAGGCCAGAGTCCACTTCAGAACCCAGGGTCAACCCTACTACACCCTTATTCTGAGTACCACCTCCACCAGTAGCTGAACTAGGGGGAACAGTTGCCTTAGGGGCAGGAGTGGTGGTGGTTTGGTCTTTGGACTTGTTACAATCAGAAGTCCAGTGCCCTTTCTGTTTACAGAATTTGCACCAGGGCTTCTTTTGGCTTTTTCCCTGTTGGTTTGTGACTCCCCACCAGATGCATTTTTGGGGCCCTTGTGAAGATTTCTGGTCTTTTGACTTATCCCCACTTTTCTCAGAGCCCTTAGAATCCTGCTTCTTTGTGTCACCCCCTTGGTTCTGGGTTTTCTGCCTCACCCTGGTTCTGACCCACTTGTCTGCCTTCTTTCCCAATTCTTGGGGAGAGGTCAGATCTGAGTCCACCAAGTATTGATGCAACAACTGGTTCTGGCAATTATTAAGGATCTGTTCTCTCATCATTAGATTATACAATCCCTTGAAATCAGAAACCCTACTGCCAACCAGCCAACCCTCCAGAGCCTTGGTTGCACAATCTACAAAGTCAGTCCAGTCCTGAGTCTGTGCCTTCTGGGTGTCTCTGAACTTCAACCTGTACTGCTCAGTGTTTAAGCCAAACCCATCTATCAGTGCACCTTTCAGGACTTCATAGTCATCAGCATCCTCTTCTCTAACAGTGAGGAGCTTGTCTCTACCTTTATCTGAAAAGGAGAGCCACAAGATTGCTGCCCACTGCTTTTGGGGGACCTGTTGTACTCTACAGGCCCTTTCCATAGCAGTTATCCACTTATGGATATCATCCCCACTCTGGTAGGGAGGAACAAGCTTGCTCAGGTTCCTATGGTCTGGAATATTTTCTCTGCCTCTAGGGACACTGTTGCTGCCACCAGGGGGTTCCAACCCCTCTCTTCTAGAAGCTCTCTGGAGCTCAAGGGCTTCTCTATATAATGCCAACTGCTTGGTTTTGAGGGCAAATCTTGCTTCCTCATACTGCAGCAGTTTGTACATTCTGTCATAGGAGGTCTCTCTTCTTGGGAAGTAGGAGTTCCTCTGGTAGACAGATTCTCTGCCAGAGTGATAGGAGTGGTCAGATTCCCTAGAAAGGGACCTAGGCCTCTCCTCCACTATGTCAGTTCTCTTAGGGAGAATTCCTCTGTCCTGTTCAGACCCCTTGGGACCTGGCCCTACAACCACAGAGTCTTGGTCATCCTGATGTTCATCATCTGACCCAGACACTGTAATTGACCCACTCGCTGATTCAGACCCATTAGCTCCTAGAGCTAATCTAAGATCATCTGCTGTCAGCAGATCTATCAGGTGTAGTGTGGAGGGACTCTGTCCTATCTTCAGGTGCCTTGCAGCACACATGGCTTTCAAGTCAAAGAAAGTCATGTCCTTATACTGAGACTTAGTGGATCCACTGGGTCCAACCCTTAAGGACATTTTAGTGTTGTGCAGTGTTGTACTACCTACACTAGTTTGTGGCCTACTGATACTAGCTTGAGCTGTAGAAAGGGTGTGCTATCCCTTGGCACACAGCTCTAAGTTCAGTAGAACTTATTGATACTAAGCTTGACTTTATATGTACCTTGAGTACCTATAGTGGTTTTCAGTTAGTAATTCAAATAGAGATTTTCTGGTAAAACAATAGCAAGCTGGAAACCCACACGCTGCCACCAATGTGAGAAGTTGGCCTGGTATATGCTGTCCACTAGTCAAAGTGTACACCTTGCACCAGTACAATTCGACTCTTATGGTAGATAGGTTTAAGACAACCTTTACAGAAAGCTATCCTAGTGGTAGCTGTGGAGAGCAGCCTTCAGTCTAAGTCTTGGAGGAATGTAAAGCAGCTTGTTTTACCACACAATCTCCTGAATCACCAAATGAAAAGACACCACACAGGTATATATATCAAATATATATGTGTTTATTACTAAACAACTCTCTACTAATCAATTTATGAGATTAGAAGTCAGGAACATATGCACAAATCAACGTTTCACAACAAATTGAGCACAAATATGGCTGGGGCCCTAGGGGCGTACCAGACCATATACTAAAAAAGAGACTTAAGAATAACGACTTGCAAAGGGACAAGGCCTAGGGCCTTTAGAAGCGCTGGGGCCTCACGAAACCACCCAAGGCAGGTAAGTAAAGGACCCACGGGGGACGCGTGCAGTGTGTGAACACAGGCGGGGATCGCCGTAGACTTCAATGGGGCAAGTCGCGGTTAGAAATTAGGAGTTTAAGGGCACTTCGGGAGAAACTACAAGCAAGTCACTTACAGGGTAAGTAGTTCTAGGGCCAACACCCACAGGAGCACCTTAATGCTGGAGTTACCTCGCCCAGGGAAGCCGGGTGCATAGGTGTCTTTTGGTGTCGGGTCGCGGCGTCGTTTTCAATGGGAGCCAATGAAGACTTGCTGCTTGTGAAGACAGAAGAAGTGTCCGGTGGAATCCAAGCCTGGATTCGGAAGAAGGAAGACCTGAAAGCAGAGGGGACAGTGTTCAAAGTCACTTGGCAGTGACCCGGGGCAAGGAAGATGAATGCCCACTGTCGTCGACAGATTCAGGTCGTTCATGGGTGTCTTGACTCTTCGGCCACGAGGTCCAGGAGGCATCGATGACAACCAAGATCTGGATTCAGCGTGTCCCACGAAGTCTGCAGCTTACTGTGGTGTTGCCAACCCGATTGGAGCCAACAAGCCTTGGTAACAGCAAGTCTTGTGGAAAGGACAAAAAGTCAGTGATGCAGACCAGCAAGGTCTGTGGGACTCACCCAGCGAAGGTAAGTCAGGGCAGGCCTGGAGCAACCAGGGGAGCTCTTTGGATTTGTAGAAAAGTCTTCAGGAGACCCACAAGCTGGCTGGCAATGGATTGCAAAAACGCCTCAGGAGGATTCACTCAACAGGGGCCCACGGTCACTCGAGATGGGGTAGGTCTCTGATCTTGGGAGGGATTTCTGCTAGAGGCTGGGACCACACGTGGCCCAAAGCACAGGTTCGTAGAACATCATGAAGGGGTTACACTCGAAAGTAGTGCACAGTACCCAGGGATTGCGGTTTCTCATCACTCGTGGGGTCCACTTGCCTCAGCTTCACTGGGGACTCACGATGGCCTTGGAGAAGTCAGGAAATTCTCTTTCTGGGCTGCAGGGACTTCGGGCTCCGGCGGGAGTGGCGTAGTTTGCGACCGTCATTGCAGTTTTTGGTGCCTGCCAAGCAGGGGAGTCACTCCTTGACTCCAAGGGAGATTCTTCAGTCTTCCAGAGGTAGTGGAACATCGAAGGTCTGGGACTCTTCTTTAGAGCGTCGTCCAGGGATATCTAGTTTGCAATGTTAAGGGTTCCCTATCTTATACTGAAAGGAAGGGAGGGACTAGCTCTATGACCCCACCTATGGGAGGGTCAGGGGAGTGGGTGGCTACACCCATTTCCCTTTGTCCAGTTTCGTGCCAGAGCAGTGGCAGGTAGCCCCTGAGCCGGTTTGAACTGGTGTATGCACAGAGGAGCCTCCTGCTCCCCCAGTGCAGGACTTCAAAGCACTCTAGGAGTGCACCCACCCAGCCCCAATACACTAAACCCTGTCTGGGAGGTGGTCACACCCCCCCTGTGACAGGTTACCTATTGTTGGGCCTCCTCGACTGCGAGTTTCGGTCATCAGCAGGATGGCAGCCCAGTGTCTGTGACTGGTGGCATCCATTTTGTGATGCCAGGTCTCTTCAGGATTCTACCGCGCTTCCACAGTAGGTTCATGTCTATCCCTCTAGAAGGGTGGGATCATGTGGGGGTATGATTCCAAAGTGTTTGACACCAAACACGCCATGTTTTGATGCAACCATTCCAAAGTTAGCATTAACCGCGAGGTTATAATGCACTTAAGAGTATATGGTTTGACCGCATTCACAAACAGCCCCAGAGAATGGACTCTGAGAGCTGCAGAGGGGCCCTGCTCAGGCAGAGGCACCCTCTCACATAGAAACTAAGCACCCTGCCCTCAGGATTGATAGGGCCTGCCTTAGGGGTGACTGAGAGGTTTGAATGTGTGTGCTGGAGAGATATAGGGAACCTATATCTCAGTGAGGAGTGCTCAATCAATCAATCAATCAATCAATCAATCATGTCACTTATAAAGCGCACTACATACCCGCGAGGGTCTCAAGGCGCTGGCACCTTCTCACCCAGGCTGCAGTAGCAGGCCTGTGGTGTCAGATTTAGTCTGCTTCCCAGGGGTGGCATAATACATGCTTCAGCCCCTGGTAGGCCTGTGAAGTACCTATGCCCTTGGTACCTAAGGTACCATATACTAGGGACTCATAAGGTACCACAGTATCCAATCACTAGTGCACCTAGAGTGCACTCCAAGTCGTTTAGAGAGAACAGAGAGGCTGGGGCCCTGATGGGCAGGGTCACAGCCAGACTATAGCCAGAAACCAGTGTAAACATCAGAAAAAAAGTGGGGGCAACATAAGAGGCAGATCCTACTCTCCTACAGTCTCTCTCTCAGTCAGTCTCTCTCTCAGTCAGTCAGTCTCTCTCTTAGTCAGTCAGTCTCTCTGAGTCAGTCAGTCTCTCTCTCTGTCAGTCAGTCTCGCTCAGTCAGTCAGACTCTCTCTCTGTCAGTCAGTCTCTCTCTCTGTCAGTCAGTCTCTCTCAGTCAGTCAATGTCTCTCAGTCAGTCAGTCTCTCAGTCAGTCAGTCTCTCTCTCAGTCAGTCAGTCTCTCTCTCACTCAGTCAGTCTCTGTCACTCAGTCAGTCTCTCTCAGTCAGTCTCTCTCAGTCAGTCTCTCTCTCTGTTAGTCAGTCTCTCTCTCAGTCAGTCAGTCTCTCTCTAAGTCAATCAGTCTCTCTCTCAGTCAGTCAGTCTCTCTCAGTCAGTCAGTCTCTCTCTCAGTCAGTCAGTCTCTCTCAGTCAGTCAGTCTCTCAAAAGTCAGTCAGTCTCTCTCTCTGTCAATTAGTCTCTCTCACAGTCAGTCAGTCTCTCTCTGTCAGTCAGTCTCTCTCTGTCAGTCAGTCTCTCTCTCAGTCAGTCAGTCTCTCTCTGTCAGTCAGTCGCTCTCTCTCTCTGTCAATCTCAGTCAGTCAGTCTCTCTCTCAGTCAGTCTCTCTCTGTGTCAGTCTCTCTCAGTCAGCCAGTCTCTCTCTCTGTCAGTCAGTTTCTCTCTCTCTCTCTGTCAGTCTCTCTTAGTCAGTCAGTCTCTCTCAGTCAGTCAGTCTCTCAGTCAGTCAGTCTCTCTCTCTGTCAGTCAGTATCTCTCTGTCAGTCAGTCTCTCTCTCTCTTACAGTCAGTCTCTCTGTCAGTCAGTCTCTCTCTCTCTCAGTCAGTGTCTCTCTGTCATTCAGTCTCTCTCTCAGTCAGTCTCTCTGTCAGTCAGTCTCTCTGTCAGTCAGTCAGTCTCTCTCTCTCTCTGTCAGTGTCTCTCTGTCAGTCAGTCTCTCTCTCAGTCAGTCAGTCTCTCTGTCAGTCAGTCAGTCACTCTCTCGGTCAGTGTGAGAAGTTGGCCTGGTATATGCTGTTCACTAATTAAAGTGGACACCTTGCACCAGAACAATTCGACTCTTATGGTAGATAGGTTTAAGACAACCTTTATAGAAAGCTATCCTAGTGGTAGCTGTGGAGAGCAGCCTTCAGGCTAAGTCTTGAAGGAATGTAAAGCAGCTTGTTTTACCACACAATCTCTTGAATCACCAAATGAAAAGACACCACACAGGTATATATATCAAATATATATGTATTTATTAATAAACACTCTCTACTAATCTCTTTATGAGATTAGAGGTCAGGAACATATGTACAAGTCAAATATTATCAGAATAAGTTTAGCACAATCGAATATCACAATCTTAGTTTGCTAGACCTAGGTCTAGGGCATCTAGAATCGAGGGACCCCCAAGAACCACCCCAGGTAGTTGTAGGAGACCCACAGGGGACGGACGCGGTGACCTGGCACCGGTGCGAGTCCTGTGCGAGTCTATGCACTCAGACGCAATTGAGATTTCAACGTTAAAGGTCCCTTGCGTATTCGAGGCGAACACACCGATCGGTCCTTGTACGAGTCGAAGGACGCGGTCACAGATAGAGATGCAAGGGAGATGGACGCGCTGTGTCTAACACAGACGCGAACCTTGTGCGAGTCAGTGCAATGGAGATCTCAGAGTTACAGGCCCTTTGTGTGTTCGAGGCGAACACCGGTCGGACTCAGTACGAGTCGAAGGATACAGTTTTAGATAGTGTTACAAAGGAGATGGACGCGGAGTGTCTAACACAGACGCGAACCCTGTACGAGTCAGCGCAATTGTCGCACTGGGAAAGTTAGAGTTTTAGGACACTTCTAGGGACGCTACAAGCAAGTCACTTACAGGGTAAGTAGTTCTAGGGCCCACACCCACAGGAGCACCGTAGTGCTGAAGTTACCTCACCCAGGGGAGCCGGGTGCATAGGTGTTCTTTGGTGTCGGGTCGCGGCGTCGTTTTCAATGGGAGCCAGTGAAGACTTGCTGCTTGCGGCGACTGGAGAAGTGTCCGGAGGAATCCAAGCCTGGATTCGGAAGATGGAAGACCTGAAAGCAGAGGGGACAGTGTTCAAAGTCACTTGGCAGTGACTCGGGGCAAGGAAGATGGATGCCCACCGTCGTCGCAAGATTCAGGTCGTTTGCGGTTGCCTTGACTCTTCAGCCACGAGGTCCAAGGGGCGTTGACAACGACCAGGAGCTGGATTCGGCGTGTGCCACAATGTCTGCAGCTTACTGCGATGTCGGCGACTCGATCAGAGCCAACAACCCTTGGTAACAGCAAGTCTTGGGGAAAGTGTGAAGAGGCAATGGCGCAGACCAGCAAGATCTGTGGGACTCACCCAGTGAGGGTAAGTCAGGGCAGGCCTGGAACAACCAGGGGAGCCCTTTGGTTTCTTTAGAAAGTCTTTTGGGGACCCACACGCCGGCTGGAAAGGGATCGTGAAGATGCCTTGGGAGGATTCACTCACAGAGGCCCACGGTCACTCGGGATGCGGTAGGCCTCTGATCTTAGGAGGGATTCTTGCTGGAGGCTGGAACCACACGTAGTCCAAAGCATGAGTTCATGGGACGTTGTGAAGGGGTTGCACTTGACAATAGTGCACGGTACCCAGGGCTCGCGGTTCCTCATTACTCTTGGGGTCCACTGGCCTCAGCTTCACTGGGGACTCACGATGGCCTTTGAGAAGTCAGGAAATCCACTTCTTGGGCTGCAGGGACTTCGGACTCCGGCGGGAGCGGCGTAGTTTGCGACCGTTGTTTGTAGTTTTTGGTGCCTGCCAAGCAGGGGAGTCACTCCTTGACTCCAAGGGAGATTCTTCAGTCTTCCAAAGGTAGTGGAACGTCGAAGGTCCGGGATTCTTCTTGTAGAGCGTCGTCCAGGGAAGTCTAGGGTGCAATGCACAGGTTCCCCCTCTTATACTAAAAGAAGGGGAGGGACTAGCTCTATGACCCTACCTATGGGAGGGTCAGGGGAGTGGGTGGCTACACCCACTTCCCTTTGTCCAGTTTCGCGCCAGAGCAGGGACAGGTAGCCCTGAGCCGGTTTGAACTGGCATATGCACAGAGGAGCCTTCTGCTCCCCCAGTGCAGGACTTCAAAGCACTCTAAGAGTGCACCCACCCAGCCCCAAAACACTAAACCCTGTCTGGGAGGTGGTCACACCCCCTTGGGACAGGATATCTATTGTTGGGCTTCCTCCACTGCGAGTGTTGGTCATCAGCAGGAGGGCAGCCCAGTGTCTGTGACTGGTGGCATCCATTTTGTGATGCCAGGGCTCTGCAGGATTCTACCGTGTTTCCACAGTAGGTACATGTCTATCCCTCTAGAAGGGTGGAATGCTACCCCCGCCGCCAGGACTGGCGGGGGGGTAGTATTCCAAGGTGTTTGACACCAAACACAACATGTTTCGATGCAGCCATTCCAAAGTTAGCATTTTACCGCAAGGATATAATGCACTTAAAAGTATATGGTTTAACCACATCCACAAACAGCACCAGAGAATGGACTCTGAGAGCTGCAGAGGGGCCCTGCTCAGGCAGAGGCACCCCCTCACATAGAAGCCAAGCACCCTGCCCTCAGGATTGATAGGGCCTGCCTTAGGGGTGACTGATAGGGTTATATGTGTGTGTAGGAGAGATATAGGGAACCTATATCTCAGTGAGGGGTGCTAGCACTTCCTCACTCAGGCTGCAGTAGCAGGCCTGTGGTGTCAGATTTAGTCTGCTTCCCAGGGGTGGCATAATACATGCTGCAGCCCCTGGTAGGCCTGTGAAGTACCTATGCCCTTGGTACCTAAGGTACCATATACTAGGGACTCATAAGGTGCCACAGTATCCAATCACTAGTGCACCTAGAGTGCACTCCAAATTGCTTAGAGAGAACAGAGAGGCTGGGGCCCTGATTAGCAGGGTCCCAGCCTGACTATAGCCAGAAACCAGTGTAAACATCAGAAAAAAAGTGGGGGCAACATAAGAGGCAGATCCTATTCTCCTACAGTCAGTCAGTCTCTCTCTCTGTCAGTCAGTCTCTCTCTGTCAGTCAGTCTCTCTCTCAGTCAGTCAGTCTCTCTCAGTCAGTCAGTCTCTCTGTCAGTCAGTCTCTCTCTGTCAGTCAGTCTCTCTCAGTCAGTCAGACTCTCTCTCTCTCTCTGTCAGTCTCTCTCTCTCTGTCAGTCAGTCTCTCTCTGTCAGTCAGTCTCTCTCTCTCTCTGTCAGTCTCTCTCTCTCTTTCTCTCTCAATCAGTCTCTCTGTCAGTTATTCTCTCGCTGTCAGTCAGTCTCTCTCAGTCAGTCAGTCTCTCTGTCAGTCTCTCTCTCTGTCAGTCTCTCTCTCTCTCTCTCTCTCTCTCTGTCAGTCTCTCTGTCAGTCAGTCTCTCTCTCTGTCAGTCAGTCTCTCTCTTAGCCTCTCTCTCTGTCAGTCTCTCTCTCTCTCTGTCAGTCAGTCTCTCTGTCAGTCAGTCTCTCTCAGTCAGTCAGTCTCTCACTCTCTGTCAGTCTCCCTCTCAGTCAGTCAGTCTCTCTCTCTGTCAGTCAGTCTCTCTCTCAGTCAGTCAGTCTCTCTCAGTCAGTCCCTCTTAGTCAGTCTCTCTCACTCAGTCAGTCAGTCTCTCTCAGTCAGTCAGTCTCTCAGTCAGTCAGTCTCTCTCTCAGTCAGTCAGTCTCTCTCACTCAGTCAGTCTCTCTCACTCAGTCAGTCTCTCTCAGTCAGTCTCTCTCTCGGTCAGTCAGTCTCTCTCTCAGTCAGTCAGTCTCTCTCTGAGTCAATCAGTCTCTCTCTCAGTCAGTCAGTCTCTCTCAGTCAGTCTCTCTCTCAGTCAGTCAGTCTCTCTCTCTGTCAGTCAGTCTGTCTCTTAGTCAGTCAGTCTCTCTCTAAGTCAGTCTTTCTCAGTCAGTCAGTCTCTCTCAGTCAGTCAGTCTCTCTCAATCAGTCAGTCTCTCTCTCTGTCAGTCTCTCTCAGTCTTTCAGTCTCTCTCTCTGTCAGTCAGTCTCTCTCTTAGTCAGTCAGTCTCTCTCTTAGTCAGTCTCTCTCAGTCAGTCAGTCTCTCTCAGTCAGTCAGTCTCTCTCAATCAGTCAGTCTCTCTCTCTGACAGTCAGTCTCTCTGTCAGTCAGACTCTCTCTCTGTCAGTCAGTCTCTCTCTCAGATAGTCAGTCTCTCTGAGTCAGTCAGTCTCTCTCAGTCAGTCAGTCTCTCTCAGTCAGTCAGTCTCTCTCTCATTCAGTCAGTCTCTCTCTTAGTCAGACTCTCTCTCAGTCAGTCAGTCTCTCTCACTCAGTCAGTCTCTCTCAGTCAGTCAGTCTCTCTCAGTCAATCAGTCTCTCTCTCAGTCAGTCACTCTCTGTCTTAGTCAGTCTCTCTCTCATTCAGTCAGTCTCTCTCTCTGTCAGTCAGTCTCTCTCTCAGTCAGTCAGTCTCTCTCTTAGTCAGTCTCTCTCAGTCAGGCAGTCTCTCTCAGTCAGTCAGGCAGTCTCTCTCAGTCAGTCAGTCTCTCTCTCTCTGTAAGTCAGTCTCTCTGTCAGTCAGTCTCTCTCTCTGTCAGTCAGTCTCTCTCTTAGTCAGTCAGTCTCTCTGAGTCAGTCAGTCTCTCTGAGTCAGTCAGTCTCTCTCAGTCAGTCAGTCTCTCTCTCATTCAGTCAGTCTCTCTCTCAGTCAGTCTCTCTCTCAGTCAGTCAGTCTATCTATCTCAGACAGTCTCTCTTTCTCTGTTAGTCAGTCTCTCTCTCTCTCTCTGTCAGTCTCAGTCAGTCAGTCTCTCTCAGTCAGTCTCTCTCTCAGTCAGTCAGTCTCTCTCTCTGTCAGTCTAAGTCAGGCAGTCTCTCTCTCTGTCAGTCAGTCTCTCTCTCTGTCAGTCTCTCTCAGTCAATCTCTCTCAGTCAGTCTCTCTCAGTCAGTCTCTCTCTCTCAGTCAGTCTCTCTCTCTCAGTCAGTCTCTCTCTCTCTCAGTCAGTCTCTCTCTCAGTCAGTCTCTGTCACTCAGCCAGTCTCTCTCAGTCAGTCTCTCTCAGTCAGTCTCTCTCTCTGTCAGTCAGTCTCTCTCTCAGTCAGTCAGTCTCTCTCTCAGTCAGTCAGTCTCTCTCAGTCAGTCAGTCTCTCTCTCAGTCAGTCAGTCTCTCTCAGTCAGTCAGTCTCTCAAAAGTCAGTCAGTCTGTCTTTGTCAATTAGTCTCTCTCTCAGTCAGTCAGTCTCTCTCTGTCAGTCAGTCTCTCTCTGTCAGTCAGTCTCTCTCTCAGTCAGTCAGTCTCTCTCTCTGTCAGTCAGTCTCTCTCTCTCTCTCTCTGTCAGTCTCAGTCAGTCAGTCTCTCTCTCAGTCAGTCTCTCTCTCTGTCAGTCAGTCTCTGTCAGTCAGTCTCTCTCTGTCTGTCAGTCTCTCTCAGTCAGTCAGTCTCTCTCTCTGTCAGTCAGTTTCTCTCTCTCTCTGTCGGTCTCTCTTAGTCAGTCAGTCTCTCTCAGTCAGTCAGTCTCTCTCAGTCAGTCAGTCTCTCTCTCTGTCAGTCAGTCTCTCTCTGTCAGTCAGTCTCTCTCTATCTTACAGTCAGTCTCTCTCTGTCAGTCAGTCTCTCTCTCAGTCAGTGTCTCTCTGTCAGTCAGTCTCTCTCTTAGTTAGTCTCTCTGTCAGTCAGTCTCTCTGTCAGTCAGTCAGTCTCTCTCTCTATCTGTCAGTGTCTCTCTGTCAGTCAGTCTCTCTCTCAGTCAGTCAGTCTCTCAGTCACTCAGTCAGTCACTCTCTCGGTCAGTCAGTCTCTCTCTCTGTCAGTTAGTCTTTCTCTGTCAGTTAGTCTCTCTCTCAGTCAGTCAGTCTCTCTCAGTCAGTCAGTATCTCTGTCAGTCAGTCTCTCTCTGTCAGTCAGTCTCTCTCTCAGTCAGTCAGTCTCTCTCAGTCAGTCAGACTCTCTCAGTCAGTCAGTCTCTCTCTCTGTCAGTCTCTCTCTCTGTCAGTCTCTCTCTGTCAGTCAGTCTTTCTCTGTCAGTCAGTCTCTCTCTCTGTCAGTCTCTCTCTCTCTCAATCAGTCTCTCCGTCAGTTAGTCTCTCTCTGTCAGTCAGTCTCTCTCTCAGTCAGTCACTCTCTCTCAGTCTCTCTCTCTGTCAGTCTCTCTCTCTCTCTGTCGGTCTCTCTTATTCAGTCAGTCTCTCTCAGTCAGTCAGTCTCTCTCAGTCAGTCAGTCTCTCTCTCTGTCAGTCAGTCTCTCTCTGTCAGTCAGTCTCTCTCTATCTTACAGTCAGTCTCTCTCTGTCAGTCAGTCTCTCTCTCTCTCAGTCAGTGTCTCTCTGTCAGTCAGTCTCTCTCTCAGTCAGTCTCTCTGTCAGTCAGTCAGTCTCTCTCTCTATCTGTCAGTGTCTCTCTGTCAGTCAGTCTCTCTCTCAGTCAGTCAGTCTCTCTGTCAGTCGGTCAGTCACTCTCTCGGTCAGTCAGTCTCTCTCTCTGTCAGTCATTCTCTCTCTGTCAGTCAGTCTCTCTCTCAGTCAGTCAGTCTCTCTCAGTCAGTCTCTCTGTCAGTCAGTCTCTCTCTGTCAGTCAGTCTCTCTCTCAGTCAGTCAGTCTCTCTCAGTCAGTCAGACTCTCTCAGTCAGTCAGTCTCTCTCTCTCTGTCAGTCTCTCTCTCTGTCAGTCTCTCTCTGACAGTCAGTCTCTCTCTGTCAGTCAGTCTCTCTCTCTCTGTCAGTCTCTCTCTCTCTCAATCAGTCTCTCTGTCAGTCAGTCTCTCTCTGTCAGTCAATCTCTCTCTCAGTCTCTCTCTCTGTCAGTCTTTCTCTCTCTCTCTGTCAGTCAGTCTCTCAGTCAGTCAGTCTCTCTCTCTGTCAGTCTCTCTCTCAGTCAGTCAGTCTCTCTCTCT
Organism: Calotriton arnoldi; assembly: GCA_963921515.1. Taxonomy (NCBI): domain Eukaryota; kingdom Metazoa; phylum Chordata; class Amphibia; order Caudata; family Salamandridae; genus Calotriton; species Calotriton arnoldi. Next base: position 516,164 of record CAWUFW010005781.1, read on the forward strand.
CTCAGTCAGTCAGTCTCTCTCTCAGTCAGTCTCTCTCAGTCAGTCTCTCTCAGTCAGTCAGTCTCTCTCTCTGTCAGTCAGTCTCTCTCTCTGTCAGTCAGTCTCTCTGTCAGTCAGTCTCTCTCTCTCTCAGTCAGTCTCTCTCTCAGTCAGTCTCTCTCAGTCAGTCAGTCTCTCTCAGTCAGTCAGTCTCTCAGTCAGTCAGTCTCTCTCTCACTCAGTCAGTATACTCAGTCAGTCTCTCTCAGTCAGTCTCTCTCAGTCTGTCTCTCTCTGACAGTCAGTCTCTCTCTCAGTCAGTCAGTCTCTCTCTCACTCAGTCAGTATACTCAGTCAGTCTCTCTCAGTCAGTCTCTCTCAGTCTGTCTCTCTCTGACAGTCAGTCTCTCTCTCAGTCAGCCAGTCTCTCTCTCAGTCAATCAGTCTCTCTCTCAGTCAGTCAGTCTCTCTCTTAGTCAGTCTCTCTCAGTCAGTCAGTCTCTCTCAGTCAGTCAGTCTCTCTCAATCAGTCAGTCTCTCTCTCTGTCAGTCAGTCTCTCTGTCAGTCAGTCTCTCTCTCTGTCAGTCAGTCTCTCTCTCAGTCAGTCAGTCTCTCTCAGTCAGTCAGTCTCTCTCAGTCAGTCAGTCTCTCTCTCATTCAGTCAGTCTCTCTCTTAGTCAGTCTCTTTCTCAGTCAGTCAGTTTCTCTCACTCAGTCAGTCTCTCTCAATCAGTCTCTCTCAGTCAGTCTCTCTCTCTGTCAGTCAGTCTCTCTCTCAGTCAGTCAGTCTCTCTCTCAGTCAATCAGTCTATCTCTCAGTCAGTCAGTCTCTCTCAGTCAGTCAGTCTCTCTCTCAGTCAGTCACTCTCTGTCTCAGTCAGTCTCTCTCTCAGTCAGTCAGTCTCTCTCAGTCAGTCTCTCTCTCAGTCAGTCAGTCTCTCTCTTAGTCAGTCTCTCTCAGTCAGGCAGTCTCTCTCAGTCAGTCAGTCTCTCTCAGTCAGTCAGTCTCTCTCTCTCTGTAAGTCAGTCGCTCTGTCAGTCAGTCTCTCTCTCTGTCAGTGAGTCTCTCTCTTAGTCAGTCAGTCTCTCTGAGTCAGTCAGTCTCTCTGAGTCAGTCAGACTCTCTCAGTCAGTCAGTCTCTCTCAGTCAGTCAGTCTCTCTCTCATTCAGTCAGTCTCTCTCTCAGTCAGTCTCTCTCTCAGTCAGTCAGTCTCTCTCTCAGTCAGTTTCTCTCTCTCTGTTAGTCAGTGTCTCTCTTTCTCTCTGTCAGTCTCAGTCAGTCAGTCTCTCTCAGTCAGTCAGTCTCTCTGTCAGTCAGTCTCTCTGTCAGTCAGCCTTTCTGTCAGTCAGTCAGTCTCTCTCTAAGTCAGTCAGTCTCTCTCAGTCAGTCAGACTCTCTTAGTCAGTCAGTCTCTCTCTCTGTCAGTCTCTCTCTCTGTCAGTCTCTCTCTGTCAGTCAGTCTCTCTCTGTCAGTCAGTCTCTCTCTCTGTCAGTCTCTCTCTCTCTCAATCAGTCTCTCCGTCAGTTAGTCTCTCTCTGTCAGTCAGTCTCTCTCTCAGTCAGTCACTCTCTCTCAGTCTCTCTCTCTGTCAGTCTCTCTCTCTCTCTCTGTCGGTCTCTCTTAGTCAGACAGTCTCTCTCAGTCAGTCAGTCTCTCTCAGTCAGTCAGTCTCTCTCTCTGTCAGTCAGTCTCTCTCTGTCAGTCAGTCTCTCTCTATCTTACAGTCAGTCTCTCTCTGTCAGTCAGTCTCTCTCTCTCTCAGTCAGTGTCTCTCTGTCAGTCAGTCTCTCTCTCAGTCAGTCTCTCTGTCAGTCAGTCAGTCTCTCTCTCTCTCTGTCAGTGTCTCTCTGTCAGTCAGTCTCTCTCTCAGTCAGTCAGTCTCTCTGTCAGTCAGTCAGTCACTCTCTCGGTCAGTCAGTCTCTCTCTCTGTCAGTCAGTCTCTCTCTGTCAGTCAGTCTCTCTCTCAGTCAGTCAGTCTCTCTCAGTCAGTCAGTCTCTCTGTCAGTCAGTCTCTCTCTGTCAGTCAGTCTCTCTCTCAGTCAGTCAGTCTCTCTCAGTCAGTCAGACTCTCTCAGTCAGTCAGTCTCTCTCTCTCTGTCAGTCTCTCTCTCTGTCAGTCTCTCTCTGACAGTCAGTCTCTCTCTGTCAGTCAGTCTCTCTCTCTCTGTCAGTCTCTCTCTCTCTCAATCAGTCTCTCTGTCAGTCAGTCTCTCTCTGTCAGTCAGTCTCTCTCTCAGTCTCTCTCTCTGTCAGTCTTTCTCTCTCTCTCTGTCAGTCAGTCTCTCAGTCAGTCAGTCTCTCTCTCTGTCAGTCTCTCTCTCAGTCAGTCAGTCTCTCTCTCTCTCAGTCAGTCAGTCTCTCTCTCAGTCAGTCTCTCTCAGTCAGTCTCTCTCAGTCAGTCAGTCTCTCTCTCTGTCAGTCAGTCTCTCTCTCTGAGTCAGTCAGTCTCTCTGAGTCAGTCAGACTCTCTCAGTCAGTCAGTCTCTCTCAGTCAGTCAGTCTCTCTCTCATTCAGTCAGTCTCTCTCTCAGTCAGTCTCTCTCTCAGTCAGTCAGTCTCTCTCTCAGTCAGTTTCTCTCTCTCTGTTAGTCAGTGTCTCTCTTTCTCTCTGTCAGTCTCAGTCAGTCAGTCTCTCTCAGTCAGTCAGTCTCTCTGTCAGTCAGTCTCTCTGTCAGTCAGCCTTTCTGTCAGTCAGTCAGTCTCTCTCTAAGTCAGTCAGTCTCTCTCAGTCAGTCAGACTCTCTCAGTCAGTCAGTCTCTCTCTCTGTCAGTCTCTCTCTCTGTCAGTCTCTCTCTGTCAGTCAGTCTCTCTCTGTCAGTCAGTCTCTCTCTCTGTCAGTCTCTCTCTCTCTCAATCAGTCTCTCCGTCAGTTAGTCTCTCTCTGTCAGTCAGTCTCTCTCTCAGTCAGTCACTCTCTCTCAGTCTCTCTCTCTGTCAGTCTCTCTCTCTCTCTGTCGGTCTCTCTTAGTCAGACAGTCTCTCTCAGTCAGTCAGTCTCTCTCAGTCAGTCAGTCTCTCTCTCTGTCAGTCAGTCTCTCTCTGTCAGTCAGTCTCTCTCTCTCTGTCAGTCAGTCTCTCTCTGTCAGTCAGTCTCTCTCTCTCTCAGTCAGTGTCTCTCTGTCAGTCAGTCTCTCTCTCAGTCAGTCTCTCTGTCAGTCAGTCTCTCTCTCTCTCTGTCAGTGTCTCTCTGTCAGTCAGTCTCTCTCTCAGTCAGTCAGTCTCTCTGTCAGTCAGTCAGTCACTCTCTCGGTCAGTCAGTCTCTCTCTCTGTCAGTCAGTCTCTCTCTGTCAGTCAGTCTCTCTCTCAGTCAGTCAGTCTCTCTCAGTCAGTCAGTCTCTCTGTCAGTCTCTCTCTGTCAGTCAGTCTCTCTCTCAGTCAGTCAGTCTCTCTCAGTCAGTCAGACTCTCTCAGTCAGTCAGTCTCTCTCTCTCTGTCAGTCTCTCTCTCTGTCAGTCTCTCTCTGACAGTCAGTCTCTCTCTGTCAGTCAGTCTCTCTCTCTCTGTCAGTCTCTCTCTCTCAATCAGTCTCTCTGTCAGTCAGTCTCTCTCTGTCAGTCAGTCTCTCTCTCAGTCTCTCTCTCTGTCAGTCTCTCTCTCTGTCAGTCTTTCTCTCTCTCTCTGTCAGTCAGTCTCTCAGTCAGTCAGTCTCTCTCTCTGTCAGTCTCTCTCTCAGTCAGTCAGTCTCTCTCTCTCTCAGTCAGTCAGTCTCTCTCTCAGTCAGTCTCTCTCAGTCAGTCTCTCTCAGTCAGTCTCTCTCAGTCAGTCAGTCTCTCTCTCTGTCAGTCAGTCTCTCTCTCTGTCAGTCAGTCTCTCTGTCAGTCAGTCTCTCTCTCTCTCAGTCAGTCTCTCTCTCAGTCAGTCTCTCTCAGTCAGTCAGTCTCTCTCAGTCAGTCAGTCTCTCAGTCAGTCAGTCTCTCTCTCACTCAGTCAGTATACTCAGTCAGTCTCTCTCAGTCAGTCTCTCTCAGTCTGTCTCTCTCTGACAGTCAGTCTCTCTCTCAGTCAGTCAGTCTCTCTCTCACTCAGTCAGTATACTCAGTCAGTCTCTCTCAGTCAGTCTCTCTCAGTCTGTCTCTCTCTGACAGTCAGTCTCTCTCTCAGTCAGTCAGTCTCTCTCTCAGTCAATCAGTCTCTCTCTCAGTCAGTCAGTCTCTCTCTTAGTCAGTCTCTCTCAGTCAGTCAGTCTCTCTCAGTCAGTCAGTCTCTCTCAATCAGTCAGTCTCTCTCTCTGTCAGTCAGTCTCTCTGTCAGTCAGTCTCTCTCTCTGTCAGTCAGTCTCTCTCTCAGTCAGTCAGTCTCTCTCAGTCAGTCAGTCTCTCTCTCATTCAGTCAGTCTCTCTCTTAGTCAGTCTCTCTCTCAGTCAGTCAGTTTCTCTCACTCAGTCAGTCTCTCTCAATCAGTCTCTCTCAGTCAGTCTCTCTCTCTGTCAGTCAGTCTCTCTCTCAGTCAGTCAGTCTCTCTCTCAGTCAATCAGTCTATCTCTCAGTCAGTCAGTCTCTCTCAGTCAGTCAGTCTCTCTCTCAGTCAGTCACTCTCTGTCTCAGTCAGTCTCTCTCTCAGTCAGTCAGTCTCTCTCAGTCAGTCTCTCTCTCAGTCAGTCAGTCTCTCTCTTAGTCAGTCTCTCTCAGTCAGGCAGTCTCTCTCAGTCAGTCAGTCTCTCTCAGTCAGTCAGTCTCTCTCTCTCTGTAAGTCAGTCGCTCTGTCAGTCAGTCTCTCTCTCTGTCAGTGAGTCTCTCTCTTAGTCAGTCAGTCTCTCTGAGTCAGTCAGTCTCTCTGAGTCAGTCAGACTCTCTCAGTCAGTCAGTCTCTCTCAGTCAGTCAGTCTCTCTCTCATTCAGTCAGTCTCTCTCTCAGTCAGTCTCTCTCTCAGTCAGTCAGTCTCTCTCTCAGTCAGTTTCTCTCTCTCTGTTAGTCAGTGTCTCTCTTTCTCTCTGTCAGTCTCAGTCAGTCAGTCTCTCTCAGTCAGTCAGTCTCTCTGTCAGTCAGTCTCTCTGTCAGTCAGCCTTTCTGTCAGTCAGTCAGTCTCTCTCTAAGTCAGTCAGTCTCTCTCTCAGTCGGTCAGTCTCTCTCTCTGTCAGTCTCAGTCAGTCAGTCTCTCTCTCTGTCAGTCAGTCTATCTCTCTGTCAGTCTCTCTCAGTCAATCTCTCTCAGTCAGTCTCTCTCAGTCAGTCAGTCTCTCACAGTCAGTCTCTCTCTCTCAGTCTCTCTCTCTCAGTCAGTCTCTCTCTCTCTCAGTCAGTCTCTCTCTGTCAGTCAGTCTCTCTCTCATTCAGTCAGTCTCTCTGTCAGTCAGTCTCTCTATCTCTCTCTCTGTCAGTCTCAGTCAGTCAGTCTCTCAGTCAGTCAGCCTCTCTCTGTCAGTGTCTCTCTCAGTCAGTCTGTCTCTCAGTCAGTCACTCTCTCAGTCAGTCTCTCTGTCAGTCAGTCTCTCTCTCAGTCAGTCAGTCTCTCTCAGTCAGTCAGTCCCTCTCAGTCAGAGAGTCTCTCTCTCTGTCAGTATCTCTCTTAGTCAGTCTCTCTCTCTCTGTCAGTCAGTCTCTCTCTGTCAGTCAGTCTCTCTCTGTCAGTCTCTCTCTGTCAGTCAGTCTCTCTCTAGTCAGTCAGTCTCTCTCCCCAGTCAGTCTCTCTCTCAGTCAGTCAGTCTCTCTCTCAGTCAGTCAGTCTCTCTCTCTCTCTCTCTCTCTACAACATACCTTAGAAACATTGCCAATATCTCTGGCTAAACACTTATAGGGTTCCAACGGCGAGACCTATTGGCGATGCCATTGCTTGTTTTTTATTTTTTCTTCCGGATTCGCGCACCCCGCGCGAATTTGGACGTTTCTTAAAATGTTTTTGGGCTGGGGGTCCTTGTGGGACCCCCTGAGCAGGCCTAGGGGTTCAGGGTGTTCCTACCCTGCCCCCTTTTCTTGTTTTTCATCTTTGTTTAACTGTTTTCTTATGACTCTGGTTCAACCTAGTCCCAAGATGGCTGCCAGCATTTACAGGATGAAGTGCTGACAGCCAATCAGATTTCACGATGACATGTGTGGTTAGGCTCCGCCCAGATATCGATATTTCTTTTTCCTTTCTTTTTCCTTTAATATTTCAAAAACTACTGAACGGATTTACACGATTTAACAAAAGGACTCTTTCTGAACCAAGACCTAAATTTTTGCCAAATTTGGTGTAATTCCGTTCAGCAGTTTGGGTTGTAGCTTTGTCTAAAGTTTACTATGGAAAATAACATGGGGAAAACGCTGATGATGTCACATATTACATCACTCATGACATGGTCAGTGACATCACTGATGACATCACTGATGACATCTCAAATGACATCACTGATGACATCTCAAATGACATCACTGATGACATCATCCAGTGACTGTGTTTCTGTAAAGTTTAAATATGTTTAATATATATAGTGAAAGGCGTATTGATGAATGAGTGGGTGTATAAGTGTCTGAATGGTTGATTTAGTAGGTGCGTGACTGACTCTATAAGTGAGTGAATAAACATATCTTTCTGAATGCATGGGTTAGTGAGTAAACTGTGTGAATATCTGTATCCGTGTGTCTGTTGGTGTGTAAGGGACTGCATGGGTTTGCAAATAGCTACATGAGTGTCTATATGGCTTATTGATTTGTTGTCTGAGTATCTGTATGGGTGCCTGAGTGTTTGTTTGGGTGGGGTGTGTGTGACTCTGAGCATAGATGTGTGAGTGGGTGATTCACTGGGTGCATGGTTTCAAGAGTGCATCTGTGATGGACTGTATGGGTGGGTGAGTGTGTGTATGGGTGTGTTAGTGAGTGAATGTATATCTCAGTGGTACATGTGTGAGTAACTACATATGTGAAAAGTAGTATATATGTGTGTTGGAGTACATAATTGGCTACAAATGAGTGTGTTATTGTGAGAGTGGCTGTATGGATGAGTGTGTGTTTGTATCATTGATTGTATAAGAGCGTAAGAATGTGCTAGTATTTGTATGAGTAATAGAGCTGCTGTGTGTATAACTGTATATCTGAGTAAATGGCAGTGTGATTAATTATTTCCATGACTGACTAGGTGTGTGAGTACCTCTATGGATGAGTGGTGGTGTGTGAGTGTCTATATAGGTGTATGAGTGCATATGATAGTCCTGTACTGAGTGACCGTAAGTATGAGTGACTGTACGGGCGAGTGAGTGGATGTGTGTGTAGACCTAAGAATCAGTGAGTGGGTATGTAGTTATTGGTGTTGGAGTGTCTATGGTTTTGAGAATGGTAGTCTGTAATTTAGAGTGGGTGTCTCAAAAGTTATATTAGGGTGTGAGAAGCATGACATTTTAACATGGATGATGTCATCAGTGATGTCATTAGAGATGTCATCAGTGATGTCACTGACCATGTCATGAGTGATGTAATATGTGACGTCATCAGCAGTGCATTGCGGGGGTGCGAGTTATAGTTAGCTGAACTAACTATAACGGGGGAATTTCACAGGTTTTGTACGAGTGAAATGTCCAACCAACTATAACGCCCCTGAAACCTATGGTTTTTTCAGTGAATTTCTAAGGTTTTTTAAATGCTAATTTCTAACTATAACGTGCCTCAAACCTATGATTTTTTCAGTGAATTTCTAAGGTTTTTTAAATGCTAATTTCTAACTATAACATGCCTGAAACCTATGGTTTTTTCAGTGAATTTCAAAGGTTTTTTAAATGCTAGTCTCTAAGTATGCCTACAGAGGTAGGACATGTGAAGAAAGAAGAAAAAACGCAGAGAAAAAAGCAAAAGAAATGCAGAAAGAAGCAACAGAAGTCCACAAAGACAAAGAAAAGTGCAGGAAGAAGCAAGACATGCACAGAAAGAACCAACAGAGGAGCAGAAAGATGCCTTGTTCCAAAATTATCCTGTGCCCACAACTTTTTCAGACGGGTACTGGTGGTAACTGACTCTGAGAAACCAGGCCTAGAGCCGGTGCTATGCTAAAAGACACTTAGAATACAGTGAAAACACCTACATACACTAGGGAACACTATGCGTTGGGGTACCCCTGTGATTAGCATGACCTCCTCTGTAAGGCCCTAGTACATAATAGGGCAGGGGGATTAAAACTACCTCTTAAAATGTGCCACGGGGCGCGTTTGCACAGTGGTGAAGGGAGGGGGGGCCTGAGGTGACGTGTGCAAATACGCCCTGTGGCCGTTTTAAGTTGGGGGATTAAGTCTCCTTGAATCCTGAGGGTCCCTGGGGTCCAACTAGCCCACCAGGTACCTCCAGTAAGCGCCACAGAGCTGCGTTGCAGAGAGGTGTAAAAAGGGGCGTGGCCTCTGAACACCTCTCTGCAACGCAGCCCTGTGGCGCTTACTGGAGGTACCTGGTGGGCTAGTTGGCCCCCAGGGACCCCCAGTATTGACGGGGAATTGATTTCCCAACTTAAAACGCATCACAGGGCGCATTTGCAGAGTGTTGCTTGGAGGGGGCGGGGCCTATGCACGATCGCGTTTATTTTATTTATTTATTTTTTTTGTAAGGGGGGCTGTGTGCCCCCCCTTCTTTTTACTTTTTTGGGGCCCTGGGGACCCCATCCCCGGGGCCTAACCCCCAATTTAAAAAAAAAACAAAATGTATTAACGGGAAGGGGGCCATGTGGGCCCCCCTCCCGTGGCCAATTCCGGCCCCGGGGACCCCATCCCCCGGGGCATGGCCATATTTTTTTTTTATTACTATGGAGGGGGCTGCGTGGCCCCCCTCCTCAGGCCATTTATGGCCCCGGGGACCCCATCCCCCGGGGCCGGCCTTTACGTTTTTTTTTTTAATGATTATTGGGGAGGGGGGATGCATGGCCCCCCTCCTGGGCCACTTCTAGCCCCGGGGACCCCATCCCCCGGGGCCTGGCCTCTCGTTGGGGACCGTGGGGGGGTCCCCAATCCCCCCATGGTCCCGCCGGCTCCCCGCCTCCTGCGGGATCCAAAATTGCTTTTCCACACGGGGAGCTGCTAAGATGCAGCTCCCCGTGTGGAAAAGCAATGTGGTTTGGATTTTGAAAGCGAGAGCAGGTTTCCTGCTCTCGCTTTCAAAACCCAAACCAGAGTTTGCAATGACAGGGCGGGAGCCGTGAGGCTCCCGCCCTGTCATTGCAAACAGCAGTGTCCCGGGGGTGGGCACCCCAGGACACCGCGGATCCGGCGTGCATTTTGCCGATTTTTTAAAAAAAAATGCTTTTTTGGGACCCCCTGAGCAGGCCTAGGGGGTCAGGGTGTTTCTACCCTGCCCCCTTTCCTTTTTTTTCGTGACTGTTTTTCTCTTTTCTTGTGCCTCAGTTCTACCGAGGCACAAGATGGCTGCCAACACTTCCTGGTTTGGAGTGTTGACAGCCAATTAGCATGCAGCTCGTGGTCAGGAGGGTGCACGGATCCACCGCGGCCATAGATATCAAAACTTTTATTTTTTGATTTTCTCAGCAACTACTGAATGGATTTACACCATGTTTAAAAAGGGTGCTTTCTGAACCAAGCACTACCTTTTTGCCAAATTTGGTGTAATACCGTTCAGCAGTTTTGGCTGTAGCCTTGCATAAAGTTTCCTATGGGAAATTGATTTTTTGACTCTTATTTTTTTAATTTCTCTGCAACTACTGAACGGATTTACACCATTTAAAAAAAGGTCGCTTTCTGAACCAAGCGCTACCTTTTTGCCAAATTTGGTGTAATTCCGTTCAGCAGTTCGGGCTGTAGCCGGGTCTAAAATTTCCTATGGGAATTAACATGGAGAAAACACGTTTTGGGACCCCCCTTTTTTCTCGGCCCCTGCTTGATGAATCACCCCAAAACTTTCAAGACAGGAGCGGACCGGAGCGCCCCACTAGTTTTGAAAATTTTGCGATGATTCATCAAACGACGCCAAAGTTATTGGGAATAGAATGTTACGGATTTCCTATGGATAATAGGTCCTAACTATAACTATCTACTGTATATATATATATATATATATATATATATATATATATATATATATATATATATATATATATATATATACTATGCCCTTGCATTCAAGCAGGAAGACAAATTTGGAGCTAAGCAGAGAGGTAGCTTTTTTGCATATTCTTTATGGTAGGCAGTGTTATTTGCGATATTTGCACAGGTGTTTGTTTGAAAATTTATTTATTGCATGCCTATTGACAATCCCAGTAATTAGATGAAATGGCATTTATTGGTAATTGCAATTTTATGAGTGATTTAACAAGCAATAGAAATTGATGGTAATGCTGGGTTTTATCCATCATAATCTCTTTATCTGTGCGTTATTATATCGAGTTTTTAACACTGAAGTAGGAATGTTGGCTTTTAATAATCAGGCATGATAAATTACTATCAAAGTTTTATACAGCATTTACCAATGCATTGACACAGATGATGTTGTACATATTGATTTTTTGAAAACTTTTGATAAATTGATGGCAATGTGCAAGAATTGAAAAACAGACTCATCAGTGCATTGATTGAATAAGGCAGTGTTACTTTTATGTCTATTTCTCACGTGGTTGGGTGTCACTGCATATTTAAAAAAAGATGGCGAACTAGGCTCTGTGATCTGTGATCAAGGACAAGTGTTGTCTGAAACGTGTCAGATCTGAGGACTGAATAAAAAACAACAGTGCCTAATTACGAGTGGTTCGTGTTTCTCTGTTCGCCACACAGCAGTGCGGAAGTACGGAGAATCCTTTGTTCTTTCGATATATATATATATATATATATATATATATATATATATATATATATCACCTTCACAGAGACGCTGGGCATCAGTATAGATGTAAGTATGATTGGGATATGGCATATTGATATGCAAAATCACGAGTCCCCGCCCCGTTAGTACGATAGTTTTCAGAAATTGGGAAACAGGTCCTGGAATTATGTTAATATTTATATTGATGTTTATCGCAATTAAATCCAAGGCCCATAGATGGCTTAATAAGTTGGGTTGGTGGGCCAATTGATGATATATTTTTAAAAATATAGGTATGGGTATCATCGAAAGAATTGTCCTAATTTAAGTTGTAAATGGCGAGATTATAAGCCTATATGTAAGGAGGATACCTAAGACCATTACATAATGGCCGCCACACTTGTTTATCTGTTTTGCTGATATTGAGTAAGGAGTCCTATGTTCATGTTTAGTTTATTTTGTTGAATCATTTACACATCCTGGGGGTATTTAATTGAAAAAAATGAAATGTGGCGCTGATATTGAAAAAGGTCAGGGAGCCGAAATGTGTTTGTCAGCCAGTTAACACGCTGTGAATTTACAATAAAATATTATTTGAATTGAGCCCGGAGTGCCCAGCATCTCTGTGAAGGTGATGTGGTTACGCGAGTCCGTCATCGCGTGCTGGAAGCTCCCGCTGTGTTTGTGAGCAGTAGTCGTGATGGAAGCTGGAGAAAGGAATACATGTGAGTGGCTATGTGCTCAGCCGCTGACGGGTCTCGGATTGAGGAGCCGCGATTGAGCCGGAAAAAAGAAAAAACTCCCGAAGATTGTTGCAGAGACCCAAAAGAACAGAAGAGGACTAAAGTCGCACGGGCGTTGGGAGAACATAACCGAGGGGAAGTTTCCAACAAGCGGAGGCGGGTCGGAGGACGCGAAGCCGCTCGAGGAATCAGCTGAGGTGAGTGGACTCCCTCGACCCAAGCGCAGCCAGCAATAACAGTTACAAACAGCGGCAATAGTGCTAGGGCACAAGAAATTAAGAATAACATAAGCGTGAAAACCCTGTTACGAACTGCATTCACAAGAAGTATGTTTAGTGATGCAGAGAGATTAGGAGGCAGCGGAATCAGTGTTCAGTGGCACGGGGCAAACAAGCAGAGCGGAAGGCAGGAGTGACATCAATAGGAATCCTACAAGTCTGAAAGGATTATTTACAGCCTTGGAAAGGACATACGAAAAGTAAATAAGGAAATGGTGGGAGGTAACTTTACTCCAACGATATTTGGATGTGGATAGGATCCCAAGGGGCTCAGAATTTATACTATACCCTCCTACGAAAATCCGGACCCTAACCTATTGCAAAAATGGGTGGAATTTACAGTGCAATCAACAAAAGGAATGGTAGCTATCCTCATCAAATATGCAGAGTGATAGGAGCAAATTATTAGAGGAAATTCAAAGAATAGAAGATAAAATCAATCAAGACCCCGATAAAAGCACAGCTGAGCGACTGAGGACACAGCTGAAAAGAAGATTGGTCTCATATGAAAACGATATAAAAGCAAGGAAACAGACAAAATTCACAAGGGATCAAAGGGACTACGAAGCAGGAAGAGTCCTGATGTTTGCGAAAAAATATGATGCACCACACAGGAACTTACAACAAAACAGGAATCTGCGAGTGGTAGATACCAGGGACACCTCAGAATCAGGGGCAGATACTGATCACTCAGAGTCAAATCCTGGCAGAAGAGAAACAGCAGGACCAAGCTCGGGACCAAATTTTCCTCAGGAATACCAAATCATCAAAGAGACATGGCGAAGATATCCAACAAGAACCAGACCACCAGAATCAGTAGGAGAAAAGTCAGGAGAAGTACAAAGAGAAGGAAATACCGGGGGACCAGCACAGGGTACAAGGAACAAGAAAACGTTCTATCGCAAATAAATAATCAAAATCTGACAATTGTCAATCTAACAGAAAAGGAATTAATGCCTGCAGAGACAACGGTGTTAAAAAGAGGATTGGCATTTTGCCCCACAAGAAATTGGGACTATGCTCAAAGAAGAATAGGCCTGTATCTTTTAATAAGAAAACTCAAATTAAAGAGAATGTTTGCACTTAATCCAAGGCGAAGCCCTGCACCAACAGGTGCGACAAGTACCCCCAGGGACACTTTGACTGGCAATGATCTAAGCACACTAGTCACACTGCATCAATTGGAATCAACAGTGGACGAGACAGGAAGACAAGACACAAGTGATTCAGTAGAATTTCTCAGAGAACTGGGTATTGAACAGAGAAATGTCAAAAGTAACTTTAAAGCAAAGTCTAGATTCATACCCTAAGGACCATTTGATGTGGTGGATTGTTTCCATGAAACTGTGATCAGGGATCTAGACAAACTTAGGAGGACTGAAAACCACTTGAGACAATCAGGAAAAATGGAATTTAATTTGAGTAAGGAAGAACAACGTGCTGTAGTATCACTTCAAGATGACCAGAACATAAATATCAAACCCTCAGACAAAGGCGAAAATATCATCATACTAACAAAGGAGCAATACCTGGAGGAGGCACACAGATTACTAGGTGACCCGGAAGCTTTGCTAGGACGTCAAGGTTGACGTATAATGCCAGCGTGGTTGAGTTTGAAATGATGCTCAAAAATTGGCATGATAAAGGCATTCTGTCGGAGGAAGAATACAGTTTCATAAAAGTGGACTATCCTGTGATACCGACTTTCTTTTATTTACCCAAGGTCCATTAAAATAAGGATAAACCGCCAGGTTGTCCAATAGTTTCATCCAAGGGGAGTCTCCTGGAGAAGGCGTCAATATATGTGAACTCCTTTCTTTCTCCATTAGTAAGAGATCTCAGCTCACTTCTGCAGGATACCACCGATTTTATTCGTCTAACACAGAACATTCAATGGGAACCAGATTTCATCATGATTACCATGGACATAACAAGCCTATATACTTGCATTAACCATGAAAAAGGACTATTGGCCTTGGAGGACTCACTAAAGAAAAGATCATTAAATTATGTGGAGCATAATCAAATGCTCCTACAAATGGCTTCCTTCTGTCTAAAAAACAACATATTTCTGTTTGCAGGGGAACTATACTGGCAGAAACAAGGGACGGTGATGGGCACGTGCTTCGCCCCCAGCTATGAGAATCTTTTCGTAGGCTGGTGGGAGAAGCACGTGGCTTGGGCCGAACAGAATGAACAGTGGGTGGAAAAGATTGTATTATGGACTAGGTACATAGACGACCTTTTATCATATGGTGAGGCACCCAGGGTGAGGCAGATCAATACATAAAAGATCTTAATGTGAATGAATTGATTTTGAACTTTACCTATGAAATGAGTACAGTGAAGGTACCGTTTTTAGACCTAATGGTATTTACTAATAACAATAGGCTCTGTACAAAATTATTCAGGAAACCAACAGCTAGCAATACGATTTTGCACGCAGAAAGTCAGCATCCAAGGTGTTTGATTAATAGCATACCCTATGGTGAGCTGTTAAGATCAAAGCGGAATTGCACCCTGGAGGCAGACTTTGCACAAACAGAGAATGAAACGTTACATAGATTCAGGGAAAGGGGCTACACCAATGCAGTATTGAAGAATGCCAGTGAAAAAGCCAAAACAAAGAACAGGCAGGATCTCCTAGCATTTAGGGGAGGGAGGAAAGCTAATTGGAAGGAAGACACTAGTAAAGACGGTACCAGACTAATCTTGAGTTTCTCGACAGAATCTAAGCAAGTACGAGAAATAATCGAGAAGAATTGGGGGATACTGCAGGCAGACTTAATTTTACAGAAAGAACTACAAGAGAAGGCTCAGATTACCTATAGGAGCAATGTGTCTCTTAAAGACGTATTGGTGCACAGTCACTTCCAAAATAAGAAAATCAAAGATATAGGCATTGTAGGTTTCTTTCCTTTCACCAAATGTAAGGCATGCAGAGGCAGCACCAAGGTCAAGGAGTACGAAATACCAGGGAAGACTGTTAAGAAGAAAATTTCCAAATTGCTTAATTGCAACTCTGATTTTGTAATATACTGCCTGGTATGCCCTTGTGGCAAGAAATATATCGGAAGTATGGTGCACCAGGCAAATAAAATAAGAATAAGTCGGGCGGTGGGCATCAGTACAGATGTAAGTATGATTGGGATATTGCATATCGATATGCAAAATCACGAGTCCCGCCCCATTAGTACGATAGTTTTCCGAAATTGGGAAACAGGTGTTGGAATTATGTTAATATTTATATTGATCTTTATCGCAATTAAATCCAAGGCCCATACAGGGCATAATACATTGGGTTGGTGGGCCAATTGATGATATATGTTAAAATATAGGTATGGGTATCATCGAAAGAATTGTCCTAATTTGAATTGTAAATGGCAAGATTATAAGCCTATATGTAAGGAGGATACCTAAGACCATTACAAATGGCCGCCACACTTGTTTATCTGTTTTGCTGTTATTGAGCAAGGAGTCCTATGTTCATGTTTAGTTTATTTTGTTGAATCATTTACACATCACGGGGGTATTTAATTGACAAAAATGAAATGTGGCGCTGACATTGAAAAAGGCCAGGGATCTGAAACGCGTTTGTCAGCCAGGGTGACATGCTGTGAATTTAAAATAAAATATTATTTTAATTGAGCCCGGAGTGCCCAGCATCTCTGTGAAGGTGATGTGGTTACGCGAGTCCGTCATTGAACGCTGGAAGCACCCGCTGTGTTTGTGAGCGGTAGCCATGACAGAAGCTGGAGAAAGGAATATATACACGTGGCCAGACAGCAAAGAGAATCTAATGGCAGAGACAATACAGCATTTACCGTAATTAACCTTTCTGACAGGGTTATTAGCGATAAAGAAGAGAGAGTGTTACAACTAGGTTTATTTTTTTGTCCTGACATTGGCTTTGGTTACGCTCAAACAAGAGTTGATCTCTACAAATTTGAGCGAAAGTTAAAATTGTTTAAATGACATGCATTACGCAAAAATGAAATGACACGTCCAACTGGAGAGTCTGTAACACCAAGTGCCAGACAGACTCTAGCAATCGAAGATATTCCAACCCTAAAAATCATGCAGGAACTTAGTCATTCTAGCCAACCTGCCTTTACAAATGAACATGGTGATCCTTTTGACCCTACACACATACCTGAGATTCCACATACATTTGGTCTAGGAACTGATCAGGCAGACACCACCAACTTCAGGGCAGCATCCAAGTTTGTACCTTCTACAGCTAGAGACAACATAGATGTCTTTAGTGATATAGTAGCGCACGATCTACTCAAACTTATCAATAAGACACCACCCAGCATGAATATGACCAAAGAGCAGTGGCAGATTGTTAAAAACTTACAAAATGATACCAACCTCATCATCAAACCCTCCGACAAAGGGGGGAATGTGGTATTAATGACAAGGAAGATGTACACACAGGAGGCATATCGCCAACTTAATGACAGGGCATTTTATGCCAAGGTGCACAAGTCATATCTCACTAACCTGTGCCAGAAACACACTTCACTGATACAAGGGTGGCATGACAGGCATCTGTTGAGCTGGGATGAGAAGAAATTTCTCCTTAACGAAACCCCCACTACACCAACACTCTATCTATTACCCAAGATACATGAAAATGCCCGCGAACCACCAGGTCGGCCCATAGTTTCATCAAAAAACAGCCTCTTGGAGAATGCTTCGAACTTTGTAGACCACTTTCTGTTTCCTTTTGTGACCAAACTTAACTCATACATAAGAGATACAAAAGACTTCTTACAGAAAATACACAACATAACCATCAACAAAAATCACTGGCTTGTGTGTCTTGATGTGGAGAGCCTTTATACCAGCATTAGGCACCATGATGGCCTGAGGGCTTGCCAATATTTTCTTAAATATTGCAGCTTACATCTGCTTGAACACATGCACCTAATCCTGGCTATGATTGAGTTATGTTTGAAAGAAAATGTATTTATGTTTGAAAAGGAATACTACAGGCAACTCCAGGGGACTTCCATGGGCACCTGCTTCGCTCCCAGCTATGCCAATTTGGAGGTAGGTTGGTGGGAGAGCATTGGGTCTACAATGTTAAATCCTGGGTAAGGTATATAGATGACATCTTTTTTCCGTGGGAGGGTGAAGAAAATGAGTTGAAATTATTTGTCATAGCAATGAATGAAAATGCCTTAAATCTCAAATTTACCATGCATCATAGCAAGAAATGTGTTGAATTTCTGGATTTGAAACTGATAGTGGAAGATGGGATGATCCAAACTGAACTTTATAGGAAAGAAACAGCAGGCAACTCGATTTTACATGCTTCGAGTTGCCATCCCCCATGTTTCCATTGGGGGATACCCTATAGTGAGTTCTTGAGGGCAAAACGAAATTGCAGCACAGTAGAGAGCTATCAACTTACCAAACATGGGATGGTTGAACGCTTCAAAGCCAGAGGCTACCCTCATAGAGCATTAAGACAAGCTGATACCCAAGTAGAGAATCAGAGTAGAGGAGAGGTATTGTTTCAACCAACTAGCCCCAAAGACCCCAAAGATGGGGAACAGAAACCTATACGGTTCATCACAAGATTTAGTAGTCAGGCAGGGCAGTTGCGCAGAATACTAAAGAATAGATGGGAGATACTGAGACAAGATCCCATTTTACGAAACAAAATTGGTATCAACCCATCGATGACTTATCAAAGAAGTGCATCCTTAAGAGACCTTTTAGTCAAAAGTCATCTCACTGTAAAAGATACATGTTGGCTGAAACAGGCAAAAGGATTCCGCAATTGTGGGAAGTACAAAGCCTGTAGGACCAGTGAAAATGTGACTGAAGCTACACTGGAGAGAGTGGGCATACGTTGGATAATCCCAAAATTTATCACATGTAGTACAGATTACGGGGTATATGTGATAATCTGCCCCTGTAATTTATGGTATATAGGCTCCACCACATTCCCGGTAAAAAAACGTATACTGGAGCATTGAAGAGCGATTACAAACAAAGACTTCAGCTACAGTACTGCCAAACAGTTTGCTGAGAAACATGCAGGAGACTGGACCATGGCCAAGTTCTTTGGTCTTGATACATTCTTGGCACACCAGAGAGGGGGCAACCGGATTGCATCTTTACGCAAATTGGAATCCCGTTTTATTCTTCAGTCTGGAACTAAATTTCCTAATGGCCTGAACTATGACGAGGAAATACATTCTCACCTTTAACTTGCACCCTGTGTTGCCATCCTATGATTATTGTTTTGTATGCCTTTCCCTCCATTTACCCCTTCCCTTTACTATCCCCTCCTATTCTTATCACTTTTATTTCAAGCCTTCTGCCTATGTTTCCAGGGCATTTCCTTTACAGGCTGTGTCTTGTACTGAAGATCTGTTTTTATGTATGATGTATATTTAAGCTGTCACAATAATTTACATTCTTTTATTATTATTTTTTAGGAATTGACTGACATGGATCCAGGATCCCACTAATTCACCTGAATTAAAACTATGAGCACGGAGGCGCAGTGTTGTTCCAGCGAACACTCTTCGTCCCTAGTAATCCAGTCCACTATGGGCATTTTTTACTTTATCAATTAGAGCCTATTGATTATAGATGGATACTATACCTTGATGTCTTTGTAATGAATTTTTTTACCTACCTCGCAACTAAGAGTTTCTATAAATCTGATAGAGTGTGTCATGTACTTATGGGTACTAAACCCTGATTAGCTGTGAATTTACTTTTGTGTTGAAATTATGCACTCCATTTAATTAATTTGTGTAATTTCATTGCCACTCCTCTCATGTAATATTTAATGTTACAACTGTGTTCTTACTTTGTCCTTGGATCCTGCAACCAATAAAGTTGCCTATGTGGGGCGTTTACTTTATTAGGTCGGCCGCAAAGACAAATGGAATTGAACTAAATATTAAGAATGTTTTCTTGTGAACAACCTCAATGCTGTCACTATTACTAATTGTACTTTGTATTGAATTAATGCTTTACGAGGTGTAGAAGGATGATGTTGTATACTGTTTTCTATATCTATCCTCACACGTCGAGTATGAAGTTAAAATGTGCCCCTTTAAAAACTCCATGATCCTGGCTGGGAGTCATGTGATCAAGACCACGGCTGTGGTCGAAATGCGTCTGTGTGCTGCCAAATAAAGAACTTTACCCCCTTACCAGCGCGGCTCGAGAATCTTTTCATCTTTTGATTCATTGCGTGAATATATATATATATTCACGCAATGAATATATATATCTTCTTCTAACTCTTCTGCCGCCGGAGGCGGCAGCAGAAGAGTTGTTCAGCAACCTACCAAGTGCCTCAAATAGTAGTCAGTCATTGGACACGGGCACTAGTAACAAAGAGACTGATGTTAAGTCACTCAAGGCATTAGAGAAATGTATGAGGAATGAGATCACAAAGTGGTGGGAGCAAAAATCCCTCCAAAAATATGAGGAAGCAGGAAGAGTCCCACGCAGGCTCCGCATACTACTGGCTCCCAGTTTCGATAATCCCAACTCCAACATGCTAAAAGAATGGGCGGAAAACAATCTTATGGCGTCCATGAACTTGGTGAAGATACTAATCAAATATGCCCAGAGTGATCGGGAGGCATTACTACAAGAAATTGACAATATTAATGAACAATTGGGTAAACTTGAAGCAACAGAATACATTATGAAATCCAAAAAGGAAATCCAGGAGAGACTGAAAAAGCAAGAGGACAGGATCAAAATCAGAAAGGCTCACAAGTTTGCCAGGGATAAGGCAGACTATGACCTGGGACAGATCTTTACTTTTGCATGGAAATACAATAATGCTAAGAGGATGAGGCTGAACAATATGTCGAAAACTACCACAACCTTAACAATACTGGAACCATTCGGTGTAGAGAGTACCAGGTCGTCTACTTCTGATCTGAGCTCGGCGATCAGTGAAACCGAGTCAGAGGATGGTGGCTCCAATACAACCAACGTGTCAGGAGAAAGAGGTAAATTAAGTCTGGCTGAAGAGCTAGATTTTTTATCCTTAGACCGCAGACAAACATTGAGGCCACGGAATCAAAAGAGACAAACAGACAATGTAGAAACAAAAGGAGACGAGCCAGGCGAAAAACCCAGAGGTGTAAGAGCCAAAAAAAAACAATGGCGCAAGAGACAAGGCAAGAAGATAACACTATAGTCAACTTGTCTACTACGACTCTGACAAAGGCAGAAACCCAATTGTTATCACTTGGGCTATCTTTCTGCCCAGAAAGTAATTTTAATTACGGGTGCACCAGAGTGGACATTTTCAGCTTCATCAGAAATCTAAAATTAAAAAGTTTGTTAGTCTAAAAGAAGGCATAAACCAACAAAGGAAGGCACAAAACAATATTAGTATGACTAATGAGAACCTCCAGGTTTCCGATGCCTCTACCCTCCTAATCATGCAAGACCTGAGTGATGAGACCAACTCAGATCAACAGAATAATCCCAGCTTGGGGTCAACGCAGGAAAGGTTACAAGCATTGGACATCATACAAGCAAGTGCGGGCAGCAGCCCCTTTAAACCTAAATCAACATTTTTACCCATGATGCCCTAGGATGCCATAGACATCTTCCATGAACGGGTGACGGATGATCTTAAAAAACTGTATCACAAAGTAAAACACAAGCACAGGAACATCAAATATCATGACCTCCAATATGAAAACTTGATAAAAAAACTTAAAAACAATCATGAAGTTGTCATCAATAAGTCCGATAAGGGCGGAAACAAAGTTATTTGACCTAAAAAGGAATATCTCCAGGAGGCATATCGCCAACTAGAGAACAAGGAATGTTATGAAAAATCTAGTGTGAGTGAATACAATAAAGCAAAAGATGGCTTGAGAAAGGATTTACAACAGTGGAAAAGACTAGGATTAATTTCCAATGAGGAATACAAATTTATGCATAATTAATTTCCTGTACTCACCACGATTTACTCTATACCTAAAATTCACAAGAAGACTACACCTATTCCTGGCAGACCAATCATCTCTGCCAATAGTGGCATATGTGAGAACATAACACAGCATGTAGATTATTATCTTCAAGATCATGTACAAAAACTTCCCACATACATCAGAGACACTGGAGATTTTCTTAGTAAATAGAACCAAATCAAATGGATGGACGGACTACTGCTAATCACGTTAGACATAGAATCGTTATATACGAGTATAGATCATCATGTAGGTCTGACAGCAGGAAAGCACTTCCTTGACTCTAGACCCTTAACATGTTACAATCATAACACAATGTTATTAGAACTCATCAGGTGGTGTGTCTGTTTAATAATTTCTTTTTATTTGGCAAAGATCTATTTAGGCAAAAGCATGGAGTTGCTATGGGAGCCTGTTTCTCCCCCAGCTATGCCTGTCTTCATGTTGGCTGGTGGGAGGAACAGGTTCTTAAGGAAACTCACCTAGGAATGTATTCCACACATGTCATGTACTGACTGCGATTTATTGATGATGTTTTTATTATTTGGAAGGGTGATCGTGAAAGTGCTATCAAATTCATCCAAGAAATGAATAACAACACTGTAAATCTGAAATTTACATCACATATCAGTGATTAAAGTAGAGATTTTTTGGATGTTAATGTGTATGTGTCTGATAGTAAACTGGAAACAACACTGCACCGCAAAACAACACGGGCAACTCTACGTTGCATGCCAAAAGCTCACATCCAAAGCACATGGTTAAAAGTATCCCCTATGGTGAACTCCTTAGGCTCAAAAGAATTTGTAGTACTAAAGCAGAATTAGATAAGTGCACACATGAAGCCAAGGAAAGATTCAGGATGAGGGGATATGGTGAGAAGATTCTGAACGAAGCTACAAACAAAGTTAATGCCATAACTAGGGAGTCCCTATTACAGCAAAAGAGACAACATATGGAATTGGAACACGCATCCATAACACCAACTACACATATTACAACAGATGAAAATACACCTAGACTAATCACCACATATAGTCGTCAGGAAAGGCAGCTAAGGTCGATTATCAACAAGAACTGGCCAATTGTACTCACTGATGGAGTACTGGCACCCAGACTACCGGCTTTACCGACATTTACCTTCAGACGAGCATTATCCATGAGATCCCAGCTAGTCAAAAGCAGTCCAGAGATCAGCCTGACTACTACGTGGCTTAAACTCAAGCAGGGATTCTTTAAATGCTCCTCATGCAGGGCCTGTAAGATTGGTGTGAATACAACACACTATGTGACACCCTTCTGCCCCAAGAATATAGCCATCAAAGGTAACTTCAATTGCCGGACAGACTATGCGGTTTATGTGCTGACATGTACCTGTGGCTTGAGATACGTTGGGAGTACCAAGCTACAGGTACATGTGAGAATTCTACAGCATTTACGGGCCATTGTGAACAATGATGCTGTGGCTCGTCACTTTAAATCCGAACACAACAATGACCTCAACTGCCTCAAATACTTTGTTTTAGATGCTGTTCCAACTCTTCGACGAGGCGGCAATAGAGAACGTCTGCTACGCTAACTTGAGTCACGTATGATCTTAGAATTCGACTGCAAAACACCAACTGGGCTCAATAACAATGAGGACCTGCATAACTTCCTATAATTAACCGTAGCTCTATGGAAACTATTTGATAGTTTGATCAAAAAAGGCTCATATGGTTTTATACCTTTGATTTAGTTCCATGCATACTGAGTATTAGACAATGAATCATAGTCTCTTTAATTCTACCCGATATCCACTTAAACTAAGAGGAAAGTGCAATAGGACTACCATACATAAGAATGAGACACTAGGCATATTCAAACATAAAATTGGAAAGCCTGCCGCCTATAAGTTTAATTTATTTTATTATTTAAAAAAAAAAAAAAAGTCAAAAAGATTTTTATAGATGTGAAACATCATAAGCATTAAAATGAATCAAACATATTGCACTTAACTCATATTTGCACTATGACGCACCTGGCACTTTAAGCAGTTTGCACTAATAGGGCAGCTAGGAAGCACATAAGCACTTTATTAGGATGAATAGGCCCATTTTGCAAATTTGACAGCGCTAATGCTCAAATTTTAGACTTCTTGAGGATGTTTTTTTATATATTATATATCGATGAAGATATAAGTACTGTAGTGTACCAATAGGGGATAAGATTTTAAAAATTGCATTTATGGAGTAAGAAAATTGACATAATATTTCCTATTTCCCTGGTGTCTACATATCACAGGTACAGCTACCCGTTGGATCTAGCTTAACGGATTATACAATACAATGCAAAAAATATATACATATATTATGTCAATGTATTTATTTAGTTATTTATTTATGTATATATTCAAACACTTGTTTGCAATACAGATAAATAATGAATTGTATATGTACATTTGATTTGAAGTCTTATCAACATTTGTTGGTAGAAACGTTGAGTTGTAGTGTGACCATGCGAATAATAGAGTCTATTCATTATGTCCGTTGTTGTCACATGACACTAGTGGGTTGTTCAAAAGAAAATACCGCATAACGTTTCAGTATGTGATCAAGGTCACTCGGTGACCGAAACGCGTTATGACAAGGAATTGTGAGGAATAAAAGAAATCACACAAAGACAAGTGGAGTTCGTGGTGTTTTTTTCACCAAAAAGGAAGTGAAAGGGCGCAATTTTTTAATTCAATATATATATATATATATATCAAAGGATTCTGTTGCCTCCTGGATATTTCCCACACATAGACACGGGCCACAAACATGAGTGCATCAGGTTAGTTTATTGCGGTGTCGCCATAACGCGTTTCGGCTCGGAACGAGCCTTGATCACATGACATGGCTCTACGGCCTCAACCATTGCTTTTTAAAGTGACAAGTGCTTGTGCAACGTACAATGTGCAAATTGCAATCATAGACATGAAAGAAACCTGAATTTGATGTCTAGGCATTAAGATCATGTTAAAATGTAATAAAATGAACATTGTTAAAATTGTAAAAATGTCATTACAAAAAACAATTTCATAAACTATGCATTTGTTTGATTTAAACTGTAAACATGTCTTCTCACTCGTCATGTATTGCCTGTTTGTTCATGGTTAATACCTTGACCAACTCTGCATGGATGTCAATACAAATATAGTCACTTATATAGGAATAATTGTGTAATACATTTGTGTACACTATGTCAAGTGAACTATCCCCCCAATCCTGGGTTGTTCTCCAGTTGATTTTGTGCCTATGTATGTGTAGATCGCCGATAAGAGTGTTGGTGTGTAATTCTTAAGGTGCTTAAAGTGTCTAAGTGCTTGTGCAATATTTGGACCCTTTTCGTATGCTATTGACCTTCATTGGCAGATATGTTCATTATAAAGCTTAATGAGGTCCTCATTGTGGTCACCCCTGTATTTTTGTTGGTTTTACGTTTACATCAATAGACTGAATTCTACTAGTGCAGCTGTTGGTTTGTTTTCATTGACATAACCGGCTCATGGTCTGAATACCTGTTGGGACCCCCACTTACAAGATTTAATACACAGTAAAATACTGTTGTCATTAAAACTTTTTATTTGTGATGAGCTGAATCTACATATGTTTGCATTTATCGATGTGTCGCTCTCTATCCTACTCTGAAGACATACTGTAGTTATTGTATATCTGTCAGTATGTTTATATCTTGGGGTCCTGAGATTGGGGATCGAGGCCCATTCTACTCCCCTCTTTATTTATCTACCCCTCAACTCGAATGTACAGGTTGGTGCAACATATCCAATTATAAAACATTGAATCTTAAATATTACCGTAAAATATTACATGTAAAATATTAAATATTGAATATTAAATACAGCATTAAAAGTATTGTGTTGTAAAAATTTTACTATAGAATTGTTATAAGCAGGTGTACATATCCTCTGATGTATTGAGCCCCCCGGGGTGTTTGGAGTCCATCTCTAAAATATAACGCGTCTCTAGCTTTCTAAGTTTGGTCTCTCTATTCCCCCTCTTCTGCTTGGGGGAACTGCATCAATTAGATAATATCCGAGATCTTGTTTATTGGAATTATGGTACTCTTTAAAGCGACGTGCCACCGGGTAAGTGTTGTCTTGGTTTGCTATTGCTCTCATGTGTTGAAGCACTCGTTTATGAGCTTGAAGTTTGGTGCTTCCTATATATTTAAGACCACATGGGCATAGCAAGACATATGCCACATGATCAGTTTTACTAGTAAGCAACTTTGTGATTTTGTGTTCCCTTTCGCTGAATGGTGTTCGATACGTAGTTTTGTTGATGCCTTGCTATCATGCCTTGCAGGTTTTGCATTTGTAGAAGCCCCTATG
This sequence comes from Calotriton arnoldi, assembly GCA_963921515.1. Lineage (NCBI taxonomy): Eukaryota > Metazoa > Chordata > Amphibia > Caudata > Salamandridae > Calotriton > Calotriton arnoldi. Next base: position 541,226 of record CAWUFW010005781.1, read on the forward strand.
CGTCTGCAGCCAGCTGGTCCCTTCTATAGTTTAAGGACTAGTTTTGATCAGGCTATCTCTCATGGACGGACCCCTGCTATGAGTTATTGATACCCTATGCGGTAGCATGGGTCCAATGACTGGGTCGTTTAGTACTAGAGGCCAGTTGTGTTTTATTATCGCCTCCAGGCTCCTTTCTTGTCTGCTAAATCCCATAATTATTCGGAACTCATTAACTTCCTGTTTTGTTCTGTTTACTAGTTGTTTAGGGAACCTTGTAGATATGGAATGCTTGTCATTGAGCAACTCTACCCTTTCTTGGGTCATAGATTTCATAATTGCCCTATTGATTATTTTATGGGAATAGCCTCGCTCTAAAAATCTACCTTTGCTGACTGCCTGTGCTTCTTTAAGATCTTCGATGTTGCTGCTAACTCGTCTGAGCCTCAACATTTCCCCGTAGGGTATACTGTTTATCAAGTGCCTTGGATGGGAGCTGCTGGCGTGTAACACTGAGTTACCAGCTGTCTCTTTGCGGTATAGTCGTGTCTCAATTTGATTGTTCAGTATGTACACTTGCGTGTGTTAAAAATTCACTGTGACCTCACTAATGGTGGCAGTAAAATGTAGATTGATTTCATTGTCATTTATTGCTGACACAAACTCGGTAGCTTGGCTTTGTGTGCCCTCCCAGACCACGAATAAATCATCAATGAAGCTTAGCCAAAGCCTAATGTTAGTGTGTACGTGCTGGCTGTGTGTGGCCCCGAGAACCAGCTCCTCCCACCAGCCCATGCGAAGACATGCACAGCTGGGAGAGAAGCTGGCTCCCATCGCCACCCATCTTGTCTGTTGGTAAAGTACATTGTTGAACATAAATACATTGTTTTCAAGTCAAAATACCACCATTTCTACCAACATTTTGCTGTGCTCCATTAATTGTCCTGGTCTTTTATTGAGGTAGTGTTCTAATGCCCTAACACCATCCTTGTGTTTCATACTCGTATACAAAGATGTCACATTGAGTGCCATAAGGAGGTAGTCACTTTTTTTGTGCAATTTATTTACAAAGTCACTAGTGTCTCTTATGATTGACGGCAAGGATTTCACATGTTCCTGCAGGAAATAATCCACATACTTTGACGTATGTTCGAGCAGATTGTCCCTGGCCGAGATAATCTGTCTCCCCAGCGGTTTTATTGGGTTTTTGTGCACCTTTGGAATGAAATAGATTGAGGGTATAGTAGGGCTCTCCTTTTTCAGGAATTTAAATTCCTTCATATTGATTAGACCTTTTGTTTTCCAAGCCAGCAGTTTGCAGTAAAAATCATCATACATCTTTTTTATATTGGATACATTGCTTCTGATATAACATGTCCTGTCATTCATTTGTGATAGTGCTTCCTTGGTATACTCTTCTTTCGACCATATGACAATGTTTCCTCCTTTATCGGAGTTCCGAATTACAATTCGATTATCATCATGCAGTCTTCTCATAAGTTCATGATATTGCTGGTTGCGCCTGTTGTACTTTATTTTGGTGTGTTGAACTTTTCTGTTCAATTGTTTGATTTGAGATGTAACTTGTTCATGGAAGATATCTATTGAATCTCTCGGGGTGGTGGGATTGAAAGTGGACTTCAATTTGAAGGGTGTCGGCTGAATTGTACTGCCGGTTGTAAGTAATACAGGTATAGTATTTGGAATTGTATCCAACCCTTCATTAGTTTCCACGTCCAGCAATTTTGATGCATATATATATATATTCACTGAAAAACACCACAGGTTTCAGGCACGTTATAGTTAGGAATTAGCATTTAAAAAACCTTAGAAATTCACTGAAAAAACCACAGGTTTCAGGGACGTTATAGTTAGGAATTAGCGTTTAAAAAACCTTAGATATTCACTGAAAAAACCACAGGTTTCAGGGACGTTATAATTAGGCTGACATTTCACTCCTGCAAAACCAGAGAAATTCATCCGTAGTGATGAAAGAGACAATAGAGTTACCGAAAAAAACAAGTGAGGTGCAGAAAAAAGCAAGAGAAGTGCAGAAAGAGGCAAGTGAGGTGCAGAAAGAGGCAAGAGAGGTGCAGAAAGAGGCAAGTGAGGTGCAGAAACATGCAAGAGGGGTAGAAAGAGACAAGAGAAGTGCAGAAAGAAGCAACAGAGGTGCAGAAGGAGGCAAGTGAATAGCAGAAAGAGGCTTGCAGAAACAGGCAAGAGAGGTGCAGAAAGAGGGAACAGAGATGCCGAAAGAGGCAAGAGAGGTGCAGAAAGAGGGAAGAGGGGTGCAGAGAGAGGCAAGAGGGGTGCAGAAAGAAGCAACAGGGGTGCAGAAAGAAGCAAGAGAAGTGCAGACAGAACAAACAGAGGTGCATAAAGAAGCAAGAGGGGTGCAGAAAGAGGCAAGAGAAGTGCTGAAAGAAGCAACAGAGGTGCAGAAAGAGGCAAGAGAATTGTATAAAGAGGCAAGAGAGGTATAGAAAAAGGCAAGACAAGTACAGAAATAAGCAAGAGAATTACTGAAAAAAGCAGCAGAGGTGCAGAAAGAAGCAAGAGAAGTGATGAAAGAGACAACAGAGTTGCCGAAAGAAACAAGTGAGGTGCAGAAACAAGCAAGAGAAGTGCAGAAAGAGGCACGTGAGGTGCAGAAAGAGGCAAGAGAGGTGCAGAACAAAGCAATAGATGTGCAGAAATCAGAAAGAGAAGTGCAGAAAGAGGCAAAAGAGGTGCGGAAACAGGCAAGAGAGGTGCAGAAACAGGGAACAGGGGTTCAGAAAGAGGCAAGAGAGGAGCAGAAAGAGGGAAGAGGGGTGCAGAAAGATGCATGAGGGGTGCACTTGTCTTGCCTCGTTCTACATCTATCTTGCCTTTTTTATGCACTTCTCTTGCCTCTTTCTGCACCTCTTTTGCTTCTTTCAACACTTCTCTTGCCTCTTTCTGCACCCCTGCTTGCCTCTTTCTGCACCTTTGTTGTTCTTTCTGCACTTCTCTTGCTACATTCTGCACCCCTGTTGCTTCATTCTGTACCCCTCTTGCCTCTCTCTGCATCCCTCTTCCCTCTTTCTGCACCTCTCTTGCCTCTTTCTGTACCCCATTCCCTCTTTCTGCACATCTCTTGCCTGTTTCTGCAACCTTCCTGCCTCTTTATGCACTTCGCTTGCCTCTTTCTGTACCCATCTTGCCTGTTTCTGCATCTCACTTGCCTCTTTCTGCACCTCTCTTGCCTCTTTATGCACATAACTTGCCTCTTTCTGCACTTCTCTTGCTTTCTTCTGCACCTCTCTTGTTTCTGTCTGCAACTCTCTTGTCTCTTTCATCATTTCCCCTGGTTCTTTCTGCACCTCTGTTGCTTCTTTCAGCATTTCCATTTGCTTCTTTCTGTACTGCTCTTGCCTCTTTCTGCACCTCTCTTGCCTCTTTCTGCACCCATCTTGCCTCTTTGTGCACCGCTCTTGCCTCTTTCTGCACCCCTCTTTCTGCACCTCTCTTGCCTCGTTCTGCACCTCTCTTGCCTGTTTCTGCACCTCTCTTGCCTGTTTCTGCACCTCTCTTGCTGCTTTCTGCACCTCTGTTGCTACTTTCTGTACCTCTCTTGCCTCTTTCTGCACCTCACGTGCCTCTTTCAGCATTTCTCTTGCTTTTTCTGCACCTCACTTGTTTCTTTCGGCAACTGTCTTGTCTCTTTCATCACTTCTCTTGCATCTTTCTGCACCTCTGTTGCTTCTTTCAGTACTTCTCTTGCTTCTTTCTGTACTTGTCTTGCCTCTTTCTACACCTCTCTTGCCTACTTATGCACTTCTCCTGCCTCTTTCTGCACCTCTGTTGCTTCTTTCAGCACTTCTCTTGCCTCTTAATGCACCCCTCTTGCCTCTTTCTACACCTCTCTTGCCTCCTTATGCACTTCTCTTGCCTCTTTCTGCACCTCTGTTGCTTCTTTTAGCAATTCTCTTGCCTCTTTCTGTACCTATGTTGGTTCTTTCTGCACTTCTCTTGCTTTTTTCTGCACCTCAGTTGCTTTTTTCGGCACCAATCTTGCCTCTTTCTGTACCCCTCTTTCTTCTTTCTGTACCTCTCTTGCCTCTTTAGGAACCCCTGTTCCTTCTTTCTGCACCTCTCTTGCCTGTTTCTGCAAGCCTCTTTTTGCAGTTTACTTGCCTCCTTCTGCACCTCTGTTGCATCTTTCTGCACTTCTCTTGTCTCTTTCTGTATCCCTCTTGCATATTTCTGCACCTCATGTGCCTCTTTCTGCACCTCTCTTACCTCTTTCTGCACCTCACTTGTTTCTTTCAGCAACTCTATTGTCTCTTTCGTCACTTCACTTGCTTCGGTCTGCTCCTCTTTGCTTCTTTCAGCACTTCTCTTGCCTCTTTCTGTATCCCTCTTGCATATTTCTGCACCTCATGTGCCTCTTTCTGCACTTCTCTTGCTTTTTTCTGCACCTCACTTGTTTCTTTCAGCAACTCTATTGTCTCTTTCGTCACTTCACTTGCTTCTGTCTGCTCCTCTTTGCTTCTTTCAGCACTTCTCTTGCCTCTCTTTCCGCACCTCTGTTGCTTCTTTCATCACTTCTTTTGCCTCTTTCTGCACCCCTCATTACTCTTTCTGCACCTATGTTATTTTTTTCTGCACTTGTCTTGCTTCTTTCGGCACCCCTATTCCCTCTTTCTGCACCTCTCTTGCCTCTTTCTGTACCCCTGTTCCATCTTTCTGCACCTCCCTTGCATGTTTCTGCAATTCTCTTGCCTCTTTCTGCAGTTCTATTGCCTCTTGCAGAAAGAAGCCAGAGAAGTGCTGAAAAAAGCAACAGAGGTGCAGAAAGAAGCAAGAGAAGTGCAGAAAGAGGCAAGAGAAGTACAGAAAGAGGCAAGTGAGGTGCATAAAGAGGCAAGTGAGGTGCATAAAGAGGCAAGAGCAGTGCACAAAGAGGCAAGAGGGGTGCAGAAAGAGGCAAGACAAGTGCATAAAGAAGCAAGTGAAGTGCTGAAAGAAGCAACAGAGGTGCAGAAAGAAGCAAGGGTAGTCATGAAAGAGACAATAGAGTTGCCGAAAGAAACAAGTGAGGTGCAGAAAAAAGGAATAGAAGTGCAGAAAGAGGCAAGTGAGGTGCAGAAAAAGGCAAGGGAGGTGCAAAAAGAGGCAAGTGAGGTACAGAAACATGAAAGAGTGATACAGAAAGAGGCAAGAGAAGTGCAGAAAGAAGGATCAGAGGTGAAGAAGGAGGCAAGAGAACTGCAGAAAGAGGCAAAAGAGTTGCAGAAACAGGCAAGAGCTGTGCAGAAAGAGGGAACAGGGGTGCAGAAAGAGGCAAGAGATGTGCAGAAAGAGGGAAGAGGGGTGCAGAAAAAGGCAAAAGGGGTGCAGAAAGAAGCAACATAGGTGCAGAAAGAGGCAAGAGGGGTGCAGATAGAGGCAAGAGAAGTGGTGAAAGAAGCAACAGAGGTTCGGAAAGAGGCAAGAGAAGTGCATAAAGAGGCAAGAGAGTACAGAAAGAGGAAGGACAAGTGCAGAAAAATGCATGAGAACTGCTGAAAGAAGCAACAGAGTTGCATAAAGAAGCAAGACAAGTGATGAAAGAGACAATAGAGTTGCTGAAAGAAACAAGTGAGGGGCAAAAAAAAGCAAGAAAAGTGCAGAGAGAGGCAAGTGAGGTGCAGAAAGAGGCAAGAGAGGTTCGGAAAGAAGCAGCAGAGTACCAGAAAGCAGCAAAAGAAGTGCAGAAAGAGGCATGAGAGGTGCAGAAAAAGGCAACATAGGTGCGGAAAGAGGGAACAGGGATGCAGAAAGAGGCAAGAGGGGTATAGCATGTGGGAAGAGGGGTGCAGAAAGAGGCAAGAGCGGTGCACAAAGAGGCAAGAGGGGTGCAGAAAGAGGCAACAGAGGTACACAAAGTGGCAAGAGAACTGCAGAAAGAGGCAAGAGAATTGCAGAAACAGGCAAGAGAGGTGCAGAAAGAGGGAACAGGGGTGCAGAAAGAGGCAAGAGAGGTGCAGAAAGAGGGAATATGGGTGCAGAAAGAAGCAAGAGAAGTGCAGAAAGAACCAACATAGTTGCAGAAAGAGAGACAAGAGAAGTGCTGAAAGAAGCAACAAAGGAGCAGAAAGAAGCAAGTAAAGTGATGAAAGAGACAACAGAGTTGCTGAAAGAAACAAGTGAGGTGCAGACAAAAGCAAGAGAAGTGCATAAAGAGGCAAGTGAGGTGCAGAAAAAGGCAAGAGAGGTGCAGAAAGAGGCAAGTGAGGTGCATAAACATGCACGAGTGGTACAGAAAGAGACACAAGAAGTGTAGAAAGAAGCAACAGAGGTGCAGAAGGAGGCAAGTGAACTGCAGAAAGAGGCTTACAGAAACAGGCAAGAGAGGTGCAGAAAGAGGCAAGAGGGGTACAGAAAGAGGCACGAGGGGTACCTAAAGAAGCAATAGAGGTGCAGAAAGAAGCAAGAGAAGTGCAGAAAGAACCAACATAGGTGCAGAAAGAGGCAAGAGGGGTGCAGAAAGAGGCAAGAGAAGTGCTGAATGAAGCAACAGAGGTGCAGAAAGAGGTAAGAGAAGTGCATAAGGAGGCAAGAGAGGTGTAGAAAGAGGCAAGAGGGGTGCAGAAAGAGGCAAGAGAAGTGCTGAAAGATGCAACAGAGGTTCAGAAAGAGGCAAGTGAAGTGCATAAGGATGCAAGAGAGGTGTAGAAAGAGACAAGACAAGTGCAGAAAGAAGCAAGAGAAGTACTGAAAGAAACAACAGAGGTGCAGAAAGAATCAAGAGAAGTAATGAAAGAGACAAGACAGTTGCCGAAAGAAACAAGTGAGGTGCAGAAAAAAGCAAAAGAAGTGCAGAAAGAGGCACTTGAGGTGCAGAAAGAGGCGAGAGGTGCAGAAAGAAGCAACAAAGGTGCAAAAAGCAGCAAGGGAAGTGCAGAAAGAGGCAAGGGAGGTGCAGAAACAGGTAAGAGAGATGCAGAAATAGGGAATGGAGGTGCAGAAAGAGGCAAGAGAGGTGCAGAAAAGGGGGGTGCAGAAAAAGGCTAGAGCGGTGCATAAAAGACACAAGATGGGTGCAGAAAGAGGTAAGAGAGGTGCAGAAAGAGGCAAAAGCAGTGCAGAAAAAGTAAAAAGAAGTGCTGAAAGAATCAACAGAGGTGCAGAAGGAACCCAGAGAAATGATGAAAGAGACAAGAGAGTTGCAGAAAGAAACAAGAGAGGTGCAGAAAAAAGCAGGAGAAGTGCAGAAAGATGCAAGTTTGGTGCAGAAAGAGGCAAGAGAGGTGCAGAAAGAGGCAAGTGAAATGCAGAAACAGGCAAGAGGGGTACAGAAAGAGGCAAGAGAAGTGCATAAAAAAGAAACAGAGGTGCAGAGGAGGAAAGACAACTGCAGAAAAAGACAGGAAGGTTGCAGAAAAAGGCAAGAGAGGTGCAGAAAGAGGGAACGGGGTACATAAAGAGGCAAGAGAGGTTGTAGGAGAGTAGGATCTGCCTCTTATGTTGCCCCCACTTTTTTCTGATGTTTACACTGGTTTCTGGCTATAGTCTGGCTGGGACCCTGCCAATCAGGGCCCCAGCCTCTCTGTTCTCTCTAAACGACTTGGAGTGCACTCTAGGTGCACTAGTGATTGGATACTGTGGTACCTTATGAGTCCCTAGTATATGGTACCTTAGGTACCAAGGGCATAGGTACTTCACAGGCCTACCAGGGGCTGAAGCATGTATTATTCCACCCCTGGGAAACAGACTAAATCTGACACCACAGGCCTGCTACTGCAGCCTGAGCGAGGAGGTGCTAGCACTCCTCACTGAGATATAGGATCCCTATATCTCTCCTGCACACACATTTAAACCTATCAGTCACCCCTAAGGCAGGCCCTATCAATCCTGAGGGCAGGGTGCTTAGTTTCTATGTGAGAGGGTGCCTCTGCCTGAGCAGGGCCCCTCTGCAGCTCTCAGAGTCCATTCTCTGGGGCTGTTTGTGAATGCGGTCAAACCATATACTCTTAAGTGCATTATAACCTTGCGGTTAATGCTAACTTTGGAATGGCTGCATCAAAACATGTCGTGTTTGGTGTCAAACACTTTGGAATCATACCCCCACACCAGTAACTGGTGTGGGAGTATGATCCCACCCTTCTAGAGGGATAGACATGTACCTACTGTGGAAACGCGGTAGGATTCTGAAGAGCCCTGGCATCACAAAATGGATGCCACCAGTCACAGACACTGGGCTGCCCTCCTGCTGATGACCGAAACTCACAGTGGAGGAGGCCCAACAATAGGTATCCTGTCACAGGGGGTGTGACCACCTCCCAGACAGGATTTAGTGTATTGGGGCTGGGTGGGTGCACTCCTAGAGTGCTTTGAAGTCCTGCACTGGGGGAGCAGGAGGCTCCTCTGTGCATACACCAGTTCAAACCGGCTCAGGGGCTACCTGCCCCTGCTCTGGCATGAAACTGGACAAAGGGAAGTGGGTGTAGCCACCCACTCCCCTGACCCTCCCATAGGTGGGGTCATAGAGCTAATCCCTCCCTTCTTTTTAGTATAAGATAGGGAACACTTGACCTTGCAAACTAGATATCCCTGGACGACGCTCTAAAGAAGAATCCCGGACCTTCGACGTTCCACTACCTCTGGAAGACTGAAGAATCTCCCTTGGAGTCAAGGAGTGACTCCCCTGCTTGGCAGGCACCAAAAACTGCAATGACGGTTGCAAACTATGCCGCTCCCACCGGAGCCCGAAGTCCCTGCAGCCCAGGAAGAGGATTTTCTGACTTCTCCAAGGCCATCGTGAGTCCCCAGCGAAGCTGAGGCAAGTGGACCCCATGAGTGATGAGAAACTGCAGTCCCTGGGTACCATGCACTATTTTTGAGTGCAACCCCTTCACGATGTTCTACGAACCTGTGCTTTAGACCACGTGTGTTCCTGGCCTCTAGCAGAGACCCTCCCAAGATCAGAGGCCTACCCCATCCCGAGTGACCGTGGGCCCCTGTTGAAGGAATCCTCCTGAGGCGTCTTTGTAATCCCTTGCCAGCCGGCTTGTGGGTCCCCTGAAGACTTTTCTACAAATCCAAATGGCTTCCCTGGTTGCTCCAGGCCTGCCCTGACTTACCCTCGCTGGGTGAGTCCCCCAGACCTTACTGGTCTGCACAATTGACTTTTTGTTATTTCCACAAGACTTGCTGCTACCAAGGCTTGTTGGCTCCAATCGGGTCGCCGACACTGCAGTCAGCTGCAGAATTTGTGGGACACGCTGAATCCAGCTCCTGGTTGTCCTCGACACCTCCTGAACCTCTTGGCCAAAGAGTCAAGACACCTGTGAACGACCTGAATCTGTCGACGACGGTGGGCATTCATCTTCCTTGCCCCGGGTCACTGCCAAGTGACTTTGAACACTGTCCCCTCTGCTTTCAGGTCTTCCTCCTTCCAAATCCAGGCGTGGATTCCACCGGACACTTCTTCTGGCTTCACAAGCAGCAAGTCTTCATTGGCTCCCATTGAAAACGACGCCGCGACCCGACACCAAAGGACACCTATGCACCCGGCTTCCCTGGGTGAGGTAACTCCAGCACTACGGTGCTCCTGTGGGTGTTGGCCCTAGAACTACTTACCCTGTAAGTGACTTGCTTGTAGCTACTCCCGAAGTGCCCTTAAACTCTTAATTTCCAACCGTGACTTGCCCCATTGAAGTCTACGGCGATCCGCGCCTGTGTACCCTCACTGCACGCGTCCCCCGTGGGTCCTTTACTTACCTGCTTTGGGTGGTTTCGTGAGGCCCCAGCACTTCTGAAGGCCCTGGGCCTCGTCCCTTTGCAAGTTGTTGTTCTTAAGTCTCTTTTTTAGTATATGGTCTGGTACGCCCCTAGGGCCCCAGCCATATTTGTGCTCAATTTGTTGTGAAACATTGATTTGTGCATATGTTCCTGACTTCTAATCTCACGAGAGATTAGTAGAGAGTTGTTTAGTAATAAATACATATATATTTGATATATATACCTGTGTGGTGTCTTTTCATTTGGTGATTCAAGAGATTGTGTGGTAAAACAAGCTGCTTTACATTCCTTCAAGACTTAGCCTGAAGGCTGCTCTCCACAGCTACCACTAGGATAGCTTTCTGTAAAGGTTGTCTTAAACCTACCTACCATAAAAGTCGAATTGAACTGGTGCAAGGTGTCCACTTTAACTAGTGAACAGCATATACCAGGCCAACTTCTCACAGAGGTGCAGACAGAGAAAAGAGGGGTGCAGAAAGAGGCAACAGGGGTACAGAATGAAGCAACAGGGGTGCAGAATGTAGCAACAGAGGTACAGAAAGAAGCAAGAGAAGTGCAGAAAGAACAACAAAGGTGCAGAAAGAGGCAAGAGTGGTACAGAAAGAGGCAAGAGAAGTGTTGAAAGAAGCAAAAGAGGTACAGAAAGAGGCAAGAGAAGTGCAGAAAGAGGGAAAAGGGATGCAGAAAGAGGAAAGAGGGGTGTAGCATGAGGGAAGAGGGGTGCAGAAAGAGGCAAGAGCGGTGCACAAAGAGGCAATAGGGGTGCAGAAAGAGGCAACAGAGGTACACAAAGAGGCAAGAAAACTGCAGAAAGAGGCAAGAGAATTGCAGAAACAGGCAAGAGAGGTGCAGAAAGAGGGAACAGGGGTGCAGAAAGAGGGAATATGGTTGCAGAAAGAAGCAAGAGAAGTGCAGAAAGAACCAACATAGGTGCAGAAAGAGAGACAAGAGAAGTGCTGAAAGAAGCAACAGAGGAGCAGAAAGAAGCAAGTGAAATGATGAAAGAGACAATAGAGTTGCCGAAAGAAACAAGTGAGGTGCAGGCAAAAGCAAGAGAAGTGCATAAAGAGGCAAGTGAGGTGCAGAAAGAGGCAAGAGAGGTGCAGAAAGAGGCAAGTGAGATGCATAAATATGCACTAGGGGTACATAAAGAGACACATGAAGTGTAGAAAGAAGCAACAGAGGTGCAGAAGGAGGCAAGTGAACTGCAGAAAGAGGCTTACAGAAACAGGCAAGAGAGGTGCAGAAAGAGGCAAGAGGGGTACAGAAAGAGGCACTAGGGGTACCTAAAGAAGCAATAGAGGTGCAGAAAGAAGCAAGAGAAGTGCAGAAAGAACCAACATAGGTGCAGAAAGAGGCAAGAGGGGTGCAGAAAGAGGCAAGAGAAGTGCTGAAAGAAGCAACAGAGGTGCAGAAAGAGGTAAGAGAAGTGCATAAGGAGGCAAAAGAGGTGTAGAAAGAGGCAAGAGGGGTACAGAAAGAGGCAAGAGAAGTGCTGAAAGAAGCAACAGTGGTTCAGAAAGAGGCAAGTGAAGTGCAGAAGGATGCAAGAGAGGTGTAGAAAGAGGCAAGACAAGTGCAGAAAGAAGCAAGAGAAGTACTGAAAGAAACAACAGAGGTGCAGAAAGAATCAAGAGAAGTTATGAAAGAGACAAGACAGTAGTTAAAGAAACAAGTGAGGTGCAGAAAAAAGCAAAAGAAGTGCAGTAAGAGGCACTTGAGGTGCAGAAAGAGGCGAGAGGTGCAGAAAGAAGCAACAAAGGTGCAAAAAGCAGCAAGGGAAGTGCAGAAAGAGGCAAGAGAGGTGCAGAAACAGGTAAGAGAGATGCAGAAAGAGGGAATGGAGGTGCAGAAAGAGGCAAGAGAGGTGCAGACAATGGGGGTGCAGAAAAAGGCAAAAGCGGTGCACAAAAGACACAAGATGGGTACAGAAAGAGGCAAGAGAGGTGCAGAAAGAGGCAAGAGCAGTGCAGAAAAAGGAAAAAGAAGTGCTGAAAGAATCAACAGAGGTGCAGAAGGAACCTAGAGAAATGATGAAAGAGACAAGAGAGTTGTAGAAAGAAACAAGAGAGGTGCAGAAAAAAGCAAGAGAAGTGCAGAAAGATGCAAGTTTGGTGCAGAAAGAGGCAAGAGAGGTGCAGAAAGAGGCAAGTGAGATGCAGAAACAGGCAAGAGGGGAACAGAAAGAGGCAAGAGAAGTGCATAAAAAAGAAACAGAGGTGCAGAGGAGGAAAGACAACTGCAGAAAAAGACAGGAAGGTTGCAGAAAAAGGCAAGAGAGGTGCAGAAAGAGGGAACGGGGTACATAAAGAGGCAAGAGAGGTTGTAGGAGAGTAGGATCTGCCTCTTATGTTGCCCCCACTTTTTCTGATGTTTACACTGGTTTCTGGCTATAGTCTGGCTGGGACCCTGCCAATCAGGGCCCCAGCCTCTCTGTTCTCTCTAAACGACTTGGAGTGCACTCTAGGTGCACTAGTGATTGGATACTGTGGTACCTTATGAGTCCCTAGTATATGGTACCTTAGGTACCAAGGGCATAGGTACTTCACAGGCCTACCAGGGGCTGAAGCATGTATTATGCCACCCCTGGGAAGCAGACTAAATCTGACACCACAGGCCTGCTACTGCAGCCTGGGCGAGGAGGTGCTAGCACTCCTCACTGAGATATAGGATCCCTATATCTCTCCTGCACACACATTTAAACCTATCAGTCACCCCTAAGGCAGGCCCTATCAATCCTGAGGGCAGGGTGCTTAGTTTCTATGTGAGAGGGTGCCTCTGCCTGAGCAGGGCCCCTCTGCAGCTCTCAGAGTCCATTCTCTGGGGCTGTTTGTGAATGCGGTCAAACCATATACTCTTAAGTGCATTATAACCTTGCGGTTAATGCTAACTTTGGAATGGCTGCATCAAAACATGTCGTGTTTGGTGTCAAACACTTTGGAATCATACCCCCACACCAGTAACTGGTGTGGGAGTATGATCCCACCCTTCTAGAGGGATAGACATGTACCTACTGTGGAAACGCGGTAGGATTCTGAAGAGCCCTGGCATCACAAAATGGATGCCACCAGTCACAGACACTGGGCTGCCCTCCTGCTGATGACCGAAACTCACAGTGGAGGAGGCCCAACAATAGGTATCCTGTCACAGGGGGGTGTGACCACCTCCCAGACAGGATTTAGTGTATTGGGGCTGGGTGGGTGCACTCCTAGAGTGCTTTGAAGTCCTGCACTGGGGGAGCAGGAGGCTCCTCTGTGCATACACCAGTTCAAACCGGCTCAGGGGCTACCTGCCCCTACTCTGGCGTGAAACTGGACAAAGGGAAGTGGGTGTAGCCACCCACTCCCCTGACCCTCCCATAGGTGGGGTCATAGAGCTAGTCCCTCCCTTCTTTTTAGTATAAGATAGGGAAAACTTGACCTTGCAAACTAGATATCCCTGGACGACGCTCTAAAGAAGAATCCCGGACCTTCGACGTTCCACTACCTCTGGAAGACTGAAGAATCTCCCTTGGAGTCAAGGAGTGACTCCCCTGCTTGGCAGGCACCAAAAACTGCAATGACGGTTGCAAACTATGCCGCTCCCGCCGGAGCCTGAAGTCCCTGCAGCCCAGGAAGAAGATTTCCTGACTTCTCCAAGGCCATCGTGAGTCCCCAGCGAAGCTGAGGCAAGTGGACCCCACGAGTGATGAGGAACCGCAGTCCGTGGGTACCATGCACTATTTTCAAGTGCAACCCCTTCACGATGTTCTACGAACCTGTGCTTTAGACCACGTGTGATCCCAGCCTCTAGCAGAGACCCTCCCAAGATCAGAGGCCTACCCCATCCCGAGTGACCGTGGGCCCCTGTTGAAGGAATCCTCCTGAGGCGTCTTTGTAATCCCTTGCCAGCCGGCTTGTGGGTCCCCTGAAGACTTTTCTACAAATCCAAATGGCTTCCCTGGTTGCTCCAGGCCTGCCCTGACTTACCCTCGCTGGGTGAGTCCCCCAGACCTTGCTGGTCTGCACAATTGACTTTTTGTTATTTCCACAAGACTTGCTGCTACCAAGGCTTGTTGGCTCCAATCGGGTCGCCGACACTGCAGTCAGCTGCAGACTTTGTGGGACACGCTGAATCCAGCTCCTGGTTGTCTTCGACACCTCCTGAACCTCGTGGCTGAAGAGTCAAGACACCAGTGAACGACCTGAATCTGTCGACGACGGTGGGCATTCATCTTCCTTGCCCCGGGTCACTGCCAAGTGACTTTGAACACTGTCCCCTCTGCTTTCAGGTCTTCCTCCTTCCAAATCCAGGCTTGGATTCCACCGGACACTTCTTCTGGCTTCACAAGCAGCAAGTCTTCATTGGCTCCCATTGAAAACGACGCCGCGACCCGACACCAAAGGACACCTATGCACCCGGCTTCCCTGGGTGAGGTAACTCCAGCACTACGGTGCTCCTGTGGGTGTTGGCCCTAGAACTACTTACCCTGTAAGTGACTTGCTTGTAGCTACTCCCGAAGTGCCCTTAAACTCTTAATTTCCAACCGTGACTTGCCCCATTGAAGTCTACGGCGATCCGCGCCTGTGTACCCTCACTGCACGCGTCCCCCGTGGGTCCTTTACTTACCTGCCTTGGGTGGTTTCGTGAGGCCCCAGCACTTCTGAAGGCCCTGGGCCTTGTCCCTTTGCAAGTCGTTGTTCTTAAGTCTCTTTTTTAGTATATGGTCTGGTACGCCCCTAGGGCCCCAGCCATATTTGTGCTCAATTTGTTGTGAAACATTGATTTGTGCATATGTTCCTGACTTCTAATCTCACAAGAGATTAGTAGAGAGTTGTTTAGTAATAAATACATATATATTTGATATATATACCTGTGTGGTGTCTTTTCATTTGGTGATTCAAGAGATTGTGTGGTAAAACAAGCTGCTTTACATTCCTTCAAGACTTAGCCTGAAGGCTGCTCTCCACAGCTACCACTAGGATAGCTTTCTGTAAAGGTTGTCTTAAACCTACCTACCATAAGAGTCGAATTGAACTGGTGCAAGGTGTCCACTTTAACTAGTGAACAGCATATACCAGGCCAACTTCTCACAGAGGTGCAGACAGAGAAAAGAGGGGTGCAGAAAGAGGCAACAGGGGTACAGAATGAAGCAACAGGGGTGCAGAATGTAGCAACAGAGGTACAGAAAGAAGCAAGAGAAGTGCAGAAAGAACAACAAAGGTGCAGAAAGAGGCAAGAGTGAGTACAGAAAGAGGCAAGAGAAGTTGTAGAAAGAAGCAAAAGAGGTACAGAAAGAGGCAAGAGAAGTGCAGAAAGAGGGAAAAGGGATGCAGAAAGAGGCAAGAGGGGTGCAGCATGAGGGAAGAGGGGTGCAGAAAGAGGCAAGAGCGGTGCACAAAGAGGCAATAGGAGTGCAGAAAGAAGCAACAGAGGTACAGAAAGAGGCAAGAAAACTGCAGAAAGAGGCAAGAGAATTGCAGAAACAGGCAAGAGAGGTGCAGAAAGAGGGAACAGGGGTGCAGAAAGAGGGAATATGGTTGCAGAAAGAAGCAAGAGAAGTGCAGAAAGAACCAACATAGGTGCAGAAAGAGAGACAAGAGAAGTGCTGAAAGAAGCAACAGAGGAGCAGAAAGAAGCAAGTGAAATGATGAAAGAGACAATAGAGTTGCCGAAAGAAACAAGTGAGGTGCAGGCAAAAGCAAGAGAAGTGCATAAAGAGGCAAGTGAGGTGCAGAAAGAGGCAAGAGAGGTGCAGAAAGAGGCAAGTGAGATGCATAAATATGCACTAGAGGTACAGAAAGAGACACAGTGAAGTGTAGAAAGAAGCAACAGAGGTGCAGAAGGAGGCAAGTGAACTGCAGAAAGAGGCTTACAGAAACAGGCAAGAGAGGTGCAGAAAGAGGCAAGAGGAGTACAGAAAGAGGCACTAGAGGTACCTAAAGAAGCAATAGAGGTGCAGAAAGAAGCAAGAGAAGTGCAGAAAGAACCAACATAGGTGCAGAAAGAGGCAAGAGGGGTGCAGAAAGAGGCAAGAGAAGTGCTGAAAGAAGCAACAGAGGTGCAGAAAGAGGTAAGAGAAGTGCATAAGGAGGCAAAAGAGGTGTAGAAAGAGGCAAGAGGGGTACAGAAAGAGGCAAGAGAAGTGCTGAAAGAAGCAACAGTGGTTCAGAAAGAGGCAAGTGAAGTGCATAAGGATGCAAGAGAGGTGTAGAAAGAGGCAAGACAAGTGCAGAAAGAAGCAAGAGAAGTACTGAAAGAAACAACAGAGGTGCAGAAAGAATCAAGAGAAGTTATGAAAGAGACAAGACAGTAGTTAAAGAAACAAGTGAGGTGCAGAAAGAAGCAAGAGAAGTGCAGTAAGAGGCACATGAGGTGCAGAAAGAGGCGAGAGGTGCAGAAAGAAGCAACAAAGGTGCAGAAAGCAGCAAGAGAAGTGCAGAAAGAGGCAAGAGAGGTGCAGAAACAGGTAAGAGAGGTGCAGAAAGAGGGAATGGAGGTGCAGAAAGAGGCAAGAGAGGTGCAGACAATGGAGGGTGCAGAAAAAGGCGAAAGCGGTGCACGAAAGACACAAGATGGGTACAGAAAGAGGCAAGAGAGGTGCAGAAAGAGGCAAGAGCAGTGCAGAAAAAGGAAAAGAAGTGCTGAAAGAATCAACAGAGGTGCAGAAGGAAGCCTAGAGAAATGATGAAAGAGACAAGAGAGTTGCAGAAAGAAGCAAGAGAGGTGCAGAAAAAAGCAAGAGAAGTGCAGAAAGATGCAAGATTGGTGCAGAAAGAGGCAAGAGAGGTGCAGAAAGAGGCAAGTGAGATGCAGAAACAGGCAAGAGGGGAACAGAAAGAGGCAAGAGAAGTGCATAAAAAAGAAACAGAGGTGCAGAGGAGGAAAGACAACTGCAGAAAAAGACAGGAAGGTTGCAGAAAAAGGCAAGAGAGGTGCAGAAAGAGGGAACGGGGTACAGAAAGAGGCAAGAGAGGTGCAGAAAGGATAAAGAGGGGTGTAGAAAGAGGCAACAGGGGTGCAGAATGTAGCAACAGGGGTGCAGAAAGAAGCAAGTGAAGTGATGAAAGAGACAATAGAGTTGCCGAAAAAAACAAGTGAGGTGCAGAAAAAAGCAAGAGAAGTGCATACAGAGGCAAGTGAGGTGCAGAAAGAGGCAAGAGAGGTGCAGAAAGAGGCAAGTGAGGTGCAGAAACATGCAATAGGGGTACAGAAAGAGAAAAGAGAAGTGTAGAAAGAAGCAACAGAGGTGCAGAAGGAGGCAAGTGAACTGCAGAAAGAGGCTTACAGAAACAAGCAATAGAGGTGCAGAAAGAGGGAACACAGGTACAGAAAGAGGCTAGAGGGGTACCTAAAGAAGCAACAGAGGTGCAAAAAGACGCAAGAGCAGTGCAGAAAGAACCAACATAAGTGCAGAAAGAGGCAAGAGGGGTGCAGAAAGAGGCAAGAGAAGTGCTGAAAGAAGCAACAGAGGTGCAGAAATAGGCAAGAGAAGTGCATAAGGAGGGAAGAGAGGTATAGAAAGAGGCAAGAGGGGTGCAGAAAGAGGCAAGAGAAGTGCTGAAAGAAGCAACAGAGGTGCAGAAAGAGGCAAGTGAAGTGCATAAGGATGCAAGAGAGGTGTAGAAAGAGGCAAGACAAGTGCAGAAAGAAGCAAGAGAAGTACTGAAAGAAGCAACAGAGGTGCAGAAAGAAGCAAGAGAAGTAATGAAAGAGACAAGACAGTTGCCAAAAGAAACAAGTGAGGTGCATAAAAAAGCAAGAGAAGTGCAGAAAGAGGCAAGTGAGGTACAGAAACAGGCAAGAGAGGTACAGGAAGAAGCAACAGAGGTGCAGAAAGCAGCAAGAGAAGTGCAGAAAGAGGCAAGAGAGGAGCAGAAACAGGTAAGAGAGGTGGAGAAACAGGGAATGGAGGTGCAGAAAGAGGAAAGAGGTGCAGAAAAGGGGGGTGCAGAAAAAGGCAAGAGCGGTGCACAAAGAGGCAAGATTTGTGCAGAAAGAGGCAACAGAGGTGCAGAAAGAACCAAGAGAAGTGATGAAATAGACAAGAGAGTTGCAGAAAGAAACAAGAGAGGTGCAGAAAAAAGCAAGAGAAGTGCAGAAAGAGGCAAGTTAGGTGCAGAAAGAGGCAAGAGAGCTGCAGAAAAAGGCAAATGAGATGCAGAAACAGCCAAGAGGGATACAGAAAGAGGCAAGAGAAGTGCATAAAAAAGAAACAGAGGGGCAGACGGAAGAAAGAGAACTGTAGTAAAAGGCAGGAAGCTTGCAGAAAAGGCAAGAGAGGTGCAGAAAGAGGGAACGGGTACAGAAAGAGGCAAGAGAGGTGCAGAAATAGAAAAGAGGGGTGCAGAAAGAGGCAACAGGGGGGTACAGAATGAAGCAACAGGGGTGCAGAATGTAGCAACAGAGGTACAGAAAGAAGCAAGAGAAGTGTGGAAAGAACAACAAAGATGCAGAAAGAGGCAAGAGTGGTACAGAAAGAGGCAAGAGAAGTGTTGAAAGAAGCAAAAGAGGTACAGAAAAAAGCAACAGAAGTGCATATAGAGGCAAGATAGGTGTAGAAAGAGGCAAGACAAGTGCATAAAGAAGCAAGAGAAGTACTGAAAGAAGCAACAGAGGTGCAGAAAGAAGCAAGAGAAGTGATGAAAGAGACAAGACAGTTGCCGAAAAAAACACATGAGGTGCATAAAAAAGTGAGAGAAATGCAGAAAGAGGGAAGAGGGATACAGAAAGAGGCAAGAGAAGTGCTGAAAGAAGCAACAAATGTGCAGAAAGAGGCAAGAGAAGTGCATAAGGAGGCAATTGAGGTGTAGAAAGAGGCAAGCCAAGTGCAGAAAGAAGCAAGAGAAGTACTGAAAGAAGCAACAGAGCTGCAGAAAGAAGCAAGAGAAGTGATGAAAGAGACAAGACAGTTGCCGAAAGAAACAAGTAAGGCGGAAAAAAGCAAGAGAAGTAGAGAAAGAGGCAAAAGAGGTGCAGAAAGCAGCAAGAAAAGTGCAGAAACAGGCAAGAGAGGTGCAGAAACAGGCAAGAGAGGTGCAGAAACAGGCAAGAGAGGTGCAGAAAGAGGGAATAGGGGTGCAGAAAGTGGCAAGAGAGGTGCAGAAAGAGGGGTGCAGAAAAAGGCGAGAGAGTTGCACAAAGAGGCAAGATGGGTGCAGAAAGAGGAAAGAGAGGTACAGAAAGAGCCAAGAGCAGTGCAGAAAAAGGCAAAAGAAGTGCTGAAAGAAGCAACAGAGGTGCAGAAAGAACCAAGAGAAGTGATGAAAGAGACAAGAGAGTTGCAGAAAGAAACAAGAGAGGTGCAGAAAAAAGCAAGAGAAGTGCAGAAAGACGCAAGTTAGGTGCAGAAAGAGGCAAGAGAGGTGCAGAAAGAGGCAAGTGAGATGCAGAAACAGTCAAGAGGGGTACAGAAATAGGCAAGAGAAGTGCATAAAGAAGAAACAGAGGTGCAGAAGGAGGAAAGAGAACCGCATAAAAAGGCAGGAAGGTTGCAGAAAAAGGCAAGAGAGGTGCAGAAAGAGGGAACGGGGTACAGAAAGAGGCAAGAGAGGTGCAGAAAGAGGGAAGAGGAGTGCAGAAAGAGGTAAGAGGGGTGGAGAATAAAGCAACAGGGGTGCAGAATGTAGGCAACATAGGTGCAGAAAGAAGCAAGAGAAGTGCATAAAGAACAACAAAGGTGCAGAAAGAGGTAAGAGGGGTGTAGAAAGAGGCAAGAGAAGTGTTGAAAGAAGCAAAGGAGGTACAGAAAGAGGCAAGAGAAGTGCATAAAGAGGCAAGATAGGTGTAGAAAGAGGCAAGACAAGTGCAGAAAGAAGAGTAGTACATAAAGAGAGCGTCACAGTGGAAATGAGTCTGACAACATAACTATAAGCATTAATCATTAAACAATTATGCAAGACAAGTGCAGAAAGAAGCCAGAGAAGTGCTGAAAGAAGCAACAGAGGTGCAGAAAGAAGCAAAAGAAGTGATGAAAGAGACAAGAGAGTTGCTGAAAGAAACAAGTGAGGTGCCGAAAATAGCAAGAGAAGTGCAGGAAGAGGCAAGAGAAGAACAGAAAGAGTCAAGGGAGGTGCAGAAAAAAGCAAGAGAAGTGCAGAAAGAGGCAAGTGAGGTGCAGAAAGAGGCAAGTGAGGTGCAGAAAGAGGCAAGAGAGGTTCACAAAGAGGCAAGAGGGGTGCAGAAAGAGGCAAGACAAGTGCATAAAGAAGCAAGAGAAGTGCAGAAAGAAGCAAGTGAAGTGATGAAAGAGACACTAGAGTTGCAGAGAGAAACAAGTGAGGTGCAGAAAAAAGCAAGAGAAGTGCAGAAAGAGGCAAGAGGGGTGCAGAAAGAGGCAAGAGAAGTGCAGAAAGAGGGAAGAGATTTGCAGAAACAGACAAGAGAAGTGCAGAAATAGGGAACAGGGGTGCCAAAAGATGCAAGAGAGGTGCAGAAAGAGGGAATAGAAGTGCAGAAAGAACCAACTTGGTTGCAGAAAGAGGCAACAGAGGTGCAGAAAGAGGCAAGAGAAGTGCTGACAGAGAGAACATTGGTGCAGAAGGAGGCAAGAGAGGTACAGAAAGAGGCAAGAGAGGTGCAGAAAGAGGGAACAGGGGCACAGAAAGAGGCAAGCGAGGTGTAGAAAGAGGGAAGAGGGGTACAGAAATAGGCAAGAGCGGTACACAAAGAGGCAAGAGAAGGTCAGAAAGAAGCAAAAGAGGAGCAGAAGGAGGCAAGAGAACTGCAGAAAGAGGCAAGAGACTTGCTGAAATAGACAAGAGAGGTACAGAAAGAGGGAAAAGGGATACAGAAAGAGGCAAGAGAGGTGAAGAAAGAGGGAAGAGGGGTGCAGAAAGATGCAAGAGGGGTGCAGAAAGAAGCAACAGAGATGCAGAAAGAAGCAAGAGAAGTGAAGACAGAACCAACTTGGGTGCAGAAAGAGGCCACAGAGGTGCAGAAAGAAACAAGAGAATTGCTGAAAGAAGCAACAGAGGTACAGAAATAAGCAAGAGAAGTAATGAAACAGACAATAGATTTGCCGAAAGAAACAAGTGAGGTGCAGAAATAAGCAAGAGAAGTGATGAAACAGACAATAGTGTTGCCTAAAGAAACAAGTGAGGTGCAGAAAAAAGCAAGAGAAGTGCAGAAAGAGACAAGTGAGGTTCAGAAAGAGGCAAGAGAGGTGCAGAAACAGGCAAGAGAGGTACAAAAAGAGGGAACAGGGGTGCAGAAAGAGGCAAGAGAAGTGCAGAAAGAGGGAAGAAATGTACAGAAACAGGCAATAGAAGTGCAAAAATAGGGAACAGTGGTACCGAAAGATGCAAGAGAGGTGCAGAAAGAGGGAATAGGGGTGCAGAAAGAGGCAAGAGGGGTGCAGAAAGAGGCAAGAGAGGTCCAGACATAAGCAAGAGAAGTGCAGAAAGAACCAACATAGGTGCAGAAAGAGGCAAAAGGGGTGCTGAAAGAAGCAAGAAAAGTGCAGAAAGAGGGAAGAGGTGGGCAGAAAGATGAAGGAGGGGTGCAGAAAGAGGGAAAAGGGGTATAGAAAGAGGCAAGAGAGGTGAAGAAAGAGGGAAGAGGGGTGCAGAAAGATGCAAGAGGGGTGCAGAAAGAAGCAACAGAGGTGCTGAAAAGAAGCAAGAGAATTGTGGAAAGAACTAACTTAGGTTCAGGAAGAGGCAACAGGGGTGCAGAAAGAGGCAAGAGTAGTGCTGAAAGAGAGAACATTGGTGCACAATGAGGCAAGAGTGTTGCACAAACAGGCAAGAGAGGTGCAGAAAGAGACTACAGGGTTGCAGAAAGAGTCAAGAGAGATGCAGAAAGAGGGACGAGGGGTGCAGAAAGAGGCAAGAGGGGTTCAGAAAGAAGCAACAGAGGTGCACAAAGAAGTAAGAGAAGTGCAGAAAGAACCAACATAGGTGCAGACAGAGGCAAGAGAAGTGCAGAAAGAAGGAAGAGGTGTGCACAAAGATGAAGGAGGGGTGCAGAAAAAAGCAACAGAGGTGCTGAAAGAAGCAAGAGAAGTGCGGAAAGAACGAACTTAGGTGCAGAAAGATGCAACAGGGGTGAAGAAAGAGGCAAGAGAAGTGCTGAAAGAGAGAACATTGGTACAGAATGAGGCAAGAGAGTTGCACAAACAGGCAAGAGAGGTGCAGAAAGAGACTACGGGGGTGCAGAAAGAGTCAAGATAAGTGCATAAGGAGGCCAGAGAGGTATAGAAAGAGGCAAGAGTAGTGCAGAAATAGGCAAGAGGGGTGCATTAACAGGCAAGAGTAGTGCGGAAAAAGCAAAGGAAGAGCACAAGGAGGCAAGAGAACTGTAGAAAGAGGCAAGAGAGTTACAGAAACAGGCAAGAGAAGTGCAGAAAGAGGGAACAGGGATACAGAAAGAGTCAAGAAAGGGACAGAAAGAGAGAAGAGGGGTACAGAAAGAGGTAACAGGGGTGCAGAAAGAAGCAAGAGAGGTGCAGAAAGAAGCAAGAGAATTGCAGAAAAGCAACAGAGGTGCAGAAAGAGGCAACAGGGATGAGGAAAGAGGCAAGAGAAGTGCTGAAAAAAAGAACAGAAATGCAGTAAGAGGCAAGAGAAGTGCAGAAAGAGCAACAGTGGTGCAGAATGAGGCAACAGAAGTGCAGACAGATGGCAAGAGAGGTGCACAAAGAGACAAGGGAGGTGCACAAAGAGACAAGAGAGGTGCACAAAGAGACAAGAGGGGTACAGAAAGAGGGAACATGACTGCAGAAAGAGGCAACAGGGGTGCAGAAAGAAGCAAGAGAGGTGCAGAAAGAGGTAAGAGAAGAACTGAAAGAAGCAACAAAAATGCAGAAAGAGGGAAGAGAAGTGCAGAAAGAATCAACAGAAATGCAGAAAGAGGCAAGAGAAGTGCAGAAAGAAGCAACAGAGGTAAAGAAACAGCAAGAGAAGTGCACAAAGAGGCGAGATAGTTGCAGAAAATGGCAAAAGTGTCGCAGAAAGAGGGAACGGGGGTGCAAAAAGAGGCAAGAGCGGTGCAGAAAGAGGCAGGAGGGGTGCAGAAAGTGGCAAGAGAGGTGCAGAAAGAGGCAAGAGAGGTGCAGAAACAGGCAAGAGAAGTACAGAAAGAGGCAAGAGAAGTACTGAAAGAAGCAACAGAGGTGCAGAGAGAACCAGAAGTGATAAAAGAGACAAGAGAGTTGCAGAAAAAAACAAGAGAAGGTTAGAAAGAAGCAACAGAGTTGCAGAAGGAGGCAAGAGAACTGCAGAAAGAGGCAAGAGACTTGCAGAAACAGGCAAGAGAGGTGCAGAAAGAGGGAACAGGGATACAGAAAGAGGCAAGAGAGGTGATGAAAGAGGGAAGAGGGGTGCAGAAAGATGCAAGAGGGGTGCAGAAAGAAGCAACAGAGGTGCAGAAAGAAGCCAGAGAAGTGCAGACAGAACCAACTTTGGTGCAGAAAGAGGCAACAGGGGTGCAGAAAGAGGTAAGAGAAGGGCAGAAAGAGGGAAGAGGGGTGAAGAAAGAGGAAAAAGCGGTGTACAAAGAGGCAAGAGGGGTGCAGAAAGAGGCAACAGATGTGCAGAGAGAGCCAGAGAACTGCAGAAAGTGGCAAGAGATTTATAGAAACAGGCAAGAGAGGTGCAGAACGAGGGAACAGGGGTGCAGAAAGATGCAGGAGAAGTGCAGAAAGAGGGAATAGGGGTGCAGAAAGAGGCAAGAGGGGTGCAGACAGAGGCAATAGGGGTGCAGAAAGAAACAACAGAAGTGCAGAAAGAAGCAGGAGAAGTGCTGAAAGAACCAACATAGGTGCAGAAAGAGGCAACAGGGGTGCAGAAAGAAGAAAGAAAATTGCTGAAATAAGAAACAGAGGTACTGAAAGAAGCAAGAGAAGTGATGAAACAAACAATAGGGTTGCCGAAAGAAACACGTGAGGTGCAGAAAAAAGCAAGAGAAGTTCAGAAAGAGGCAAGTGAGGTTCAGAAAGAGGCAAGACAGGTGCAGAAACAGGCAAGAGAGGTGCAAAAAAAGGGAACAGGGGTGCAGAAAGAGTCAAGAGAAGTGCAGAAAGAGGGAAGAGGTGTGCAGAAAGATGAAGGAGGGGTGCAGAAAGAAGCAACAGAGGTGCTGAAAGAAGCAAGAGAAGTGCGGAAAGAACCAACTTAGGTGCAGAAAGAGGCAACAGGGGTGCAGAAAGAGGCAAGAGAAGTGCTGAAAGAGAGAACATTGGTACAGAATGAGGCAAGAGAGTTGCACAAACAGGCAAGAGAGGTGCAGAAAGAGACTACAGGGGTGCAGAAAGAGTGAGTCAAGAGAGGTGCAGAAGGAGGGAAGAGGGGTGCAGAAAGAGGCAAGAGGGGTGCAGAAAGAAGCAACAGAGGTGCACAAAGAAGTAAGAGAAGTGCAGAAAGAACCAACATAGGTGCAGAAATAGGCAAGAGGGGTGCAGAAAGAGGCAAGAGAAGTGCTGAAAGAGAGAACATTGGTACAGAATGAGGCAAGAGAGTTGCACAAACAGGCAAGAGAGGTGCAGAAAGAGACTACAGGGGTGCAGAAAGAGTGAGTCAAGAGAGGTGCAGAAGGAGGGAAGAGGGGTGCAGAAAGAGGCAAGAGGGGTGCAGAAAGAAGCAACAGAGGTGCACAAAGAAGTAAGAGAAGTGCAGAAAGAACCAACATAGGTGCAGAAATAGGCAAGAGGGGTGCAGAAAGAGGCAAGAGAAGTGATGGAAGAAGCAACATAGATGCAGAAAGAGGCAAGTGAAGTGCAGAAAGAAGCAACAAACATGCAGAAAGAAGCAAGATAAGTGATGAAAGAGACAATAGAGTTGCCAAATGAAACAAGTGAGGTGCAGAAAAAAGCAAGAGAAGTGCAGAAAGAGGCACGTGAGGTGCAGAAAGAGGTGCTGTTTGAGGGAAGGAAGATGGCAGATCAACTCCGCATCTGAGGACGCCTCTCCCCGAGGTCTCCCTGAGGGTAGCCGCTGATGCCTAACTCCCGCCTCCCCCTTAGCGAGAAACTGTTGGCGAGTACAGAGCAAGTATAGAGCGGCAGACTTACCGCCGATGTGCCGGTTTGGGCAATTGCGGTATTTAATCTTCGTTGGACGAGCGGCACGGTGGTTTTTGTTATGGGTGCCGATTCCCGTACCAACGAGCCTTCCCGTTCAAATCATCAGGCAGGGATTGGCGGCAGAGTTGGTGGCAGCCCAAGAGAAAGGCATGGCCCCACAACATGCTGCAAAAGGACGTGGCTGCACAGAGGCCCCCACCGCAGCTGGTAATGGAGGAGGTGGTGGCGACGTAATCGGGACTGCGGGTTCACCCCTGGTCTCAGAAGCAGCGCTTGGGTCAGGCTCTGACTCACAGTTAGGCAAACCGATCCTACGGCTTCTACGCTCAGGCAGAGCAGCTGGCTTGCTACGATCCTGGGGGTTGGAGACTTCCATTCCGGGTTTTGAGATGGCCGAAGTGCTTAATACAGCAGTTGAAGAAGTCTGGGAAGGTGAGGAGAGACCTGCTACTCACACTGCTGTGTTACCATCATCTTTAGCATTGGAATCTGTTTTGGGGTGTCAAGAAACTTGTGAAGAAAGAGATTTGGCTTATAGAGCACAGGCCAGTGTGGCTAAGAACATGACGAATCAGGCAGATAGAGGCGAAGATAATGGTGCAAACATGGGGACTGACTGCGAGTCCGATTACCTTGAGGAGAATGCTGAGAATCCAACGCAGATGCATTCGCAATATGATTTAAATAGCATAAGCGCAGAGGATAGAAATTTGCTTAGTGGTGGCACATCTGAAATATTGGAACGACCAGGCCCTATGGAATATCAGACTAAAGATATTATAATCACTGGTGAATTTTCAGATATTGCGGATATAGTGGATATAGCAGAATCTGAGACTGGATGCTGTATGGCAAATGCACAGAGTGAATACCAGGGCGGGGACATAAATCAGCAAGCCACCCAGATTAACTCTAACAGTATGGTGGGGGGAGCCTTATATTCAGAAACATACTGCTATAGCTGGAGGCAAAGGTACAAAGGCGAAAGGTCCGAAAGCTACTAAAGCAACTAAAGGAGGTAAGGGCCGGGGTGGTGGAGTTAAACCTCAAGTTGCCGCTGCTGTGGGACGACTAAAGGACTCTGTGGTATATAGCACAAAGCCTGGCACTGGTCCCGGGATTAGCCCTCTGCAGAAATGGGTGGCCTCCAAGGGCGATGTTAAAGCTATCATCTCAAGGTTATCCAATACCGGTAATACAGAGGTTGCTGCAACGGCCAGAGCTGAAGTTGAAGCTGAAGTCGAAGCTGAGCAAATAATTAATACATTCAATCTTGGGGGTTCTACACCTCAGACTGATGGTCTTGTTAGTCTTGATGGGGAAAGAGGCAGCCTGGATGGGGTTTCTCAGTGTCCCTTAGCCTCACATTTAACTCCGATTGTAGCACCGGTAACAATTTCAACAACTCCAGTAATTACAACAATTTTGACTTCTGTAGCGCCTGTGGCTCCCTCTTCATACGCGGAGCAGGCCTGTAGCTCTGCATCTGTA
The DNA here is from genome assembly GCA_963921515.1 of Calotriton arnoldi. Classification (NCBI taxonomy): domain Eukaryota; kingdom Metazoa; phylum Chordata; class Amphibia; order Caudata; family Salamandridae; genus Calotriton; species Calotriton arnoldi. Next base: position 567,450 of record CAWUFW010005781.1, read on the forward strand.
TCTGTATCTGTGTCTTCGGTGAACACTGCAAGGGGCTCTCAGTCAGCTGACGCTGAGGAACCATCATTGTCTATAATATTGCAGGCATTAACTAACCAGAGAGCGGAGGCTCAAGAATATTATCGGCAGGCCAAGGCAGATAGCAGCGAGATAAAACAAGTACTGGTGGAGGTCACTTCAAAGGTCGCTCAGCTTTCTTCTGAGGTTATGGAACTGCAGGACCGTGATACAGAAGTGGGAGAGGGTAATACGCATACTGCGACGCTAACCAAGACACAGGAATCCCAAATGATGCTTATCAAATGATGCTTATGCAGGCCAAAATTGAAGATCTCGAAAATCGCCAACAGTGCCAGAATTTAAGGATCTTTGGTATTCCGGAAGGGTCGGAAGGCTCCGACCCTCGGGCTTACATTGTTAGCCTGTTTCAAAAAGCATTCCCAGACCTGGCGGATTGGGATATCGATACGCAGGTACAGCGAGCGCATAGACTGCCTCTGACCATTCAGCAAGGGAAACAAATCAGGTCAAATTATTCAAGACCAATATTGGTGTTTTTGGGTAACTTTTTGCTGTGACAGGCAATTTATTTAAAGGCACGGCCAGCTGCCCCTGTTAAGCTGGACAACATTTCCATATTTGTACGCTCTGACCTGTGCAAACTCACAATGGATAAACTTTGGAGGCTGCGGCAACTAATGGATCCTTTTAAGACAGTCTGTTCTCAAGTGTTTATGCAAGAGCCTGCTTGTCTTAAGATTATTAAAAACGGCCAGCCACACTTCTTTTTCACTGAACTAGATGCAAAAGCAGCTTTAGCCAAATGGCAGTTGGACTCTAGAAAATGATTGCTTTAAGTAAAGATTGCACGGCATGGGCAACACAGATGAAATGAATACTTTCATGCTTACTTTTGCTATTTGGTCTTGCTTGCTCTGTTACCCTTATTTTTTCTTGGTCTTTAAAAAAAAAAATATTTGCAACTGTACTTGCCTTCTTACATTCTTACATTTCACTGGGGGAGGTAGGGGGGTGAGGATTGGTGGGGCTCAGGGAGGGGGGTGCCTTCTTAAGCTGTCACTTAGGACAGCAGAGGAAGGGGGTGATTCCTTCTTGTAGGCACAGGGGTGGGTTAGGTAGGCTGGGTGGTAGGCAGAGAATGGTAGTCGGCTGTTGTTGGTCGACCGGGTGGAGCGGCCAGAAGGGAGGGGGGAGTTGAGGGGGAGGGGGGGTTAAATATCCACATCTTAGTATATTTAGTCAGAATACCATTGGTAGAGCAAAAGGGAAAGGATTACGAAACAAGGGGGGAAGTGATTAAATCGAGTTCACAACCATGCTCTAATGTCTGACTTTAAATACATGTGTTGGAATGTAGCAGGGCTCAATCGGGTCAGGAAATGACGGTTAGTAATGGAGGAGCTTCGCGCGTTCAAACCCCATATATTGGGTCTTACAGAAACACATCTAGCTTTCAAGGACAGATCACAGTTAAAACAGCTTGGTTTTGATATATTAGTTTGCACGTCACAGGTAGTCTCTATTCGAGGGGTAGACATATTAAAGTAAAAAAATTGTAGAGCAACAGTAATACGTACACTAGCTGACTCTAAAGGCAGATGGGCAATTGCTCAATTAATGATTTGGGGGCGTAAAACTACGCTACGCGTGGTTTATGGTCCAAATACGGATTGTCCTGAAACTATTCATTTTTTATATTCCGAACTGCTGGATTGGGCTGGTGGCTTGATAGTAATGGGGGATTTTAATTGTATAATTGATAAGAAGATCGATACTACCAATACAGCACTTCGGGCCAGAATGGGCAGGACTAGGGCTGCAATTTTGGAACTCCTTCATCTGCATCAGTTGGAGGATGCTTGGAGGAGACTAAATCCAACTGTTCCTGGGTTTACATTTTATTCATCCCCGCATAAACATTACTCTCAAATCGATATGATTTCTGTTAAAAGAACCATGCTGGATAAATCGACTATTGAAGTTTGTCCAAAGATTACATCGGACCATAATCCGGTGATGTTAACCGTGCTGATCCAGCGGGCGATAAGGAGCCATTTAGGGAATTCACATTTCTCAGACATCTTTTAAGTAACCCGGATTATGGGAAGTTTATGCGGGATACTCTAGGTGAATATCTAGAGAATAACGGGCACTGCGGCTACTGCAGTGGTATGGGACTGTTTGAAGGCGTATGTTGGAGGGGCCACACTGCAGTTTATTTTAAGGCAGAACCATCAGTCTATTAGGGAGAAGGAGCAGGAATATAAGCTGTTATCAGAGCTAGAGCAACAGCATGCAAGAGCTATTGTACTAAAAGACGCTGCGGAACAGCAAATATACTGGCGCTTGGTGGAAGTTAGAGCTAAACTTAATCGAGGGTTATTGGATAAAGTAGCCAGCAAATAACACAAATATAAATCTAAACAATATGAATATGGAGAAAGAGTAGGTCGTCTGTTAGCTACTCAGACTGCCGATCAAAGGGCTAGATCATGCATTAAAACAGTAAAAGGGGGAGATGGTCTATTCTATACTAGATCAGAAGACATAGTAGAACAATTTAGATTCTTTTATGCAGATCTATGTGACGAGTCAGCGCCCCCTAGTATACAAACAATCCTGGACTATATACAGGAGTCTGAGCTACCGGTGTTGAACCCAATAGATTATGAGTGTCTGCAAAGAGATATTGAACTTGGGGAGGTTGAGCAAGCGTTGAGTACTTTACCAACCGATTGGTAAAGATACTATCCCGTTGGAATTTTATAAAAATTTTAAGGACATTTTGGCACCGGTTTTCATTACATTGTTTAATAATATCATGCAAGGGGAGGATGTTCCACCCACTTGGAAAATTGCTAATATTATAGTATTCCCTAAAAACGGGAAACCGGTAGAGGATAGGGGCTCATATCATCCCATATCATTGATCAACGCTGATGCTAAAAGTTTCTCCAAAATTCTAGCTTCTCTGCTGGCCCCGACTATACATCAGCTAGTGTCGGAACAACAGCATGGTTTTGTCCCCGGCAGAGACACAGCAGCACATATTAATACAGCTATTGCTGCATTTGACGCTTCTGGTCAATTAAATCAGCAAATTGGGATGTTGATGTTGGATGCCGAGAAGGCCTTTGACCGAGTTGCCTGGGGAGCACTATGGCCAATTATGTCATAATTCGGCCTTGGTCAAGGTTTATCTTGGCAATTCAAAAATTGTATAACAATCCGATAGCAGCTTTGAAGCTGAATGGCCTTGCATCAGCTCATTTTCCTATTAGAAGGGGTACGCGGCAGGGATGTCCGCTATCCCCATTATTGTTCGCTCTATATATTGAGCCCTTTATAAGGCACCTGCTGCAGAATGCGAGGATTCACCCAGTCTTGCTTAGTGGTATGAAACTTAAACTAACCGCGTACGCGGACGACATTGCCATTTTTTCCTCTTGTCCAGATGAGGCTATAGTAGAAATCACGCAAGAAGCACAGCGTTTTGGTTTGTTTTCTGGTAAAAACCCAGACTATTCTAAACTATCAACCCGCAACGGCTACGCAATTGTTAGGAATCACAACAACAGCAGTATACTTGGGAGTTTGTTTAAGTAGCCGAGTGGAAGATGTGGTCTCTTTGAACTATGAACCACTGCTCAAAACTATTACGGTAAAATTACGAAGCTGGCACCGGCTCCCACTTAGGGGCCGATTCCGATCTCGGCCGGTAGGGCTCCGAATCAGATTCGGCTTTACCGGATCTGATTCGGAGGCCTTTTTTCCGACCGATTCGTACAGTCATCCCAGCGAGCAAGTACGATGCGAGCGCATGCGAAATCGCCGACCGACTCGTTCCCGGGTCCGAACCGCTCCGACCGACTCGTACGGACACGGCTCGCACCACGCAATGGAGACGTTTCCCGACCGAGCAAGTACGATGCGCGCTTCGAACAGCCCGACCGACTCGTAGCGTCCGGCTCCAAAGAGCTGTCGGAGCCGGATTTCGGGGGTCCGTGTCAGACCCCCCTGCACGCGTAGATGCATGAGTCGCACACAGGGGGGACCCAAGGGTCCCCCCTAAACATGCATGTACGGTGTGAGTCGCACCAACGCGTACCACTGTAGGGGGCCCCCCTGTTCGCGACGTACCCATTCAGTCAATGGGAGCCCGTGTACGCGTTGTACGACCGGCTCCCATTGACTTCAATGGGAGTCCGACCGAATCGAGTCGGGCAGCATACGGCCGCATCGTACTCGCTCGGTCGGACTACGGGAGTCCGGCTCGGTCGGAAATCTCTCCGGATCCGGCTCGGTCGGAGAGATTTCCGGCCCGAATCGGAATCGGCCCCTTAGTATATACGGGAGGTGGAATATAGTTAAAATGAACATTCTTCCAAACTTTTTGTATCTCTATCGGACAATTCCTTTAAGGGTCCCGTACACATTTTTTAAGCGGCTAGATAGTGTAGTAGGTAGCTTTATTTGGGGCTATAGACGTGCAAGAAGAGCTCTTAGGTACATTAACTTACTGTACAAACAAGGGGGTTTTAAGCTTCCAGATTTTAAACTTTATTTTGGGCTGCATTTGCCGGCCGAATTCGAAGTTTACTCAATGGGCCTGATACTAACTCTGTATGGCTTTCATATCAATTGACCTGTGGACCTAATGCTGGGTTCTTTCTTTATAAAACGGCAGATCCGAATTACTACAAACGGGTCAGGTTTAAGATAATTAGGGACATTACTAGGATATGTCAAGATATCTGTAAGGAATACTCTGTGCCAGCGTTGCATTCATATATGAAACTATGGGGCAATCCTACTCTGCCCGACATATTTCACGATTCTATTGGTATAAGCTGGCAGCACAAGGGTGTCTTGCAACTGGGTTAACTTTTTGATGGACAGGGGTTCCGATCTTTTGTAGCCCTGAAAGAGGAGTTTGGATTACAACAGAGTACATTCTTCAAGTATTTGCAAGTAAGGGATTATTTTTTACGGGGTCAGAGGCTATTAGAGTTGTCGAACCCCCCAGAAGTATTATCTATGCTGTTTTTGACTGTTGGCCAAGGAACTATTGGCAAAGTTTATCAGAAGTCGTTAGCAGCTGCTAGCAATGATGGACTACAGGTTTCAGAGAAACTCAATCGGATCTTTCAAATTGAGATAATTCAGGAGGAAATACAGGATTTGTTGGAATGTATAGATACAGCTATTACATCAGTTAATTTGAAACTTCAACAGCATCGGATAATATTTATGTTATACTACACTCCTGAGCGTATATCCAAATGGGCCACTACCCAACCTTCGGCCAAATCAAAATGTCCAAAATGTCAAATGTACGCTGCTGATTTAAAGCATATGTTTGTGACATGTCCAAAATTGAATCTATTTTGGGCAGAGGTAACTTCTGCACTTATAACTATGATTGGCCATGATGTCCAGATTGCCGAGAAGGAAATTGTTTTAGGGGTTATACGAGATATGGGCAGCTATATGAGACCGTTTATTTCTATTTTCATAGTATGTGCTCGTTTATGTATTGCTCGAGTGTGGATTCAAAATACAAGTCCAAGTATTAATGAATTTTGGGTCTTACTTAGGCAAATATATGAAATGGAATTAGCAGTAGACAAAGCCAGAGGCCCGCGATCCTGGCTTAAATTTAAAAAGGTGTGGTCCAGTCTTCAATGGAAATGATAATTGTATTTTGTGTTTTCGCTTCCTGGTATTTTTGTGTCACTTTTATTAAGTTTTGATTGATGATATTTTTTTCTCCTCTTGGATTATGTATGTTTAAATACTTGTTATGAGATATTTCTCTTCTTTTTCACATCTTTTGTTCTTATTATGAAGTAAACTTATGGCTAAGAAAATAAAAAAAAATAAAAAGAGGTGCAGAAAGAGGCAAGAGAGGTGCAGAAAGAAGCAACAGATGTGCAAAAAGCAGCAAGATAAGTGCAGAAAGAGGGAAAAGGGGTGCAGAAAGAGCCAACATAGGTGCAGAAAAAGGCAGCAGGGGTGCAGAAAGAAGCAAGAGAAGTGCTGAAAGAAGCAACAGAGGTGCAGAAAGAAGCAAGAAAAGTGATGAAGGAGAATAGAGTTGCTGAAAGCAACAAGTGAGGTGCATAAAAAAGCAAGAGAAGTGCAGAAAGAGGCAAGTGAGGTATAAAAAGAGGCAAGAGAGGTGCATAAAGAGGGAACAGGGGTGCAGAAAGAGGCAAGAGCAGTGCACAAAGAGGCAACATGGGTACAGAAAGAGGCAACGGAGGTACAGGAAGAGGCAAGAGAGGTGCAGAAACAGGTGTAGGAGAGTAGGATCTGCCTCTTATGGTTACCCCCACTTTTTGCTGGTGTATCACTGTTTTTTGACTTTAGTCTGGCTGGGGCCCTGCTATCTAGGACCCCAGCCTAGCTGCTTCCTCTCTAAATTGATTCCCTGTACCTTAAGTACACTTCAGATTGGATTCTGGGGTGCCCTTATAAGTCCCTAGTATATGGTATACTATGTACCCAGGGCATAGGTGTAGGAGAGTAGGATCTGCTTCACATGGGTACCCCCACTTTTTGCTGATGCTTCACTGTTTTTAGACCTTAGTCTGGCTGGGGCCCTGCTAATCAGAACCCCAGCCTAGCTGCTTCCTCTTTAAAAAGGTTCCATGTGCCTTAGGCACATCTCTGATTGGAATCTGGAGTGCCCTTATAAGTCCCTAGTATATGGTATACTATGTACCCAGGGCATAGGTACCCCAGAGGCCTACCAGGGGCTGCAGCATGTATTGTGCCACCCCTGGAAGGCCATCCAAAATGACACCCCAGGTCTGCTACTGCAGCCTGGGTAAGGTGGTGCATGCACCCCTTACTGTGATATAGGCTACCTATATCGCTACATACATACACACATATAAACCTATAAGTCACTCCTATGGCAGGCCTTATCAATCCTGAAGGCAGAGTGCGTGGTTCCTATGTGAGAGGGTGCCCCTGCATGAGCTGGGCCCCTCTGCAGCATTCGGAGACCCTTCTCTGATGCTGTTTGTAGTGCAGCCCGACCATATACTCTTAAGCGCATTATAACCTCGCGTTAAATGCTAACTTTGGGATGGCTGCACGGAAACATGTCGTGTTTGGTGTCAAACATCTTGGAATACTACCTCCCCACCAGTTCTGGCGGCGGGGGTAGCATTCCACCCTTCTAGAGGGAGAGACATGTCCACACCGGTATACCCAGTACTGACTTTCCAGAGCCCTGGCATCACAAAATGGATGCCGCTGCCACAGACACGAGTCTGGCCTCCTGCTGCTGACCGAAACTCCGGCAGGGGAGGCCTGGACAATAGGTTTCCTGTCCCAGGGAGGTGTAACCACCTCCCCAGACAGGATAGTGTGTATTGGGGCTGGGCGGGAGCACTCTCTGGTGCTTTGAAGTCCTGCACTGGGGGCACATTTGGTGTCCCTGTGCATACCCCAGTTCAAACCGGCTCAGGGGCTTCCAGCCCCTGCTCTGGCGCGAAACTGGACAAAGGGAAAGGGGTGTAACCACCCCTCTGCCCTGACCCTCCCATAGATGGGGCCACAGAGTATGTCCAACGCCCTACCTTAGTATAAGTATGGGACCCCAGTCCTTAGGACTTTAGATTTACCTGGACGAAACTCTGATACAGAATCCTGGACCTTCGACGCTCTACTTTAAGATTAGAGGACTGAAGAATCTCCCTTGGGGTCAAGGAGTGACTCCCCTGCTTGGCAGGCACCAACAAAGCAATTGTCCGGTCTGCATCGCTGAAGTTCCCGTCAGACGCCGAAGTCTTTGCATCACCAGAGGTGGATTTCCAGACTTCACCGAGGCTACCCTGAGTCCCCAGCAGAGCTGAGGCCCGTGGCTATCGTGGGTAATGTGGAACTGTGACCCCTGGACACCGCGTACTTTTGTAAGTGCATCCTCTTTTGGGTCTCCCACGAAGTTGTGCTTTGGGCTCCGAGTAGCCCCAGCCTCCAGCACCAACTGCACCAAAGATCACTGGCCTCCACTCCACGAGTGTCCTGTGAGCCAGCTCCACGTGCATCAACTCGAGGCTCCTTCGCGGTCACTAGTCTGTTGGCTAGTAGGCCCTCCCGAAGGCCAATCTTCTTCTGCTTGGGCTCCCTGGTTGCTCCAGGCGTGCCCTGACTTACCGTTGCTGGGTGAGTCCCACAGACCTTGCTAGTCTGCAACATCGTCCTTCTTCCATTTCCAAAAGACTTGCCGTTGCCAAGGCTTGTTGGGTCCAATCCAGTCGCCGACACCCCTGCAATCGACAGACGTCGTGGAGCAGCTCGAATCCAGCCCCTGGTCATCGTCGACACCTCCTGGACCTCGTAGCTGAAGAGTCAAGACGACCTTCAACCTACCTGAAGCACTCGACATCGGTGGGCATCTGCTCATCGCCTTCCTGGTCACTGGCTAGTGACCCAGACTCTGTCCCCTCTGCTTTCAGGTTCTTCAGATCTTCGATCCACCTTTGGATCCACCCGAACACTTTCGACTTGGCCGCCAGCAGCACTTTGCAGCAGATCGCCATTGAAAGCGACGACGAAACCCGACCCCGAAAGACACCTATGCACCCGGCTCCCCTGGGTGAGGTAACTCGAGTACTCCGGTGCTCCCGTGGGTATTGACACTAGAACAGCCTAGTTCTCAAAGGGTTTGCTCCAAGTCCTCCTCTAAGTGTCCCTTTTCTTTTAAATTCAAACCGCGACTTTCCCCATAGAAGTTAACGGCGATTCGCGGCTGTGTTCATACACTGCACGCGTCCCCGTGGGTCCCCTGTGTCACTACCTTGGGTGGTTCCTTGTGGTCCAAGCACTTCTACAGGCTCTAGGCCCTGTGTCTAGCCCAGTCGTGGTTCTTATACCACTTTATTGGTATATGGTTTGAGTACGCCCCTAGGGCTCAAACGTGTATTTGTGCTATTACTGTAGATAACTAACTTATAATTTATGTACTTCGAACTCTAGCCTCATAAAGAGACTAGAGGGGTGTGTTTAGTAATAAATACATATATTTTGAATATATACCTGGTGTGGTCCTCTTTCATTTGGTCACTCAAGAGATTATAGACTGGTAAAACAAGCTGCTTTACATTCCTTCAAGACTTAGCCTGAAGGCTGCTCTCCATAGCTACCACTAGGATAGCTTTCAATAAAGGTTGTCTTTAACCTATCTCCAATAAGGGGTTGTTTGGACTGGTGCAAGGTGCCCACTATAATTAGTGGACAGCATATGCCAGGCCAACTTCTCACAATAGGTACCCCAGAGGCCTACCAGGGGCGGAAGCATGTATTATGCCACCCCTGGAAGACCATCCAAAATGACACCACAGGACTGCTACTGTAGCCTGGGTAAGGTGGTGCATGCACCCCTTACAGAGATATAGGTTCACTATATCTCACCTGACACTGCACATAGAAACCTATCAGTCACCCCTATGGCAGGACTTATCAATTCTGAAGGCAGGGTGCTTGGTTATATGTGAGAGGGTGCCCATGCATGAGCAGAGCCCCTCTGCAGCCCTCTGAATCTCCTATCCGGGGTTGTCTGTGGTGCAGCCTGACCATATACTCTTAAGTGCATTATATCTTCGCGGTAAAATGCTAACTTTGAACTGGCTGCACGGAAACATGTCGTGTTTGGTGTCAAACACCTTGGAATCCTACCCCCCCGCCAGTCCTGGTGGCGGGGGTAGAATTCCACCCTTCTAGAGGGAGAGACATGTCCCCACCGGTATACCCGGTAGAAACCTTAAAGAGCCCTGGAATCACAAAATGGATGCTGCAGCCACGAACACGAGTCTGGCCTCCTGCTGCTGACCGAAACTTCGGCAGGGGAGGCATGGACAATAGGTTTCCTGTCTCAGGGAGGTGTTACCACCTCCCAGACAGGCCTTAATGGATTAGGGCTGGGTGGTGCACACTCTGAGTGCTTTGAAGTCCTGCACTGGGGCCACATTTGGTGTCCTCGTGCATACCCCAGTTCAAACCGGTTGCAGGGGCTGCCAGCCCCTGCTCTGGCACGAAACTGGACAAAGGAAATGGGTGTAGCCACCCCTCTTTCCAAACCCTCCCATAGGTGGGTCCCCAGAGTTAGTCCAACCCCTTTTCTTAGTATAAGTAAGGGAACCCTGGCAACAGGACTTTAGATATCCCTGGATGAAACTCTGAAGCTGAATCCTGGACCTTTGATGCTCTACATCAAGATTAGAGGACTGAAGAATCTCCCTTGGGGTCAAGGAGTGACTCCCCTGCTTGGCAGGCACCAACGAAGCATCTGTTTGGTCTGCATCTCTGAAGCTCCCGCTGGACACCGAAGTCTTTGCATCACCAGAGGTCAATTTTCAGATATCTTTGAGGCTGCTCTGAGTCCCCAGCAAAGCTGAGGCCTGTAGCTGTCGTGGGTAACATGGAACTGTGACCCCTGGACACCAAGCACATTTGCAAGTGCACCAACTTCCTGACATCTCTCGAAGCTGTGCTTTGGGTTCCCAGTAGCCCTAGCCCCGAGCACTAACTGCAGCAAAGATCACTGGCCTACACTTCACGAGTGTCCCGTGGGCCAGCTCCAAGTGCGACCGCTTGAGGCTCCTTTGCAATCACTAGTCCATTGGCTAGTGGGTCCCCACGAAGGCAACTCTTCAATTGCTTGGGCTTTTCTGGTTGCTCCAGAAGTGCCCTGACTTACCCTTGCTGGGTGAGTCTCTCAGACCTTGCTGGTCTGCACCGCAGCCTTTTCTTCAGTTCCCCGTGACTTGCTGTTGCCAAGGCTTGTTGGGTCCAATCCGGTTGTTGACACTGCAGCACTCGACAAACTTTGTGGGACAGCTCGAATCCAGCTCCTGGTCATCATCGACACCTCCTGGACCTCGTGGCTGAAGAGTCAAGGCACCCATCAACTCACCTGAAGCACCCAACATCTGAGGGCATTCGACTATCGTGCCCTTGGTCACTGGCTAGTGACCCAGACTCTGTCCCCTCTGCTTTCAGGTCTTCCTCTTCCTCGATCCAGGCTTGGATCACACCGGACACTCTTCCTCTTCACGGCAGCAGCACTTTCCAAGAGGTCGCCACTGAAAACGACGACGATTCCCGACGCCTTTTAACACGTATGCACCCAGCTTCCCTGGGTGAGGTAACTCGAGTATTTCGGTACTCACGTGGGTGTGGGCCCTAGAAACTCTTAAGTTTAAAGGGGTTAATTGGAAGTCCTCTCCGAACTGTCCTTTTTCTTTAAAAATCCAACCGCGACTTTCCCCATAGAAGTCAATGGCGATTCGCGGCTGTGTTCTCACACTGCACGCGTCCCCCGTGGGTCCCCTGTGTCACTACCTTGGGTGGTTCCTTGGGGTCCAAGCACTTCTACAGGCTCTAGGCCTTGTGTCTAGCTCAGTCGTGGTTCTTATACCACTATTTTATTATATGGTTTGGTACGCCCCTAGGGCTCAAACGTGTATTGTGCTAATAACTGCTGATATTCGCCTTGTAACTTATGTACTTCGAACTCTAGCCTCATAAAGAGACTAGAGGGGTGTGTTTAAGACTAAATACATATATTTTATATATATACCTGGTGTGGTCCTCTTTCATTTGGTCACTCAAGAGATTATAGACTGGTAAAACAAGCTGCTTTACATTCCTCCAAGACTTAGCCTGACGGCTGCTCTCCATAGCTACCACTAGGATAGCTTTCAATAAAGGTTGTCTTTAACCTATCATCCATAAGGGGTTATTTGGACTGGTGCAAGGTGCCCACTATAACTAGTGGACAGCATATGCCAGGCCAACTTCTCACATTGGTGTGCAGCATGTGGGATTCCAGCTTGCTATTGTTTTACCAGATAATCTCAAGTGACTAACTGAAAACCACTAAAGGTACCTAAGGTACATATAAATTCAAGCTTATAAATACAGTAAGTTCTACTGAACTTAGAGTTGTGTGTCAAGGGCTTAGCACACCCTTTCTACAACTCAAGAGAGTTTAGTAGGCCACACTAGAGTAGGTAGAGTATACACCACACCTCACTAGTAATGTCTTCAGGGCCAGGAACCAGTAGGTCCCTGCCAGGAACCAGTGGGCTCCTACCCTCCAAATATGACAACCTCCCATTCTTGGAATTGAGAGAGTTGTGCAAGATTAGGAAGCTGAAGACAGGGAAAAGTGCCAACACCCAATGTCTCATGGAGATGCTTCTGCTAGATGATCTCAGAAGACCCCTAGGGTCTGCTGGGGTAGGCAGAGAGGGTGGGGCAGAAGATGAGGAAGGGACCAGGGGTGAAAATAGCCCAGGACCTGACCTCTGAAACTGGCCAGGAAGATGAGAATAATCTTGCCCTGGACAATCCAGCTCCTCCTGCAGATGAGGAGGAGGATCAGAAGGACCTCCCCTTTGTCCCAACAGGAAGAGTTGTGAGTGTGCCTAGAAGGTCCAGATCTCCTTCTCAGGAGTCTAACCATTCTGACACCTCAGTAGGGACCTCTGTTTCCTCTCATAGGAGGGGATCCTCTCATGAAAGGAAAGAGAGACTGCGCAAGTATGGAGAAGCTCAGCTTAGGATCAGAAGAGAGCCGTTGGCTACAGACAGGGAGTCCCTAGAGCTTCATAGACAAAGAAGAAAGTTGGGACTTGAGTCCCATGGTGGCAGCAACTTCCCTAGTGGTAGGGAAAGGTCTTATGACCATAGAAACCTGAGCAAGATTGTCCCTCCCTACCAGAGTGGGGATGACATCCACAAATGGATAACTGCACTGGAAAGGGCCTGCAAAGTTCAGAGTGTCCCCCAGGAGCAGTGGGCAGCAATCTTGTGGCTCTCCTTTGCAGACAAAGGTAGAGACAAGCTCCTCACTGTAAGAGAAGAGGATGCTGATGATTACCAAGTCCTGAAGAGTGCCCTGATAGATGGGTTTGGCCTAACCACTGAGCAATACAGGTTAAAGTTCAGAGATACCCAAAAGGCACAGACACATGACTGGGTGGACTTTGTAGATTGTGCTAACAAGGCTCTGGAAGGCTGGTTACTTGGCAGTAAGGTGTGTGACTTCAAAGGATTCTATAATTTAATCATGAGGGAGCAGATTCTTAATAACTGTCAGAATCAGTTGCTACATCAGTACCTGGTTGACTCTGATCTGACCTCTCCCCAAGAATTGGGAAAGAAGGCAGACAAATGGGTCAGAACCAGGGTGAAGCATAAGGTACAGAACCAAGGTGGTGACCAGAAGAAGCAAGATTCTAAAAACTCTGACATGGGTGGGGAAAAGGGTAAAGACCAGAAGTCTTCTCAAGGTCCCCAAAAATCTGCATCTGGTGGGGAATCCCAATCTAATAAAGGAAAAGGCCAAAAGAAACCATGGTGCAAAGTCTGTAAGCAAAAGACTCACTGGACAAGTGATTGCACCAAGTACAAAGACTCCAATCCAGCCACCACTGCCCCTAAGGCAACTGTTCCCCCTAGTCCAGCTACAAGTGGTGGTGAAAACACTCAGCATAAGGGTTTAGTAGGGTTGACCCTGGGTACTGAGATGGGCTCTGGCCTAGTCAGAGTGCCAACTCAGGCTGTCCTAGTCTGTGATGGGGGCATGGATATGTCACCCTTTGTGAGTCCCAATAAATTGGGCAAATACAGACAGCAGCCTTTAATTAATGTAAGGGAGTCTTTGGCATTCAGGGACACAGGAGCAAGTGTCACCATGGTGACACAAGATCTTGTGGATCCTGGGCAGATTATACTTGGTGAAATGTACCAAGTGACCAATGCTAGCAATGTCAGAACAGACCATTCTCTGGCAGTTGTTAACTTCTCCTGGGGAGGGGTAACTGGCCTTAAGAAGGTTGTGGTGAGTGCAGACCTACCAGTTGAATGCTTGCTTGGCAATGATCTTGAAACCTCAGCTTGGGAAGAGGTGGAGCTCAGGAAAAATGCAGAAATGCTAGGGATCCCTGCACATGTCTTTGCTGTGACTAGGTCACAGGCAAAAATGTCAAAAGCTGAACAGGCCCTGGATTCTGGAATAATGGACCAGGTGCCTGCCAAAAGGAGGAGCAGTAGGGTTAAGGCAGTGCCTTCCCCCTTGGCTCAGGAAGCAGATCAGTCTTTTGAGGAAGATGATCTCAGGCCTGAAGAAGGAACTGACCCAGAGGAGCTTGAACCTGATCAGGTTGAGTTCTTGGGGACAGGGGGCCCTTCCAGGGCAGATCTGAGCCAGGAGCAGCTGAACTGCCCCTCTCTTGAACCCCTCAGACAGCAGGCTGCTGCTGAGGCTGCTGGGAATGCTAGTGGCACCCATAAGATATATTGGGATGATGGACTCCTGTACTCAGAGAGTAGAGACCCCAAGCCTGGAGCAGCCAGGAGGTTGGTTATACCTCTGAAGTTCAGGGGCTTCCTATTGACACTAGCCCATGATATTCCCTAAGCAGGTCACCTGGGCCAGAACAAGACTTGGGACAGAATTGTCCCTCACTTTCACTGGCCCCACATGTCTGAAGACACCAAGGAGTTTTGTCGCTCCTGTGTAACCTGCCAAGCCAGTGGGAAGGCAGGTGGCACCACAAAGGCCCCCCTGATACCACTACCTGTGGTGGGGGTGCCCTTTGAGAGGGTGGGGATTGACATAGTTGGTCCCATGGATCCCCAAACAGCATCTGGGCACAGGTTTATCCTGGTGGTGGTGGACCATGCCACCAGGTACCCAGAAGCCATTCCCCTTAGAACCACTACAGCTCCTGTGGTGGCAAGGGCCCTCCTGGGAATTTTCTCAAGAGTGGGCTTTCCTAAGGAGGTAGTATCTGACAGAGATGCAAACTTTATGTCCAGTTACTTGACTGCAATGTGGAAGGAGTGTGGAGTGACTTATAAGTTCACCACACCCTATCACCCACAATGCAATGGTTTAGTTGAGAGATTCAACAAAACCTTGAGGCGCATGATTAAAGGGCTCCCAGAAAAGCTTAGGCGAAGATGAGACATACTCTTGCCCTGCCTTTTATTTGCATACAGGGAGGTGCCTCAAAAGGGGGTTGGCTACAGCCCTTTTGAACTTTTGTTTGGCCATCCTGTCAGGGGTCCATTGTGTCTGGTGAAGGAAGGTTGGGAGTTACCTCTCAAACCCCCTAAACAGGACATAGTGGACTATGTACTTGGTCTCCGCTCCCGGATGGCTGAGTATATGAAAAAGGCAACCAAAAACCTTGAGGCTAGCCAGGAATTACAGAAAGCCTGGCATGACCAAAGAGCTGTGCTGACTGTTTACCAGCCAGGACAGAAGGTGTGGGTGCTGGAGCCAGTGGCCCCAGCGGCCCTCCAAGACAAGTGGAGTGGCCCCCATACAATTGTTGAGCAAAAGGGAGAGGTTACCTATCTGGTAGACCTGGGAACTCCCAGGAGCCCCCACAGGGTGCTCCATGTCAACAGGCTGAAGCCATATGTGGACAGGGCTGACATGGGCTTGCTCATGGCAACTGATGAGGGACAGGAGGAGGAGAGTGACCCTCTCCCTGACCTGCTCTCACAGAACCCTGATGATGGGTCAGTGGATGGTGTAGCCTTGGCAGGCAGCCTCACTGCCCAGCAGCAAACTGATTGTAGACAGGTGCTCAATCAGTTCAGACACATGTTTTCTCTGACTCCAAGTCAGATCACCTGGTGCACTCATGAAGTGGACACTGGGGACAGTCTGCCTGTTAAAAGTAAGATTTACAGGCAACCTGACCAGGTCAGGGACTGTATCAGGACAGAAGTCCAGAAAATGTTGGAGCTGGGTGTCATTGAGCCTTCAGATAGCCCTTGGGCTAGTCCAGTGGTCCTGGTGCCAAAACCTCACACCAAAGATGGTAAGAGAGAGATGAGGTTTTGTGTGGACTACAGAGGCCTCAATGCAGTCACTAGGACTGATGCCCATCCAATCCCCAGGGCAGATGAGCTAATAGACACTTTGGCCTCAGCCAAGTATCTAAGCACATTTGACCTAACAGCTGGCTACTGGCAGATCAGACTAGCTGATGATGCAAAGCCAAAAACTGCATTTTCTACCCCTGGTGGGCTTTACCAATTTGTGGTGATGCCCTTTGGTTTAAAAAATGCACCTGCCACTTTTCAGAGGTTGGTGAACACAGTCCTTACAGGTCTGGAAGCCTATAGTGCAGCATATCTAGATGATATTGCTGTCTTTAGCTCCACCTGGGAGGATCACCTGGTCCACCTCAGAAATGTTTTGGAGGCCCTGCAGAAGGCAGGCCTAACTATCAAGGCCACAAAGTGCCAGATAGGGCAGAGGCAGGTTGTGTACCTGGGCCACCTTGTGGGTGGAGGCCAGGTTCAACCATTGCAGAGCAAGATCCAGACCATCATGGACTGGGCTGCTCCAACTACCAAGACTCAGGTGAGAGCCTTTTTAGGCCTGACTGGGTACTACAGAAGATTTGTCAAGGGGTATGGATCAATAGTGACACCCCTGAATGACTTAACCTCTAAGAAAATGCCCAAAAAGGTTCAGTGGACAGTTAGCTGTCAAAAGGCATTTGATGACCTGAAGCAGGCCATGTGCACTGCTCCCATTCTGCAAAGTCCTGATTACGCCAAAAAGTTCATTGTGCAAACAGATGCATCTGAGTTGGGGGTAGGGGCTGTACTGTCACAGTTGAATGATGAAGGTCAGGATCAGCCAGTAGCTTTTATTAGCAGAAGGCTGACCCCCAGAGAGAAACGTTGGTCAGCCATTGAGAGGGAGGCCTTTGCTGTGGTTTGGGCTCTGAAGAAGCTGAGGCCATACTTGTTTGGTACTCACTTCCTTGTTCAAACAGACCACAAGCCCCTCTTATGGCTAAAACAGATGAAGGGTGAAAACCCCAAACTTTTGAGGTGGTCCATTTCCCTACAGGGGATGGCCTATACAGTGGAACATAGACCTGGGAGTAACCATGCCAATGCAGATGGACTCTCCAGATATTTCCACTTAGAACATGAAGACTTAACTGGTCAAGGTTAGTTTAATGTCCCTGCATTTGGGGGGGGTTGTGTAGGAGAGTAGGATCTGCCTCATGGTTACCCCCACTTTTTGCTGGTGTATCACTGTTTTTCGACTTTAGTCTGGCTGGGGCCCTGCTATCCAGGACCCCAGCCTAGCTGCTTCCTCTCTAAATTGATTCCCTGTACCTTAAGTACACTTAAGATTGGATTCTGGGGTGCCCTTATAAGTCCCTAGTATATGGTATACTATGTATCCAGGGCATAGGTACCCCAGAGACCTACCAGGGGCTGAAGCATGTATTGTGCCACCCCTGGAAGACCATCCAAAATGACACCACAGGACTGCTACTGCAGCCTGGGTAAGGTGGTGCATGCACCCCTTACAGAGATATAGGTTCACTATATCTCACCTGACACTGCACATAGAAACCTATCAGTCACCCCTTTGGCAGGCCTTATCAATCCTGAAGGCAGGGTGCTTGGTTATATGTGAGAGGGTGCCCATGCATGAGCAGAGCCCCTCTGCAGCCCTCAGAATCTCCTATCCGGGGTTGTCTGTGGTGAAGCCTGACCATATACTCTTAAGTGCATTATATCCTCGCTGTAAAATGCTAACTTTGGACTGGCTGCACGGAAACATGCCGTGTTTGGTGTCAAACACCTTGGAATCCTACCCCCCACCAGTCCTGGCAGCGGGGGTAGAATTCCACCCTTCTAGAGGGAGAGACATGTCCCCACCGGTATACCCGGTAGAAACCTTAAATAGCCCTGGCATCACAAAATGGATGCTGCAGCCACAGACACGAGTCTGGCCTCCTGCTGCTGACCGAAACTCTGGCCGGGGAGGCCTGGACAATAGGTTTCCTGTCTCAGGGAGGTGTTACCACCTTCCAGACAGGCCTTAGTGGATTAGGGCTGGGTGGTGCACTCTCTGAGTGCTTTGAAGTCCTGCACTGGGGGCACATTTGGTGTCCTTGTGCATACCCCAGTTCAAACCGGGTGCAGGGGCTGCCAGCCCCTGCTCTGGTGTGAAACTGGACAAAGGAAATGGGTGTAGCCACCCCTCTTTCCAAACCCTCCCATAGGTGGGTCCCCAGAGTTAAACCAACCCCTTTTCTTAGTGTAAGTAAGGGAATCCTGGCAACAGGACTTTAGATATCCCTGGACGAAACTCTGAAGCTGAATCCTGGACCTTCGACGCTCTACATCAAGATTAGAGGACTGAAGAATCTCCCTTGGGGTCAAGGAGAGACTCCCATGCTTGGCAGGCACCAATGAAACATCTGTCCGGTCTGCATCTCTGAAGCTCCCGCCGGACGCTGAAGTCTTTGCATCACCAGAGGTGGATTTCCAGACTTTGCCGAGATTGCCCTGAGTCCCCAGCAAAGCTGAGGCCCGTAGCTATCGTGGGTAACGTGGAACCGTGACCCCTGGACATCGAGCACATTTGCAAGTGCACCAACTTCCTGACATCTCTTGAAGCCGTGCTTTGGGTTCCAAGTAGCCCTAGCCTCGAGCACTAACTGCAGCAAAGATCACTGGCCTACACTCCACGAGTGTCCCGTGAGCCAGCTCCAAGTGCGACCGCTTGAGGATCCTTTGCGATCACTAGTCCATTGGCTAGTGGGTCCCCACGAAGGCAACTCTTCAATTGCTTGGGCTTTTCTGGTTGCTCCCGAAGTGCCCTGACTTACCCTTTCTGGGTGAGTCCCTCAGACCTTGCTGGTCTGCACCGCAGCCTTTTCTTCAGTTCCCCATGACTTGCCATTGCCAAGGCTTGTTGGGTCCAATCCGGTCTCCGACACTGCAGCACTCGACAGACTTTATGGCACAGCTCGAATCCAGCTCCTGGTTGTCGTTGACGCCTCCTGGACCTCGTGGCTGAAGAGTCAAGGCACCTGTCAACTGACCTGAAGCACCCGACACTTGAGGGCATTCGACTATAGTGCCCCTGGTCACTGGCTAGTGACCCAGACTCTGTCACCTCTGCTTTCAGGTCTTCCTCTTCCTCGTTCCAGGCTTGGATCACACCGGACACTCTTCCTCTTCACGGCAGCAGCACTTTCCAAGAGGTCGCCACTGAAAACGACGACGATTCCCGACACCTTTTAACACGTATGCACCCAGCTTCCCTGAGTGAGGTAACTCGAGTATTTCAGTACTCACGTGGGTGTGGGCCCTAGAAACTCTTAAGTTTAAAGGGGTTAATTGGATGTCCTCTCCGAAGTGTCCTTTTTCTTTAAAAATCCAACCGCGACTTTCCCCATAGAAGTCAACGGCGATTCGCAGCTGTGTTCTCACACTGCACGCGTCCCCCGTGGGTCCCCTGTGTCACTACCTTGGGTGGTTCCTTGGGGTCCAAGCACTTCTACAGGCTCTAGGCCTTGTGTCTAGCTCAGTCGTGGTTCTTATACCACTATTTTAGTATATGGTTTGAGTACGCCCCTAGGGCTCAAACGTGTATTGTGCTAATAACTGCTGATATTCACCTTGTAACTTATGTACTTCGAACTCTAGCCTCATAAAGAGACTAGAGGGGTGTGTTTAAAACTAAATACATATATTTTATATATATACCTGGTGTGGTCCTCTTTCATTTGGTCACTCAAGAGATTATAGACTGGTAAAACAAGCTGCTTTACATTCCTCCAAGACTTAGCCTGAAGGCTGCTCTTCATAGCTACCACTACGATAGCTTTCAATAAAGGTTGTCTTTAACCTATCTCCAATAAGGGGTTGTTTGGACTGGTGCAAGGTGCCCACTATAGTTAGTGGACAGCATATGCCAGGCCAACTTCTCACAAAAGGTACCCCAGAGGCCTACCAGGGGCTGAAGCATGTATTGTGCCACCCCTGGAAGACCATCCAAAATGACACCACAGGACTGCTACTGTAGCCTGGGTAAGGTGGTGCATGCACCCCTTACAGAGATATAGGTTCACTATATCTCACCTGACACTGCACATATAAACCTATCAGTCACCCCTATGGCAGGACTTATCAATCCTGAAGGCAGGGTGCTTGGTTATATGTGAGAGGGTGCCCATGCATGAGCAGAGCCCCTCTGCAGCCCTCGGAATCTCCTATCCGGGGTTGACTGTGGTGCAGCCTGACCATATACTCTTAAGTGCATTATATCTTCGCGGTAAAATGCTAACTTTGAACTGGCTGCACCAGCCGGGACTACGGGGGACCGAATGAGGTTCTTAGCGGATGATTCGCCTTTACCAAATTGGAAACTTGGACGAACATCCCACCCCCGAGCCTCGATATCTGCCTCAATACCCATTAGCATTGAATTTTTGCTTTTAAAGTATCAGTGAGTACATCGACTTTTTCACCACACACCTTAGCGCGTGTGTAGGTACCGCACTGGTTTTCATGTGGCACCTATTATTTTTGCCACTCACCTATCACTTACATGGTCCTGAAGAAAGTCCCATTTACTTTCCCTTGAGGGGCTGAAACATGTAGACCGCCACACATAGTCAACTCAATGGTAATAATCCATGAATAGTTGCACTACACATATCAATTTTTAGATATATCCTGAGCCGCCAACATTAAAATTAGAGGCAAGGATTCTCAGAGATATTTTTAACCTAAACGATTCACCTCACATCACATTTCACGCACCAACACCAGCTCCGCTGTAATCAGGCATTGTAGCACAACCGGGGGGCACTCGGCCGCCCGGTTGGGACCCTAATGATGAAGCATGACACCAACTAGGTTGGTGTGTGAGGGGTCTTTTAAGAACACCTAATGGGTCCAAGTTCATACTACACTTATTGACTTATCTACGCACACATAGTGGGTTCGTCCACATTGTTTAAGTTCAGTACACATCTGGGGAACAGGACGCGCCCCTTAGCCTTATCCCTTGCTCTCCCATTGTTTTTCTAATGCTCTTCATAGCTACCACTAGGATAGCTTTCAATAAAGGTTGTCTTTAACCTATTATCCATAAGGGGTTGTTTGGACTGGTGAAAGGTGCCCACTATAACTAGTGGACAGCATGTGCCAGGCCAACTTCTCACAACAGGCAAGAGAGGTGCAGAAACAGGCAAGAGCAGGGCAGAAAGAGGCATGAGGGGTGCAGAAAGAAGCAACAGTGGTGCAGAAAGAAGCAAGGAAAGTGCAGAAAGAACCAACATAGGTTCAGAAAGAGGCAAGAGGGGTGCAGAAAGAGGCAAGGGAAGTGCTGAAAGAAGCAACAGAGGTGCAGAAAGAGGAGAGAGAAGTGCATAAAGAGGCAAGAGAGGTGCAGAAAGATGCAAGACAAGTGCAGAAAGAGGCAAGAGAAGTGCTGACAGAAGCAACAGAGGTGCAGAAAGAAGCAAGAGAAGTGATGAAAGAGACAAGAGAGTTGCTGCAAGAAACAAGTGACGTGCTGAAAAAAGCAAGAGAAGTGCAGAAAGGGGCAAGAGAAGTGCAGAAAGAGGCAAGTGAGGTGCAGAAAGAGGAAAGTGACGTACAGAAAGAGGCAAGAGAGGTGCAGAAAGAGGCAAGAGACGTACTGAAAGAGGAAAGTGAGTTGCAGAAACAGGCAAGAGAGGTGCAGAAAGAGAGAACATAGGTGTAGGAGGCAAAAGAGGTGTAGAAAGTGGGAAGAGTGGTGCAGAAAGAGGGTGGAGGCATACAGAAAGAAGCAAGAGAGGTACAGAAAGAAGCAAGAGAAGTGCAGAAAGAGGCAAGAGTAGTGCAGAAAGAAGCAACAGAAGTGCACAAGAAGGCAAGAGAACTGAGGAAAGAGAGTTACAGAAACAGGAAAAAGAAGTGCAGAAAGAGGGAACAGGGATGCAGATGGAGGGAAGAGGGGTACAGAAAGAGGTAGGAGCTGTGCACAAAGAGGCAAGAGGGATACAGAAAGTGGCAATAGGGGTGCAGGAAAAGGCAAGAGAATTGCACAAAGAGGCAAGACAGTTACAGTAAGAGGCAAGAGAGGTGCAGAAAGAGGGAAGAGGGGTGCAGAAAGAGGCAAGAGAGGTGCATAACGATGGAAGGGGGGTGCAGAAAGAGGTAAGAGGGATGCAGAAAGAAGCAACAGAGGTGAAGAAAGAAGCAAGAGATGTGATGAAAGAGACAAGAGAGTTGCCGAAAGAAAGAAGTGAGGTGTAGAAAAAAGCAAGAGAAGTGCAGAAAGAGGCAGGTGAGGTGCAGACAAAAGCAAGAGAAGTGTAGAAAGAGGCAAGTGAGGTGCAGAAAGAGGCAAGAGAGGTGCTGAAAAAGGCTAGTGAGTTGCAGAAACAGACACGAGAGGTGCAGAAAGAGGGAACGGGGTGAAGAAAGAGGCAAGAGGCATACAGAATAAAGTAAGAGAGGTGCAGAAAGAGGCAACAGAAGTGCAGAAAGAAGTGACAGAAGTGCACAAGGAGGCAAGAGAACTGCAGAAAGAGGCAAGAGAGTTGCAGAAACATGCAAGAGAAGTGCAGAAAGAGGGAAGAGGGATGCAGAAAGAGGCAAGAAAAGGTGCAGAAAGAGGGAAGAGGGGTACAGAAATAGTCAAGAGGAGTGTAGAAATAAGCAACAGAGGCGCAGAAAGGAGCAAGAGAAGTGCAGTAAGAAGCAACAAAGGTGCAGAAAGAAGAAAGTGTTGTACAGAAAGAGGCAAGAGAGGTGCAGAAAGAGGCAAGAGACATACTGAAAGAGGAAAGTGAGTTGCAGAAACAGGCAAGAGAGATGCAGAAAGAGAGAACATAGGTGTAGGAGGCAAAAGAGGTGTAGGAAGTGGGAAGAGTGGTGCAGAAAGAGGGTGGAGGCTTACAGAAAGAAGCAAGAGAGGTACAGAAAGAAGCAAGAGAAGTGCAGAAAGAGGCAAGAGTAGTGCAGAAAGAAGCAACAGAAGTGCACAAGAAGGCAAGAGAACTGAGGAAAGAGGCAAGAAAGTTGCAGAAACAGGAAAAAGAAGTGCAGAAAGAGGGAACAGGGATGCAGATGGAGGGAAGAGGGGTACAGAAAGAGGCAGGAGCTGTGCACAAAGAGGCAAGAGGGGTACGGAAAGTGGCAATAGAGGTGCAGAAAAAGGCAAGAGAATTGCAGAAAGAGGCAAGACAGTTACAGTAAGAGGCAAGAGAAGTGCAGAAAGAGGGAAGAGGGGTGCAGAAAGAGGCAAGAGAGGTGCATAACAATGGAAGAGGGGTGCAGAAAGAGGTAAGAGGGGTGCAGAAAGAAGCAACAGAGGTGAAGAAAGAAGCAAGAGAAGTGATGAAAGAGACAAGAGAGTTGCCGAAAGAAAGAAGTGAGGTGTAGAAAAAAGCAA
This sequence comes from Calotriton arnoldi, assembly GCA_963921515.1. Taxonomy (NCBI): domain Eukaryota; kingdom Metazoa; phylum Chordata; class Amphibia; order Caudata; family Salamandridae; genus Calotriton; species Calotriton arnoldi. The sequence continues at coordinate 590,725 of CAWUFW010005781.1, forward strand.
GAGAAGTGCAGAAAGAGGCAGGTGAGGTGCAGACAAAAGCAAGAGAAGTGTAGAAAGAGGCAAGTGAGGTACAGAAAGAGGCAAGAGAGGTGCAGAAAGAGGCTAGTGAGTTGCAGAAACAGACACAAGAGGTGCAGAAAGAGGGAACAGGGGTGAAGAAAGAGGCAAGAGGCATACAGAATGAAGCAAGAGAGTTGCAGAAAGAAGCAACAGAAGTGCAGAAAGAACCAACAGAGGTACAGAGAGAGGCAAGAGGGGTGCAGAAACAGGCAAAAGTACTGCAGAAAGAAGTGACAGAAGTGCACAAGGAGGCAAAAGAACTGCAGAAAGAGGCAAGAGAGTTGCAGAAACATGCAAGAGAAGTGCAGAAAGAGGGAAGAGGGATGCAGAAAGAGGCAAGAAAGGTACAGAAAGAGGGAAGAGGGGTGCAGAAATAGTCAAGAGGAGTGTAGAAATAAGCAACAGAGGCGCAGAAAGAAGCAAGAGAAGTGCAGAAAGAAGCAACAAAGGTGCAGAAAGAGGCTAGAGGGTTGCAGAAAGAGGCAAGAGAAGGGCTGAAAGAAGGAACAGAAATGCAGAAAGAGGCAAGAGAAGAGCATAAAGAAGCAACAGAGGTGCAGAAAGAGGCAACAGTGGTGCAGAAAGAAGCAAGGAAAGTGCAGAAAGAACCAACATAGGTGCAGAAAGAGGCAAGAGGGGTGCAGAAAGAGGCAAGAGAAGTGATGGAGGAAGCAACATAGATGCAGAAAGAGGCAAGTGAAGTGCAGAAAGAAGCAACAAACATGCAGAAAGAAGCAAGATAAGTGATGAAAGAGACAATAGAGTTGCCAAATGAAACAAGTGAGGTGCAGAAAAAAGCAAGAGGGGTGCAGAAAGAGGCAAGGGAAGTGCTGAAAGAAGCAACAGAGGTGCAGAAAGAGGAAAAATAAATGCATAAAGAGGCAAAAGAGGTGCAGAAAGATGCAAGACAAGTGCAGAAAGAGGCAAGAGAAGTGCTAACAGAAGCAACAGAGGTGCAGAAAGAAGCAAGAGAAGTGATGAAAGAGACAAGAGAGTTGCTGCAAGAAACAAGTGAGGTGCAGAAAAAAGCAAGAGAAGTACAGAAAGGGGCATGAGAAGTGCAGAAGTGGAGAAGTGGAGTGGAGAAGTGTGGCTCAATGGTTAGAGCGGCAGACCCTGATGCAGAGATCTGGCCCGGGACCAGGGTTCAATTCCCGCCTCGGCGGGTCTTGGGCTCAATTTCCTCGGACCTGATAATTCTCGCCTCGGTGCCTATTCTAATCATGGGTCCCACTCTGCAACTCTGGGCAATAGCTTGCTTAATCTCCACAACGGCCCCAACAGCGCTGGGATGCCTGGCTTCACCCTGGGGGTGCCCAGGAGTGGACATTTCACAGGGAAAAGCCAGGAAGGGTTCCACAGCGGTATGCGTACAGCGCCAGGACACCTCTTTGGGGGTATAAGTGCGCTTTACAAGTACAAATTTCATTTCATTTCAGAAAGAGGCAAGAGACGTACTGAAAGAGGAAAGTGAGTTGCAGAAACAGGCAAGAGAGGTGCAGAAAGAGAGAGCATAGGTGTAGGAGGCAAAAGAGGTGTGGGAAGAGTGGTGCAGAAAGAGGGTGGAGGCATACAGAAAGAAGCAAGAGAGGTACAGAAAGAAGCAAGAGAAGTGCAGAAAGAGGCAAGAGTAGTGCAGAAAGAAGCAACAGAAGTGCACAAGAAGGCAAGAGAACTGAGGAAAGAGGCAAGAAAGTTGTAGAAACAGGAAAAAGAAGTGCAGAAAGAGGGAACGGGGATGCTTATGGAGGGAAGAGGGGTACAGAAAGAGGTGGAGCTGTGCACAAAGAGGCAAGAGGGGTACAGAAAGTGGCAATAGAGGTGCAGAAAGAGGCAAGAGAATTGCAGAAAGAGGCAAGATAGTTACAGTAATAGGCAAGAGAGGTACAGAAAGAGGGAAGAGGGGTGCAGAAAGAGGCAAGATAGGTGCATAATGATGGAAGAGGGGTACAGAAAGAGGTAAGAGGGGTGCAGAAAGAAGCAACAGAGGTGAAGAAAGAAGCAAGAGAAGTGATGAAAGAGACAAGAGAGTTGCCGAAAGAAAGAAGTGAGGTGTAGAAAAAAGCAAGAGAAGTGCAGAAAGAGGCAGGTGAGGTGCAGAAAAAAGCAAGAGAAGTGTAGAAAGAGTCAAGAGAGGTGCAGAAAGAGGCAAGAGAGGTGCTGAAAGAGGCTAGTGAGTTGCAGAAACAGGCAAGAGAGGTGCAGAAAGAGGGAACGGGGTGAAGAAAGAGGCAAGAGGCATACAGAATGAAGCAACAGAAGTGCAGAAAGACCCAACAGAGGTGCAGAGAGAGGCAAGAGGGGTACAGAAACAGGCAAGAGTACTGAAGAAAGAAGTGACAGAAGTGCACAAGGAGGCAAGAGAACTGCAGAAAGAGGCAAGAGAGTTGCAGAAACATGCAAGAGAAGTGCAGAAAGAGGGAAGAGGGATGCAGAAATAGGCAAGAAAGGTGCAGAAAGAGGGAAGAGGGGTGCAGAAATAGTCAAGAGGAGTGCAGAAATAAGCAACAGAGGCACAGAAAGAAGCAAGAGAAGTGCAGAGAGAAGCAACAGAGGTGCAGAAAGAGGCTAGAGGGTTGCAGAAAGAGGCAGGAGAAGGGCTGAAAGAAGGAACAGAAATGCAGAAAGAGGCAAGAGGCAAGAGAAGAGCAGAAAGAAGCAACAGAGGTGCAGAAAGAGGCAACAGAGGTGCAGAAAGAGGCAACAGAAGTGCAGAAAGAGGCAAGAGAGGTGCACAAAGAGACAAGGGAGGTGCACAAATAGACAAGAGCAGTGCACAAAGAGACAAGAGAGGTGCAGAAAGAGGAAATACGACTGCAGAAAGAGGCAACAGGGGTGCCAAAAGAAGCAAGAGGGGTACAGAAAGAGGCAAGAGAAGTGCAGAAAGATAGAACTGAAATGCAGAAAGAGGCAAGAGAAGTGCAGAAGGAATCAACAGAAATCTAGAAAGAGGCAACAGAAGTACAGAAAGAAGCAACAGAGGTGCAGAAAGCAGCAAGAGAAGTGCAGAAAGAGGCAAGATAGGTACAGAAACAGGCAAGAGAGGTGTAGAAAGAGGGAACAGGGGTGCAAAAAGAGGCAAGAAAGGTGCAGAAAGAGGCAAGAGGGGTGCATAAATAGGCAACAGAGGTGCAGAAAGAGGCAAGAGATGTACAGAAACTGACAGGAGAAGTGCAGAAAGAGGCAAGAGAAGTGCTGAAAGAAGCAACAGGGTGCAGACAAACCCAAGAGAAGTGATGAAAGAGACAAGAGAGTTGCAGAAAGAAACAAGAAAGGTGCAGAAAAAAGAAAGAGAAGTGCAGAAAGAGGCAAGTTAGGTGCATAAAGAGGCAAGAGAGGTGCAGAAAGAGGCAAGTGAGGTGCAGAAACAGTCAAGAGAAGTGCAGAAAGAAGCAACAGAGGTGCAGAAGGAGGCAAGAGAACTGCAGAAAGAAGCAAGAGAGGTGAAGAAACAGGCAAGAGCAGGGCAGAAAGAGGCAAGAGAAGTGCTGAAAATAGCAACAGAGGTGCAGAAAGAACCAAGAGAAGTGATGAAAGAGAGTTGCAAAAAGAAACAAGAGAGGTGCAGAAAAAATCATGAGAAGTGCAGAAAGAGGCAAGTTAGGTGCAGAAAGAGGCAAGGGAGGTGCAGAAAGAGGCAAGTAGGGTGCAGAAACAGGTAAGGGGGGTACAGAAAGAGGGACCAGGGGTGCAGAAAGAGGCAAGAGAGGTGCAGACAGAGGGAAGAGGGGTGCAGAAAGAGGCATGAGGGGTGCAGAAAGAAGCAACAGAGCTGCAGAAAGAAGCAAGAGAAGTGCAGAAAGAACCAACATAGGTGCAGAAAGAGGCAAGAGGGGTGCAGGAAGAGGCAAGGGAAGTGCTGAAAGAAGCCACAGAGGCGCAGAAAGAGGCAAGAGAAGTGCATAAAGAGACAAGAGAAGTGCATAAAGATGCAAGAGAGGTGTAGAAAGAGGCAAGACAATTGCAGAAAGAATAAAGAGAAGTGATGAAAGAAGCAACAGAGGTGCAGAAAGAAGCAAGAGAAGTGCAGAGAGGCAAGAGAAGTGCAGAAACAGGCAAGTGAGGTGCAGAAAGAGGCAAGTAAGATGCAGAAACGGGCAAGAGAGGTACAGAAAGAGGGAAGAGGGGTGCAGAAAGAGGCAAGAGGCATACAGAAAGAAGCAAGAGAGGTGCAGAAAAAAGCAAGTGAAGTACAGAAAGAACCAACAGAGGTACAGAAAGAGGCAAGAGGGGTGCAGAAACAGGCAAGAGTAGTGCAGAAAGAAGCAACAGAAGTGCACAAGGAGGCAAGAGAACTGCAGAAAGAGGCAAGAGAGTTGCAGAAACAGGTAAGAGAAGTTCAGAAAGAGGGAACAGGGATGCAGAAAAAGGGAAGAGTGGTGCAGAAAGATGCAAGAGGGGTGCAGAAAGAAGCAAGAGAGGTGCAGAAAGAAGCAAGAGAAGTTCAGAAAGAGGCAAGAGGGGTGCAGAAAGAGGCAAGAGTAGTGCAGAAAGAGGGAACAGGGGTGCAGAAAGAGGCAAGAGAGGTGCAGAAAGAAGGAAGATTTGTGCAGAAAGAGGCAAGAGTGGTGCAGAAAGAGGCAAGAGGGGTGCATAAAGAGGCAACAGAGATGTAGAAAGAGGCAAGAGAGTTGCAGAAACAGGCAAGAGCAGTGCAGAAAGAGGCAGAAGAAGTGCTGAAAAAAACAAGAGTGGTGCAGAAAGAGTCAACAAAGGTGCAGAAAGAGGCAAAACAAGTGCATAAAGAAGCAACAGAAGTGCAGAAAGAAGCAACAGAGGTGCAGAAAGAGGCAACAGAAGTGCAGAAAGAGGCAAGAGAGGTGCACAAAGAGACAAGAAAGGTGCAGAAAGAGGGAATATGACTGCAGAAAGAGGCAACAGGGGTGCAGAAAGAAGCAAGTGGGGTGCAGAAAGAGGCAAGAGAAGTGTAGAAAGATGGAACGGAAATGTAGAAAGAGGAAAGAGAAGTGCAGAAAGAATCAACAGAAATGCAGAAAGAGGCAACAGAAGTGCAGAAAGAAGCAACAGAGGTGCAGAAAGCAGCAAGAGAATTGCAGAAAGAGGCAAGATAGGTGCAGAAACAGCGAAGAGAGGTGCAGAAAGAGGGAACAGGGGTGCAAAAAGAGGCACGAGCGGTGCATAAAGAGGCAAGAGGAGTGCATAAAGAGGCAACAGAGGTGCAGAAAGAGGCAAGAGAGGTGCATAAACAGCTCCAGTCCTCCTTCAACCATTTCCATTCACAATGAAACAAGAGACTGAACCAACCTGGCATGTTATACAATATTTTTTCTTTTTCTTTTTCCATTCTCACAAAAAGTGTTCCATGCTGAAAGTGTCCGGCCGACGTGTTTTGGCAAACCTTTGGGGGATAACAACTGATAATTGAATATGGTTGAAATGCCGTCGACGTCTTCCTTGGCAAAAAATAAGAGGAAGCATTGAGTGTTGTTTGTTTTTTTATCCTACAATCCTGTCATTGCATATAATTCTTTATTTTTTTGCCATGATTATTATTTGTGTTTACACTTTAGTTTATATTTGTTAATGACATATGTTTGTGTAACCCTTTGATCACCCTCTGTATTATTGTATATTTGAATTTTCTACCAATGAAAAATATATCTTTTGATAATAACTTTTTAAGGGTACTGAATCATTTTATGATTTTTTTAATTGGATTCTTTATTTGAATTATTTGAAGTTGCAAAAGTTTCATTTTTTTAACTAGGAACCTGAACCACTGTAGCATTTACATTGTTTATTAGCCCCAGGTTTGGATTACAGGGCTCACTCTGTTTGATGTAATTACAATTGTCATGCTGGTGGACCCTGGGTGCTTCCTGGTTCCTGCGCTGTGGACAGAAAGACGGAGGAGAGGTGGCCGCCAGGAAGATAAGGTAAATTTTCTTTTTTTCTGTCTTTTTTTTAACCCCCCCCCCTTCCTGGCCCACTGCTACTGCCCCGTAGCGGCCGCTACTGTATGTCTGGGCTACATGAGGCAAGTTCTTAGCATGTAAGGCAGTCTACTTCCTTCTTCTCATCTCTTTTTCCAGGAACTACATGCATCAAGCCGCTTAGTTTTTTCCCACTGTGACAACTCCTTTCAGCCTCTTTGGTCTCTGTAAAGACCCTTTATAGGAGTTGTAGTTTTGTACTAGTTTCAAGTGCACAGCGGTCAACCTACCCTTTGAGCATGAAAATGACATTCAGCCAAGCACATGTTTTTTGCCTAAAGTGGAGTGGATTTGTTGGCTAAAAAAACAGGATTGGCTGAAAAAGATAGGCAGAGGTAAAGTAGATAGCACCTCACTCTCTATTTGTGGTAATGTGGTCGAGCAGTAAGGCTTTATCAGAGGACAGTGTTAAGCATTTGTTGTACACACTCAGTCAGCAAATGGTTTCACACACTCAAAGACTGAACTTCAGACCAATTGTTTTTGTATAATAATATTCTTTTAGTTATTTTATTTTCTAGAACCAAGGAAGCCTGGCACAGACAAGCAATAAATACTTTATGGTAGTAATGCAGTTGTAACACAGTTTGGATTGCAATTGTATATGCACTTTGATTTGATTACAGTATTGTTACTGAAAATGCAATGCTTTGGAAATACAGTACATATACTTTGTTATAGGCTTTTTAGTAAAATGACTAGTAGATTACCTTGCAGATTACTTTTCTTACACAGTTCAGTATACATGGATACTGCACTGGGACATTTCCTGTAAACAGGTGAGTAAAAGCGTTTTTGTTCTTTAGTATAATTTTAAAAGGATTTCTTAGGTTTTCCAACTCCACACTTAAAAACTTTTCATAGGAAAACAGTCAATGTTATCCTATGGAGGAAAATAGTGTTATCGGTTAGCAGGTAAGTACTTTGTTGTGGGAGTTGGTATTCTGGGGTTAGACTCAGGGGTCCCCCAGGGTCAAGGATGCACTCTTGTTATGCCCTCAGCGGCACTAGGGCGGCTGGGTGCACAGTGCTGAGGCCCAATGTTATCCAATGGGGGATAGGGGGCCTCCGGTTGGTGGCTGCTGCAGAGCAGGCCACTGGGTTGTAGGAGCAAATCTCCTGGACTTAAGCTCAGGGCAAATTGGGGTTTAGGCCAGCACAAAAGGTGCACCCTCAGCGGCACTGGGGCGGCTGGGTGCAGAGTGCTGTTTTGGCGTTGGGTGTCCTGTAGCTTTCAATGGGGAGTCTCCAGTTTGCAAACACACTGCAGGCTCGGGGACGAAGGTCTTTTGCGTGCGACCCCCACTTGGAGAGGTAATTGGAATGCTGGGGGTTGGTTAGAGAATGTTGGTTGGGCCACCCAAGGCCATGGGGCGTCGGGTGCAGGGGCCCCTTTCAGGGTCGGATCTTCTTATCAGCGCCTGGTCGTGGTAGGGGGGACCTTCTGATTTGAGGCTGCAGGCATCAGCTGGAGACTTGAGGCAGGTCAGGGGTCACCGGATCTCGGGTCAGGATCACCGGGGAGACCTCCTCTTGGTGTTGGGCCACTCAAACTCAGGCCGTGGGCGCCGGGTGCAGAGTGGTGCAGACCCGCAGATCCTTGTAGAGCTGGAGTCTGTTGATGAACAAATCCGGTGTTCACGGGAGACAGAGTCTTTGGGATGGAAGGCAGGCAGGTCCTCTGGGTTTCTTGAGGTTGCTGACTGCAGGACACACCGGGATTTTGCTGGAGCAGGTTCGAGGTGGGAACAGGCCGGTAGGACTGGGGCCAAGTCAGTGCGCATCCTCCTCTTGTTAGCTTCGGCACGGCTGTTCGGTCTTTCTTCTGGTTTCTTGTCTGAGGCAAGCAAGGTTCAGGGGTGCCCCTAAATACTAGATTTAGGGGTGTTACAGGTAGGTAAAAGGTTGGGACCAAATGGGTCCCTTCCCTTGAGTGGGTACACCCCCTATTATGCCACCCTCCAGTGGGAGGGGGCATAAGCCTTTCCCTGGTTGTCTGTTTCCCCCATCTGCAAGATGGTGGGGACTGAGAATTGTGCTTCACGTCACCTCCCTCACCTGAGGGGTGGAGTTGGCAGAGGTGGGCACACCTCTCTCCCTCACTTGTTTTTCCCGCCAGTTCTCCCGCCCAAAGTGGGGGACAGAACCAGTGGGGACTAGTTGCTGAAAGCAGCAAGTGGCCTGGGGAAGCTCACAAAGGCGGCAAGCCTTTGAAGCTTCCCCTTCGTGGACCCTGCTCATCCTGGGGGAGGAGGCTTGGCACCTCGTCCCAGGATGTGCATTGTTTCAGGCCCCCGAGAGCAGCAGGCTCTCGACCCACGGGTCCAGAAACATGTCTGGTGGTGGCAGCTGAAAGCAGCCACTCAGCCTTCACACTAGTGGTAGGTCGTTTTTCAGGGGTCATCTCTAAGATGCCGTCTGTGTGCATTTTTTCATTAAATCCCACACTGGCATCAGTGTGGGTTTAATGTGCTGAGAAGTTTGACACCAAACTTCACAGTTTTCAATGTAGCCATTATGGTGCTGTGGAGTTCGTAATGACAAACTCCCAGCACCATATACTCTTAATGGCAGCACTGCACTTACAATGTCTAAGAATGGACTTAGACACTGTAGGGGTACAGGGCTCATGCACCTGTACCCTCACCACTGGTATAGTGCACCCAGCTAGAGGGGTGACTAATCTATGCCAGGGCAGTGGGTTGTAGGCATGGCACACAGGGATGTGTGCCATGTCGACTCTTCACTTTGTTCTGCACCAAAACACACTGCCTGCAAAGGCAGTGTGTGAGTGTAATGGTACAGGGCCTCTAAGGGTGGCACAATAAGTGCTGCAGCCCTTAGAGGTCTTCCCTGGTCACAGTGCCCTGGGTACCTGTGGTACCATTTATCAGGGGCTGACCTGTGGCCAGAGATGCCAATTGTTTTTTTTTTTCAATGCAGTTTTAGGGAAAGAACATAGGCCCTGGGTACCTGTTTGGAAAGAGCCCAGGGCACACTCAGTCAAAGCACATCAGCAGGTCAGCAAAAAGTGGGGGCAACCATGCAGAAAGAGGGCACTTTCTAAAAGGTTCAATAAGGGCCCAACAGAAGACTTTTACTTCAGAGGCCCTCTCCTAGCCTCCCAGTCTTCAAACAAGGCCCAACAGAACACTTTACAATTAAAAATCCACTTTTGGGCCCTTATTGAACCTCTATAGTGTTACCATTGCAGTTATGAAAGTTGACTTTCATAACCAGATAATACTGGTGTAGGAAGGTG